>OY757927.1:90871386-91244820 GCA_963585895.1 Sepioteuthis lessoniana
TCTTCAGATGAATAATTTAAATCTAATATTCTATTTTTGAATATTTTATTGGTTCTGATTGCACTTATTCCCTATTCCGGATTTACTGGATTGAATAATATATATATATATATATATATATATATATATATATATATATATATATATATATATATATATATATATATATATATATATATATATCAGCCGAAAATCATAATTGAAAATTAAAATTTACCTTGAAAAAAATGTCGCAACGAAACGTAGCTATTACAGCTACTCTCTCTCTCTCTCTCTCTCTCTCTATATATATATATATATATATATATGTGTGTGTGTGTGTGTGTGTGTGTGTGAGAGAGAGAGAGAGAGAGAGACAGAGATGGAATCTTCATCAATCAGAGTTATAGGAAATAGACAATGATGATAGTGGTGATTTATTTATTTACAAATCACTAAATACTTAACCTTCTTGATTTGTATATTATTTTTGTGTCAAATTTAGAAGTATGACTAAATTAAAAGTCTCAAAATATGCGAATTTCATTGATTGTTTTTATTAGTTTTTTTTTTCTTTTTACATTCCTTTCATTATTTTCTATAACAACAATCAAACCTTTATATAATTTACGATTAAGAAAAATAAAAATGACCTCCAGTGGATATTTATAAATCAAATAGAAAGTAATTAAAGTAAGATGAAACGAAATACTCATAAAAAAATTAATCGTTGCTAAAACAATAGACAACAGTAATTGTTATATATATATATATATATATATATATATATATATATATATATATATATATATATAACAATTACTGTTGTCTATATATATATAAAGAGAGCCACTGTTATATATATATATATATATATATATATATATATATATATATATGTAGAGAGAATGTTATTGTAGGGTATATTGCGTTCACTAGCCTTGGTTAGACCACCAGCCGAGGAGAAGTATTCTGAATTCAAACCAGCTGCACTCCATTTAACAGCACCTCCCTGATTCAAAGTCGGTTGCAACATTAGAAAATCTCCATAAATCCTCCCTAACTTGACACAGAATTTCACCAAATGTTGCATGAAAATCATTGCTATAAGGCATTTCAGTCGTGATCACACTAAAAGTGCGTTAGATTTTTATTCACACACACACACACACATACATATATAAGTAATAAGATGGCGACCGTAGTCCCGGGTGACCCAAGGTGGAGGAGAAGGCGCTACTTCTTTCACTTGATTGCTCCACTTATCTTTAATCCGTACCTTATAAGGCTAAGTGTTAAGCAAGGTGGTTACCATTTTTTGAGTCTTTGGTATGACATCGATCCAGGGATTGAACATCGGAGCATTGGCGAACTCTCTATCCATTAGTTAGTCCGACCATTTGGTTCAGTGATATTCTTAGCGAGAAACTGACAGTCACCAAACGCCGTTGACTCTGTGTCTATACTATGTTAACATAGATATGTAAGCTCTATTACAAATATTGAGTACACTTTATCAACGAATATAGCAAACTACATCATTAATATATATATATATATATATATATATATATATATATATATATATATATATATATATATATATATATATATATATATATATATGCGCACTTTGCGAGTTTTCGGTTATTTGAACAAGCAGATGTTAACACATAAGTTGGAATGAGTATATATATAATACTCAGTCTGTCTTTGGCAGAGGACACAGATAATTTGAAAATTGCTAGCAGTGTTTTTATCGTTTTTGATTGGTACAATTCTATTAAATAGATATTAATAACAATGAAATGCTTTACAGAAAAGACTTACCGTCAAGTCTCATTAAAAGCGTTGGTTTCTGACATTATGAAGTGAACTGTTTAAACGCCTGTTTACCCGACTAAAAAAATAGCAAATAAAAAGTAAATGTAACAGTTACCATGAAAACATTAAGCTGATAGTTTTTTTTTGGGGGGGGGGTCGCCTCTTTTTCTTATACTGGAGGTTTATTCCATTGATATTAAGCTGACTGATATTACAGACAGACTATATATTATACAGAAACCCAAAAAGCAGCATTTTTATCCGAGGCAATAGTGCCAATCAATTCAGTTTGTTTTACAGACTCTATGATATTGAAGATACATTAAAAATGCTAAAATAAATATCTCAACAATTGAGATTAGATATTAAGCAGATGTTTTATTTAGTATCGTCCAAAAATGAATATAACCCTAAGAATACTTTAGAAAAATTTAATGTTCTAAACCAAACTTACCAGGTTTTTATTATATATATATATATATATATATATATATGTATATATATATATATATATATATATATATAGAGAGAGAGAGAGAGAGAGAGAGAGAGAGAGAGAGAAAGAAAGAAAGAAAGAAAGAAAGAAAGATTAGTGAAATGAGAAAAGTAAAATATTCTAACAAAAAAAAAATGTTAAAGTGTTCTATATACAAAAACAAAGCCGAAATAAGAACTAGAATATTAATTCAAAATTCTTCATGTTGTAACTCAATGTTTCACGCAGGGGATACAAGGATCAACCAGCAGTGATTTGAGTGGCAAACTATTCATCTTTTTGTGATGGTTTGAATCCAATGCATACATGTGTGTGTGTGTGTGTGTGTGTGTGTGTGTGTGTGTGTGTGTGTGTGTGTGTGTGTGTGTGTGTGTGTGTGTGATATCTCTGCTATGCAAGTCATGCTATAAAAGATCACTTCATATTATCGATTTATCTATTCCCGAAAAAAATAACAAAGAAACGTGTACAAATCTTTGCTGCTTAATAATTACAATCCTGTCATTCCGAATGAAAAAAAAATCATTGCCAGGAAAAAAAAAAAATAAATAAATAAATAACTTTAAATTCCGTTACAGAATGGAATAATGAAAAAGAGACACAAGTGGCGTAACGGTTATTATCATAAGAAATGAACTCAGTGAGCCAAGTTCAAACTCATAATGAGGTAGCTTGCTTTTTACTTCGCGTTAATTTCCGGCGATAGGTAAACTAGACTCTTTCGCGAAGTTGAATCTAGAAAGAGACAAACGCTGAATTCACATCAGCTGTATAAGTCTGGTCAAGAAGTGTTCCTTGCTATTGGTATCATGTAACCCACTACAACATAACACATGTTACTTGGAGAGGAAATGGGCACTGCCAAGTAAACCTTCTACTACCATAAAAGGAAATTATTCGGCGTAGCACTTGGACGACTTACAAAATATGATTATGAGATATCAAAAAGAAAGTATACTGCATGCTTTGTTGTTTTGTTGCGTATTCACTTAGTAACTATATGCTTGTCTTCAGTCGACTTCGTGTCCTGGGTATGACACCCAACTGATGGTGAGGCTACATTTCTGGAGTTCCGAGAAGTGTGGAATAACCCTTCACTGCCATTACTCCCAAGTCCACTCAGACTCAGAGTGGTAGTATCTGTTAGGATTCCATCTATGGGTCAAATAGATATTTTTCAAAATCAGTCGTATTTGATAGGACCGTGGGTAAAAAAAATCTTTAAAAACACGGCCCAGTCAGTTGGGGCTGTAGAATATACCTACTGCATCACTGCAGAAGGATAAAAATTCCCCCAATGAGTGTCCTGTATATGACCCTAAACAATCTGATGCTGAGGCTTCAATAATGCTAGAGCTTTGGGGAATGTATAATACCCATTCATTTCTATTGCTCCTAGGTCCAATCTGGCCCGAAGTGGTAGCACCGGATGGTTTCTATCTATAGAACTGTTTGACATTTAAACTGAGTGGAAACAAATGAAATGCTAAACTGAATTGCTTAGAAATAGAACTGTTTAATCATTTAACTGTGTGTAAACAAATGATTGATGTTTAATTGAATAGTTGGCGTTAAATAGCAACACTTGAAAACATTTAACTATGTGCAAACAAATGATTAATAGTAAATAGATATATACGTATTACATAGAAAAAAGTGAAACCATTTAACTGTGTGCAAAAAAAGATGAATACATGCTCGTTTAAAAATGTTATCTACAAAATGTATTTAGAAATCATATATTTAATATATATGGATAAAAAGGATTTGGCATTAAATAATTTACGATGATTAATATGCCATAAAACCAAATCAAACCAAACGTAAAAATAACAGAATAAAAATTGTGAATATGAAAGTACAATGAACGCGATTCCCTAACCTCTAGGCATAAAATAACCCTTGATATGGTGATGTGCCGTCAAAATCAATCAGTCGACTACCATTCTTCCTCTCGGCAAGTTACTTACCAAGTTTAGCATAGGTGTGGCACAAGACCGGAAGTATGGAGCACTCAGTGAGAATTATTAAATATTACACCTCACAATATACTCCCTCGAGTTATTAAAAGGTGCATTTATCTGACTCTCCACCAGGACAAAATGGGATCCAAAAGTCGGTTTAATTTGGTGTGCCGCGGATGAAGCGAACCTCCTTGTGAGACGGTACAAAAATTTCCTTAGCCTGCATCGGCATTCTTCTTAAGGGGTGTCTCAAGCACCCAACCCTTAACCCCTTTTTCGGTGAGGGGTCAGGTGTTATCTGGGGCTAATAACCTTCTGAAACTAAGTTGTTATTAATACTCAACCACTCTATGCAAACGCCAGACGCCGGATAACTAAGAGACGGACATTTTCCTGGACGAAACAAAATTTATGGAGGTACAAGTTTGAAGTTGGTCTACAACAACAAAATATAAAAATCCAGGAAAAATTTATAAAGCAAAAAAATTGACATCGACTTATCATCATCATCATTATCATATCGTGCTGGCAGCACGGATATCCCTGACCCTCTCTCGCCACTCCTCCCTATCGTTCATCGCCCTAGGTAGGTCTTCAGGACAACAACCTGTATCCTCACATAGCTGCTGAATGTACGTTCGTGCTGGTCGTCCTGCTTTTGCGCGGCCATGTGTGGGGATCCATAAGAGTACATCTCTTATGAGTTCATCTCTGCTTCTCCAGCAATGTCCTGCATGTCTGATGAGTAATAATATTGAAAGTTTAAACTAAAACATAACGGTAACCATTTAATCCAAAAAATGATCCCTAAATTCATGATTTTGTGACCATAAATCAAGGGTCAACCGATACGCGAGATCGACTTGTACACGAGTATATACGATATTACGCTCTTCTATAAGTATCATTGCTTATATATATATATATATGTGTGTGTGTGTGTGTGTGTGTGTATATTTACCTCCCCCCCCCTCTGCACTTGCAGGATGCGACACAAGGTTAATTCTTAAGCGGAGTTTAACAGGTTTGAATTAAGAGCTTTCCTTCTCCTAGACTGGTTTCTATACCAAGTTTGAAGAGCCCAGTCTGTCCAAATATTTATCTATTGCTGGAAGGAGGATGAATACCTTTCCACAGAGTATTAAGCGCTATGTGAAATGCACAACAGTATCGTTCAGGATTTGAACTCGGGTCGCTCTGTCCATTTTCTATAACGGTAATAATTACATTACGAACGCCTCCTTGTGTATGTACATATGTAGTTATATATATATATATGTGTGTGTGTGTGTGTGTGTGTGTGTGTATGTGCGAGGTTGACATTGTTTTTCTGTGGACCAAAGTTGCACGACTGGATTTTGTTTTTCGATTCTTGAAATAGGCATTTTATAATATTTTTTTAAATAGACATTTACATAAATAGTCGCTAATATGACTTGATTCCACTTCTAAACAAAAAGCTATTTATTCCTTTATCTAAAGTGTATTAGTATTAGTATGTGTTACTAATAAGGAAATCGGTTTCGCAGAGAAAACTGTCGAAGCATATACTATGTCACGGACATGACCTTAAACCCAACTTTATTGATTTCGGTATGATGATGCCAAAAATTCTTGGAGTTGGATGGTTCACCAACAATGAAATTAAAAAATGGAATAATTTTTCCGAAGTCGTAAGTGAGGAAATTTTAAAGAGATAAATTATTTATTAACGTTATTCAGTCGATCCTAGTAGCTTCATCTTTGTTGTTTATATCTCTACATTTTAACCGATACGTTCTTTGGCCTTCCTCAAGAGCCCTGTTAATCCAATTTAGTCTCTTCCTATAGATTTGGTTTGATTTTTTATTTAATTACATATCATCCTTCGTGGGTTATTTGCTACCAAAGTCATCTTTGGAGAAGGGCATTAGTGGCACCATTTAACTCACAACTAGGGTGATAAAAGGGTTCATGCCTTTCCCAAGGGGTATTAGTCCAAAAGTGAACGCAATAGCGCGATTGGAGTTTGAACTCGTTTACAACGATGTCACAGCCCAGCACTTTAGCCACTGCACCACGGGAATCCCCCCTTTCTTCCTATAGACGGATCTATATCTAGATATCAAAGATATCCCCACATTCAATCCAAAATATTACATACTTAGAGGTGCGCGAAGCGTAACGGTTATCTTCTTAAAAAATGAACACAGTGACCCAAGTTCGAATAAGGCTGTTTGTGTTTCCCTTAGCGCTAATGTCCATGGGAAAGGCATGAATCCATATATTTTCCCTCAGCTATGAGTAAATAGCAGGAAATGCTGGGTTCTTTAGCCTTGGTAAGGCCACCAGTCTAGGAGAAGGAAAACTTTCTACTTAGCTACTTACTGAGGCTATCGGTCATATGGAAGTCAGACCTGACCGATAAAACGAAGCGCGGTTTCTTTCAAGCAGCGGTCGTGTTGATACTGCTATACGGATGCACTACATGGATGCTAACTAAACGTTGGAGAAAAAGCTTGACAGCTATTACACAAGAATGCTACAAGCAATATTGAACAAATCCTGTAGGCAGCACCCCTCAAAGCAGCAGCTGTACGGCCACCTACCACTCATGACGTAAACTATCAAAATTAGACGTACCAGACATGTGGGATAATCCTGGAGAAGCGGGGACAAGCTCATAAATGATGTACTCCTGTGGACCCCTTCTCATGGACGTGCAAAGGCAGTACGAATAGCTCGAACCTACATACAGCACCTCTGTGCCGATACGGGATGTAGCCCTGAGGACCTGCCAGAAGCAATGGACGATAGGGCGGGGGGACGAGAGAGGGTCAGGGATATCCGCGCTGATAGCACGACATGATGATGACTTCTATATGTATTATAACATAAGAATAAGTTCAGTGTTAGTTTTTGAATAATAAGAATATTGGTCGTATTATGACTATACAGTTTCATCTCTGGCAGGATTTTTTTAGAATCTCTTGGTTCTTCTCAAATAATTTCCCTCACCAAATGAACAGCTGAAATGTGACTTGTTATTTCGAGTCTATGAAAATCAGCCTTAAATATCCTTTCCATGAATGACTCAAACAACTACATTTCCGGAGGAAATAGATATCCCACTGGTCATTGAATGTCAAGGTTTATTTAATTCCAAGAGGTTAGGGAATTGTGTTCATTGTACACTTATGAGTATGCTTTTTGTGTTGTTTTTTAAGAGGTTTTTTTTGCATACGGTTTGATGATATCTAAGGGGACCAATTTTCCGTAATAACGGAAATCGTAGAATTGTGAATCTGGAATCTGGAGTGGAATTTTTATGGATTTTTCAAACAAAAAAAAACAATTAAAAAAAACAATTAATCCTTCGATTTTTTTTCAAATTATTTTTATTTTCTTTTAAAACTAGATAAATTTACAGTGTGATTTTGTTAAGATTTTAATTTAAAAAACATACAAACATAACGTAGTTCATTTTTTACAAATATTTGTCCAAATTTTTTCTTTTTGAGACATGAAATAAATGAAGAACAGTTTTTATAATTTAAAAAAAAAGTTGGTTGTCGATTTTCTGAGGAAAATATTGGCTTGTCTATTTTTAAATTTCTTTTCGATTATCTAAGAAACAGCGTAGAAAACCAAGTGAAAAAGAAGTGAGAAAAAAGTAATTTACCGGAAGTGGAACAATTAAATTTAAAATGGAAAATTGATCCCCCAAGATTTCAACTATTTTGATTTAATACAAATAAGATTACATACAGTTTTATAGTTTCAAGTAATCCTATCTAATACTAATAATTATGTGGTTTCAAATAATAACTTCTATCCAATAATAGACGTTTGTTTGCACACAGTTAAATGGTTTCAAGTAACTAATGATAATAATGTTCCTTTTTAACAATTATAACTAAGTACACTGTTATATAGTTTCAAGTAACTAATAATAATAATCCTTAGTGAACAATTAAAACTTCAAGTAACTATTCCTAACACAAATGATTTACAGTTAAACGATATCAAGTATTCTAATCGAATACAAATAATTTTAAACAGATCAATTGACCCATTGATGTGACTACTACCGCTCCAGGTCAGAGTGGACCTGGAAGTAATGGTAACGAAGGGATACTCTACATTCCCTAGATCTCCAGAATTGGAGCCTTACCATCAAAAACCCTCCCCGAAAAACATCTTTAATATTGTAAAATTAATAGGTATTCTTCGCTTATTTTGACGTTGGTTCTTACATACTTTGGTTTCTTAAAAGATATTCGCTTTCTAGAAAGTGATTTGAAAAAGAGAAACAAAATTTATCGGAGATCTTCGTAATTTTCGAATAGAATAGCGACGTGATAATTTTTTTTTTTTTCAAGTGATCGAAATATCAGTCTTAAAAACTGGCCTCAAGTTTCACTTATGTGAATTAAAATTTTTATCTCTCGAGTATATGTACACGTATAAAAATACATTTTCAACAATAGATTAGATAACGAAACCCCTAAAAAGGCCTGAATTCTATTCTGTAAAGAAAACATTTTACAAGCCCAACCCAATTATTATCTATTTATTTTGGATTGATTTATAAATTTATCAACTTCACAGCTCAAGTAATTAAATTTTATATTGATAAAGAAACTCCTCTGAATTTTAATCATTTCATTCTGAATTTCTCTCCAAAATATGAGATGACATTTAGCTACTAAAATAGATTGAGATCTAAAAATATCCACAAATATTCTTTCCGGATATATATATATATATATGTGTGTGTGTGTATGTGTGTGTGTGTCCGCGCGCACGCGTCCCTTTTCCCATCCTTACTCTTCTCGTTTTTCATCTTTTTACCTTTTTCTTTTCTTTTCCACTTAATTAACTGAGTAGAAACCAATACGTCATTCGTCCGAGACACTTCGGCTTTTTTTTAAACGCATACGTCATTTGAAGGAAACTGTTTACGCGTGCGCATAAGAAGGAAATGACTGGATCAAGTAGGAAAAAAAAGATATAAAAGACGCTTTGGTTGGTTAAATCCCTCATTCACAAAAGTGTCGCACAAGAGAAAAGTTTCTTTCTTAAAAGGGTAAGCTCATTTATTTCCTTTCCTTTTTCCATCAACGAAACACAGGGCTACGAGTAAGATTATGCTGTATTGTTCTTGCAAATAGAGAAGTTCTGCTTGCATGCCTTTAAAATAGCATTCGAAATCCTGCCTTTTACCTGAACTCGGTCACCAACTTCAAAAACCACAGACCATTTATTCATGTCTATCAGTTGATTTATGTTTTTAGTCTGGTTATTTTCTCTGTCTGTCTCTCTGCCTGTCTGTGTGTGTGTGTCTCTCTCTCATATATATATATATATATATATATATATATATATATATATATATATATATATATATAATCATCCAGTGATTGACGATTGAGACATTTTGTAACCTGATTTATTAATACAGTTTGTTTTTTTAAGTAAATGTTGTTTTTAAATTGATTCAGATGTTTATTTTGAACCTAATATCGTTCCTTGTCTGTACTTAATTCGGATATTAATTCCGTTGATGGAAAACTATGCTCTCTCTCTCTCTCTCTCTCTCTCTCTCTCTCTCTCTCTCTCTCTCTCTCTCTCTCTCTCTCTCTCTGTGAGATTGAACATGTTTCATTCTATTCATATTAATCGAACCAGATTTTTAGGACATAAAGAAAACTTCAAAACTTGTTGCTAGGGCATCTCTCATGAAACGCCTCTTGGCAATTCAGTCATGTTGATAATTCTCCTTAGTGTAATGAGTTACTATCTTCATTGAATACCCTATTATAATGGGTTCGTGTTAGAGTTTACTTACAATATAAAGCCACCTCTGTAGACCTATAATTAACAAGTTCAGGCTCAAAGATCCTCACAAAGCAGTTCACTAGTGTCACCTTGTGTCAGACTTAGCTAACCTGAGTAAATATATTCAATACTCAAAAGAATTTTGACAAAAATTATTGATAGAAATATAATCATTCCAGTTTTATCAGTTGTAGGAGTCAAAATCTCATTAATTTCAGTGGGGTTTTTTGGGGGGTTTTGTTCGTTTAGCTTGTTTCTTTCTTTCTTTTTTCGTTTCTTTCTTTGTTGCTGTTGTTGTTGGTTTTTGTTTGTTTTGTTTTGTTTTGTTTTGTTTTGGTGGGGGGTGGATTTTCAGTCATCCTAACTGGATTTTATCTCTTCATCATTTTCTTTTAATTCCAATTTCTTTATTTGTCTATAATAATAATAATAATAATAATAATAATAATAATAATAATGCTTGCACGCCACAATCCAGTCGACAATTACATAGTTTCAAATCACTAATAATAGTCGTTAGGTTTCAAGTCATCCAAACATTAATAATTCTATTCAATAATAACCATGTTTGCTGGCAGTTATTTTGTATCAAGTTATTTTGTATCAAGTATTCCTATCTAAAACAAATTAATGTTCAGTTTGACTTAGAGATGGGATCCAAACAGGGACAACCACTCCAGATTACAGTGGACCTGGGAATAATGGCAATGAAGAAGTGACTCCCCAGAGCCCCAGAAGTGGAGCCTTACCACCGGATTCAATTTAGTTTCATACCTAGGATACTTCTTTTGAGGGTTGTCTGCCGAAGATGCAATCGGTATATCCAAAGCTGTATCAACAGGAAGGCTGATAATTCACACCATTATATGATTGCAATTAACCAATAATCTTTTTGTAAACAATTGTAATTTCTTGTCATTATTCTCCATACAAATAATTTGCATACAATTAAATGGCTTCAAGTATTCTTACCAAACATTTAAAAGTTGATTTAATAGTAATTATTTCTTTGCACATAGTTATATGGTTTCAAGCATTTCTACCGATCAAAAATAATTTGCAAACAGATCTATTTGACCCATAGAGACGATCTTAACACGCACTACCACTCTGGGCGACTGGATTCCCAATCGTGTAGTTTCTATGATGAAGATGAGGAGAGCAAAATTAAGTACAAATATCAATTATTCTTACAAGTGTTACATTTTTTTTATTCATCCTGATTAAGACCCAATATCAGATTTACAGGATTGGAGATTAAAACTTTAATACTTCAGAAACTTTCCAAAAATGTTGGCTTTCAATCTTGGCTTAATATGGAGATAATGTTGTTGGATATTATTTCTTTTAATCGTTACAGCAGAAATTTGTATTAATTATTCAAATGAATTTTTTTAAATTACTTGTTCATATATCATCTAGAATTTATTTTTTACATTCTCGGGTTACAGACAAGTCATTCAATAAATGTGGTGAATCTATCTATCTATCTAAGTTCTACAAAAAAGAAAATGGAAACCTGTATTATCTATATTTTTCAAATGTTTCAGGGTTCAAAAACTATCGGCCAAACAGCATCACGAAAAATGGATACTATGGCTAAAATTAAGAGGGGAAAAGCAAACGAAAAGATTAATTGTAGGTTAATTGTTAAAGTTAAGAATAAAATCAATCCACAAAGCTTGAATAAAATAAAAAGGGATTGTTGAATTTAGACTAAAACTTGACCCTTTCCCTTTCCAACGAAGCCGGGAAAGACTAAAATTCGATACACCAGCCCTCTCTCCAATTAACAACAAAAATTCGTGTCCTACGCTTAACATCAAAGGAACGTGTTGAGAATATCAAATTGGCAGTGAAAAAGAAAAAAAAAAGAAGACAAAGAAAAAAGAGGAAAAGATTTTTAAAAAAACAGGCAAACATCTAAAGTCATAAAATAGGAAACGTTAAAATATTCTGGTTTTTAAAAGCAAACACAAAAGTAAAATATTTTGAGTCGTAAAGCTTTGGAAAGTTGACCTAAAATCATTGGAATTTGTTGTCTCATTAAATTTTATTGCGGTAAATATTTAACATTATTCTTTCAAAAAAAACATAGTTAGGAAGAGAAAAGATGGGTTCATGCCTTTTTCAAGAGTATTAATGCAAAGAGAAACACCAAAAGTGTAGACAATTTCTTTATGACAATAACCGTTACGCTATACGTGCATCTATTATATGAAGACATTGAACGTGTAATAGTTACCGTTGTAGGAAATGGACACGACGATCTGAGTTCAAATTCTGGATGAGGCTATTTGTATTTTACAAACCGCTAATACCTTTGGGAAAAGTATGAATTCAACAATTCTCTCTGTAGCTATGGGTAAATAGTTGGGCAGACTAGGCTCTCTAACTTTGGTATGATAACCAATGCAAGAGAAGGAAAACTCTGAATTTAAACCCGTTAAACTCTACTTAAAATTGACCTTATGTTGCTTCATGCTTGCACGCAGGGGTTGGTATATATATATATATATATATATATATATATGTGTGTGTGTGTGTGTGTGTGTGTGTGTGTATTGTCATCCACAGACAGTTTCATTGTATCACAACTCTTCAGTGTGGCTAGACACGCAAGATTCTTCAAGCTAGGATCGAAACCCGCCCAACTTTACTTTAAACTTAGTAATCTTACTGCTCAGCCAACAGACGACCTACGTCAGCTCGGGAATTATTACGCATTTGTATTAGCTTTCGTTCGTTTACATTTTTTGCGTTACTGGATACCGGACTGCGCAATTCGTTAGAAGAGCTTTGCATTACGCGGGTGGCAACCGTTAATTCCTTCGCCAGAGTGCTCAACCCCCGGGAGGGGAATATATATATATATATATATATATATATATATATATATATATATATATATATATAAGGGATATGTTCGTTTTTCTTAACTTTTCTAACAAGAGAACGCACATCTTGATATAATGAATGTAAGTTTTTAACACAATTTTCTGTTATGTAGCTCTTGCATTCATACTTCTGGCCATTGTTAAGATCAGGAAAAATCTGTGCGCGACCCCAGCAAATTCTCACGGTAGAATGAGGATGAAACAATATCACGGTTGTATTTCAGCTCCGACTAAATTTGATCTCAGTATACGCAGATAGAATTTTGCTTCTTTTTATCATCGCCCATTGCTCTACCGCCACTCCATCAACGTGTGCCATTCTCAGTAATAATGAAGTAAATAGTTTTGACTGTGGTGAAAAATACTTGGTGATTTCAACACATTATTTTGTATTTGTTGTCCATAACTTTGTTTTAATATATTTCAGCACTTAGTTGTATTGAAAACCAGGAAGATAGGGATTGTCAGCGGTCAGAAATTCAGGCATTCATGACAGATTAAGGCTGTTATATGTATCAAGCATATTTCACTGCAAACGTTTTTGGATATCGTCTAAAAATTGTCAAATTTAAGAAGACTTATTTTATTCAATTTAAGAAGACTTATTTTATTCAAACTGAAAACCTTGATAGTATAAACTAAACTCAAAATATACCCCCTACCGTTTGCGAGGTGTATAATACACTGACTGTATACCTTGCTGAGGGGTAAGATCTCCCTCCCCCCCCCCACAAAAAGAGGGTGCGTTGAGTGTAACACTAAACTGCATCTGATCTTGAGACTCCTGTTCTTGAGATCTGGGGAGAGTGGAATACTTCTTTTTCGCCATTACTCTCAGGTCCACTTTGATCTGGAGTGGTAGTAATTATTAGGGATCCATTTGTTGGGCAAATAACTCTGTTTAAAAATTATCTTTATTCGATAGGACCATGTGCAAAAAAAAACAATTACATAAAACATTTAGATGCGAAGTAACAATGAACGCGATTCCCTAAACGCCTGGCATAAAATAACTTTAGACAGGTTGACATGCTGTTAAAATCAATCAATCAAAATTTGTTTTCTTTGAAAGAGCAAACTAAAGCAAATAAAACCAATCCTTGGATAATGGCATCAAAATACGACTCGATCGAAAGATCAGAGTTGTATAATCAAGAACATCAGCCATTAGATCCTCCCGAAAAATGAAGATCCTCCCGAATGCCAGAAGGCATATGCAGTGAAACATTTCAAAATAGACTGCATCGACCTGACCCCTACATTGGCCTGACCTTACAATGACCTGAGCCCTACATTGACCTGACCTTACAATGACCTGAGCCCTACATTGACCTGAGCCCTACACGCCAAAAATACTACATAGCAAATAATCCCAACGGCTTCTTTGAAAACACAAATATAAAAAATATATTCAACTTATTAAAAGAAGTCACGATATACAATAAATAAATTATAACTTTATAAACGTTTATACATTCATACATGAACACTAAACAACAAACAAATATATATATCCATAAAAAGATTATTTCATTCTTACTCTAACTTACAAAATTATATCTATACTAAAACAGGCAAATAAAATGAAGCCAGAAGAAAACCGATAGTAGCACTAAATAACCCGTCAGGAGTTGAGGTGCCGTAAAACACAAATCAAATTTAATCAAATCTTTTTCTTTTTTTTTCAGATTGTTCCAAGTGTAGATTTTCAAAATCCCATCAAAGAACGCGCATCAAGATGCAAAATCTGTTGATTTTCATATTAATATCATCAATTGTTATAATTGCACCGATCGAAGGCCATGGTCGAATGATGGTACCCCCAGCCAGAACTAGCATGTGGAGAGAGGGTTTCCCAACACCTAAAAACTATAATGATGCGGAACTAAATTGCGGTGGATTTAATGTAAGAAATATTTTCTTTATTTAATTGAATACAATGTGTTTACGTATATAGATTGGTTGATACATGAAAGCAATGATACCGTTCTTTTCTCTACGAATCAGGGATCATACCTTAAGTTTTAAATTTAGTAATATATATATATATATATATATATATATATATATATATATATATATAAAATACAGTTTGCTATATTTATAAATACAGAGTGCTCAGTATCATTGATAGAGCATATGTAGGTCTAAGTTGGGATAGTGTAAACACAAACTCAACGTCACTAGGTGACTGTCAGTTTCTCGCCAATGCTATCAAACCAGAATATATATATATATATATATATATATATATATATATATATATATATGAAGGTAGCAGGAAAAATATAATCCAAATAGGTGAATATATCATGATGTGAAGTCGACGTTAACGTTTCGGTTATAATAACCATCGTCAGGACTTGGATATAAAATAGTTCACAATATAGATGGGTGATTGTTGAGATGACAGGAGCAAATGAGAAAAATACAACGAAAAGATCGATAAACATGCACATAGCGTTCAAAATTCAAAAGTCATCAGAACGTGTTTGGCACGTGGAAAAATATTAGAAAATGTAGGATTTTTCAAAGAAACGAGACAAAACCTCCCGTTTATTGAGAAATACGCAACAAATAAGTTTTCATATGTATAGATCATTAGGAATCATCCATGTTAAATGTTATGTAAGAATGTATTTGGTATTAGTTTTTTCCGAAAAGACAGTATGAAAGTAAATATGGATAAAATCCGACAGTATGAAGGTAGCAGGAAAAATATAATCCAAATAGGTGAATATATCATGATGTGAAGTCGACGTTAACGTTTCGGTTTTAATAACCATCATCAGGACTTGGATATAAAACATCTATATTGTGAACTATTTTATATCCAAGTCCTGACGATGGTTATTATAACCGAAACGTTAACGTCGACTTCACATCATGATATATTCACCTATTTGGATTATATTTTTCCTGCTACCTTCATACTGTCGGATTTTATCCATATTTACTTTCATATATATATATATATATATATAGAGAGAGAGAGAGGATCATTTTTTGTGTGTGTATTGTTGTCACTTATTAATTGCCAACTAGACATGAAACTAGGACAGTCTAGTGAAGAAGAACTTGATGCAGTACTGAAAAAAATTTAAAGAAGAAAAGCTGTAGGCCTTGACGAATTACCTCTTAAAGTATGGAAGAAAAGAAAATTTGATGACATACTTCTTCGATTATGCAATACTGTCTAGAAACAAAACACAATAAAGAAATAGATAAAATGTTGCATCCTCCTCTTCCTCAAAGGGTGACCTCGGAATCACTACGAACTACAGTCATAGCTCTTACTGCTATAGCTGCTAAGATTTATAATGCTCTGTTTCTCAACCGTATCAAACCTAAAATCGAGAAAATTCTTAGAAAAAATCAGAACGGTTTTGAGAGAAATCGATCCACAACCTCACAGATTCTGATTATCCACCGAATCATCAAAGAAGTACGTGCAAAAAATCTCGAAGCAACAGTATTGTTCGTAGTTCACAGTTAATATAACCTCCCTCGTCTTTTTTCATACGCAATGCTGGGATTTGAATTTGAAACACATCTCGCCCATGCTTAATAAACATCTCCCATGTGGAGAGCTCAATACCAGGTGTTTATGATAACAGAAACCATAATGGTTAGTTGAAGATTCTTGGATATCGAAAGATAATGTTCATTCAATGAATGAATACATTATGTAACCAGTTCATTTTTCGTCGCTTCTCTTATAGCATATTAACTCTTTTAAAAACTAATAAAAAAAAAACTTTCTAAAAAAATTTTTTCTTCGTAATAACTTTCCGCGGTGGAATCACTGTGGCGTAATGGTTAAAGTGCTGGACTGCAACACCGAAGTAAGCGAGTTCGAACTTCAGTCGCGCTAATGCATTCACTTTCGGACTACTTTACTTCGGAAAGGTGTGAGCCCCCTTATCCCCACCCCTCAGCTATGAAATTAGCAGTAATGATGCTGTCACGAGGTGAGTAAATATTTATTTTAACTTTCATCCAGCTTTATAGGCCAGTATTTGAGCACTTTGATCATTCATGAAAAAAGTTTTTAGAATGATTTGTTTATTGCTATATATAGTTGTAATATGCAAAAACAAAAGTTACATCACTTTTGTAACAGATCCTCCCCTGATGATGGCCCAAAGTCAGGCAGAAAGTACTAGGGATACATACAACTATGGACAATACATAAATCAATTCCCGCCGAATACGATAAAAGCAATACGGGAATACGAACGGATCCAGAAGAAAATATGTAGACAGAAAATGTCTATTATGTTCAACGAAATTTGTATATATATATATATATATAATGCTATCCGACAATATGTTTAAGAAATACATGAATGAATTTTGAAAAACATTGATAGGGGAACTTCACGTAGTGTAGTGGTTAACATGCTGGACTGCGACATCGTAGTAATCATCGGGCTGTTGCATTTAGTTTCGGAGAAATACTCTTAAAAAACGTATGAACCCCCTTATCCTCCCAGATATGGGTTAGATAGTGCCACTAATGCTCTTCTAGAAGGATGGCTTTGACACTGAATTACCCACAAAGGTTGATATGCTATTAAAACAAAGAAACCAATGACGATGAGAAAAATTCCAATTAATTTTGTGTGAAGACAGACAATACGCAACAGTCAGTTATCTTCTAAGTCTTTTATCCCAGGCAATGCTGGGAGCTCTTGCTAGTAAATAAACTACATCATAGTCGCTTAACATTTATTTGAGGAAAGTCGAAGAACGGACCAGTTAAAATTCTAACAAACCCACAACAACAATAACATTATTTGAAGAAATGCTTCTTTTATTTTCTTTATCTTCAGTTTCAATGGTCCCGGCACAATGGTAAATGTGGTGTATGCGGTGACCCTTGGGAAGGACCCCGTAAAGATGAAGTGGCAAGTGGTATATATGCTAAGGGTATTATTACAAGGAATTACACCCAGGGGCAAATGATCGATGTGACGATCCAGATAACAGCCAATCACGGTGGATATCACTCTTTTTATCTGTGTTCGGAAAAAAATCTCTCTGAACAATGTTTCCAGAAATATGTTCTCTCGGATCAATATGGCAAAACTAAAATTCCAATCA
The DNA here is from genome assembly GCA_963585895.1 of Sepioteuthis lessoniana. Classification (NCBI taxonomy): domain Eukaryota; kingdom Metazoa; phylum Mollusca; class Cephalopoda; order Myopsida; family Loliginidae; genus Sepioteuthis; species Sepioteuthis lessoniana. The sequence goes on from OY757927.1 coordinate 90,889,473, forward strand.
ATGAAATGGACTCCCTCATCAAACTGAAACTTCAGCTACCCCCCAACTTGACGTGTAAACAGTGTGTTCTAAGATGGAAGTGGGTCTGTGGTGAGTATTATAAATGATCTGATTTCTATATTGACTGATGGATTGGTGGATTGATTTTAACGGCATGTCAGCCTGTCTGGGATTACTCTATGCCCAGAGGTTAGGGAGTTGCGTTCATTGTACATTTATATTTATTTTTTTTTTTACAGTTTTTTTTTTTTGCATAGTTATGTGATATGCATTCTTATTTAATACAAATAATTTGCACACACTTTTCAAGTATTCCTATCTAATACAAATAATTTACTGACATATGATATCAAGTATTCCTATCGAATAATAACAATTTGTACACAATTTTATGGTTTCAAGGAACTATTTCTATTGGATAATAATCATTTATTTGCTCACAGTTATATGGTTTCAAGGCTGTCTGCATTTCACAAAGCGCTAATGCCCCTTGGAAGAAGTATGAATCCAACTATTCTCTTTCCAGCTATAATTAAATAGTAGGGCAGACTAGGCTCTTTAACTTTGATATGGTAACCAGTCTAGGAGAAGAAAAACTCCGAATTCAAACTTGTTAAACTCCGCTTAAAATTGACCTTGTGTCACATCCTGCTCGTGCGGAAGGATTGATATATATATATATATATAGTTTCAAGTAACTAATTATAATAATCCTTAGTAAATAATTATAGCTTCATTATTGGAAAATATTGGACTAATTATCCGTCCATGGTGATGAGTTTGCAAAATATGAACATTTAGCTGTCAGCATATATTTTACCACATTAACAGATAGGCATTCAATTCGGATAAAGAAGAACTCAAAACAATAGAATTGTACAAACATTTATTTAAAAGATACAAAAAGTGGGTTACAAACTTAATGGTTTTGTAGCCATACTTATCTGCTGAGTTCTATCTTGGAAAGTGATTTAATAGGCATCCGTATGGTCTCGCTTCCAGCATTATTAAGTCATGTAAATTAAAGGGAGTCAAAAATTAGTGCCAATTCACGGTAGTTCGCTGATTGGCTCCTTTACCGCCAAGGGCAGATAATTCATCGTATATTTCCCAATTTCAAGGAACTATTCTTGATACAAATAATTTACCCACAGTTATATGGTATCAATTATTCCCATCAAATAATTTTCAAATCGATATATTTAACTGAGGTGAGACCATCACAGGTACCTCCCACTCCGGATCAAAGTAAAGTCTTTAGATCTCTTGGACTGGAGCTTCAATATTCAATGTAGTTTAGTGTGATATCATGAAACCCCTTTTTGGGGAGGAGGTTTACCACACCTTCTACAGGGAATGAGTCAGCATAATCTAAGCCCTGCCGACAGGGTTTTGATTTCTATGTTTCCATGTTTAAGTGTTTGCTGCCACAACATAATAAAAACGGAATATCATAGTGCAATTTTGTTCGTGAAATACTGTTAAAATTCTCTAATTTCGAGAACAAATCAATCCCCAGTCAATTTGAATTAATTAAATGTAAATGGCCAAAGAATTTACAAAAAATTCCATGTTTTAGTGTCCCAGAATAGAAAGTCTCTTTGTGATCTATAATGAACTGATCCAATTCTAAAGATGTAGGGAGTGTAGTGTATCTCTTAAACATTCCATTACTCCCAGGTCCACTCTGACATAGAGTGGTCCCATCTATGAATCGAAGCCAACTGTTTAAAAACCATTCTTATTCAATAGGACCTTGTACAAAAAAAATTCTCAAAAAACAACTTCACAAAAAATGTAAAAATGAACGCAATTCCCTGACCTCTTGACATAAAATAAATCTCAGACAGGTTGACATGTCGTTAAAAATATTCAATCTTTTTGCTCGAATAACGGTTATTGTTATAAGAAATGAAATCTGCAACTCGAGTTCAAATCCTGTACATTGCTATTTGCTTTAAACATCATGCTAATGTCTTTAGAAAAGGCATCCATCTGTTCTACCCCAAAGAAAGAAGTAGGGCATGCTGGTTTTTTGAGCCTTGATAAGGTAACCAGTCTAAGAGAAGGAAAACTCTGAATTCAAACTAACTGTATTCTGCTTAAAAATTGACTGTGTCAGATCCTGTCCGTGACGGAGGGGTTAGGTAATTACATTCTAAATATTTAGAAATTGTACTTTGAGCCAGATGTCGTGTCCAAAAATTGTGAAGCTATAAAAGATTTATTACCTGATAATTTTAATTTGAAGGCTTTTTTAATATTTTCCGTGCGGGAAAACTAAGATTTTCTATTTATTTGTTTATTTTATGAGAAGGATACTGAAAAGTTCTTAGCCTGACTAAGAAGGGAATGTCCAAGAACCATAAAATGTTTATCCAGCCACACTCACCTAGTCAGATTTGACCAAAGGTCTTTTTTGAATGTGTGTGCGGAGCGGGGGGGGGGGGCACACAAGCACACTGAACGCGACTGATGCGTGACCGTCACAAAAAAAAAAAAATGATTAATCCCGTCAGTCATTCCTGTTTTGTTGCGCTTCAGGTTCCAAGCGATAGACAAGGCCTTGCCAAACGGGTATTGCCAGGAAGAAGCTCCCCACCCCCTACGGGACCAGGATATCAACTTGATAACACCCACTTAGTGCAAATGTCGGGTGGCCCTTGAGTTATTCCACATGTTCGTATGTTATGAAGATGGTGCGCTTTCTTTATTTAATGGCATATCAATCATCGTTGGATATTTAATGCCAAAGCCATCCTTGTAGAAAAACAGTGATGGTATTATTTAACACATAGCTGAAGAGATCAGGGGGTTCATGCCTTTCTCAAGGTATTAATTCGAAAATGAACGTATGACTGGAATTTGAACTCCTTTACTGCATGGCAACAGTCAAGTACGTTAACCATTACATTACGGGGAGTTCCTCTGTTTCACCACGGAAATCCCCCCCCGTTACGAAAATGAATGGGTAACATTAACGTAACGAGTAACTGTAACAAAGTAAAATTTGTTATTTTTACAGAGGAATATTTTGGGTAACTCAGATAAAAGTTTAATGCTGAAAGGAATTATAAATAAAGCATACGAACAAAACAAATAACAAGAAGTTGAGTTGAACTGACGTTGCCTTTTTATGTATCGATATATTTGTGGCAATAATCAATAAAAACATATATTTTTTCGGGTTTGTATAAATTTTGTATGTGTACAATGTACATAAAATAGTTTAAATATTCTTTTTTAATTTGTTTATTTGTGCAAATCAGTCCTGAATTCTTTTTGAGGATTAAATTTAGTTATCGTGCATGAAATTCGGAACTAATATTTCGCTCCAACAGTTGGAATAGCAGTAAAATATGATATTAGATATTCAAATATTTCAAAATAATTAAAACGAATAAATTATTAAACAATTAATTAATTAAAATTAATTATATAAATAAATAGTTAAAATGATTAAATATATAATGTTAATATCAATAAAATATATTTGGTCTGTTTTTTTTTTTTTTTTTTTTTTTGAAAACCGAACTTCTACTGTCTAGGCAGGGGATAGCTGGTTCCAGGTCAACTAGATTTTTGTGGCAAAATAAGGCAAAAAAAAAGGGTCATTTTCTTTTTGATAAAACTAATCAATAATTAATCAAAGACACTGATATGAGAAAATTTTGTTCCGAAGTTCAATACACGTGACACATCATTTATCAAATTTCTTTCCAAGATTTCACTTAAAAATTACGAATAAAAAAAGGGCGTTCATTTTTTTTTGGTTATAGCGAAAACTTTTTAATAAGTCCTTGTGATCCTGATTTGTTATCTGTTAACGAAAAAATAATGTTGTTTTTTTTTTAACAGGAAATCGTTGGGGCTGTGATTATGGTAATAAAGGGTGTTGTGTTGGTTGTGGTAAGGCGCAAGAACAATTTTACGGTTGTTCTGATATAGCTATTCTACCTAACGGAAACCTCCCACTACCAAAACCAACAACAAAACCAACAACAAAAAAGCCTTCCTACACAATGTCGGTAATCACAAAAACAACAAAGAGACCAGATATAAATACGACTCCAGTAATTTCTTGGCCAAATGATGACAACCCTTGGATAAAATGTCCCCAGACAATGATCTGTACCCCAATTGGACCCTACTTGCCCGGTTCAGTTGGTACAATGTGCTGGATGAAATGCAAAGGCAACTTCTGTCCTATAAGCATGTGTCGCTGTTCTTGTTCATAAAAAAAACAAAAAAACAAAAAGTCTAGGCCAGTGTTTCTCAAACTATCAGAGGTGACGTACTACCAGCAGGATATTTTTTTCAATACTCCATAGACAGATATCATGTTTATACCATATTATTATAATTTGATTTATCATCAACTTCCAAGTATTTCTACCTCTTGTATTGTATCACAGCATGTGAATATAATATTAAACAATACAGAAAGATTTTATGAATTTTCATTTTGACATTTCATGTTATATATATTATGATAAGATGAAACTGGAAACTCGTCACGTACCGACTGACGATGACTTGTGTACCAGCACTGGTATGCGTATCCCCTCTTTGAGTAACACTGTTCTTGGCAATACTTTCCATCTTTTTTCTTGATTTTTCATAATTTTTCGTTTTAATTTTTTTGTTTTTGTTTTTGTTTATTTAGCTCATTTTATTTGGTTTTATCTTTTTCTTTACCTTCATCATCATTCACTTCACAATTCAGAAAAGTTTTTGATTAATAATCATGAAATGTCTTTCCAAAAAAGTATTTTGTTTAAAAAGGAATATTTCATCTTTTTCCTCTTCCCTTAATGGAAATGATAAATTTTGTTAATAATTATTATTATCATTATTATTACTACAACTACTATTACTACTACGCTTTGCGAGTTTTTCATACCAGGGTTAGCTGAAGGTATTTCACTGGAGTCTAAGTAACGACAAGTCTCCTCAGGTATCCAGGACTCTTCTCAGTATTCTTGCCGATCTCAAAATGCTGTGGTCTGGATTGCCTCGAGGCTTCTAATTTGGTCAATAGGTTTGGTCTTTGGGTCAGGATTAGGTCTGGTATTTTGACTGAAATTAGGTGATCCGTTTGTATTTTAACATCTCAGAGAATTTTATGCGTCTTATTTTCTTGGTGTGATTTTGGTTTGTGCATATACCATTTGGTTCTATGGTCAAATTATTATTATTATTATTATAAAATTTTAACTTTGGTTTCTTACAATCCTTCACCCGGTCTTTTCCTAAGACCTAGCCTGAGCGAAGGTCATGATAATAAGTATTCTATTTATTTTTTTGCTACCTCTTTTAGGTGACATTTTTCTGTCATGTTGTTTGTACTCTTCAAATGATATGAGCACTTCCGCAAAGTGCATTTGAGCTAGAACTGTTAATATATTTATCAGTGCCTTTCTTGGCCATACCCAGGGCTCCCACAATTACTGGTTACGGTGGTAGTTTTAAGGTGCCACATAGTTTCAATTTCTATTTCCAAGTATTTGTATTTCCTTATTTTATCATATTCTTTGCTTATGTTGGCACTGACGTATCAATTTTTTCTTTTATACTCCTTAACCATTATATCTGGTCTATTATTCTTTATTTTTCTATCAGTTTGGATACCAAATTCCAAGAGAATAGTACCTTTTTTTTGGCTTCTGTTATTGGTTCGGGTTGATTATTATAATCATTATTCAGTTTGTTTCTTTGTTAACTCAGTAAATTAGTTTTAAAAAATAAATTTAAAAAAAACCGCTAATCTTTTCCTCGATTTTCTTTTGATTTTTCATCAATCGATTTTTTTTATTACATTTCTATCTTTCTGGAAATTCTTTTATGAGGTTTTGTGTTCGACTTTTTTAAGTCCTCATTTTCTTATTTCTCATTGTAGCTTAATCCTAATTTCAGGTCAAACAGTCTACGACCGTCTTTAGTTTTGTTCGACCAGGAATATTGCGACAATAAAAAAAAAAAAAAAAAGAAAATTGGAGAAAATTAATGAATATAAGAAACTTCATCTCGCAAATTTAAATAAGTTAAAAAGACAAATCAAATTTTTTTTTTAACGTATTGATCCGTTTTACAGAAAATTTTTGAAAGAAAGAAAGAAAAAAATGAAACGTTAATACATTTAAGTTCTGTAAGAAATTAATCAGATTATTTTTTCTGGATTGCAAAACAAGCTAATATTTCTCAATTTTTTCACATAAAACGAATCTTATATTAAATCATCCGCCATTTTCTCTTGAATAATTCATATCATTTCTTATTTTTTATAGTGACTCAGTTTTTGCTGAAATTCTAATTATGATTCTTAAAAAATGTAATAAAGTATTTTTGAAATATCAAAGTATTTGCGTGATTTAATAACAAGTTTACCGAGTATTATTCGGGTTGAAATATTTTTCAGGGGATTTTTATCAATTTTCTTAGATACTGTAATTGTTATCGGCCTTACAAACAGTATATCTATATTCGTATGCTTGGTGCTAACTCGCCAAGGACCAATATTAGCATTAACATATCCGTGATATACTAACCCTGAAAATAACGGAAGGAAAGACAAGATAAACACATCTGTACATACAAGAACATTTAACCGTATATATATATATATATATATATATATATATATATATATATATATATATATATTCCAATAATATCAAAAAAATTTATCCATATATGTCTCCTAGTTTTTTTAAGTACGCACATATGGTGTTAAGAAAAAATGTACGTTTCCCGACAGCTAAAAATATACACATCATGTTCCGTGAACAAGCAGTATGTAGAAGGGATACAAAACTGGAAAAAGACTTACTTGACGAGGAAAAATAAAATAACCACGTGGCTTTATCGTTTCTGGCAGGGTTCGAGACAACGTCTCTCCTAGACATAGAACATAGGCAAAAGAAGTCAAGAATAAGTTTCTGAGATTGTCATGTGACACCCAACGAGACACCCAATGTATACACCAATTCTCAAAGAGAGATGATCATTTATTGTCTCCCTACACATGCGAACCAGGTTCAATTCCTGACTGAGACAGAATATTAATGTTGTTTTAGAAAGAATACTTTAAAGATGACTTCTTAGAATAAAATTTTATTGCACAAAAACAAAATGTGTCGTTTTTTATGTTTATTTATTTTTCTGATGAAGATTTCTTTATAACAAAACGTGTCAGCTTATCCTTCTCTATTGTCTTCCTCCTATTCTCACACACACACACACTCACATAAATATATATATATATATATATATATACACACACGAGTGACATTCAATAAATAAGGTGAATTTTGCCCAGTTGTTAACAATAAAAAGCACTTTTTACAGTTGCAATTTTTTCCAGAAAGTCTTTATTGACCGTTGCGCCGGGAATTTTTCTTTACCGGATAGTTAATGTATTTCTACTCCATGGACGGTCTTTTCGACTCAGGCTCATAGTAGCAAGCCCATGTTTAACCCATTTGTAAATATTTTTTGACTAAAACGTGATTATTCATACATATCAGACATTCTTCTGTAAATTTCACCTGGTTTTGCACCTTCTCAGCGACAAAAGTTTGTTAACAGATCTCCGTTCAAGGCTAGAGGACTCAGTTTGATTTTCCACCATTTTGAATAGCCTCAAAACAATTTTTGCGAAATTAAAGTAATTTTTGCTATAAACCAATTCCAAACAATTCAGAGTTTTAATTTATTGAAAAAATTCTGGAAAAAAAATTATTTTACTTTCTTCAAAAAAATTCCCTTTTATTGAATGACCATAGTATACACACACACATATACATACATAATACTCGGTAAGACAGAAATACCTCCCATATTTTAAACTGTTACCTGTATGATGCAAGAGAATGTAGGCAAGCAGTTATAGTAGCTCCATCTAACCATTGTTTTTCAGATATGAAAATCAGTTACGATCATGACGTGGAGCGATTCACTAATGTGCGTTTGCAGTTTAAAGTGTTGTTTTTTTTTTAAGACTGATGAATTTGTAATTGCTGCAAAGAAAGCTTTTCATGCTCATTTCATGTTACGTCGGAATGATGCTGTTCTGGATAGAATTTTCCAACTACTGCGCGCGCACACACACACACACACACACAAATATAATCTCCAGCAGCTGCAAAACAAAAAACAAAAAAAAAACGTAGATATGCTTTCATTTGCTTTTTCATCACAGAATCCATTTTATTTAAAAACAAAAAAGAAATTAAACAAAAAAGAAAATATCTTAACGTGAATCAGAACTTCAAAACCATTTCATTTTCAACTTTAGGTAGCATTCGTTTCCTGCTTCTATATATTTTTTTCGACCAAAAATGTCTATTTCAGGAGACTTACAAAATGTTGTTATTTGCATCGATCTGTCACTTAAAATGCACAAAAAAGTAATGAACACTTGACGCCTTTCGCATATTGTGATGCTTATCAAGCTAAGCAAACAGATCATTGAGTTTAATTCTCATTGGATTCCCCGTACTTCTGGCCTAGTGCCAAATTAAGCTAAACTTAGTAAATAAAAATTAATAGCTGTTATGTAATTTCGTGAAAATCCCATTCAGTTTTGTCATCAACATAAAAAAAACTTTTGTTGTTTTAATGGATTTTTTAAATGATTTATTCATTTCAAACAAATAACTCGAATTTGCTACCATTTCATTTAAGAATCAAAGATCCGAAAGAATAACAAAGTTGACACAAAATGACCTGTTAATCTTGCATTCTTAACCTTCAATATGTACTTCTTGACTGGATCTGAACACAGAGCTGGGTAAACTTGTTTAGAAGACTAGCTGTTTGTTTGTTCTCTCTCTCTCTCTCGAGATGACGTGAAGAACAAAGCCTGATACAACCTTTCACCAGTATCATCACAAGAGGTGCTGGAACAAAATCAAAGACAATGTCAGACTTTTTAATTTTTCCAGCTTCTGGTTTTGAATTCAGGGTTATAATTTTCCTAAACTGGTAGCCAACAAAGCTAAAGAATCTGAGCTGCCATTTTACAGATGATTGTAATGAGACAAAAACCTATTATTTTTAAACCCCAAATAATCACATGACATGGATTGTATATGTCAAGAAAAAAAAGGAGGAAGAGGACAGGCCAGAATTGAGGATTACGTTGATGCATCAATACAATGACTTGGAGATTACATTAAAAAGACCAAAGAAAGATTAATTACAGCAGCCAATAATAAACATTAACAACATAAATATAGACAGAAAAACAAGGAAAAAGAAATGGGAAGAAAAACAACTGAATGGATATTTCAAGCGACAAACTAGTGATATTGCAGACAAAAAGACATAGAATTAGCTAAAAAAAAGGAAATCTAAAGAGAGAAACTAAATCTCTTCTAATAGCAGCAGAAAACAACGTCATGAAGGACCAATTATGTTAAAATGAAAATTGATAAGATACAACAGAATTACAAGTGTAGATTGTGTGATGAAAGAGACGAAACGATTAATCACATAATAAGCAAAAGCCTTAAACTAGTATGAAAAGATTACAAGACTAGGCATGACTGGGTGGGAAAGGTGATCCACTGGGAATTGTGCAAGAGATTGAATTTTGACCACACTACGAAATCGTATATGCTCAAACCAGAATCCATCCTAGAAAATGAGACATAAAATTGTCAGATTTTTAAATACAAATGGATCACCTAATTCCAGCCAAAAAAGACCTTATACTAAATAACAAAAAAAAGAAAAAAAAAAAAAAAGAAAGAGAGAGAATCTGCTGTCTAGTGGATTTTACCATTCTAGCTGACCACAGAATGAAAATAGATAAAAAAAAAAAAAAATTTTTTTTAAAAAGCTGCAAAAATTGATGGTGATACCAGTTATAGTTGATGTACTTGGAACAGTCCCCAAAAGTTTGGAAAAGAGACAGGAAGAACGGTAAATCAAACCTGAGGAGACTTATAACTCAGACTCCACTGAAAGACCGCTAGCTAACACTGAAAAACTTGTGAGGGATGAAATAATGTTTTACACTATTATATAGTTTCAACTATTCCTATTTCATACAAATAATTTACTTTAAGAAACAATAACTGACATTAATGCTTGCTTGGTTGTCATTTTTGTACTGAAATTTGCATATGTTGGACTCAGTTTTAAAAAAAGAAAAATACCCCTTTAAATTTTTTAAAAATCTGTTTTTTCTTTTGTCAGTGAATCCTGGCTCACTTTAGAGCCTCATACATTTATTAGAACTTCCCTTTCATTTTCCAAAAGTTTGCAAAGCTTTCTTTTCGAATTGCCATCAAAAATACCTAACATTTTTCTTGATGAGTTTTTAAAACTTGTCTCCTATCAAGAATTGATAGGAGAAATGTTTATCAACGGAATTTTAAAAAGTCCATAAAACTTGCAAAGGTCAAAGTCTTTTCTCGGTATGAAATTTTCTGGACTCATTTCTGGAATAATTTCTGCTTTAAGACAAAAACAAAATTGTTATAACATTATTTCACAATTCAAAGAATAACAAGTGTTTTTAGAAATCATTTTATTTATTTATTTTTTTTATCTAAATCTCAATTGAAAATACAAAAGCCTTAAGAACATTAAATAAATTTAAAAAAAAAAAAATAAACAAAAAAATTGTACATTTTTTAGTTTCATTTTTTAAAAAACAAAAAAACTTTAAAAAATTCTAATCAACAACAAAAAAACTTTTATATTTTTTGTTTCATTAAAAAAAATTTTTTTTTTAAATAAAAATAATAATAAAAAAATAAAAATAATTGCAAACAAATTCAACTTTTGCAGTATTTGTTTTCAAAATTTGAGCCTCAAAATCACCTTGCATTGTACTTAACAAGAATGAGACATGAGAATCAAGTTTATGATCTACAAATTACCCTAGTTAGATGATTTGAGCAACTTTAGAACATAGTTATTTACCAAGTTTATTTCATGATAAGCTTCAGATGTGTCCTGTACGATGCTGAATACAATGTATTCCTTAACTTACAAACTTTTGTCTCTTTAAAATGAAAACAATCCACAATTTATTTATCTATCTTATCAACCTGGGAATTTCCTCAAAGAATGTTAAACTTTTTTATATCATTATCAGCAGTTTAAGTCATTAATGTCTTTGGAATTTCTTTGAATCTTATTTAAAAAAATAAAAATAATAATAATACTTCAAGTTTGTTCATACTTCATCAATCATTTATAAAAGATTTATCATCTTTTATTTTTTATTTTGATAAAAAGTTCTTGATAAAACTCAAGAAGAGCTTCCAAATGCAAAGCATTTGATAGCTTATAATGATGCATTTTTTTCTAAAAAAATGTTTAAAAAAAAAATCACCCTGCATTTTATAAGGTCAGCTTTGGATTTGTTAGATTATTGTCTTGGTACATGCCATAAACAACTTCCTGTCAGAAATAGATAATCATCAACAACACATTTTGCAAAAAAATCTTCTAATTGAGATAAAATACCTAACTCATGTAAACCATTTAATACAACCTATTCAGAAGAGGTGCCTTGGGTGGTGTAAGATTAGCAAACCTTCACAAATGAGCGAGTCACATTGGGTACTCCATTCATATGGCCTTGTGTCACATCTAAGCAAAAAGCTTAGTAAATTGCAGCAACATATCCAGCAGGGAAAGGACATCTTGCTAATGTTGAATTTAATATTTGGAATTTTGTCCTATCGAAAATTAATGCTAACTAATCTTTATTGATGTGAGACTTGATTCAAATCATTTGGGAGTTAACAGAAATAAAAATTTTATAAGATTATTTGCTATATTAACTTTTAAATATGTCACATCTTCCAACAAGGTTTACTGGCAAGTGGAGCTCTAGTGTTGTTGTGGCCCTTAAAGTGCAAATCTAAACAAAGTGACAATTGCTTCTACACCAACAAAGACAACTTTTTTCTAAGGTAACTATGTACATATAATGATAGTACTTATCTGTACTTCATATACATTAATACAAGTCAGGAAGAAAATTAAATCAGACATCTACCTAAATAAACCTACTAAGCTTTTCAAATAAAAAAATATTGGGATTTGATAAGGATATGAATACAGATGAATCTTTAAAAATGAACTGATCGCGGGGAAGGCTATAAATGTCAGGTAAAAACCCTTTACCAGACATTCGTAGTTTAAACCCATTTATTCTTTTTTTTTAAATGCCTGCCCAAATTGAGTTCCATGAAAAACAGGGATAAAAATGTTTAGGCCAAGGTAATTTTAATCTTATCTCCCCTAGAGCCAACTCATCGTCCGTCATTGAGATTGAACAGGTGGTAGGAATTGAGATTCGTTCTATTTCATAACAACATAAATCCTGGATTTTAAACGACAATAAAAACATGAGAAATGTAAACCAAAGATGGCAATAAAAACCTGTTTTCAAAAAACTATCTTCTTGTTTCACACAAAAGACAATATTCAAAATGAAAATCTAGTTTCAGGTTTACATTATTAAATATTTATATTCATAAAAATAGCACATTAAAAATTTATCAACTCAATATTATTCTCAAATAAAAAAAGATAGAAAGAAAAATTGGTTGGCTGATTTTATGGCATGTCAACCCTTGTTGGGTTAATTAATGCCAAAATCAGTCATTTTTTTTTGGTAAGCAATTATATGGTTTCAACTAATAATAATTTGTGAACAATTATAGATTCAAGTAAATATTCTTAATACAAGTCATTTGTTATGAATATAAGTGTCATATAATGAAACAAATTTAGTAAATATAGGCTAAAAGATATGTCAGCCAACATCACCTGATTGACAAGTGACAATGTAAACAGGGATGTTTATATTTAATTGGAATTTTAAAATGTAAACAATTCTTAGAGATGGAATTTTGTCACCATCACAAGTGCAAGTTATATATATATATGTGGGCTTTCAGCTCAAAGTTATAGCTGACTGAAAAACAAAGGTTGAAGATACAAAGACAATGGGAGAGCCTCCAAGCATGAAAATGTCTGACAGTCAAAGACCAAACAGCTGTGAGAGTTCCAAATACAGAACCTAAATTCAATTATTGACGGAGATACCCTCAGAATAACAGCAACCCAAGTTCAAATCTTGTATATGGCTGTTTGCATTTCACTTCATGCTAATGCCCTTGGGAAAGGCATGAATCTGTTCTCTCCCTAACAATGGGCAAATGGTAGAGCAGACTGGATTCTTTAGCCTTGGTTAGACAACCAGTCTAAGAAAAAGAAAACTGAATTTAAACCAGCTGTACTCCACTTAAAAATTAACCTTGTGTAACATCCGAGCCATAGCAAAGTGCTTGGATAAATACAAATAGCCATCATTGACAGCAATTTTTCGAAAATTTTTCCTTTCCAAGAACAAATAAGAGAATAAACGACAGGGGTCCCATGTTTAATGAAATGATTGTTGTTGTTGATTCACTTTTCCAACCTCAGAAAATCCCCTTAGTTTGTTTACTTTCTTGACAGTCAGAGGGTCACCCCAGGTGGAATCCTCTCCCCATGATGGTCACCTCAAGTGGAATCGTCTCCCCATGATAGATATTTTAATACTTGGTTATATAAATCAAAAGAGAATATTCCAGGTATCTACTAAACTTAGCTTAGTTTGGCACAAGGTCAAAAAAGTGGACCATCCCATAAGGATCAAACTTATTCAAGAATAGTTTACGACTGAGAGACTTTTTTTTTTTAATGCCACATTTTAATATTTGTATTTTGGTTAATTCTAATGAATTTCCTCTTTTAGTTTTTCCAGGTTTAAACAAGTGAACACTTTAATCTTCACTGTCGCCTGTTATATTTTAGTTTGATTTGGCTTATCAACCTTAATGGGTTATGTTAACAAGTCATCTTTGTAGAAGAACAGCAGTGATACTATTTAACCCATAACTGGGAGGGGGATAGGGGGGGGTCAGACATTTCTCAAGGGTATTTCTCTAAAATTGAACATAATAACAACACAAGTAGAGTTTGAACTCTCTTAATTCAAAGACTGGAATCCAGTATGTTAGCCACAGCAACATAGAAACTTCCCCAGTTGTATTTTGTGGGGTGAAACTTTTGCTCTGAGGGAACAAGAACTTCTCATATTGGAATTGCTTTACTTTGATTTAAATACTGGAAGTATACATCAAACTTATCATGAATATCTTATAAAGGAAATATCTGTGGTAACATGGAAAAAAATCAAAGAGGAATTTGATACTTACATCCACTATCTAAATAAAGAGTTTTAATGATTCTCTTCATTTTTTTATTGGACAGTTACATTTTAGCTCCAAAAATTACATATTGGCAATGTTACCATCTTTTTAGTGGTAGAATGAGGGAAAGACTAAAGGAATATAGAAAGTGGGAGAATCGTATAAAATTGAAGACAAGTTTTTTTTTAATGTAAACATTCATAAAAAAAAAAAAAAAAAAAAAAAAAAAAGAAGACAATGACTAAAACTTACTCTTATCTGGATGGTGAAAGTAGATATTAGATTTCTATATCATTTTTTTATACATTACAGATATTTTCTTAGATGGATATTTGAGACAAGTACCAGATATACCTATTCAAAATAAGGCTCGAAATTTAAAAAATAAATAAATAAATAAAAGACAAACAATACTTAAGGGTACATTATCTGAAACATGGGGGGGGGCAAGAGTATAAAAAAAAGAACTCAGTCTGAAGTAGGTATTTACAAAGCATAGTTTAGATATGGCACAAGAACAGAATTATGTGGAATCCAGTGAGAATCAAATTCACTAACAATAATCTGCTAATCCAGCTTATTAACTATTGCACCACATGAGATGCTGAATTCAACCAGAAGTCAAACAAACAAAATACAACATACACTAACCTTAACTCAAACTGGCACAAGGCTATAAGAACTAAGCACTCAGCACAAACCATCAGTCTAAAAGTGACACAAAAAACTCATTTAAAAAAACATTTACACTTTCTCAGAAAGGTGCTCCTGGATGAGGTTGGTTGCATTTCACATACTGCAAATAACTTTGGAAAAGGCATGAACCCAACTATTCTCTAGGTAAATAGTAGGGCAGGCTGAGCCCTTTAACTTTGCTATGGCAACCGGTCTAGAATGAAAATCAGTTGTAGACCTGGAGAGAAATGTGCTCCACCAGATTATTCTTGCTCAAGACATTCTACAAAATAGTGTCCCCATGACCAAATCATGTTATGAGACAAATAAGAGCTCGTTAAAAAATAAACAATGGGTTGGATGAAGTTAAGTGGATGGAACCTGTATTTATTTAATGATTTCTCTTGATTTAATATAAAAACAAATTTGGGAGAAAAAAGGTACAAGAAACCAAAATGTCTTTGAGTAGCATTATAGGCAAATGGTACCAGGTTATATAAAAAATCCAGCAGCTAAAAAATCATGCTGAGTTCAATTTCTCTTCCACAGCATTGCTGTAACATGATACACTTGATCTAACACTCTGGGACCAGATCAGCAAGTGTTGACCTGGGACCAGAAGTATCATTTATCAAGGCTGAAGGAGGAGTAAACCCCTATATATATATATATCATGTGATCTCATTCTGTTTTCTCATTTGACAGCTGGAGCGTGAACACAGAAAAATCTCAATCCCTCAAATAACAAAGAACCTACATATGTAGAATTCATTGTCCATTTCTTCCTGTTTCAATGGCTTCAGTGATTAAACAGATAAAATAAAACAATGGTAGGTCCTAACACTAAAACTTGAGTTATTTCTTGTGTTTTTTACTCCCCAGCCAATAAATAACCTTACCAATATAGCAATCTACTGCTGACCATGCTACAGACACACATTGAGAGATGCTGAATACTTAACAGATATTCATTTGGATGACAATACAATATACATTTATTTGATGCAGTGATTATGCAATGCAATATTTGATGATTTGATATGCACGGAAGAATAAAGTGTATTTCAAGTGTGAAGGAGAGAGCGATGATCAGCAAATCTGACTGGACAGTTGATCTAAAAATAGTCATTTAGGTTTGACTACACACACACACACACACACACACATACAGAACATGGATTTACTAATGACTGTCAATTGAACACTGACCTAATATGATTTCCAAATTAGGTGAGAGATAAAATATACAGCTCCAATACCTCTATATGACCACCTGGGACATAAATAGAAATTAGTTTATCAACAGCATCAAAAATTAATGTTCAATTTGAGGTTAGATCAGGATATTGAATGCTGATTTTTAAGGTAGGCAGGTTTTCCTTCTTTGGAGATTGGCCTAAGACAATCTTACTTCTCTTAATCATCAGTACTTTAAGTGAAGTCTAAAGACATACACTGACTTGCGGATTTTACAAGTACAAAAGTGAATCAATTATTATAAAGACAAAAACCTAGCTTGAGGTTAAATACAATGGAAACCACCAAGTCAGTCCATGGCATAAAATTATTTTTAATGATTTTTCATGAGGGTCACAATTTTATCTTGAAATAGCAGAAATGTTTAATTTGGCAAGATGAGCAGAAACAATAAGAATTAAAAACTGAAAATATTGAGAAAAGATTTTAAAATCAAAAAAAAGACTTGATGTAAACAAGTCGAAATTTCAGAAGGCACAAAAGGCTATTAAAAATACAATTACATATGATTTGTGGATTTTCAAAAAAAAAAAAAAAAAGACGAATTTGAAAAACCATCTCATTTTGTTCATACTATCGAGAAATATATTTGGATGATGCTCCTGGCCATATTGTCAGTGATGTAATAATCCCGGGATCCTTAGGAGTTTTGGATCTTTCAACATCATAGTCCTTTACCCAGGTGATTGAACTGGTTCTGATCAAATATTGGCCTGGGGTCAGGTAACAAGCTCTCCAAGAAAACTAAATTATAATGACCAAGTTTATTTCAATTTCCTCTAAAATAATATAAATTAAAAGATGAACTTTCTCTTAAGCCTGGATTAAACACTGAACTCCTTCCTCCTTATCAAAGATATCAGGCCATTTTCCCTAAAAAAAGAAAAAAAAATTATCATCAGCTTAATATTTTAATGGTAACTGCTAAGAAATGCATTTATTATTTAACTTAATAATAAATGTTGGTTTCAAGTCATTATTCTTCATAGAAATAATTTGCACATGTTTAGAAGGTATCAAGTATTCCTATCTAATACAAATAATTTGCAAACAGATCTATTAAATTCATCCTCATTAATATCAATTTATTAGAATTGTACCCATCAAAAATGACAGAAACACAGCTACTAATGATCAATGTAAGTGTGTACTCTGCCCAGGACACACTGTATATTATATGTGCACTCTACTTAGGACAGACTCTATATTATATGTGTACTCTGCCCAACTTAAGGGTATTCAAGTGCTTTGAATTTACCCCCATACTATTCAAACAGCAGAAAGTTGCTTATTAAACTTACGCCAGACACCAAAATCAGATCAGGAATCATCAATTAATTTTATACATATGCTTTAGAAAGAAAGAGAGCAAATATTGGGGGAAAAGGTCACACAACGTTATTTGTTATAACAAGAACAAAACAAAGTCAAATGAAAAATTGAACTTTCTCAAAGTTCTGACAGCCATTACAAAAATACAATTTGTGATCTAAGAAGATGGGCAATGCCACAGGCTCATAGAAATCTTTTTAATAAAAGATCAGAAAACCATTATCTAAAATATTAAAACAAACCAACACTAACCTCCAGCTAACAGTAATTTGGAAATTCCAAGACAGTCTAAGATTCTGTTATTTGTAAATGTAATCCTCATCAATTTATCACTCTCTTTAACATGCATTTAAAAGGCATGAACCTGATTTCTACTTGAGATAGTTATACAGAGTATCCCTAATGTCTGAACACATAGGAAATATTATAACTAGGAACAACTATAATTTTTTTACCCCCACAGATTGAATATGAGTTAGTTGAAAGAAAGAAAGAATTGAACTGGTTCTTCTCAGTTGATGTGAAGGACGGTCATATCAAAAGATAACAGATGGTTTTAATGCACATCATCCCAGGAGAGCCCCAATTGCCTTTTCAACAGTGGGGAAGTGGTTTCAAAGTTTGATATGGAGTTAATGCATTGGGTTTATGTGAATCTCACAAAATGCATCAAATTTTGTATCACAAATGGTGGAAATTGTACTAAAGATGTTATTAATATTTTGATTAAAATTTTGTAGAAACATTTAAAAATATCCCTTTTTGCCTATGGTTGTGGTTTAATAGCATATCAACCTTTATGGGTTATTTAATGCAAAAGTAATGATACTATTTAACCCATAGCTGAAGGGATAAAGGAGTTCATGCCTTTCCCAAGGGTATTAGTCTGAGAGAGAACATAATAGCACAACTGGAGTTTGAACTTACTATAATGTCCCAATCTAGAACATTAGTCACTAAACCACAGGGACTTCACCCATTTTGATTATATGACTTTAGAGACACCCTGTATATTTCCTATATGTACCAATTGCTAGTGCTCAAATACAGATAAAAGTTTAGAATTCTAGACTCATTATATGGAAGACTGGAATAACACTATCTTCCTAATCTCTATTTGACTTTATTATATACAAAGCCAAAAGGTGATAAACCTATGACCTTTTCGATTATCAAGCAAAGCTTTTGTCAAAAAGCCAATCAATATTTTGCACCTTCATTTCATCCTAATCCTTTCTATAAATCAAAAAATATAAATAAAATCAAAACAATCCAAACCTTAAAAATGTCATTGAAAGTTCAGTAAAGATTTACATTTAAGTAGTAAATATTGAGTTATTAATTAAAAATTTAATCTTTAGATTTTGCTGTAAACATTAAAAATGAATTGAATTCAGCCTTGTTAGTAAATAATAAATCGGAGCAAAGCCTTTAAGCATGAAAACTCCACCCCCTTCCCTCAATGAAACAAAAGCTTAGAAAAATATCTATTAAAAATGCATGTACATTAAAAGAAACCTAGAAAGACTTTTAAAAGATTGTGTTACCTGATTAGATAGAAATGTATTTCTTTCTTCATCATAAGATAAAAAAATTAGTATGCTTGTAAAGAAATTTCATTTCCATTGAGAGTCAAGATTTTAATCGTCTTTACATCAAATTAGCGGGCCACTGGTCTAATGAGTAGAGTGTTCACCAATGGTCCGGGAGACCAGAGTTCAATCCCAGGTCGAGTCATACCAAAGACTCAAAAAAACGGTACTTGATGCTGCTTTGCTTAACACTTAACATTATAAGATAAGAATCAAGTGTAAAGTGGAGCAATCCAGGGAATGGAGTAGCGCCCTCCCCTACACCTCAGTGTAGTAGCTATTGAAAAGGGAGCCTTCGGGTCACCCTCGACTAAATGGAGACAACTTTACTTTTACTTTATATGAACTTCATGGGAATTTATGGACTGGTCTTAAGCAGGATTTAATCTTGTTATATTGGATAACAGAGAATGAACAATTTTCTTTTTTTCTATTTGTATCTCAACAAGATTAACTGTTAAATTTAGATAAGAAAAAAAAAAATTTTTTTTTTTTCTTGTAATTGAACTATTTCTCTCATTTGTGTCCTTTTTATTTACAATTTAATTCAAATGTTCTTTAGCCATCATTTGAAGAAATCAAGCACTAATAGAAGAAGCCTGGAGAATAAACAGCAAAAATACTATTAAATAAATAACACATACAAAAGCAGCTACAAAAATACAAAGAAAACCGATTTTAATAAAAGTAATATAGAACAAAAAGAAGACAAGTATATCAAAGCAATTTATGTAGAGGCTGAGGTAATTGAAACCTAAATCAAAATTTTAAATGTAGATTTTCAAGGTGGGCATTTTGAACAATACAATCTTCCAACTATTATTCAGCCTTGTAGTAAACTGAAATGTTCAACTTAAGTAAATAATTTAACTATAAATAAAATTCTCCCCTGAATACCTTGTGTTTTTTTTTATATACACACTTGAATATGTGTGTGTGTGTGTATGTATATATATATATATATATATATATATCCCGAGACAAAAATATAAGACCACCCTCCAAAATGAAGAAAAAGATATTGTTTACAATTTTTTTAATTATGAAAACTAGATCCATGAAAGATAAGGTTAAGAGACATTTAAATTTAAAATAAGAAATTTCAATTCATTTTTTGTTATATTAGCATTTACGCAAAATTTTAAAATTTATTTTTGACATAAACATAAGACCAATAAAAACTGAAGAAAAAAGGACTTAATTGAAAAATTTATTATATATAGTCTACATAATATAAAAACTATTAAAACTGTAATACATAAAATACTAAAAACATAAATGGCTAAAGGAACTAAATTATCTGAATCTGAAAAAGACAAGATGACAGTTCTGAGTGGAGTTGGAAAATCTGAGAGAGAAATTTCCAAGGCCTTAGGACAAAGTAAAACCATTATCTTCAATTACTTGTAAAGTCCAAATAAGTATGGAACAAGAAAAATGACTGACAGGCCAGAAAAATTATCACCACAATTCAAGAGAAGAATTGTTTGTGAAGTAAAAAAGAAAACTTCATCAACATCAAAAATATTGAACTATCTAGTGGATGCTCCTCGCAATACTAGAACAATTAGAAAGCATTTAAACAATGAAAAAAATTAAGCATAAAAAAAGAATTCCAAGGTCCAAGGTTAATTATGATGCATAAAGAGGAATGACTGGAATATGCTCGTCAATATTAAGCCAAGAGTGCTAAAGAATGGCGAAAAGTTGTTTCCTCAGACAGTCCAGATGACTTTCAGAAGTACTCGCAAGCAAAATCTTTTCCAGAAGAGAATTACTCAAAAAGGCATAGTGGAAGAGGATCTTTTATAATCTGGGGGGACCTTCTCATCTTCAGGAAAACTTAAAACTACAATTTAACAGTGGTTGACAAAAAGCAGCAGATTATGTGAAGATGTTAAATGATTTATCTCTTGCACAAGAAGGGTGTCGTCTATGTGGAGAAGAATCGATTTTTCAGAAAGATAATACTGTTATCCACAGAGTATCAATAACAAAGAAGTACTTGCCTGAACAAAAAATAAGACTTCTTGACTACCCAGCATGCTCTCCAGACCACAATCCTATAGAAAAGTTGTGGGGATTGATTGTTGCAAAAGTTTATGAAGGAGGTCAACAGTACTCAACAATTTCTGAACTCAAAAACGCAATCTTACATGCATGGGAAAAAATACCTTCAGTTCAACTTCAGAAACTAGTTGATAGTACGCCTAGACAAATTTTTGAGGTTTTCAAAGCTAACATCAGGTCTACAAAATATTAAATAAAAAAAATTTGCCTTTATATTCTATAGTTCTGCTCATTGGTCTCATATTTATGTCAAAACAAAATTTTAAAATTAAGCCTAAATGCTAATATACATATAAAAATGAACTGAAATTTCTTTATATTTTAAATTCAATTGTGTTTATGCCTTAACTTACATACATCTAATTTTCATAATTTAAAAATTGCAAACAATATCTTTTATTCATTTTTGACAGTGATCTTATATTTTTGTCTAGGAGTGTATATGAGTGTACATCTATATAAGTTAAAATAATGTAGACAGTGTCAATGGCACTTGGTGACAGTTTCTTGCCTATGCAAATCATCAGACTATTGATCACTAAGCACTGTTTACTCTGTGTACACTATCCTGACTTAGATACATATGCTCTATCACTGATATTGAGCAGTCATTTTTTATAAATAGACCAAACTACAATATCAATAAATATATGTATGTGTTTAACTGTAACCTAGCAAAAGCAGCACCTCATAAGATTTTTTTATAAGAACTATGTATTTAAAATGCTCTATGAGAATATAGCAATTTCAAGTCCAATTGGCAACTGAATGGTAATTCTGGGGGATTTGCATTCATAATGAATACTGTTCTTAATCATTCAATTACAGATATAATTAAGTAATTCAAATCAGTCCTACAAACTTTTTTTTTTTAAATAGAAGCACCAATGCAATCATGGACTGAGCATACAGCAGGAACTCAATTGGTTCACAAATCGTTGATATTGAAAATTTATATTTTCTCCTCAATAAAAGCTCATTTAGCCTTTCATAAAAATCATCAAATTTGGTTATTTTAACATTTCTTGCATTTTAACCCAAAATCGTTATAACTGGAGGAAGTCGCCAAGGCCTAATGGCTAAAGTGTTCGACTATGGCCTCAAAGTGAGCGAGTTCAAACTCCAATCATGCTAGCTTTTAATCTAATACCCTGGAGAAAAGTTTTGAACATCTTTGTCTACCAATGATGGGTTAAATGGTATCATTGCTGCTGTTCTACAAAGATTGCTTTGGCATTAAATAGCCCACAAAGATTGATATGCCATTATAAAACAAAGAAAGAAACCAAACTTATTATGGTTTGGTTCTAATTTGGTTCTTGAATTTTAAGAAATCAGAAGTACTAGTTCTGCCATTGTGGTTTCCATTGTTATTTGTTAATAAATAGATGGTAGGATTCTTCTAAGAAAGTTAACATCGAGATGAGCTTTGTGTCTAATTTATTGCTGTTATCTCCCCAAGCAATCATGACAGGTACATTTACAAGAAAACTGAAAATACATTTTTGAATAAACCATTACTAATCATATCCAGCTATGGATAAATAATTGGGGAGATTTAAACTCTTTAACCTTGGTATGGCAACCAGACAAAGAGAGAAAAAAAAAGAGAAAAACCTCTGAATTCAAAACTGTTAAACTGCTTAAAAATCGACTTTGTGTTGCACCTGCTTGAGCAGAGGGGTTGGGTAAATACACACTAATTATATTTATGAAACTGGTTTCATTATTTAAAAAAAAGATTTATCACAATTTTACTCATTTTAAGTTCAATGAAAGGCAAATGAGATACAAAGATGAATTGAATGTTGTTTTTTTTTACCTGTGTGGGTAGAGACGAAAAAACGATTGCCCAGCTCTGTGGGTGTTTTCTTTTTGGGATGCCTTAGGCATCAACTAGCCTGCTCAGTAAGGTTTAGAATATGCCAAATGTATCCCCAGTAGAGTAGTAAAACCCTACACACAAAAAAGGGGGTGTCCTGAATATGAAACTAAATTGCATCTGGGGGTGAGCTTCAGTTCTGGAGAGTGTGGGTTACCTCTACATTGCCATTACTTCAGGTCCACCCTGAGCTAGAGTAGTAGTACCTGTTAGGATCCCATCTATGGATTAAGTATTTTAGATAGGATCTAACGGATATAATATGAAAATCTCTTAAGAAACAACTTTACAAAAAAAATGTAAATATATATTTCCAATGAATGCAATTCCCTAACTTCTAAGCATAAAATAACCCTAGATGGGTTGACATGCCATTAAAGTCAATCACCAAGGATAGACGTTGACCTAATCAATTTCAGTGCAAGAAGAGGTGTGACATGAGGAAGGGGGACTCTTAAAACTGAATGCAGTGGTTTTTCATGTTCCTTCATCAAAAGGTTAGGATATTTTTTTTAACCAGATGCAATGTGTTTACTTTTAAATATGAAAACTTATGAATAACAGTTGATACAAATTTCTATAAGTTTTAGCTAGGACATAGATAAAAAAAAAAAAAAATGACATCCACAAATCTCTTCAATTAGGTAGATGAACATTGATATAATCATCAGCCTAAAAACAAGAATTGGAAGAAATTTTAAAATTCTAAAAGAAACTGTTGGAGTCATTTCAGACAGCATTTCAAAATATGTTCTAATAATGAGCCAAATTGACATTTTCAGGAATGAAATGAAAAAGAAAAAATATCACAGGAGGAAAAAAAACAAACATATATACATAAACTCTACATCATTCTACTCCATCATAAATTTATAATCTAATACAATAGTTCTTAAATGTGTGATACAACTCATTGCTAAGTTTGTTTCATACATATTTACCAATAAGCATTTATTTCAAGCCCTGAATGGATCCATTTTAGATTTTGTATATCAATATTTATTCATCTTTTAATAGAATAGGAAGATAGTTTGGTTTCTTTGCTTAACAGCATATCAACCTTCATTGGTTATTTAATGCCAAAGCCATCCTTCTAGAAGAATAGTATTGGTACTATCAGGGAGCTTATACTTTTCCTAAGGGCATTAACACAAAAGTGAGTGCATATAAAAGTGCAACTGAAGTTTGAACTTGCTTACTAACAACTTGAAGTCTAGAATGTTAGCCATTAAGCTATGGACAACCCCCCCCTCCATACCAAAAAAAAAAGTTGGCATGCTGTGTAAGATAAATATATTTCCTAGTTTGTTATTATGCCAAAATATTTAAGAACCATTGCTTTTTTTTTTTTTTAAATTAGATACACCAGTAAATTTGATTCTCACAGGACATTCTCTAATTATATGCTTTATATAAGTTCTATAATCATACATACATCATACATCTTCAGATTTTAATGAAGTAAAGAGTTCATATGGTTTGTCAGTTAAATATTTGTGTGTTATCAAATGATTCAGAAAAAAAAAAACACACACACACACACAAAACACTAAACATTAAAAAGTTGAATACGAATTTGAATTATTAAATATTCATAACTGAAAACTTTGTGATGCTTGATGAAATATGGAGGGAAAAACTGTCACAACTTAGGATTTGATTCTTGCTTCAGAACAGAAATGAAAAGAATCAGTAAGTCACAAACATTTAAAAAAAAAAAAAAAAAAAAAAAAAAGAAAAAAAAAAAAATTTTTTTTTAAATAAACATGGGAGGGAGGAATAAAAAAAAAATCTATGAGATTTTTGGACGGAAGCTTCAAAAGCCTGATTCTGCGGTGTTTTTCATTCAGATCAGAAGAAAAAAAAAAAAAAAGAAAAAAGAAAAAAAAAAATGAAAATTAATATGCTAACAACAAAAGAGGAGAGACAAAGAAGGTGAATAGTTTGTTTTTTGTTCTCAGGGATTATTAATCCTTTTTCTGGCAGAGCAACATTCTTTTTGCCAGTGACACACAGACAGAGCAACATTTCTGTAGCTCAATGTAAGGCATTTTCCCCATTTGCTGCTCATTGATAAACTCAATATTAACATATAGAAACATCACTAGGAGGCCCCACTTTGGTGTAGGTTGTTTTGCAAAATATAATAAAAAGAGTGGGCTTTTTTTCTTTTCATGCTTTTGTGGTATTTAACTGACTTCCCACCAAGCCAAGATGTGACATATGGTCATTTTATAGTGAAGAACAATGCTTGAATCAAGACTCGTGTGTGGTTATCTAATATTTAAAAAAAAAAAAAAAAAATGCTTGGTCTCTTTGGCATTTCTCATATTGGAGTGCCAAGCAATGAACATAGCTTTGCAAAGAAGGTATTTCCTGGGGGCTCCATAGGACCAGACAAACCACTCAATAACATCCACCCAAGGTGAGCCAAAGTGAGGGCATAACAAATTTGTTCTCATACAATTGTACAATGATGTACAATTGCTGATCAAATTATCATGTTTGGTTTGTTTGTTTGCTGTTTTTTTTTTATATGATTAATAAATTTGTTAGGTAACCCAGAAAATGATGAGTGAATACAAGGTACCTAATACATCTAGACTTAGCTGAGTAAATACAAAGTGAGTTTGATCCTTACAAAGTGCCCCATATTTTTTACCCTGCACATCATCTTAGGTATATTTCGTAAAAAGATTCAAACATAAAATATACTATTAGGAGTAGTAAAGGGTTGACACCGTAAAACAATGGTCCCTTATTTCAATAGTACATGCTAAATAGTTAGGACCCAATATCAAATATACACAAACAATCTTCATTAAAATTAAATGGTAACTCTACTCCTACCCCAAAATAAAGTTAGTTTAAGTTCATGCCAAATCACTCTGGGTGATAATTAGATTTACTCATCACTCAACGCTTAGTGTGGCACAAAAACCACTTACCATTTTAAAAATTGCACAACCTGAAGATGGGTGGGGGGTAAGGAAGTTTTTCTTTAAATCAGATTTATTTTGACTCTTGAAAATATCTTGGTCAGTCTATGGACTTTTCAGCTGACCTACATACATTAGTAAATAAAAAGTTGAACTGAATTTTTGATTTATTTCCCATAAAATGCTCTCATAGCTGGAGGGTTAAAGTTATTGGAATATCACTAAATACAAATGATAAACTTTCAAAATTATAAATCTATGTAATCTAAAGTCGAGGATATTTGATGAATCTCTTAAGTTAACCAGTTTACCCCTGTCTCACTAGACATTTCACATTATCTCTTAGAATCACACCATCAGGAAAGAACCACATTTTCTAACTAAAATTCAGTGTGGGTCCCATAGAACTGTTTAATCATTTACATTGGAAACCATTGGTGACAAATTAAGCAATTAGTGTTAGATAGCAATACTTTAAAACATTTAACCATAAAAAAATTTTCTTTTTTAATTTAAAAAAAAAAAAAAAAAAAAAAAAAAAAAGCTTTCTGTTATCCACCTAGCTATGGATAAATAGTAGGGTGGACTGATTTCTTTAGCCCCAGTAGGCAACCAGTGTAAGAGAAGGAAAACAGAATTTAATCCAGCTGTACTCCACTTAAAAACTGACCTTGTGTCTTATCCTGCCTAATAGTGGAGGGGTTGAGTAAATATGTATACAGTGTTCAAATGGAGTCAGTAATGAAATACAAAAATTTCCCCCATTAGAATTTGTCATGACTTAATCATTAGAATTAATGTAAGAGTTGATATGGCCGACAGCTACTTAGGCAAATAAAGAGGTAAAATTTATATGCATATAAAATTTATGCGATATTATTGGTCACTTGGCAACACTGTACTTAAAGATAACAATAGTATTTAGCAGTTGAAATAATTTCATGTGTTATCCTCACATTCAAGACTATATTCCTTCATGCTGTGTCAGCAATTTAGTTTTCCAAAGACAAATATATCTTATAAATATGGGAGAGATAAATCTTATGAATTTTTACCAATTTTAAACAAGTGAACAGTATTTCATTCATTTGATCAATTTCATGAGAGCGAGCAAGCGTACATAATTCCTTAAGTGCAGCTAAGTTACCCAGTATTTTTCCATATCTCACTGGACATTTCATATTTGTTTTGAAGTTACTTCAATGCCATGAGATCTGAGTAATTTTTTTTTTCTTAATTCCTTATCTACCAAATGTGACAGCTAAAAACCATAACATATATCTTTAGCATTTTTAAATTATGAATAAGAGTAATTTCCATAAAGACAGTGATAACAGGTTTTCTTACACTGGATTTTTCCAAAATGCATCGGAGTAAAAATACTTAGGATCAGTAAGGGATTAAGAGAGCCATTTTTATTAAATGTGTGTAAGAGGGGGGGAGGGATATAGGTATCAATATGTTTATACAGGAATGAATGACAGATTCAGTTTCCTCTTTTCAAAACACAAATGTCACAGCAGTTTAATATTTTTGCCAAATGTCAACAAGAATAAAAGATGTGATTTTTTTTTTTAATGATTCAACATAAATATGTCAATTCAAGGTCAGTATATCATGTTTGTTCTCAATTTATCATCATAAGAAAAATATGGGATCATCCCCCTCCAATAATGCTACAGTCTTTTTTTTACTTTACATCAGAAAGATTTTGACAACAACTTCTTGGGTTTACAAATGAAAACTAGCAAGATCACCCAGTATAGATTAATAAACTAGGTTAAAGTGGTTTCCAAGGTTACCATTTAATAAAATGTTGGGATTTTTTTTGTGGGAGTAGAGAAATCAATTCTAGAATGATAGATGTAAGGGAGATTATAGTCTGGTTTGAGTTCTTTAGTAGCTTATCAACTTTTGTGGGTTATTTAATGCCTTGTAGAACAAAGTGGTACTATTTAAAGGATAAAGGTGGGAGGGTTCGTACCTTTCCTGGGGGTATTAATCCAAAAGTGAACATAACATAGCAAAAGAAATTAGAACTTGTTTACTATGCAGTCAAAGACCAGTACAATATTAACCATCACATCAAGGTGACTTCCCACCAAAGAGATTATAGTTTTATTTTACTATTACACCTGTCTCATCTTCAATTATTTTAAGCTCTTTAAGTAGATTGATATTCTCCTATACAAATATTGTCACAAATAAGATGTTTGGGAGAGAATTTTTTTTTTTTTTTTTTGCAGAGTTGTTCTTCCTGCTGGTATTTCCCCCACTAGAAATATGAACATGCATTACTGACCGGTACATGACTACACAATGTTGAATAGGCAAGGGTAATTCAAAAAACTAAATATTTATGACTATTTTGATGGTCAGATTCATTCAAAACCATTGGGAGGCAGGGAGGGACAAAAAAAAAAAAAAAAAACACAAACTACACAATTTCATGAAATTGGTGTAATCGTAAAAGATTAACAAGATTATTTTAGAGAAACAACATAATGATTTAAAATAGGTTTATCTTAACATACAGCATCCTCCCCCACCAAACCATATTCATTAAAAAAAAAAAAAAAAAAACTTTTTTTTTTTTTACACTAATACAATGAATTATTTAGACGAGTATCACCCCTGAATTCCCCCACCCACAGCAAGCTAACACAAAACAAATCAGACTTCTGGATAAGACAAGAGAAACAACAGCAAATATGAAGTTGGCAATAATGTTTAAAATTCAATAATCAATGTTATAAAGTTTTCTAAGAGTATCAATGGAAAAAAAAAAAAAAAAAAATTTAAACATTATTGGTAAAGGGGAGGGTGACAAATGTGTTAAAGTTTCTTCTTCACTATTAGCATACATTCCAGAAATTATTTGAACTATTGAAGTCATTTTTATGTTTTATTTACTAGAGAACAGGGTCAGATGTAACACTACTCATCATCAGGCAGGCCGCACAAGTGAGGGGGGGAATCCATGGTAATATTAAGTTAAAAGGTATCTCAACCATTTTCATTACAGAAGGCCTTATACATAAGCATTAGCCATAGAAATAGGGAACAGATCATTTGTTTCCTCTTTGGTAAAAAGATCTTTTCTATACAAAATAAAAATAAAAATTTAAAAAAAAAAAAAATTTTTTTAAATCTTTGACAGGCCAGTCAGAAAGCATCACAGGCCACAGTTTGTCCATGACTGGCAAGAATATAATAACAAAAATGACTTATTAAAATTACAGACCAGAACTTTCCAAACTATCTCATCGATATGTTGAAAAATTAATTTGAAACAGATTGATTTTTTGCAATTATTTTTCTTTTTAGAATTATATTAGTTGGCTTTGCTAACAAAAATTTGTATAATACAAATTATTATATTTTCAAAAATCATGTCACCAATTGAAAGTTTTTTTTTTTCCTTTTAAATATTAGGATAAACCACAGACACATTTAAAACAAAGACATATGGGGGGGGGGAACACACAAGGAAAATTATATTAATTGCATTCTAGATTAATTCAAATATTAATTATTCTAATAATGAATGATATTCTTTGTGTCAGTTCAGTAGTTCAAGGATTGAAATGAGGTTTCACAAAAAAAAAAAAAAAAAAAGTATCTTTAATAAAAGGTGTCGAATTAATAAAAGGATTTCATGAAATAAGATAATGATAGAAAGTAACTGTGTGTGTGTGTGCGTGTGTGTGTGTGTGTGTGTGTGTGTGTGCTTTCAGAAGATAAGTTGTCTTTGAATGAAAATTTATTTTATAAAAATAGGATTCACCATTTTCGAACTAAGTAATAGAAACTGGGAAAAAGAAAAAAAAAAAAAAGAAGTTGCCATCAGTGAAATATACCTATGTTGACATTCATCTCATTAATGCACTCTGTAAAATTACTGAACCAGTAGTACCATTTTATTTGGGGTTTCAACATTTCTTACATGAATAAACTGTCTTTTTAAAACTATTTTTATTTTGATATCTCAAAATTAGGATGAAATGGGTCATCCATAAAACCTAGGTATAGACTTCATGATTTGAGGAAAATTGTCAAAGTTTGAAAAACACTGGTATTCACCGTTGTTATAAGAGTAATAATAAATTTTAAAAAAAGAAAAAAAAAAGAAAAAAGATTTTGATTTTTTCTTTACTTTTGAGTACTTTCACCATTTTTCAGGAGGCATACTGTTTAGCATTAATGTCATAGAAAATGGCATTGGTGGCCAGAGTTCAAATCCTGGATAAGGCAGTTTGCATTTCACATAGTAGCATTAATACCCTTGGGGGGAAAAATATGAATCCATTCATTTTCCCTAAACTATAGATAAATAATAAGGAAGATTAAGTTCTTGAGCCTTGGTTAGTCAAAAAGAAAGAAAAATAAATTAAAACCATTTATGTACCTCAACTGAAAAATTGACCTTGTGTCACATTATGCAGAGTGGGTAAATACATAGTTTCATATTTTTACTTAAAGAAAATACTTTTATGGCTTTTCTTTGGCATATTCAAATTACCAACATCTTAAAACATGGGAAAGTGAAACTGAAAAGAGTTCATTTTCCTTGGATGCTCCATTATGGTGACCTTGTGCCAGATTAAGCTAAGCTTGATAATATCTATGCTTTTTTATTAGTATTATTAAATAAATTTATTAAAAGAAAAAAAAATCTATGCCTATAAGAAATTTAAAAAGATTTATTTCATAAAGCTGTTCTTTGATATCGTAAATAAAATCCGTCCTTTTAACAGGTGTGTTTTATTCTTGGATGTGAAAAAGGAAAGGTTATAAAACCATTTTTTTTTTAAAACCTTAACTCATTTTCTTCTGTATTTGCTGAAACTCCCAGGTTTTTAATGCTACTGTATCATGACAGAAATTACAATAGAAATTCATCTATTAACTTAAAACAGATTACATACATTCTATTAAATAAAATAGTTTTCCCTGCTATCACAGAAGATTCCACAAATATGGATTGAGAGTAAAAAATCTTACAAACAGCTATTAGTAGATAAACATTTTATATATTACAAAAGGCTATCTTTATAAAAAAAAAAATAACAGCAAAGATTAAAACAAAATATCATTCTCCTTAGATACATTTTAAAATTCAGTCTCTAACACTTAACAACAATCTAGACGCTTTGTAGTGCTGTAGTCATGTGACTCTTAAATCATTAAACTATTAGTTTTAAGCCATCTATACAATCATTATGACTTAGTGGAAATATTCACTTGAAAAATTTTTTTCATATATATTTACAACATCCTTCAAATCCCAACTTTCTCAATTTCAAACAATACAAGATATTCTTGATAATGACTAATAATGGTTGAAAGTGCTTGAAATATATGAATAAAACACTTCAGATGATTTTTTTAAATTCAGTCTTGATCCATATTTGTGGCATCCATCTCAACAGCAGGAAAACTTAAAAGCTGAATAAACAATCCTTGTTTGTTGTATTTAATGAAACATGTCTAAAAGAGAATTTGCTGCTTAAATACACAAACTCTATATACTCATGATGAAATAACTTCTTAAGACCAATTTTTCACTACAAAAAACAAAGGTTTGTTCATTACAAAAGATATGATTTTGAAATTTTGAAGCTTACTTTGTTTCTTGGTCTAACTTATGATAAAAACACTTTTGGTATCTTAAAAAAATTAAGGGTTGTTCATTTTATATAGAGTATATTAGATGTGATAAATAAACAAATGGACTAAATACATTCAGCAAAGGACATTAAAAAAGATTGACTTGATATTAGGTCTATATTTTTACCTCAGCCAAGCATGTCAATATTTGTTATAAAGGTTAACAATAATTAACAAATGACAGCTTTCATTATTATTATGACTTGTATTCATACAAATTATTAAATGTAACTTAGAATAAATTGAAAAAAAAAGAAAAAAAAACACAAACATTATATATATATATATATATATATATATTGATGTTAACAAAAAAATGTTTTTTCCATTCAAAAACTTATAAAAAAAATACAAATTGGAAAAAATTTTCAAAATTCAGAAATTGTAAACATTTAAAAAACTTTTTTAATATTCATTTGTGAAAAAAAAAATGAAACTTTTGTTTCTTTTTCACTTGCAAATACTTATTTAACTCTTACAATAATTTTAATATCTTTTTATCTAATTGCAAAGCCAAATATAAAAATACAAATTTTGCTATGAATGAGGAGGAAAAAAAAGCTACACTTATCACTAGGGGATTTTGCTTTAACCAAGAGAAGCAAAAACATTTTGACATAAAGACAAAAACTCTTTCTAGATATTTTCAAAAGTGTTTCTGATCTAAATTTAATGGTTTTTTGTTGGGTTTTTTTTTTTTAAATATTTCTTACAACTAAAAGGATTAAGGAGGAAGAAAAAAAAAGAGACAGTTGCAATATGATGCAAAAGTAACTTATTTTACAAAAGCAAATTCAAAATTTTGTGAATTATTCTAATTGTTTGTAAACTTACACATTGATTCTATACTTTTTCCATTTTAGTATATTTTGTATCTTATAAATTTAAAAGGTTTATTTTGCATATATACTTTTTAGATGGTTATCAATAATCTATTTTGATTAATGGGTTGCTCATATCTGATAGATATTTCAAACAGTCTTTTTTAATATATTATGAAAATAGTCTTTTTAAAAATGTTTTATTCAGGGAATTATTGACAATGAAAAGAGAAGGAGTGTGGAGAAAAAAAAACAACTTATCTTAAAGGAGGTGAATATAGATAGGAACGTAAATATTAATATAATTGTTTTGTCTTTATTTTCTCTTTAAAACAAAATGTAATAAAAAGTAATTTTTTAAATTCTTAAAAATAAAAAAAGAAAAGTTTTTTGACTTTTACAACAAAATTGTTTTACAAAAAATCCAAAAATTGCACAAAAAAAAAAAATAAATAAATAAATAGAAAAATAAAATGGAAAAAATAAAATAAAAAAAATAAAAATGAAGAAAAAATAAAAATGAAGAAAAAAAAGAAAAGAAAAGAAAATGATAAAATTAGACAAAAAAATCATTTATAAGTTTTTTTGGGGTTTTTTTTTTTACTAACTGTATTTGAACCTGTCATCTTAATGAATTTTCATTTTGTTGAAAAATCAGTTGATAGAAGATGAACAGTTGAGAGAAAAAATGATTTTGATTACAATTAGGTGTATAAAAACTAAAATAATGTTTTTTTAAAATGAAGACATTTTAGAAAAAA
This sequence comes from Sepioteuthis lessoniana, assembly GCA_963585895.1. Taxonomy (NCBI): domain Eukaryota; kingdom Metazoa; phylum Mollusca; class Cephalopoda; order Myopsida; family Loliginidae; genus Sepioteuthis; species Sepioteuthis lessoniana. The sequence goes on from OY757927.1 coordinate 90,922,700, forward strand.
AGAAAAAGTCTCATAAATGATAATGATGCCTAAAATTTCAGCAGAATACATTCTGCCTTTCATGAATTTATAACAATTCAGAAATAATAATAATAATAATAATGAAAAATAAACTAAGGAGGTGGGTGGAAAGAAAGAAAAAGAAGAGATTTAATGGATGTTACAGATCCCCAATGAGTATTTTTGAGGTTGTTTTAGGAATGTCTCACCTCCATTGTGGGCGGGGGGGGGAGGGTAAATGTAGAGATCACTTTCAAAATGAGAAAAAAAAAAAGTTGTATATCACAAAGTAATGATTTTTTGTTGTTGTTACTTTGTCAAAATAATCAAACTATTAAATGTAATGAAATAATTTGCACTTCATTATACTTAATGTACAAATTGGTTAGTTGTAAAAATGGGATTTAAGATGGAAGAAAAAAAGAAAACAATCCCACAACAACTAAAATGAAGATAAAAAAAAAACAATTTTTAACAACAGTCATTTTAATGGCTGTAATAAAAGAATAATAAATAAATAAAAAAAAAGAAAAGAAAAAAGCTTTAAAAAGATCACATCAAATTAAAATATCAAATAATTTCTTAGAAAAAGTAAAGAAAATTATTATACATTGATATGCTCAAACTAGTGTCCTCACCTTAGTTGTTGGAGTTTCTAGACTATGCCCTAGTGGATAAAAGCTTTCATTAAAGTGTATCAAGTACCTGATGGTCAGGAGTTCAATCTGTGGGTTGGATAGTGCATATTAAAAAAAAACAAAAAAACACACTCATATTTCTGATTCAGCAACATCACAAAGACAAAATTAACATGGAAGAATTAACTTATATAAAATATCCACTAAATTTTGATAGCAGAATGAGAACAACCTACTCAGATGAATTAAAAGTGTTTAGTTTGAAATTCAAAAAGATTAACTACAGATTCCTGAAAAAGACAGGAAATGTGTGCAATGATTAAAATATTGTGACAACAATAAAAACCAAGATGTTTACAATAGTCTGAGTATTTCAGAGAATAATAATAATTCATTACAGAAATTTTGACAGAAAATTAGTTTATATTTGATTCTTTCCACAAAGGATGTAATCAAATGTTTTTATTTTTTTTTCTTTTAAGAAAATTAATCATGTAAATGAATTTGAGTGACAAAAACAGCAGTTAAGACGAAAACTGTTGCTAATAAGAAAATTTATCAAATGTAAATGTAAAAATAAAAATAAATAAATTAAAAAAAAGCATCAATACTGATTGACAAAAATTAAGGAAGCAAATTGCTTTAAAATGATTCCCCAATAGTCAGTATTGAATACAGTGATAGATTTTAAAAAATAAAAATAAAAAAAATAAAAAAATCTACCACTACTCATGTCCTATAATAGTTAATTACATTTGCATATAAATTTCATACACATAAATGTATGAACTATAATGGGACAGAAGTAATATTAATATTCCTCATACTTATCAGATATCACATTCACAATTATTTGTTCTCTTATTTAATTAGATATATTTTCTTTCTCATTCAGCCAGACATACAAATTTTTTCTCTCATACACACATAAATTATTTGATAGATAGCAGCACATACTGTCAAGCTTTAATATTGTACCAGGTAAAAAAAAAAATCTGTTTAACTCTCTTTAGAATAATGTAAAGCTTAGATGATGTAAAGAAGCTATAAAAGAAGAATCCCTGAGGATAATTTTTAATCAATCTGTATTAAAGAACTATATTTGACATTAGATTTCTCTTCCGTTTTTAAATGATCCAAAAAGGAAACCAAAAAATTGGTCACATATCAAAAACCAATCTGAAGATTTTGTTTAATTGAACAGTCTGAAAAAGTCTGCATATTCACCTGGTAATTTTCATAAATTTATCACACATATCTTTATCTTTTACTGATTTTGTAACAACATGTTTTATTGAAAACTAAATTTTAATAGTTTGGAGACGACTAAGTACAAAGGAATATAGTCCAGGTTAAAAGTGTGGTAAGGGTAATCCACTCCCAAAGCATTCAATTCCATACACAAAGGAAAGATGGAGGAAATACTACAAGCACATGGTCTGCCAAAGAATCTGTTACCATTATAATGATGAAAGCAATAGATCACTCACTTGATGGAGACACTGACTTCTTTGACACAGATGCTGGAGTCTTGGAAAGAGATACACTAGCACAATATTTGTCTATTCTCTGCCTATAGACAACATCTGCTAAATATCAATAGATCTAATAAAAGAAAATGGTTTCACATTTTTAAGTGCAGAGGGGGGGGCAAGAAGCAGATGATATCTCATAGAAACTATGATAAATGTTGACTACGCAGATGACCTAATGCTTCTCACAAGTGTAATCCCTACTGCATAGCTTAGAGCAAGTAGAAAAAAAGCATTGGCTTCTACATGAACACAAACAAAAAAAAAAAAAAAGAGTACATTAGTGGACCAGTTCACATACCTTGGTAGTAACATCTCATCTACTGAAAGTGATGTCAACATATGCCAAGCAAAGTTGTGGAATGCTATTAACAGGTTGTTGATCTGATCTGATAAAATAAAAGATTCCTTCCTATCAAGCTGTAGATATTTCTATACTACTGTTACTACTACACAAATGCACCACATGGACGCTAACAAAATGAATAGAGAAAAGACTAGTTTAGAATGACACAAGAATGCTGCATCCTGTCTTGAACAAATCCTGGAAGCAACATCCCACAAAACAGCAGCTGTACAGCCACTGACCTCTCATCTCAAAAACCATTCAAGTAAAACGAACAAGACACTCAGGACACAGTTAGAGAAGCAAAAGACAAACTCATAAGCAACTCCTGCACTTGGATGATCCGGTGCTGACTGATTAGCAAAAATTACATCAGCTCTTTGCAGACACAAGATGCAACCTAGAAGACCTGCTAGGAGCAATGGATGATGGGGATGGATGGCAAGAGAGAGTCAGAGAACACCATGCTGCCAGTACAACTTCATGATGAAGGATATGCAAAAGCTTAACTTTTTTTTTCTCTCTCTTATTTTACCAATGTTAGTAGGATTGTTGAATGGGAAAAGTTTTGGTAAATGGGCCAAAGCCTGATCTATTTACCAAAACTTTTCTCATTCCCCAATGATACTTGCATTGAAAAAAAACAAAGTCTAAAATAGTAGTGCTTCAAGTTACCTTTAACGTGCCTTTAACCTGGGCTAAATATAATCATTTTCACTTAAAACAAATTATTAAGTATTGACTGATAAAATTGTGTGTTTCTTATGTATAAAAAGCAAATGATAAAGACTTAAAAAGGATTTTATGTTAAATACAATATTACATGAAGTTGTGGGGGGGGGGGGTAGATAATCAGGAAGATATGAGAAAACAAAGAGGAAAAAAAAATGCAGTTACAGACATTAATTTCTCCACCATAAGGAATTTTTGTTTTCAAGTTTCAGAGAATTAAAGAAATTTGATCATTTTAACACACGAAAATACACTAACAAAATTTGTGAGAAATTAATATCTAAAGATGATTAAAAAGTATGCCAATAGAAATGTTAACAAGACACATAAGCTGTCAACTTTTGCAAGAATTTTTTCAAAAATTGTCAGCCGATAAATTTTTGTTATTAGACTGCATAAAAACTGATATCTGATGAAAAATATATTTAATGCTTTATATATTTGGTTCAGTTCGACAAATTTCATACAGTAAGCTAACCCCCCCCCCTTAAAAAAACCCTCTAAAATAAGATACTTAGTAAGATATCTTTGTCATTGTTAACACTGTTTTTGAGGTTTCCTGATATGGATAAGCATTAAATATGAAATGATTTCAGAAGGATACTTTTAAAACATCCAAAAATATGTCACACCTATAAGAAAAGAGAAAGAGGCTCTTTCTATAAATCTGCATAAAATTTTTGTCTAGGCTATCATGTTAAACAAATTCAAACTAAAAATAAATGAACTATTAATTTTATAACAAAAAAAAAAAAAAAAAAATGGTAACCATTTTCATTAACTTGATTCCTAAGATATTCTATATATGTTTTAACATTATTTGCCAAGTAATACTGACCCAAGGATCAGACTGTTTCACTGTATTATATTCTAATCCTTTCCAGAAGGAATTTCTAAATTTTACCAATTTTAACAAAAATTAATTTATATAAACTTCTAGCCCAAATGTTATTAGATATGATTGTAAACAAAACATGATTGACCAGTCAGATCTGGACAATGTGTTCGGAAAGGATTATTAACTATTTCTCAACTTCTAAAGATAAACACTTAATCTTTTCAGCTAAATATACAAAACTTAAGAAAAAAAATTTCTGTTAATTTTCAAGTTTTTATAGGTTTAGTCATGATATGAAAACTTAATTGTCTTTATCTGGGGAGAAGAGGAGGAGAGGGAAAAAACCGGTATCAAAGTGATTTGACATTAGGTGTAGTCTTCCAAATAATCAAATTATTTGTGTGAGAGATATAGGCTAAATTTTAAAAATTCAATTTATGAAACAAGTCATTTCTTTGATACCAAGAAATACAGTACATCATTTTAAATTGTGCACTTTTTTCCTAAATGTAAAATAAATAAAAAATAAAAATTTAAAAAGAGCCTACAATAAACAGAGTCAGGTGATTCGTAAAAAATTTTAAAAAAAGGAAACATACAAAATACATTTTTATCTAGGGCTTAAAAAAAATTTAAAACAACAACAGCACACACATTGAAAAATTAATTATAAAATCTATTACACATTCTTTTCCACAAATAAACCAGAAGCTATTTTAAAGAATAATCAATCATTAAAAGTTACAATTCTAAAGACTAAATTTGAAATTAGAAAGGTTACTTTAGCCAGAGAATTATAATATTCTGGAAGAATGAATAAAAATAAATTATCTAAAGCAAATTGCATATTTAAAATTTAGGGTTACTTATATATGATTGAGAGAGAGAATCTTGTGTAGAGGTCAACATTTGATTTAATAGGACCATAAAATCATGAATTCATATCATTTTTTAAAGCCAAAAATTTCTCTCCTAGCTTTTACATCATGCTTGAATTTAAACCTTACAAAATTATGACATGTATTAGTTGACCCACAAATTTAGGTCTTCAAAACTGCCTATGAACTAGTATTATGATCATAATCAAAACAAATAAGAAGGGAGATAAATCAGGCTCATTTAAATTTTTATCTCCTAATAAAGACAAATATTATCTCTATTAGAAATTTAAGAAGTAAAACAACCTTTAAATAGCAAGAAAATGTAAAATAAACTTAGGTTGTATAATCAATCATGTTATAAAGCTTTCTGATGTAGTTATTATCATAGCAGAAGGATGAAAGTAAAAGATTAAAAAAAAAAAAAAAAAAAAAAAAAAAAAGAATAATTGAGCCACAATAAATTTTTTAACAAATGTAATTAGAAGGTTTACGATTTAAAAGTCATAAGAGAGAAACAATTTCTTCAGCACAAATAATTTTGCTTTTGAAAATATTGTCCCTGTCTACATTATAGATCAGTTTGATCTCTTTATACAAAGTAGATTAGAATTATTAATTATCACCAACAATTTACAATATAATCAATGCCATAACATAGTTGCAATCAAATAGAATTTTTATAGAGATTTGTATCCCATTTTAGGAAAATAGGAGCTCTAATAATATTGTTACCAAAATATTCAATGCCAAGCAAATAAATTAGGAAACCAATACCCACAACAATTATTCCTCTGCAATTACAGTTTGGGTGGGGATGAGTGAGAGAGTGAGAAAGAGAAAGTGGATGTAAGATATTGACTATGAGAAAGAGTGAAAGTGTGTGTGCATGTGAAAAAAAGAGAAAATGTGTGTAAGAGTGAGTGAGAGAGAGAGAGTGAGTGCAAGTCAGAGAGAGAGAGAGAGATAATGAGTGATAAAAAGGTGTGTGGGTGTGTGATAGTAAGAGAATAATTATTTGTAATTCTACACCAAATGGCGGAAACTCATTTATTAGAGCAAACCAAAACAAAAGGAGGGGGAAGAAAAACAATTCTAAACCCCAACACAGCTTGTCCAGTCAGCTGGGGCTGTAGAATATACTGACTGCACCTTTGCAAAGGGGTAAGACTCTCCCTCCCCAACAAGTAAGTGTCCTGATATGACACTAAACAATCTGATGGTGAGGCTCCAGTAATGTTGGAGCTTTGGGGAATGCGGAGTACCCCTTCATTATCATTGGTCCCAGGTCCACTCTGACACAGAGTGGTAGCACCTGATAGGATACTATCTATGGGTCAAATAGAACTAAAATATGTACTTAAGCTAAACTGAATTACTTGAAATAGAACTTTTATATTTAAACTGTGTACTCATGCTAAACTGAATTGTTTGAAATGGAACTGTTTTTGTATGCTAAATGGAATTGTTTTGACATTTAACTGTGTGTAAACAAAATCTATACTTATACTAAATTGATTCGTTTGAATTAGAACTTTTTGACTAAACTAAATAGCTTTAAATAGAAGTGTTTTGATAATTAAACTGTGTACTCATGCTAATTAGAACTGTTTGACTAAACTAAATAGCTTGAAAGAGAAATGTTTTTGACAATTATACTGTGTAATCATGCTAAACTAAATTGTTTGAAATAGAACTGATTATTTGTATAAAAATGGATTTGGCATTAAATAACCTACAAAGGTTGATATGCCATAAAAAAAACCCAATCAACCAGATTAATAATGACTTTTTTTTTTAATGTTTTAGTTAAATGAGAATAAAAGAAAGTAATGACAATGAATAAGGTTTAAAGTTTTGTTCCTTTTGTAGTGGCATTAGTCAACAGGGGACTACAATGTAGTTTACATAAAGAATTAATAAAAACTATGGCTTGTCAAAATCAAAGATCTATAAAAATGTTCATCTACCCCCAAAATCTAATAAGTCACAAGCACTTATAAAAAATAAATTATTCAAAATTAAGAGAAAAAAATTTAATGTCTAGAAAGAAAAATAATTATAGATGATGAAAAGTAGAATTAATTTAGATTCCAAATGATAGGACTTTTTTTTTAATAAATGGTCAATTAATTACAAGGTGAGGAAATCGACCCGAGTTGTCTCCTCCTGGATCAACCACTATTAATTCTAAAAGAATCTCTGCCTTAACTAGACAACAGTTAAGTTATATTTGAATACAGCTGAAATAAAGCAATTACCTTGTTTGTTATTTTATTATACTATGTATAAGTATAAATAACTTTAGTTATTTATGATTTTTTTTTCAAGTTTAAAATGGATATTCCAGACTGACTATTTAAAAACAACAGGTACTTGTAAGTAACCTGAGGGTCTATGCAAAGCAAAGCTTAGTAAATAAAAAATAAATAATAAAAATTAGGATAGAGAGAAAGTCTGATCCCTGATTGATCAGGTAACATCTCAACTGACTCCTTGCATAATAAGTTGACATCAATGAGAAAAAGAATAAAATAGGTCAAGTAAAAAATTCTACATTAAATGGTTCTAGTCAGTACACCAGTCTAATAATCTATACTGCATAGAACTGTTGAAAAAGACATTTTTTATCTTGATGGAATACAACGGAACATTATTAAGATTTAAATGATTTCTACAGGCTAAATTTCTCATTAACTTTAACAATAATCAGGATCTTTTTTTTTTTTTTTAATAATTTTGTTTCAGTATGAATACCAGCCATAATATTCATACTGGAAATATAAATACTAGTCATGTTTATATTGAAAAATTAAGTTTGCATTAACTATCAAAATGTTTTTTTTTTTTTTTTTTCTTATACTAAATTTGATAATCATTTTCTGAGAAAAATGTTTAGTCATTAGAATGATTCCATTACACAATTTGAATTGTCTTTTTAAAAAAGTTAATCAATATTTCCAATACAGAAAAGGCTTATTAAAACAAAAAACAATAATTTAACAAATATACTATACACTTGATAAGTGAATATAAACTTAAAATAGTTAATATAAAATAAGCTATTTTCAAATTCAAATTACTTTTTTACACATTAAAATAAGTAAAATACAGTCACCTTTACATCACAAATGTTCAACTTGAGTTTTACTTTGTTACAAAACATCAAATGTCATTTTTAAAGAACTATTTTTAATGTTTCAATCTTAAACAAATCCATAAATTTTTGGACAAATTAGCAGTTTTGCATATATAGCGTTGGCCGAAGGTTCTAAGATGGTTAGATCAAATATTTGTTTTTAATATTCAAATGACAGTGAAACCAAGTTGGCACGCTCAGAATCAAACTATCAAAAACATCAAAAAGGGACAAACACACACGCATACACAAAACAATGAGGATGTAAGCCCATGGAAAAAAAAAATTTTTTTAAATAAAAAAAAAAATAAATAAATAAATATAAAATGAATCAATGAAGGATCTCTGCTTTAGAACCTTCAGCAGTAATGTTATTTCACCAGGTTTTAAAAATTATGTGTAACCACCACCACCACCCCAAATTATTATAAACTCAAAATTTATTTGTATAATATTTTTATCATTTAGGTACATTTCTAAATATAAAATAAAGCTATGGCACAAAGAAATGACTTATTTTTAGACATAGCATTGTCAACCACGAAGTATAATTAGTATTTTTGTTCATCTTAATTTTCAATAACATTTTTGTCACAATTCACTTGAGGTCATTAAACTACAACAATGTTAACTGGATAAAAGATAAGTTCTCAGTGAGACCCAAACTCATGCCCCCCCCGCGCCGTGCCACTCCTTTGAAAGAAAGAATTGATTAATATATGGCACCAAGAGAGAATAATGGAGAAGTTAAAAGGTTTGGTCTTCTGTCAAATACATGAATTTGCTTTTCACTAAGGGTTAATCCTTTATCATTATCTATACTTTTTCAGCATCATCAAACTGTGACGGCCAAAATGAATTGTGATTTTTTTTTTCTTTTAAATTTATTCAAAAAAAAAAAAAAAAAAAAAAAAAAAAGAAAAAGAAAAAAAGCCACTTAAAATTAATGGTTGACAAAAGTTAAACAAGTTTTTGACAGTCAAAAATCCATGTATACTTATCTATCAAAAGAGAAAATTTGTAAGAGTTTACCAGAGTAATAATTAAAGATGTAATGATCTTTATATAGAAAACATACATACCTTATTGAATTTTAGTTATAATTTTTTTTTCTTTTTGAATAATAGCAATACCTATGATATTCATATTTCTATCAGAAAGTCTCCAGGTTGCAAAGCAGTTACTAAAATGTCTATTCAAAGTCCTCTTAAAGAGTTAGCTGAATATGCTTACAGAACCTTAAGATAATATAAATGAAATAACACTTAGTTCTATTGAAAAATTGTGGCAATTTCAATGAGTTATATTTCATTAAAAAAAAATTCTTAACTATACAGAATTATATAAACCTATTAGTAGATTCATAAAAAAAAAAATAAAAAAAAAAAAAGGCTGTTTGCATTTCACATAGCATTAACAACCTTGGGAAAGTATAAATCCAACTATTCTTACTCCAGCTATGGGCTTGCCCAGTCGGTAGGGTGGGGGGAGAATACACCGACTACTTCTCTGCCAAGGGGGTAAGATTCCCCCCCCCAACGAGTGTCGTGGATAAGACACTAAACAATCTGATGGTGAGGCTCCAGTAATGCTGGAGCACTGGGAAATGCAGAGTACCTCTTCACTACCATTACTCCCAGAGTGGTAGCACTTGATATGGTCCCATCTACAGGTCAAATAGAACTAAACTGTGTACTTATGTTAAACTGAATTGCTTGAAATAGAACTGTTTATTTGTATAAAAATGGTTTTGGCATTAAATAACCTACAAATGCCATAAAATCCAAATAAACTAAAAATCCAGCTATGGGCAAATAGTGAGGCAGATTAAGATATCTAATCTTGCAACCAATCTAGCAGAAGGAAAACTGAATTCAAACCAATAGTAGACCTGGAGAGGGATGGGTTCCACTAGGCTATTCCTGCCCAAAACACGCTACATGAGTAGCACCCCATGACCAAACCAGGTTATGGGATATGTTTTTAAAATAAATTTAGCATAAAAAAGAGCAACAGAAATTATATATTTTAGAAAATTTGTGTTTTAAAAATATGGTTTAAAATTTATTCATTTAAAAAAAAGAAAGAAAAATAAGTGTAAAATTTAATACTACGTTTACAAGTATTTTAAGTAGAATTACAAAAAAAAAAAAAAAAAAAAAAATGTTCTAAAAGAGTTCAGAATTTATTATGTGTTTATCTAATGAAAAATAGTTTATGCTAAATAACTGAAAGTTAAAAACTCAAGAATTAGTTAAAAAGATTATTAGAAAAAAAAATTCTAACTATTAAAAAAAAATTGCAAAAAAGTCAATATCTCATGTACAGATCGACCTTTGATTTATAGTGATAAACTTAAGTCAATATAAATGTTTTACCAAAAAATTAATAATCAAAATCCAACATATACATGAGTATAAACAGTAAATAAAAATGATAAAAATAAAAAAGATAAAAACAAAAAATGAATTACTGCTTAAACATTTTTTTAAATAAATATAACTGGTGAGAAATCATAAAAACATTTCTAATATGTCAATATAAATTAAAATGTTAAATTTAATACATATGAAATTCTTATGAATATTAATTTAAAAGGTTTTCTATTAAAAAAAAAAAAAAAAATAAAATAAATAAAAATACTATCTACATTGCTTAAAATAAAAGTTTATATTTTAAGTTCTTGGAGAAAAATATCAATATTGTTGTAAACTACAATGAAATACAATTCTTCAACATATCAAATTTAAAATTGAAAAGTTTTAATAAAATCAATGGCCACAAATGGGTGGTACCGCCCATTTGATGTACCACCCAGGTTGATGACCAATGGTTTAAAATCTTTCTAAAGACTCTTTCATTAGATGAAAGTATTTAACAAGACAAAAAATTCTTAAAATATCTAAAACAGTAAGATTTTATGATCTTACAACTTAAAAGTTAAATTAAAAAATATATACATTTATTTGATAGCAATCAAAAATATTAAATAAAAAACAAAGAAAATGAATGGTTTAGCACATCATTCAACTGTGATTAGTCAACACTATCCAGTATTGTTTACCTTTATGAACATTGTTTTTATTGGTGAATTGTTGCTGAAAAGGACTTTAAAATATTGGACGGAGTTGAATAGTCTATCAGATGAGATGCTGGTTTCAAAATCATCAACACACACACATACACACACACACACACACACACACACACACACACACAGTAACACATTATGTTTATATTGAAAAACATTAAAATTTCAATTTTTCTTTTTTTTTTTTTGCTGGGATTTGTCAGCAACTCATGTAAGATTTTTATGGAACTATCAATAATCTGGCAGACCATAACTCATAAATGGCAGCATATTTAGGAAACACAGGAAGAAAAAGAAGAAAAATACAAACAGAGAGTAAAGATCTTTTGATTAAAAAAAAAAAAAAATCCCAGCTTTGAATTTCTAAAATAACAAATGTGGGCTTTAGATTTATGGAATAATCTCTGATGAATCAACAAACTGTATCATACAAATGTACCTCAAATACCCATGTATTGTGTGACTTTCTAAGATCTAGGTTTTAGCCTGATATTATGAAAAATATAAACTGTGTGTGTGTGTGTGTGTGTGTGTGTGTGTGTGTGTGTGTGTGTGTGTGTAAAAATAGCTGGCCAAATTCATATCTTACATATGGTGTGACCCCCTAATATTGAGCTAAAACTTAAGTCTCAAAGTAGTATAATACATGAATGAGTACACACATGTTTATATGCCATATACACATTTCCTATAAATATATTAGGTGTGCATAACATTATATATATATATATATATATATATATATATAAAGAGGTTTATGGTTCTTGCTAGCTCACTTGGTGAGTTAATGGAGGACCAAATGTTGCAGTATTATTAAATAGTGGTCAATATCAATGATTGAGTATATATAAGCATATTTGATTAAATAATAAAGACACATTTTGATTATATAATTTTATCAAGATCCTTTCAAGTTTCCTGACAAAGTGTTTTGGTTTCAGTTTTGAATTAGTGGGTGAATTTACCAAAATTGTCCTGAGCACTTTTGGACCTTTCATAGGCCATCATCAGGGGTTGCTTTTATGTATAAAGAGTGTTGTTTTTTTTTGGGGGGGGGGTTGATATTCGGTATTTCTTGATAATATTCTATTTCTGTTGACAGCATTCTGGTTTTTAATTTCATCAGCACCTCAGTTTTATCTAACTCTGCATTTACATAATTTTGTAATGTTAGAAAAACCTCAAAAACGCTTAAAAAAAAAAAAAAAAAAAAAAAAAAAAAAAAAAAAAAAAAAAAAAAAACCACAACACTCCTGATGATGGCCTATGAAGGGTCTGAAAGTGCTTGAGACAGCTTTGGTAAATTCATCCACCAATTCCAACCTGAAACCAAGTCACTTATCAAGAAACTTGAAAGGATCTTAATAAAATTATATAAACAAAATGTGTCTTTATTATTTAATGAAACATGCTTAAATGAAAGACTGCTGCCCAACACACACACACACATATATATATATAAAAAAACATGGTACTAGACACACACACATGTTTATAATGACATATGATAATATATATATTGTATATAATTATATACACATACGCACACATGGATAGATAGATACACAAATTAAGAATACAGAAAAATTTGAGATTCACCAATTTTGTTTTAACAAACTTAATTTAAGCATCAATTTCAATTCTTTCATACAGACACAGACTCAATTTCTCATCAGAATTATGAAAGTGAATTTTTCTTTTTAAAAAAAAGTCCAGATTCATGAACCCCAAATTATATACAAGAGCCTTTATGTATATCAAATTGTATTTACATGTTCCATAACTTACTTACTTTGTTCCATTCACAACTAAAAAAAAAAGAATTTTTTTAATTTAGAAAAAGAAAAAAAGTCAAGTACCATAAATATATCTTTTACCTATGGTACAAGTAAATCAAAACAAGAGAAAGTTTAGAGGAGTGGGGCAAATCAAATTAAAGGATTCCCCCACCTCCCCCTCTTTGCAAAGCATGAAACTCCTAACACTACATTTACCCAGGACTATGAACATTACAAAAACTCTAAGACGAAAGCATTATACTCAAAACTTGTAATATTAACAGGGAAGATGTGTTAACAAGAACAAAATGACGATTATTAAAGACTTTACGCAAGCAAATATTTCAGAAGTTTGTAAAGCATAAAGTTTACAAAGCACCAGAAGCTGAGCAAGAGACAAAAAAAAACATTCAGCTTTTATCATATATCAACTACAAGATGATAGAATCAGTAGAAAAATGATAAAGAAGTCTATCACAAGGCAAATATGGCATTTCATTAAATCAATGAAATAAGAAGCAGGCAATTTGTTCTTTAGGAAAATAGAACAAGTCATCCTTTATCTGAACGCAATCAATTCTTTTGGTTTACTTCAAATGATAAAGACAAAACAAATGGAAACAATTACACAGAGAAAAGGCAATGAAAATGAATGTAAAGAGAAATACTAATGGCATTGTTAAAAAATTGATACCCATTGACAAAAACTCAGTCACAAAGAAGTTTAATCAATTTTCATTAAACTTATTTATAAAGAAAAAAAAAATGGAAAAAGTTTTATATAAAAATTATTTTCTTCTGTTGTATAGAAATAGAGTTATTTGTTTTTGCAATTAATGCTGAATTTTTCCCCTCAATTTAATTTTGACAATACTGGACAAAAAAAATAAATAAATAAAATATCATTTTTTATTATTGACACAAATTTCAACGAAACTTCAATGAATCAAAAATACATTGGAAGTTATTTTTAAAAATTGACAACATTCTTTTAGCTGCAGCAAAAGTTATATTTTTCTAAGAAAATTTTCAGAAATTTATTTTTTGGGATTATTTAAGAAAATTATAAGTTTTCACAACTAAGGAACTTTGACAACAATAATCAAGGAACATAATCACTTCCTATGTGTGTCTAAGATATTAAGCTTGCATTAGAATTTGTGGTAATAATAAAAAATAGTTCAGTTCTTTTTTTCATCTTTTTTTGCCCAATACTTTATATAACGGAAGAAAATTCCTACATAAAATTTAGTCAATGAGTTAATTTTTTTATAAGTTGATGGTCATATTGACAAATAGTTATGTTTCTTAAGCATAGCATATTTCTCTCACTCTCTCTCTCTCTCTCACATACTCACAGACACACACACACAAAATGATTTACTTAAGATTTTGATGGCAGAACATGAAATATCTTTAGTTTAAAAAAAAAAAAAAAAAAAAATTTGATTATGCCATTTGCCTTGAGAATCTAACGCAGCACAACTCAAAGTGGTGGCATGCATACCAGTGCTGATATGCAAGTCATCAACTGCCAGTATGTGACAATTTTCCAATTTTACATCATCATAATATATATGTAAAATGTAATGGTCAAAATGAAAATGCATAAAATCTTTCTGTATTGTTTGATATTATTTTCACATACTGTGATACAATACAAGTAGAAATAGTTGGAACTTGATCGGAAATGAAAGCTATGTAACTCTTGCTATTGGCAAGTATAGTACCGGACTGTGGCACATGGGAAAAATATTCAGCCAGTACACCACATCAGACAGTTTGAAAAGCACCAATTAAATGGATTCACAAATTGATGAATACAAAACTTAATCCAACTGACCTGGGATAAAAGTAGTATTAAAAGTTCGCTAAAGTTGCAGGGGGGAAAAAAAAACCTGCCCAAAATTAGAGATAAAACGAGAAAGGAGCTAAAAATTACAAAGACGAGCATGCTACATGAAATTTAAATATATTTTAAAGCACATACATAGGTATGTCATGCACAGCAAAATCTGAAAAGAATTAAGTCTGCAACTCTTGCTTTAACAGATTGATTGAATATTGCAACTATGAAAAAGTAGCAGCATTTGAAAGCTGACAATTATCTACAATAAATTCTTAGGATCACATCTGCCACAAAATTATGTAATGGCCTTAAATAAGCTTTAAATTGCTGCAGTTTGAGAAAACCCTTTTATTGTAGAGTTAATCAGCCTTCAATGAAAATCTTTAAGAAATGAAAAAGAAATGAAAACAAGGGGAACTTTACAATGAGGAGAATATAGTCAAGGTTAAAAGCACAGTAAAGATAACCAGAAGACAAACTTTTCTCTTTTTTCACATCATTTTTCTGATGCAAGTATCATTGGGGAAAGAGAAAAGTTTCAGTAAACTGGCTTGTTTACCAAAACTTTTGTTCTCTAATATTGCATCAGAAAAATAAGGTCTATAAAAAAAAAAATTAAAAAAAAATTAAAAAAAGTTTGTTTTCAGGTTACTCTTACCACTTTTTAAACTGAATGAGATACATGAATGCTTACTTTACAATGAGAAATATATCCCGTTCTTGAAAAAATAAAAATAAAAACTTTTTACAAAAATTTTTTTTTTAAATTTAAAACAAAGAGGGGGAGGTAAAAAGATTTTTCTAATTAAAATTTAAAAAATGTTCTGTTTTTTTTTTTAATCAAAGTTTTTTTTCTAATTTTAGTCACTTTGCATCTGGAAAAAATACATTCCCAAAAAATAACTAAAAGATAAAATCAAAAAAGGAAAAAAAAATTAAAATTGTGTCCAAGATCAATAAAAACAGGAAAGCAAAAAAAAAAAAAAAATCAACAACAAAGTAACAAATCTGTCTGGATTATCTTGGCAATTTGAAATCAGCAATTAAAAAGAAAAAATTAAAATATGCAAGTTAAAAAAAATCTTTCATGAGGCAAATGAATAACTGGTTTAAAAATTTAAGAAAACAAGAAAAAAAATACTGTTTCCAGCAGAAAAATGATAGCAACCCCAATAAAGACATTGTCTATTTAAAGCCAGCATCATTATCAAAAAGCAGCTTCACTTTGGGATCCTGGGCAGGAGGAAGAGGAGGAGGGATAGTATTGGGGAGGGAGTTTTTAATCTGGGATCCTTAAAATTAGGGGTATAAAATGATTACACTCTATAGTTTGGCCATTACATTTACCCTTTCTTCATATTACTTTTTGTACTCTGATCAAAGAGAGAAAAAAAAGTGTATTAAATTTAAAAAAATAATTTTTTGCATTTTTTCTTTTTTTTTTTCAAGATGAATGAAATTAAAAAGTGTAATAATTTTCCCTTTTTTTTTTTTTTTAAATTCAGTATGTACATTATTGAACAATAAGAGGCAGCATTTTCAACCATACACAAGAGAAAGTTTGGTTGGCCAGGAAATTGTTGAAAGATAGCAAAACTCTGTGTGTGTGTGTGTGTGTGCGTGTGTGTCAATGAAGTTGAGAAATTTATGATTTAGGAAAGTTTAAAATGACCCTAGCAAGCCATGCATGTTGTATACAGATCTATTGATTATCATGTTGGTAGTTAAATAGTAAATGGGCAGTAATGAACAAAAAATTGAACCAATTTTTATTATTGCCAAAAATTATGACACTTAAATGACTTAGCCACACATAGGAAGTGATTATTTTTGTTGAAATCCTCTTAGCTGTAATAATGTCAATCTTTTATGAATAAACAAAAAAAAACTTTATCTCAGAAATATCAAAAAATAAGAAATTTCTGAGTATTTTCTTTTTTGAAAATTATAACTTTTTGCTACAACTAAGATAACTTTGACCACAATAATCAAGGAAAATAATCATTTCCTTTGTGTGTCTAAGCCATTGAAATTTCATTAAATTTTGAGGCAATAATAAATTTAAAAAAAAATATTGTTCAGGTTTTCTTTTTGTTGTCCAGTAATGTCTGTGTGTGTATGCAAGTGGGTAGGCCTGTTAGAGAGTAGACACACACACACACACACACACATAAGTGTAGATATAACTAAGAATGTATAAAATTATGTAATGTTGTTCAATATGCAAAAAGGACATGTATCTGTGTAAAGTTAAACAGGTATGTTTGAATCTATATAGGTTTTAACTGGTAGGTAAGTAAGTATTAATGAATTACATATACATTAGGTGCAAGATGTAAGTTAATGTTGCAATAGCAACAAAGAAAAATGTCTTTTTGTCGAGTTTTTCTTTTTTGAGAGAGAGAAACGCAAAGGAAAATCAAGAAAGAAACTTCTTGCTCTTCTTTCTCAATATACATACAATTTGCTAGCTAAATGTTAGATCATCCTTTGACAGCTTACAAGTTCAATCCACTTTTTCCCTTTAAATCTCTCTAGAATTTATACAGTAATTCATACAAACCACACACACACATACATACACATTTTATATATATATATGTATCACTCTCTCTCTCACACACACATATATATATATATATATATATACACACACACAAGGTGTTTAGTCCTCAATGAATAGAGACATGTATTTTCCAGTAGCATTTTAATTTTTCCCTTTCTTAATGCAATCAAACTTAAGCTCGGATCAATAGTTTGTGTAGAACTGAAACTGTATAAATAGCAATGACATCAATTCAGCCAGTGAGCAGCTCTTGTTGTTCTTTTTAGATAATGTACACTTCATTAATAAAACAATGGATGTAGATGAGATGACAACAAAACTAAAAGATTTTTGGAAGCCAGTCTTGTATATAACAACACAGCAACATCCTGAGATCTGAAAAGCAAAAAAACTGTTGCTGTTGCTATCACTGCTGCAGGTAGTCAAAGCCAATGCCACTACCATCATCACCACTATTGTCATCATCCTCACCACCATCATGAACAAACAAATCACACTGCTTTTTTTTCTTTCCCCCTTGTATAAATGTTTCTCTTATTCCTTTCACTGCTGTTTCAAGATGTTTATACTCAAATGCTCCTTAGACAGCCTAGCTCTTAGCATGAAGTGGGATAAGGAACTTATGTCCAAACGGAGAGGAATATGTGATGCCCACCTGAGCCATCACTTGACGTGGTAATCCGAGATCACACAGATACACCTGTCCACATTGTTCCCTGAGGTTGAGTGGAAGACACAGACTGAGGCACCATTTTGCCTGAATCAGACTCCCCTGCTGAGGAGGGTCAATAGCCAAAACTGGGGCTTTGCTGTTGTTGGCCCACTCTACCAAGGTCCGATACCATGATTGGTCCCTGAGAACCATGTTCTCATGATTGTCCAAAGCATTAACAATTATATCGACAGTTCCTTTTGGTAAATCTGAAACAAAATAAACAATTCCTTTTCTAAGTCAGAATTAGAACAAACAAATCAACTCAAAGATTATTTAAATAAATCAAAAACAAAGACAAACAAACAACTTAATATTTCTTCCTCTTTATAGATGGTACAAAATATTTACTAAACATCAGTGAAAAATCCACCAACATTTAATCAAAAATTTATATGTATGAACAAAATATGCACTTTTTAGCAGTCATTTCTACAGCATTTTAAAACAAATTAAGATAAACCTTCTCCTTTGGGCGGGGGGATAAAAAGAAAATCCAAAATTTCTATAAAAAAGAAAAAAAAATTATTGCTGTTGATTAGTCAGTTTTTTCCTTTGGTTAAATTATCTTGACAACTGATTGTTTATTACTAACTTTTAATTTAAAAAAGTATAAAGTTCAAAAGAGCAATAATTATTTAGGACTTTTAAGCCGTATGTTTGAGCTAAGCAGTATGTTTTCAGAATTAAACTATATAATAATGATAATAATAAAAAAAGTAAAATAAAATGCATTTCTTACAAAAAATTTTTTTAAAGTTTGATAAAATAAAAACTTTAAGATCAATGTGCACAGACAATTGTTTGCTGGTGTAGAAGAAAAAGTTAAGCATTAAAATATAGGATTATTCTCCCAAAACAGTATATTTCTTATGCTTATTGAGTGCCATACAAAAAAATATTACATTAAAAAATTACTTTTTTTTCAGGCAGTCATCTTGTTTTTAGTTGAGCAATACAAGATACTCCTAAGTAACAAGGCTGTATTAAGTTTAGATTGTTATTTTGCCATAGTTCATATATGACTTAGTTGCCTCCGATTGGCTAATCTACTGCTTTTACTGATAGGAAAGTCTATAAATATTTACCAGCAATTTATAGACAGCTGATACACATTGGGGCCCCACACCCAATAATCCAACCCCACCCCCTTGTCTGGGGATATAAGATGGAATTTTCCCCCTTTAAAGAAGTACATATCAAAATAAAAAAATGTGAATAAATTTTTTTTTTCAATTATTAGTATTAATACAATTTTTGTTGAATAGACACAAAAAACATTAGTGATTAATTTTTTTTTTTTTTTTTTTTTTTTGTTAGGATTAGTTGGCTGGTTTATTGTCATATCCCAGCCACTTGTTTGGGGGAGTTTTACCCCCTCTGCTGAGATGCAGTCAATGTATTTTTCTGCCCCAGTCAACTGGGCTATTCATGCCTAATTCACTAAGTTAAGAATTAATTATCTACTATAATTTTTCTGAAAGTGTTTAATTTTATTCTTTATTGGCTCTGTGAACACATCGGTGACATTTTTCTGTTTCAATATATTCTAAAAGAATTGACCCTTTATTTATTTCATCACATATAAACTGAAATCTTATATTAATGTTTCAATCTTTAATGAACGACTGGATTTTTTTTGCCAAAACAATACTGGACTGATTATCACAATGAATAGTTGTTGGATTCTTAAGCAACTCAAGTTCCATCAAAGTTCTCAAAGATACAAGGCTTCTTGGCTTGCTAATGAAATAGCGATAAATTCTGCTTCCAATGTTGACAAAGCAACTGAATTCTGCTTTTTAGATTTCCATTAAATCATTGGGTTATTTTCTGCCAATCTAAAGCAAAATCCGCTTACACTTTTTCTGTCAATCCAAGTCACAAAACCCTTCCAATTTCAAGGGTTTCTATGATTTCTTAAATATTAGTGACTGATTGATTATGCCTTTTAAATAACCTAAGATATGTTTTGCCTTCTTTAAATGGAAAGAATTTGGTTTTGCTAGGTCTTGAGACAACCTAGAAACTGTCTAACAAATATCTGGTCTTGTTGCAACCATTATATATATTAGACTGCCAATAATTTCACGATCAAGTTTGCTTTCTATTAAATCGACTTCATCACTTGTTTTCATTATATCCATTTCACATGGAGTTGAATGTGGTTTACAATCTGCCATGCCAAACTTTGATAATATCTTCTCTATATATCTAGATTAATTCATTTTAATAGTATTATTTTTGCATTCAAATTGTATTCCTAAGAAGCAGGATCATTTCCCAAGACCAGTCTTTTAAATCTTGTGTTCAGCCTCGTCTTAATTTGCATAAGGTATGGTTCAGTTTTTGAAGCTATTAATATATCGTCAACCCACAATAAAATGATTGATATTTGATAGTGGACATTTTGGACATACATGCAGGAGTTGACAGGTGATTGGACCAAATTTTCGGTAGTTAAATAAATATGAAATGTTTTATTCCAAGTTTGACCGCTCTGTTTTAACCCAAGATTTTTTTAAGTTTCCAAATATAATTCCCATTCTTACCTTTAAAGTCTTCTGACAGTTCAACATATATTTCATAGTCTAAGGGGACATTTAAATATGCACTCTTAACATTCATATGATGAATTAATAAGTCATACTGGACTGCTATTTGCAGTAGTAATCTCATGGAAGCCTTATTTGTTGTCAGGGGGAAAGTATCTATAATCCTTGCCATATATTTGCAAGTAGCTTTCGGCTATGAAACGAGCTTTTTACTCATGACTTCCATCGCTTTTACTTTTTATAGTAAAAAAAACCCTACTACCGATAATATTATTTTTCAGTACCTTCTGCCATTCAAAAGTATTATTTTCTACTAAGGAATCTAATTCTTTCCTCATTGCTAAGTACAACAGTAATCAACACTGCTATATTCAAAGTTCTTTGGTGTCTTCCGGTTTGGTTTGGTTTATCGGGTTTTATGGCATATCAACCTTTGTAGGTTATTTAACGCCAAATCCATATTTATGTAAATAATCTGTTCTATTTAAAATAATTCAGTTTATCAAAAGTACAGTTTAATTGTCAAAACATTTCTATTTCAAACTATTCAAGCAGTTATATGTAACAATTCAGTTAAGTGTAAATACAGTTTTAATGTCGAAAAACAGTTCCATTTCAAATAATTCAGTTAAGCATAAGCACGCAGTTTAAATTCAAACTATTCAGTTTACTCAAACAATTCAGTTTAGCGTAAGTATACTGTTAGTTCTATTTAACCCATAGATAGGGCCCTATCAGGTGCTCCCACTACGGGCCAGAGTGGACCTGGGAGTGATGGCAATGAAGGGGTACTCCACATTCCCCAAAGCTCCAGCACAGCTGGAACCTCACCATCAGATTGTTTAGTGTCATATCCAGGTGCAGTCAGTGTATTCTATAGCCCCAGCCGACTGGGCAAGGTGTCTTCCGGTTCTACGTCATATGTGATTAAGGATTCGATTTTTGGTATTATTATCTGGTTTCGAAAATGACCTATTATCATAAGAGTTGGTAAATTTTACACACCAAACTCTTTTAATAGCCATTGTTTCTGGAAAGTAAATCAAGTAAGCTGGACTTTGTTTATCATTGCTGACAAAGATGCCTTTTTCACAACAAGGTTCCAATTTTATTTTGTTTTGTACATAAGAAAAACAAGTCATGCCAAAAATATGCATCTTACTTAAGTTTGGTTTTGAACCAGTAAAAATTTCATATGGGGTTTTTCTTGTGTTCCATTTTTCTTATAACAGCAATTTCTAATATACACTGAAGCCATCAATACATAAACCCACAAATTTTTAGGCAATTTTGACTCAATAAGGAGACACCTTGCCATAGAAAATAAAGTTTGCCATGACCATTCAGCAGTCCCATTTTGATGCAGAGAATAAGGAGCTGACCGCTCATATTTGATTCTATTAAGTACAAGTAACCGCTGAAAAAGTTCAGAAGTGAACTTGGTTCCGTTGTCTGTCTGTCAACATTTTACATGGCCGTAAGGGGCGATGTCAGCTAGATATTTCTTTGGAACAAGCAAATAGTCATCAATAAAATTACATATATTTATAACCATCTTTTCCTGTGGGTTGAATGGGACCAGCTAAATCACTGTGTACGAATGCAAGGATTTCTTGTTGTCTTACTATGCAAACTCTTCTTTTTGTCATTAGACATCTTCCCTTAAATACAAACATCACAGTTAAAAGCATAATTTGGTGTCGATTTTATCTTCATTCCTTTTACTAAGTTGGGTAACTTTTTAATATCAGATTCGTTATACACTTGGCATAAAATCTTAGGCCACTGTAAGTCGTAAGTGGCATTTCTGGCAGAAACAATATTTTTCAGATAATACAAACATCCTCTTTGTGTTATGTTGAAAACTGCTCCATTAGGCTAAATTAATTGGCAGCTGTCACACTCAAAACTTGTATGTGCATCATTTTTTGTTACCGCTTGTACTGAAAATATATTTTGTTTAGAAGTTGGCATATATAAAGCATTTTTTTTTTAGATACATCTACATATGCGTCTTTTGTTATTGTGTAGATAAATGTGGGTGTCACCTCTTTTCAGCGCTATGTTATTCGCTTAGCTCCCGTCAGCCAATTCAACAATTTCCTGGTTCAAAATTTTAATCAAAATTAATAAATTTTGACTTATCAGTTATTAACTCCACAATCGACTAATAAATTAGTCTTGTCTGAAACAATATCATATCCCAAAGCAAAGAAATAGGTTTGGCCTTTAGAATAGGTTCTTATATTAAGACAAATCACTTTGCTTTCGATTTTTACAGTCAAATGCTTTGTGGCCTCTTCTTCCACAAATGTAACACATAATATTTGCCTTCCTTGGGGAGGGGGAATATTATTGTCCTCTCTGTTGATTGGTTGGTTGGTTGATTGGGTTTTATGGCATATCAACCTTTGTAGGTTATTTAATGCCAAATCCATTTTTATTTATTTTTGTCAAAACAGTTATATATATATATAACAATTCAGTTTAGTGTAAGTACAGTTTTACTGTAAAAAACAGTTCCATTTCAAGCAATTCAGTTTAGCATAAGCACGCAGTTTAAATGTAAGTACGGTTTAATTGGAAAAAACATTTCTATTTCAAGCTATTTGATTTAGTCAAAATTGTCTACTATGTTGAGGGTTGAGGTTTCTGATAATTGTTGTAATCATAATTTGTTGATTTATAATCATAGCGGGAATGCATACTTACCCCGGATTTATTTCTTGGGTTAATCTTTTTAAATGTGGTCTTTATTTGTAATATATTGTTAGATTCATCTGCGAGGTAACACAGACGCTCTGTTTCTTCATAACTTCTTAAACATAGTTTAAATTCAGAAAAGGTCATGGTTTTCTTCTTCTGGGTTATAATTGTTGTAAAAGGATTAAGATTCAAAGGGAACCCTCTTGAGTGCCATCACGATCAGAAGTCCATCACTTATAATTACCCCAGCTTCCTTCAGAGCGTTAGAAATATTCTCTATCCTTAGTCTGTAATAGACTGATTCCAATCTTCTCAAAGATGTTGGCTCTGTATAGAGGGAAATAACTTTTTGCTTTCCTTTCCTTGAATTCATCACCATCAAAAAAAAGTTTTGCTGCTCTGGGACATAACCTATTGGAATTCAGGTAGTCATCATGTTTTTAATTGAAAGATACAAATGATACTCCTAAGTAACAAGGCTGCATTAAGTCTAGACTTTGTAATTTGGCATTGTTTATATATGCCTTAGTTGCCTCTGATTGGCTAATTTACTGCTTCTACAGATGGGAAAGTCTATAAATATTTACTAGCAACTTGTAGACAGCCGATACATATTGGGTACCCCCACCAACAATCCAACAGAGTTTTTAGATATTGGCTCACTATACTTTTTCATCGCTTCAATTATAGCTAATCAGTTTTTAGTTTTAAAAAAATAAAAATAAAAAAAAGAAATCCTTGTTGATGGCAATAAATAAAAGAATTTAATCTACAGTTGTCAATCTTATAAACATCTCAGAAAAAAAAAAAATTGAACAAAATTTTTAAAATAATGTTTATCTTTTATTTTCAAATACTAAAAACTTTATTAAAATCTGATAATTAGTTGACTTAGAGGGGAATGTTTTAAAAACTGCACTTTTTAACAAGTGCATGATTTTTGTTCAATCTTATAAATACATAAAAAGAAAGTTGTAATAATCATCATCATCATCAAGTCACAAAAAAGAGAAATGACTAAAAAAAATAAAGGAAAATTTGACTCACCCAAGTAAAACAAAATGATACTTTTACAAAAATGGCTTAAGAGAATTTTTTAATTTAACCTCTTCCTTCACCTCAAACTTTTGAATCCATAAGCCTGATACTTTAGGCAGAGTGATATTTTACTACAGACTATAAGCCCAATATGTCAAGGTGCTCATGTCAGGTACTAAGAGTGCCACTGATATCAGGGAAGGGTGGCTACATGCCAGTATGTGAATGGCTCGTGTGGGGGATTAGAATCAAATAATGATTTTAAAAATTTGACCATCAGTTAGTTGGGTGGAGGGAAGAAAAAAAAATATCGACCACCAAATAGCAGTCATATTAAAAAAAAAAATTAAAAAAAGGAAAAATTTACATCCTGAATTTAAAAGTGATCAGCATTGAATTGTCTGGTTTGAAAATTTATGTCAAGATTTAAAGAGCATTTAGCTTCAGATGAAAAATAAGAGTAAATAACGTCTTCTCTATGGGCAGTCAAAGTAGGTGGAGCTTCTTTCCATAAAAGAAATTGGCCTTTTGATTGATCCAGATAGTAGTGACTGAGTAGAAGTGGATATTGTCAAGGTTTGGTTTGGTTTGGTTTCTTTGTTTAATGGCATATCAGGTTAATGCCAAAGCTATTCTCCTAGAAGAACAGTAATGGTACTATTTAACCCATAACTGGGAGGATAAGGGGGTTCATACCTTTCCCAAGGGTATTTGTCCGAAAGTGAACGTAATAGCGCAACTGGAATATGAACTTGCTTACTACGATTCCGCAGTCCATCGCTTTAACCATTACACCACAAGAACACCCCCTGGATATAGTCAAAAAACATTGGAGACATCAGAATCTGCTTAGGGAAAGACACTCCACACCAGCATCACCAAAATTAAATACTACTGAGGAAGATCTTTGCAAATGGATTCTTTTCCTTGGATACACAAAATAGACAATAAAGCTTACTGTTAAGTTATTCACAGTGGATCTGATTGTTCCTTTGAAGTTGTTCAAGTTCTGAGTCAACTATATAAAGAATGCAAGAAGTACAAGTTGCTACAAAAAGGAGCCAATATATTTTGTGTGAAGACAACAAATTATTCTAGGGGTTCATCACTAAACCTTGCCATCACACCAAGACTTCTGGTTACTCAAACAAGTCCAACAGTGAACAAGACTTGATTCTCAAACACAGCTGACTTAGGATAACAATAGGATATACATATAATAACCAATCAGCTTTAAGACAGCTTGGCACCCCTGCTGGTTACAAATGAGTTCTACCTTGGGGCTCTATTTAAGCTCTGTATATTTCTTCTTGGTTAGTTTTAGTATCGTTCGCCTGAAGATGCTATGTCACTGTAAACCATGAGTCTTTTAGACTTTGCTGTTAATATTGATGCTGCCCCTGCCAATAGTTCAACCAATAATAACCATCCAGAGATGTTTTTTAATGGAATGATAGGATACCTAGAAAAGAAAGACATCTATCTGGGAGATCAAAATTGAATGTGTTTTCTAATCTATTTTTTAGGATTTTTTTTATAGCTCAGAAACAGAGATATCAGAGGGTGCTAAGAGTTGAAAGTTTGGTTTGGTTTGATGGCATATCAACCATTGTAGGTTATTTAATGCCAAATCCTGTTTTACGATTTGTAAGCAAACTTTCTTGATAAAATTCTTTAATGAATCCGAGCTTTTTTGCACACAGTTAAATGGTTTCAAGTATTGCTATATAACAGTCAAAAATTTAACATTAGTCATGAGTTTGCATACATAGGGTCCAATCTATGGGTCAAATAGAACCAACTATCAGGTGCTATCACTCCAGGCCAGAGTGAACCTGGGAGTAATGGTAATGAAGGTGTACACATTCCCCAAATCTTCAAGGAGGGAGCCTCACCATCAGATGGTTTAATATCATATTGAGGACACGTTTGGGGGGGTCTTATACCCTTGCATAGATGCAGTCAATGTAATCTATAGCCCCATCTCACTGGGCTGAAAAGTTAACAGATTGTATATATTGGACCATTGGCATAATGGTTAGAGTGTCTGCCAATAGTCCAGGAGACCTGGGTTCAATCCTAGGTAGAATCATACTAAAGACTAAAAAAAAGAAAAAAGGTAGTTGATGCCTCCTTGCTTATCACAGCATTATAAGGTATGGATCAAGGGTAAGTGGAGTAATCCAGGGAAAGGAGTAGCACCCTCCACAACATCCCAGTGTATTGCCAACTGAAAAGAGAGGCTTCAGCTCACACGACACTATGGTCAGCCAACTTATTTTACAGATATCAATGACATGAAAATTTACTTAGAAATAAAAATTACCCCAAAAAATAATGAAAACTTGATATAGAATGATTTAAAATTGGCATTAATAATTAAGAAATTATGATTCATTAGAAACCAAAGTGAATTATTTTCATTTCTTACCTCGAGCACAAGAAGTTTTCTGGCCATCAGTGAGATCATATAATAATAATTCTTCTTCAACATAATGGTCCATTTTCACAAAGTTTGGCACATAGACAAAAGTTTTTACATTATGATTGGCTAAAAGACGGGCACAGGTAATTCCCTGAGCCCCTTGGATATGAGGGCCACACAAAGCCACTACAGTAGGCAGCTGGTGATCATTCTTGGGATTTAACCTGAAATTACAAAAATTAATCTAATTTGAAAAATCTTTTAAATATATAGAAAGGTAGGGGAGTAATCACCATTACTGTTACGAATTGGTAGAATCTGTCACAGAAGCACAGCAAAAAGTCAGTCACATGCAGCACCTATTCATAAATCACTTTAATCAAATGACTCAGTGAACATCAATGGGAATTCTTCCACGCTGTCAGTTTTATTGTATGGTTGCAACTCAGACTTTGACAAACCACCAGGAGTAAAAACCAGATGGGAATTCCACAAGGAACTTGCATGCTGTTTAAAAACAAATCCTGGAAGCAAGCACACTTACAAAAACTTACATTCATCCTTTGTGTGGACATTGGATGCTGTCTAAAGGATCTGCCAAAAGTGATGACCAATAAAGATGGCAAGAGAGAGTCGAGGAAATCCATGCTGTCAGCATGCTATGATGATGAAAAATCAAGATGCTAGTGACCCTCATTAGTGTCATTCAACAATCACCTGTACACTATTTCTTAATTCATAACTTCCTCAAAAGGTAAACAACCATGGCAGAAATTTATCATTTACATAAGCAATATATATATAAAAAATGTATTTGTATGTATGTATTTACTAACATGAGTACGAGATGACAAAGTCATTTTTTTTTTTAATGCAGAGTTTAAGAGATTTGAATTCAGATTTTTCTTTCTCCTAGATCGGTTGCTATACCAAGGCTAAACAGCCCAGTCTTCCTGATTATTTTACCTATAACTGGAGAGAGAATCTTTGGATTCATACCTTTCCCAAGGTCATTAGTGCTATGTGAAATGCAAACAGCTTTGTTCAGGATTTGAATTCTGGTTACTATGTCCATCTCCTATGACAGTAACCATAACAACACAGATGTCTTCACACAAAATGTATTAGTATGCACATATGTATTAAATAATGAAATTAGTGTCAGTCATTTAAAAAATGATAAAATCTAAATTAACCAATGAGCAGTTTAAAAGAAACTAAGAGTGCTCAATCATTGAGAAAATATCCTAAAAGATTAACTATTTTTTCTGCTGCTTAAAAATTTTATCAGTTATCCTTTGAGTAGCAGAAAAAATACTCATTGTTTTAGGAGTTTAGAATAATATGTAACTCAGTAAAAAAAAAAAAAAAAACACCACATCATAAGATTTTTTATAAGAACAATACACTTAAAATCCTCTCAGATAATACAATTTTCAATCCATTTAGAATTGAATGATCATTTTATGGATCTGCATTTGTGGTGAATATCATTTTTTCTTTATTTAAATTCTTAATACAATGGAAATAATTATAAAGTGCTGATTAAAATCTTTCTTTCCTTCCTAAACAGAAACATCAATAACATCAGGGACTTATTACAACAAGAACCCAAATGGATTCATGGGATATCGAGTGTTTGATTAAAACAAGTTAAAATTAGTTACATGATATCAGATTTTCCTGTATCTATCATAGATACTTGTGAATCATGCCACTTTTCAAGACTGAAATTTAGTATAATATTAGCAGGTCACAAGGCAAACTTGGTTTAGTCTCCACTAACTACTTACACACAGAGTTTCTATCTTGTGTATGGTGCAACTTCGATATCAGGTTAAAATTTAGGTCTCAGGAAATCATAGGATACATGAATATATATGATAGATGAAGGATAGAAATAAATAATTGGTTACAGTTACTATTTGAATTAAAATAAAAAGACAAAAATATAAAATTAAAAAAAAAAAAAAATAAAACACACAACATCTGACCTGTGACTGCCTCCAACAAGTTGTAAAATCATTTCTGTGGTGGATCTGCCTACAGTCTCTAATCGTCTTGATTTGGAAAACCCAAATTCTTCAGCAGCAGAGAATAAACGTGATCGTAGATCATAAGAAATAGAAGGAACAACAAGACCAGAATCTGAAGGAAAAAAAAAATTAAATTAAATAATGAAGATTAAAAGAAGGAAAAGGTTATTTTTAGTTGAATATATTTCTCAAAGATATAATTTTTTTTAAAAAGGTAATGCTTATCCCTCAATTAATACAATTATATTTTGATGGATTTGGCTAGTTAAAGAACCAATGTCTTTATATTCATTAGATCTGTGCAAAAACTGGATGTCATCTAGAGGACTTGCCAAGAGTGATGACCAAAAGGAACTAATAGCAAGAGAGAGACACAGAGGAATCTGTGCAGTCAGATGATGATGAGGAAAGTAAGTCCAAGAAATGAAAAAGTTACTGATATTTATAATTAATAAAATTTGTTTACACCAAGTTAGAAACAATAACATCAAAACCTAAAATTGTTCTCTTTATCCAAGATTTTCCAAAAGTGCTTTCATATGGACTTCCAGTAGCTTCCATTTTAACAAAAAACAAACTGTATCTTAGTATTTTCCATTGAAAATCCATAACAAGTCTTATTTTCCATCAAAATATGCTAAATTGAAATTCCAGTTCATGTTTAAAATGATTTATTTTTAACACATCAACCCATCTAGGGTTATTTTTCCAGATTTTTGTCAAATTGTTACTTAGTTGAGTTTTTTTTTTGGTGGGGAGGGAGACATAATTTTTAAACAGATCTATTTGACATATAGATAGGACCCTAATAGTTACTACGACTGCAGGTCAGAGTGGACCTTGAAGTAATGGCAAAGAAGTGGTACTCCAGAACTGATTTGATTTAGTTGCTTTGATGGCATATCAACCTTTATGCCAAAGTCATCCATGTAGAAGAACAGTAGTAGAACAATTTAACCTATAGCTGGGGGATGATAAGGGGGTTCATGCCTTTCCTAAGAGTATTAGTCAAAAAGTGAACATAATAGCATGACTGGTGTTTGAACCAGCTTACTTCAAGGCTGCTGTCCCACACATTAGCCACAACACCATGGGGGACTTACCCTCTAGAACTGGAGCCTCACCATCAGATGTAGATTAGTTTCAAACCACAACACTAAAATGGTTTGAGGATTTATTTGAATTAAAAAATGGTTCATGAAAAACAAAATTAAAATACAAAATAGAAAAAGGAAAAAATACCAAAACTTTTTTCATCTACAATACAAACAAATTGTATTTGTTTAATTCATAAATAAATAATTGTTGTCTTATGAGTATAAGAACCACATCAAAACTGTTTATACCAAATGATAAAAGATTTTTAATGAACAAGATAAATGCACAGAGTATTTTATTCATATCAAGAATAATGTTTTTAGAAAGGTAGCATTTTTTTTTTTAAATCACATTTATAAAGTAAAAAAGATTACTTTAAAAATATAACATTGTAACCAAATTTTATTTCATACATAAACTTTAAAGTAAATCAAATAAGCAAAAAAGTATTTTACAAATTTTTATCTAATACTTAAATATGTGAAACTGAAGCTAAAAATAAGTTTCATTAGTTTAATTATAACAGGAAAGAAAATTTTTAATTAAATTTTGGTTTCGTTTGATTCAACAGCATATCAACTTTTTGGGGTTATTTAATGCCAAATCACATATATAATTTGTAAACGAATAGTTTGTAGGTAACTTTAATTTTAAACAAGTTTGAGCTCATTTGTTTGCACATAATTTAAATGGTTTCAAGTATTGCAATCTCAATGCAATTGATCCTCAGCCACTACCTTCTGTGATAGAAGACAGTGGTTGAGGATCAATTTTAAGATAAAAAGAGTTGGGTATTTGCTTGTTATAAGAGCAATTTGAAGAATATGTTCAGGACAATCATAAAGGTGTTATGGCTTGAAACAACCAGCTTCTCAAACCGTTTGTTTAGCTCAGAAAAGGCTAAATTGGAGTGTTGTAGGTCATGTAATTACCAGGTCACTGACTGCACGATTACCAGGATCCTAAGTTCAAGTATTACTGGTTACCCATCCATAGCCAACAGGTGTTGGCCATGTTGTGGTGAGGTGGAATTGGCATGTTCTACAGCCCAAGCCAACAGGGGAAAAAAATTAAATTTTAAGCAACAGAGAAACTTTTCAATTCAAAAAACAATAATCACATCTGTCTAAATTTCCAATTTGAGATAATGCTATTTATTACATGTTCTGAACTATTGTCCTCATCTTGACCAAACAGAGATGACTACAATATGAGGGTTGATGATTAAGAAGAGAGTTTTAGTTGAAGAAACAGATAAAATAACATTAGGTTTAGAGATTCCAGTTGGAGTTGACAGGGAAACTATAGGAGGTGCACTTAGCATTAAGATTGTCATTGTAGGAAATGGAATCAGTGATCAGAGTTTAAATCCTGGACAAGACTATTGGTATTTCCCTTTGATAGTTGAAAAGGTCTGGTATAGTACCTCCAGGCAAGTCCTAGGTCTCTCCTCAGGGACAAATAATAACTGTTTAGATAGCGTCTATTCTCCTGCTGTTGTTGAGGTTAGGAACAGTCTGTTAAGTCTGTTAAGTTTGGAACTATATTAGTTTCAATAGTTAACAATCCAATTCCTATCATTTTTCTTTCATCTCTTCATGATTCAAACAGTTTACTATGTAGTAAGGTGAGGCACCTCTTTTAGTTAGACAGTTGGCTATTTGTTTGTCCTAAAGAAACATATGAATCTATCTGTTGTCTTCTAAGTATGGGAAAATAATAGGGTAGACTGTGTTCTCTAATCTTGGTTAGGCAACAAGTCATCTGAATTCAAACTATCTTTACACTGCTTAAAAACTACCTTTGTGACACATCAGCTTGTGACAAAGAGGTTCAGTAAATACCTGGAAATTGTGAGTTTCACTTGGCCTAATGATCCAGGAGACCAGGGTTCAATCCCAGATCAAGTCATGCCAAAGACTCAAAAAAAAAAAAAAAAAAAAAAAAAAAAAAAAAAAAAAAAAAAAAAAAAAAAAAAGGTACTTGATGCCACCTTACTTAATACTCAGTATTATAAGGTACAGATCAAGGGTAAAGTGGAGCAATCCAGAGAATGGAGTAGTACTCTCCCTACACCTCGGCATAGTAGGTATTGAAAAGGGAGCTTTCAGGTTGCACTCAACTATGGTTGCCAACATTCTTTTTGTTTTTTTTTTTACCCAAGAGCAAAATAACTAAAAGGGAAATCAACTGATGTGAGCTATCCCAAGGCATGAGAACAGTCTACCTCTGTGAATTGAAAAAGTGTTTGGCTTTAAATTCCCAATGATAAAAGAAACCTGAAATTTGTAGGAGGCGTGATTAGCATAACGGTTAACATTGTAAAAAATGGAATTAGAGTCCAGAAAGTACAGCAGCAAAATGTGAATATAATAACCAAAATGAGGGCAAGAGTCCAAATAATTTAAACAATCATGTCTAGAAAAGCTGGAAAATAATTCACTTTTATCTAGATTATCCAGTTTTTGTATGCATGTTATCATAATGCAACAGAAATAATACATTATAACAAGTTTACCGTTAGAGTATTTTAACACTATTGCACTAGAGAATAAAACAATTTCCAACCCAATTTGTAATATCATAATATGAGGTTAACATTCATGTTTACCCCCAATCAAAATAATTTCTCAAAGGAGATAACTAACAAAGACTATGGCACACTTCCTTCTATTTATTTACAAATAATTACAATCTAAAAATAGGATTTTATTTCCTATTGAACTTAAATTAAGTAATAATATTAATATACAAACCCTAAAATAATAAAATTGCATCCAGATAAAAAAAAAAAAAAAAAAAAAAAAAAAAAAACAACAACAAAAAACCCCTGTGTCTGAATTTCATTTTGACAATCACAAATTATTTTTTCACTCTTTTTGCCAAAGAAATTCATATTGAAATTTTTTTTTTCAACTAACCAGTAACATATTCCTTGTCAGAACAGCAAGGAACCTTAATTTTACATAAAACAACGGGACCAGACTCTAGGATATTTTCATCATGTCGATATTTTGGAGGCTGTTTTCGATCGTTGGCTCGTATCACCTCGGGCAATGAGTTTTCCATTTCCTGAAAGAATGCCTTCTTATCAAAGAGTGCCAAATTCTTCTCAAAATCAAATTCCTTCAGAAAAGATTCAGAAGGAGCGCTGAAGCAATCTTCACGGTTCATAAGTTTTCGACGGCAATCAATTTTACGTGACGGTGTTGCTTTCTTTCGAGTTTCAGAGGCTAAACAGGAATATAACAAAAAGAAAAATCAATTGGAATAAAAATGCAATCGAAATTTGTTTAAGATTATTGAAAAACAATAATTGGCTGTCATAAACAGAGACTGGAAATTTAATTCTTTCACTTTACAAGAAAAAAAAAAAAAAAAGTTATCAATTTTTTTAAACCAATAGCATGCATATATATCAGTAATATCCAGTTGGTGTCCAAAGACTATGGGTGTGGAATATTTGTATATCGAATACATGATGGATTTCATATAAATCTAAGGGTGTGCTCAATGTATTATAGCTATTATTATATATGCCTTTCAGGATGTATATAAGAAAGCTCACATACAGAGGGTATATAATGTAACTTAAAGAAAACTCAACCAGGGTTAAAGTGCCATTATAAATTCATTTCAACAAAGAATAATATCTTCACCTCTTCGGATGACATACAGGCTTCTTCTGAGAACAAGTAGCAAATATGGTTTAAGGTATATATAGTGAAAAAAAAGGTGGGTGGAAATGGTCAGGTGAATAAAGAAAGCTAATAAAACAAAGACATTAAGGTACTAGGAAAAAAGTGTCCACTATTTGTAGGCTCACCCCAAAGTCAACAGGTGTGGGTTCATAGTAGCCAGTAGAATTTTAGTACAATTTAAGCCAGCTAACTAGATTTTTATCTTTTTTTTTTCTTTTTTTTAATTTTATTATTTTCTCATGAGTTATGAGATTATTTAGGCTACTAACCCCACTTGACCTTTTAACACTCTTAGGTGGTTTTATATTAACTAATGCTTCAAAAGTAAGTTTAAATGAACATGACAGAGGGCTATCTGGAACCTTCATCATGACCCAATGAGATATAAATAAAACAAGTGGAAAAGCATTACATTAGTATAAAACACCAAAGAGTGCTAAAAGGTCAAGTGAGGCTAGTAGCCAAAATAACCTCAGAACCTAACATATGGGATTAAAAAAATAAAGAGAATCTAGTTAGCAGGCTAAAACTGTACCACTGGCTACTATGAACCCACACCTATTGACTTTAGAGTGAGCCAAAGAATGGTGGACCCTTTTTTCTAGGTCTTGGATATCTTTGTTTTAATCCCTTTCTTTATTTGCCTAACCATTTCCACTACCACCTCCTTTTTTTAAAAATTTATTATACATGGTAAACCATATTTGTTCTCATCCCCAGAAGTAGTATTATTGCATCTGATGAGACGAAGATAATATTCTTCATCAAAATAAATTTATAATGGCACTTTGACCATGATTGAATTTTCTTCCAATTTATATATTATACACACATCATCATCATCATGTCACGCCATCAGCACGGATCTATCTGACCTCTTCCCACCACCCTTCTCTATCGTCCATTGCTTCCGGTAGGTCTTCAAGGCTACACCAGTTATCATCACAGAGTTATTGTATGTAGGTCCTAGCTGGACATCCTGCCTTTGCTCGTCCATGCGAGGGGGTCTACAGGAGTACATAACTCATGAGTTCGTCCCTCCTTCTCCAGTAGTGTCCTGCATATCTGGTTCTTCTAACTTGGATAGTTTTTGTGATGGGTGGTAAGTGGCTGTACAGCTGCTGCTTTGTAGAATGCTGCCTCCAGGACTCCAAACAGTGATATTAATCTTTTTGGTACAAAGAGCAAATTGAGTTGGCCAAATATACTTAATGCATGACAGCAAGATGCAACTTGAGTCCAGATTACTTCAAAATTTTAGACCTTGTGCGATATACCCCCCCCCCTTGAAAGTGCCTCTTGTGTGATATACCCTGGCCACAAAATTTTTTAAAAATCCTTATTACTTCTAAAACTTTAGTAAAAGTTTTTTTTTTTTTTTAGAGATATTAGTGAATAAAAAATTCACTTGTGCAAATTGAATAAAGAAATAAAATGAGTTTTATTACAATATCACACAAAAGAATTTCTCACAGAGATACTACTATACGAAATCACAACACTGGAATTAAAAAAAAAAAAAAAAATTACAATTGAAAATATGTTTATTTATTTGCCACAAAAAACTTAAAAATTTTATACACGTTTATAAAAGAGATACTAAAATATCTTCCATTGGTGTCACTTAGGACACATCTATATCAAATCACCTTAATATTATTTTCTTTATTTGCCTAACCATTTCCACTACCACCCACTATAGTTTCATCTATATCTAATTTCTTTGAAATTAGAAAAACAAACACACACACTTTTTAGAATATTCCCAAAAACATTTTTGTTTACAATATTGCTAATGTCTTTATAATGTTCCAATGTTCTTCATTTTTCAAAAATTATTTTACTTAAAGTAGCTCCAAGTTGCCTAATTTCAACACAGTCAGACGTGGGAGCAAGGCAAAAATAGTCCTGTTCCCTGTGGCCAGTATCATGAGGGACAGGCTTGATTTGCTTATTTTGCTATGCCCTGGCCAAAAACAAGAACTGAGGAAAATAACACACTTCAATCCTAGCCTAAAAACAGAATGTGTGAACAAGTTCAAAAATAATTTCAAAGAAATTCAACTGAAAAATTGCAGAATAAAATAATTTCATAAAAAGAATCGGTAAGATTTAAAGAGATTTTAAAAGAATTGAATATCTTTTGTGAAAGTTTAACCTTCATTCTAATGTAGAAAAATTAAAATTAACATGCTATACCACTTAAATTTTATAAATGAAAAAAAAAAACAACATTGAGGTAAAAGTGAATGATATTTTCCTCTCATTTGCATGTAAATAGATAATATTTAAAAAAAAAAAAAAAAAAAAAAAAAGAGGGAGATCAGATTAGTACATTAGATAAATATTTTAATTTAAATTAACTTTCTTTTTAGCTTTACTTTTTGCTGTTTTACAAAAGTAAAAAGAATTTTTTTTTATATCTTCAGAAATTCATTAAGGTTTTTTTTTTCCTTTCATCACTAAATGCTGCAATTTTAAATTTCATATTCTTAATAAATTTTAAATTGTCTGCAGAATACTATAACCTTTTATTTAACAACCTGCACATTTTTATGCTAAAACCTTTTTTTTTCAATCAACTGCTGAAACCAATTGTTAGAGAAACATCCACGACTACAAAAGAAAGTTAATTGTTATTAGAAAATTTCTCATCATTAAAGTGATTTTTAATTGTAAATTTTTTTTCTTTTGCAGTCACTATAAAAGTAAAAACAATTATGTATATTTATAGTTTTGTATAAAAGTCAACTGCTTTCAGATATACTTTATACATCTGCTAGACTGAGGTTTTGAATTATGTTGTCTGTTTCAATAGCCATATTTTCTACACTCTCAGATCTATTTAGGGATTAGGTTGATCCTTCGACATTGCATTGTTTTTGAATGGTCTTGTTTATTACTTTTGGTGATTTTATTCTTCATATTGAGGGGTCTCTATTGAGTTGGGTTGGAGTACTTTAATGTATTTTGGTTTTTCTTTGTCCACTTTGTGTGAATATGGGCTTTTCCAGATTGAGCAATAAGAGTTTTTGTGTTTTCTTTGATAGATTCTGGCTTTTAGGGAGACAAGTTTAGTCCACCTGATGGTTTTTGGTGGACAAATCAAAAATCTATGTGATCTTCTGGAGGAGATTATGTATTATTTGAAGGAGGGGTTTGTGTTTGAACAGTAAAATGTTGTGTAAGTTTTTCTTTGAGTATTTCATTGGATTTTTTGTTTGTTGTCGGTTCTTTTGGTTCAGTTAGTGTTTCTGTTTCATGTTTTTCAGCTGCTTCTGAAACTTAGGCCAATCATTTGGTTTCATTTGGATTAGTTTCTTAGTGAGAGCTCTGTAATTGTCTGGTTGATTGCTGCTGATAATTGGATTCACCCTTTGTGCTATAGGGATGTAAGTGTTCATCCACCCCTTGCTCCCATGTAGGACTACTAATTTTAAAAAAAAAAATTTTTTAATTTTTTTTCCTTTGATTTCCACTATTTCCCTCTTTTGTATATGTCAAAACATCTTGAAACTGTGATATGGTCTTCTTGGCAGTTTGGGCATTTGGTTTCATTGGGACAATCTTCCTTCACGTGGTCTGGGTCCCTTTGGCCACACCTATATATCAGACATTCTCTGCAGTTCTCCCTGTGGTGTCCATATTAATAACATTTAAAGCACCTCAAAGGTAGGGGAATGTTCTGTTTTATTCTTTCTAAAAGGTATCCAATTTTAACTTCTTCAGGAATTACCGATTTATTAAATATTAGAATGTGTATGTGTGTAATGTTTATCCTTTTAGCATTTGTGACTCCTTTTCTAAGACAATTTTTATTTCCTCTGATGTAACTAAGGAGAATTCCCTGCTTCTTATAACTCCCTTTGACCCATTGAATCTATCATCTGGGTTAGCTTAATATTTTATATTGTGGAAAGTTTGCATTTTGATTAAGTTTTCACCATGCTTTTGTTGTCCACTTCCATAAGTAGGTAATCATTTTTTATCTTTTCAACAATTCAAGGATTTTCTCTGCAGGCAATTTAGCTAAACAAGTTTCTTCCAATGATTCAAATACAATAAATCTTAGGAATTCTGTTACTTTATTTTCTGAATCAGATACAGAGATTTTGTTTTTGTGTTCTCTAACTGCATGCCTAGCCAAGTAAGATCCAAAGTAGTGTGCTGCAAGTTGCTTCACCACTTGGTAGCCAGGTCAAGGACGGTTCAACCACTAGGATCCTATCCTAAAGCATTACAGGTCACAACCCACAGCTAACAAGAGGCTTCATTGCGGGTTGGGGGAGCTTACACCTCTGCAGAGGTGCAGTCAGCATTATTCTAGGGTGAACAACCTGTAAAGTAAAGTAGTTGAATAACAGACTATAACATTTTCACTTATTTTTCAAAGCCAGAAGACAGGGTGGAGACGTCTAGTTGTGGGAGACCCAGGGTTAAGTCAAGAAGGGATATAGATTGTTTAAAATGGTATTTGTCCATTTTACCAAACTTTTGTTCTTCAAAAGATACATGCATTGGAAAAATAAGATTTAAAAAGTTTGCTTACAGGTTATCTTGGACTATAAAGGATTTCACTAAAATAAATAAAAGACTTATAAACTTCAGTTATTACAACTTATATTTCTAATTTCATATATTTAATATTCAATTACAACCTACAACTTTTCTATAAAATAATACATATTTTAAAACCTTAAAAAAAAAAAAAAAAAAAGAAAAAAAAAAAAAAGGTGAGCAATGTACATATATCCAACAATATATTTTCATGCATATTACAATTAATAACATTAATAAAATAAGTTGTTTTTTTTTTAATGAGTAAAAGAAACAAACAACACCAAGTTAACAAGATGACACTAGTACAAAACAAAAAATTCTAAATAATAAAAAAAAAGAAAAAAAACACCATACATAAAGTTCTAGCAAAATAACACATTAACTACTGACAACATCAACTGTTGGCTTTTTGACTGTACATGTTTAATTGTCTGCATCAATAAATACCTTGGATATTTTGGAGTCTATTCTTATTTTCCAAAAGCTTAGCTTTAGCGCCAATGTCTCCTCCTGAAGATGATAAAAAGATTTCAATCATATCAATAAATATAAATTCTAGTCTACCATTTGATGAGCCCAGAAAATATCAAAGATTTTTCTTTTTTAAATTCTTGAGTTCATATAGTGAACAAGAATAGTTAGGAATTTTCTGTTGGAGTTCCAATTGAGTGGCATAATTAAAAAATAAATCAAAAATTTTTAAAATTAAAACTAGATAAAAAAATTTTTTAAAAAAATGGAATAAATTATCCTTTTCCTAGATAATGAAAATAAATATCAACCAGATGAAATAAAAACAGAATTAATTAAAATAGAGCTGCAATTAAATGTCTAAAAGAACTGCAGACTCCGCATCAATTACAATCTACATTTGAACTCTGCTATTTAATTCCTAGCACTAAATGTGATGATAATCAAATTTTATACAATATCCCAATTACTGGTCTGCATTTCTCACAAGTTTTTGGTTATTTTAACTATTTTTATCAGATTTTTCATTGATATTGTTGCTATAGAAATATGTGTGTGTGTGACAGAGTGAAATTTTGGCAATTAAGTTATTTACACAAATTTGGTTAAAAACCATAAAACTTTCCTTTCATATGATCTTATGTTTTTCTCTAGCTTTCTTACTAGTTTCTTTGTATTAGAGTCAAATTTTGAAAACAAAACCTTAGGGTAACCACTCTATCAATTGGACCCTAATACAAAGAAACTAGCTAGAAAGCAAGAGAAAAAAAACATAAGATTATTAAAAAAAGGTAAATCCCAGGATCTTTAACCAAACTAGTGCATGTGTGTGTGTGTGTGTGTGTGTGTGCATGTAAAGAATAGTTAGAATTAGTACTTAAAATCCCAAAATATTTACACTTTTTTCATTTTCAATTTTCAGGTGAGCTGGTAATTCACGACATATTTAATGGAAGTACAGTACACTTTTATAAACTGACATTCATCAGCAATGTGTGGACACTGGGTACCATCTAGATGACCTAGCAATAACGCTGGTCAACACACACACAAACACAGAGTCAAGGGAATCACTACTGATATCATGCCTTAATGATGATCTACATATAAGATAGTAATGAAAAGTTTTTGGCCCAATCAAGAAAGGAATTATATTTTTATTCAATTTTTTCTTTCGAAAAGAATCATTTAAATACATATCAATAGTGTGTGTGTGTGTGTGTGTGTGTGCGTGCGCGCAAGTTGTATATGCAACCCCATTTCAGAGCACAGATACTACACTCTTATCTTAGGCAGAAGTACCAATACATAAATAATCCCATCATTTTTTACAGGTACTATGAAGAGTCCAAGTTAAAATTTCAACTGAGTTACTCTTACCAAGCTTTTAGCTGGACTACGTAGTGTATCTAATAAGCAGTATGAAATAACGAGCTGAATTTTTAAAATACGGCTAGAGTAATTTTAATGGCATGTCAACCAGTCTAGGGTAATTTTATGCCTAGAGATTAGAGGATTGCATTTATATTTACATCTTTTTATAGTTTTTTCTTAAAAGATTTTTTTTACTATACACACGGTCATGTGATATCAAGTATTCCTATCTAATAGAAACAGTTTGCACACAGACGTATGGTTTCAAATAATTAATAATAATCTTTACAGTCCACAACAACATTGAGGCTTCTTTTTTTTTAACACAATGCTTTCATATTATCAGGAGATAAATATAGCTTTGATGAGTAGAATAAACTATAGGTTTATTTTTATGTGCAAAACAAAGATTTCAATGAGTACTATTCAACAATATAATGGGTTTGAATTAGCCGTAAAAACTTACTAAGTAAAACACAAAATAGGCCTTAATGGTGTAACAGACTGTTAGTGAATGATTGACCCATAAATACAACACTGAAGATAGTACCACTCTAGGTCGGTGTGGATCTGAGAGTAAAGGCAATGAAGCCTCACCATCAGTTTAGTGTCATACCCAAAACACCCCTTTGCAGAGGAGGAAGGGGATACAGTCAGTATATTCTAAACTGTGCCAAAAGGACAGAACAAACATCTTAATGATTTTAGAAACTAAAGTTGTAACTGTTATCAAAGCTCAACAACCTTTTCTATGTCTTTACAGCAATTTTAAGAAACAATTGAATATTTCAAACCAAACAATTAAGTTTTGTACAAATGTTCAGGTAGTTCTCCCCCTCCCCAAAAGCGCCAAGTTCTTTTCCAAGAAATCAGTTTGAGGAAAAAAAAAAAAAAAAAATCACTCCCAACCCACTTTCAGGCGGAAAGTGTCGACATTCTGTAAGCTATTTCCAATCTCTCATACTTTTATAGCAAGAGAAATAAAGCTTCATTACAATTATTGGTAAATTCGTTGCATAAGATTAATTGTTCTCATAATATTAGTGTTACCCTAACTCCAGTGCTTTTTATTGAATTCTGAATTAAGCCACAAATAATTTACCTACAATAAATTCACCATAATGAATTGACTGACCATGGATACATTTAATGATTGATCTAATAAATGTTTTAAATAGATATCTATTATAAATAGCAAGTAACATTTTAGAATTTTTTAAAATTCTAATAAATGTCTCCCTCTTACTTTGCTTGGATTATTTACTTCCATGAGACAAACTTCAATAAAATGAGTTAATACTTTTCCATTTTTATTATTAGAATTACCATATTTTCTAGTGTTGAAAATAATTTTATTTTTTTCTTTTAGAAATGAGTCTTGAAAATTTACTTGGCATCCTACAGGCCAGAGGTTAATTTTCATACGACTTGTTTTTTCTCCAAATCTTGAGTGTATCCTTAGAGATAAGAAAATTCAATAGCTGTTAAAAATCAAAAAGCAATGATTAAATTCTGAATTTAGCCACAATTTACTGACAATGAATTTACTGGACACACTTTATCCCCTAGTAAATAAGGTATGAATTTCCAGAAAGTTTTTTCCTCATGAAATTTTTTTTTAAATTATCTTTTCAACAGGAAACAGCGAGACAAATGAACTTGTTTGAAGAGAAACAAAAAAAAAAAAAAAAAAGAAAACTGATACAAGAATTTTCAAAGATTTGATAAAAATCAAAAAGATAAGCGAGTCTATTTAAAATAACACTGTGACGGTTAACCACTCACTAATTTGCAAAAAAGAGAAGGAAAGCTGCTGCTGTTTTTGACAAGAGGAAAAATTGAAAGAGAACTGACAGATTGTGTTCAAGAGACAGGTTTTTTTCAATTTTATCAAAGAGAAAGTGACCAAAACTTTGAAGACAGGCAATAGTTATATTGAAGCTGGAATAGGAGAGTTGAAAGAAGCTCTCTCCTCCACCAAAGAATTAGTTATTTTCAGGGAGCGGGGAACCAAGAACAATTTCTTTTTTACAATCCAAACATGCACACCAGTATTTTTCTCCATTTCAAGTTGTCATTCTAAAGAATAAATTTAAAGAAAAAAATAAATGGTTTTTTTTTTGTCACGCAGTACTGGTTTTTGTATTTTAACTCTGTTGGTCACTAATTCCATTTCCAACCACAATAACATTATACTAAATGCATCTCCACTATCCAAGAGATGCGGATAAATACTGTCACAAACAACCTTGAAAAAATTATTTGTCAACATTGATCTAGCAATTTATTACTTATATAAATCAAGAATAAAATTTGTATCAATTGATTCTAAATTATAAGAGTGGGAGATTGAAAGTTCATGTGACATATCTGCTGTTGATGACTTTTTTGACCATCGGAATCCAAGCACTGCAACTCCAATGAAAGAAGTGTGTGAACCACAAGAGAGATTATGTTGAAAAAATAAACCTCATTTAGTCACATTCCTTGAGAGTATCTTGGTCAGCCTCTGAACTTTTCAGCCAACTTGGAAGATTTTCTGGTTTCATAAAAGAATATACAGAATGAAAAATTTTCATGTTTACCTGACATCTTTTCGAAACTGAATTCCCAATTTTATTTTAGCCTTAGAACATAAATGATCAGAAAAAGATTCTCCAAAGTCTATTTGCAAATTTTAGTGATGCAATTGCAAAAATGTGCCAAAACTTACCTGAATTACGTCGTTGTTTCATTTGCTCATCTTTATTGGTGGGTGTGCGTCTGTGGTTGCTGTTATTATTGGTCCAGTAAGAGTTCTTCTCTTTGGAAGGTGTTCGCGTTTGATTATAGCAGTAATCTGAACAGCTCACCACTTTAACAGGAGATGCTGTCCCACCACAAATAGCTTCCATTTGCTCTTTGGTAAATTTTGAGGGAGTTGACTGAATAGAAATAATATCTTGGGCATCTTCAGCTGATTTAATAATGGACAGTTCTCTGATATCTCTAGCACTAAGGAAGGAGAGTGGAAAAAAAAAAAAAAGAGAGAGATTAAAATATAAAAGCAATTATACAATGTTCCATTCCTGCAAAGTCAGTCGTATAATTCAAATGTCTTCAATAAAAGTTACCACAATTATTTGTATACAAGATACACTATTTTTACAGATATTTTTTTAGCCCAAAAATTAGCGGTGTATGTTATGAGAACTATATAATTAACTTTTTTCCAGCCACATGCTGCCTCATCCTATAGTACAATCTAATGTGTTTTACACAGTCACAGAGAAATATCCACTAGAATATGTTTGTTTATACTTTTGTTTCTTCTAATATAGGCTTATTTTCACTGCACGTTTGTCACATTTTTGTATGAACATGCCCATGCATTTGTCCTAAATACTATGTTAATTTTGCAAAATATATTAGTTCTTATTTTTAATCAGTACAAACCCATAAAAAGTTGGACAAATGCTAAAATTTTGGTTAAATTCAACTCCTACAAATTCTAAAAAGTCAATGCATATTATACACAAGAATTATTTTTTCTAGAATTTTGTAGTCCAAAGTTAGGGGTACATGTTATACACAAATAATTATGGAAATTTTATAACAAAGTTTATTTGGACTAATGCTAGCAAAAATTCCAATTTCTTAACATTATTAGAAATGACCATACATTTATCTACGTATATACAATATTGTTCTGATATCCCAAAACTGACAACAACTCAAGAAGAAAAACATTTCAAACAGATCTGTTGGAAAATTAAATACAAAAGAGTAATACTTAAAACCATTTAACTGTGTACAAATTATTTGGATTGATAAGAGTTACTTGAAGCTATAATTGTTCTCAATTATTAATTACCATATTTGATGGCATATAATGCACACTTTTTCTTTTTTTTTACTAAAAAATATCTTAAAATTCCCCTGCATCTTATATGCTATATGTAGGTTTAAAATTTGCAATAGCTGAAGTTAGCTACCTGGCAATTCTTATTAGCTTAGACTTTAGAGTAACTTTCATATACCTACTGTCATTATTTAAAGGGCTATTATGCAAATTAAAAGTTTTATCATTGATAACATTCATTATATCAATTTTATCACATTTGATATTAGTACTAAGTGTTTTTACTTGATTTGCCTAGCTAAAATTGGGGTGTATCTTATATGCCATCAAATACAGTACTTGAAACCATAT
Organism: Sepioteuthis lessoniana; assembly: GCA_963585895.1. Classification (NCBI taxonomy): domain Eukaryota; kingdom Metazoa; phylum Mollusca; class Cephalopoda; order Myopsida; family Loliginidae; genus Sepioteuthis; species Sepioteuthis lessoniana. Next base: position 90,966,955 of record OY757927.1, read on the forward strand.
GTCTTGCAAAAAACACACACACACACACTGTTATTAAATAACTCAACATACCATAAAACCTGCCAATCAAAACTAAATGGATATAAATGGGAAGGAATACTCCATAATAGTGGCCTTATGCTTCAAAATATGTATTAAAGTTCAATAAGTCATCTTTAAAAAGCTAATGTCAGATTGAAAATTGGTTTATTTAGTAATGAGAGAAAAAAAATGATCAACTTAATTACAAATCAACTTTATCTCTCAGCTTTGATACAATTTTTGGTAAATTAATTGTCTAATAAATTTATCACATCAGATTAATTGCTCTTATAGGGTTTCTCCTAACATTTTAACTTTTTTTTTTTTAATATGATGAATTTTCTAGACACGGTTTGTTAGTCCAGCCCTTCTTATTGGATCATTTAGACTTTATAATATTGCCTTGCTGCTATATTACAATTATTTCAGATCTGAAAAAGCAAACTTCTATCATCATAATTCTTTGATAGTGACCAATTTGACTTTGCTTACAAAAAGAAACAAAAAAATAATTCAATTTTCACACAGTTTAACAAGATTGATTAATGAAGATTCTATTCCAACTGTCACAATACTTTAAGTAATTTGTCGCTTTTTTCAGGTAATCATGACAAACCAAACATGAGACTTTTAAAGATATCAAGTAACATGAGAACACAAGTGTAGAATTGGAAGACCCAAAAAAAAAAGGAAAAAAAAAAAGATAAGTTGACATGGTTCAATACTTTTCTATAACATGATACATTTGATCTAGCACTCAAGAGACCAGATCACTTCCACACAAAGATGTGACCCACCCCCAAGGTGCAAGTGGAAATTGGGGTATTCTGTCACCCACCCATATATATATATATATATATATATATATATATATATATATATATGTGTGTGTGTGGGTGGGTGTGTGTTGAATGTGTAATTGGGCAGCAGTCTTTCATTTTAGCATGTTTGATTAAATAATAAAGACACATTTTGTCAATATAATTTTATTAAGATCCTTTCAAGTTTCTTGATAAACGTCTTAGTTTCAGGTTGGAATTGGTGGATGAATTTACCAAAATTATCCTAAGCGCTTTCATAGGCCATCATCAAAGGGTGGCTTGCATGCATAAAGAGTGTTTTTTTTTTTAAAGAGTCTTTTTTTTTTATTTAAATTCCATATTTCTTGATAATATTCTATTTCCATTGATAGCATTCCGTTTTTTTTAAATTCATCAGCATCTCAGTTTTATCCAACTCTGCGTTTACGTAATTTTGTAATGTTATAAAAACCTCAAAGACTCTTTAAAAAATACTTTATACATGCAAGCAACCCCTGATGATGGCCTATGAAAGGTCTGAAAGCACTTAGGACAATTTTGGTAAATTTATCCACCATTTCCAACCTGAAACCAAGACACTTATCAGGAAACTTGAAAGGATCTTAATAAAATTATAAAGACAAAATGTGTCTTTATTATTTAATGAAACATGCTTAAATGAAAGATTGCTGCCCAATTACACACCCACACACACATTATATATATATATATATATATATATATATATATATATATATATATATATATCTCACAAAATTTCATTTTGTTTCTCTTTTGGTGGGTAAAGTGTAAACCAAAAAATCCAAGAAAAGATTGTCCCTCCAGAATAAAGAAGCTACCACATGAAGTCTGATATCCATTTCTTTCTGTATCCACAACCTGAGACTGAATGGAGTGAGAATAAAAGAAGGAAAGATCCTAACATTAAAAGAATGTTTTAGTGTTTTTGCTCCAGCCAACTAATAACCATCCCTGACATAGCAGTCTACCACTGACTATACAACAGATATTCCTTCAAGTGATAAGGTTAGAGGTATTCATTTGTGACAATATCACATAAGTGAATTCATTCTTTCCCAAGGGAAAAAGCAAACAATTGGAAGAAAAAAAACAATCTAAAATATTCCCAAAATGCACATGACAAATGCATCTTACTTGATATCAAATATTCATTTAAAGAATAGAAATGAGTAAGGAAATACAACTGCTACAAGGATGCAGTCAATGAAACATCTAAAATAAAGTCAGTATATTAAAAGTGAATGTTGTTTTAAGTCTAACCATATAAGATAATATGCTATCCAAGCACAGATTCTTGAAACATGAGAAATCCAAAGATATTTTCATTTACCCTTTTTACTTGAGATGGGGGGGGGTGATTTAGTTAAATTCAACAATCTGCTAAATATTTAGAATATTTTTTTTGCTTTTAAAATTTTTTTTTAGTAACTTACTTCCAAGATGATGCATGTATTTACCCAACCCCTCTGCTACAAACAGAATGCAACACAAGGTCAATTTTTAAACCAAGTTTAACAGATTTGAATTTAGAGTATTCCTTCTACACCAGTTGCCAAACCAAGGTTAAAGAGCCCAATTTGCCCAACTATTTACCCATGACTAGATGCATATGCTTTCATAGAGTATTAGCACTCTGTGAAATGCAAACAGCCTCAGAATTTGAATATTTCTAAGAATGATAACCATTACATCAGGAGTTTCTCCAGAATGATGTTAAATTTCTTTTAGAGATGTCTTCTTGGTAGTGAAGCCCATGCAACTCCACAAAAGGTTGTCCATATATGGATTTACTCAATCCCCTCCACAATAGGCAAGATGTGACACAAGGTTAATATTTAAGTGGAGTACAGCCAGTTTTGAATTCAGAGTTTTCCTTCTCTTAGACAGGTTACCTTACTGAGGCTGAAGAGCCAGTCTGCCCTACTATCTACCAATAATTGGGTGAAAGAAAAGATTCATGCCTTTTCCAAGGGTGTTAGCACAAAGTAAAACACAATCAGCCACATCTCAGATTTGAACTCAGGAGGCCAACTCCATAAAAAAAAAAAAAAAAATTATTGTCCAGTTCTACAGTTTTCCAGATACCTCAGGCAAAGATTGACCTTGACCCTATCAATTTTAGTGCAATGGAGAGGTGCAGCATGAGGAAAGAGGCTCTTGAAACTAAATATAGTGGGTTTCATGCTCCTTGATCAAAAGGTTAACAAGTTGATTTTTTTACTACGTATAATGGGTTCATTTTATAATAAGGTTGTCTATTTGATAGATAGATAAGAATCTATCATGGAGTAGAGAGGGAGAGAGAAAAAAGAAAAAAATCTTGAGGTACTTTGCCCATTGGCCTTCTAAACAAATCTCTGCAGTACAACTGTTAACATAGATTTGAATAATATTCATGATGTAAAATCCATTTTATAGATAGGTAGGTAATGGTAGTGTTCAAATTACCATTTATTGGTAGGTTACAAGTATTTATAAAATTTAATGACAAAACCTACAAATTTCATCTCCTGATTATGCTGACCACAGTAGCCATAATTTCACAGAACATGGCTGCATGCCTCACATTTTGTGGCCTTGAGTCTGACTAAGATAATAAATATATATAACTTTAAACCTTTCTTAAATTGTGCCATAAAGAAAAAAGCAAAACAAAAAGAGTTAAAAGCAAATGTAGATTTATTTCAATAAAAGACAAATCAAAACATTTGTCCAAGAAATAATGAAACTTAAGAAAAATTGACTTACTTGACTGTAATTTCTGGTAGTTCATATGCAATACCATTTCGGTAGCATTTATCAATAGTGATTGTTTGGTTATCATCATTAACGGACTTTACTTGTCCCTGGTAATTTCCCAAGGTGTCCCCACAGTCCAAAGAGACAATACACCCAACATAACTAGACATTCTGGAAGAAAAGAAAAATCAAATAAGATTCAAAATTAGTTGGTACTTACAATAACCTATCAAAACAAATGTCAACAAAAAAGAAAGAAAAAAAATGAATATAATAAATAATATATAATAAATCATTAATAACACTGGCTGGCAATGTTTTCAAGGTCAAATATATAAGAGCCGATTTTAAGGCATTTTTTTTTTTTAAACACACACTGAATACAAAAATCATACTAATTTTTTCAAATCAGATCAAATTTTTAAGATAGAAGCTCTTACTTAAATGTATAGAACAGTGTTATAACTATTTTCTTGTTGAATTAAATAAACAATGCGAAATTTAGGGCTGATATATTCAAAGAAAACTCACATTGTGTCACAGTAAACTGAAAAATGCACAAAAAAAAGCTATTCATGGACAAATAGTCTTTTCAGGGACTTCCTCCTGTGCTTGGCAGTCACCACATCCTGTTTCATGTACCAGTAGTAGACAGTGAGAAAGTTTACATCCCACCAGCCTTGGTAGCACTCTTCCTGAATTGCTTATACCTCTTTCACAAAGTCAGCAATTTTTGCTTGACGGTAAGGAAAAACTACATTAAAGCAGATATAACAGAACCTGTCAAGATTACTCTTACACTTGCAATCCATTCTTACAAGAAAAAAAATATCAAGCTGAAAAGACAAAAAAATAAATCAGCACTCTGCTCATTGTTGACACTTGTCAGTACATTAAATTCATTTTACGCTGAGGGATAAGCTCACTCCAGGTATGTGGGTGTTAGAGAGTGGGGTGGTCCACAATTGTTAAATACACATACAACATTATATGCAATACTAAACATCAGGCACTCACAATCAGCAGTGACAAATAGAGTCAACAGGCTTTTGAATAAATATTATTGTGTACAACTTTTTGTGAAGTATTCAAGCATATCTTAAAAAACAAACCAGACTCAACACAATGAATGGTTATTTTGAATTCAGCATAAATTGGCAATCATATATCACTTGATAAACCTTTGACTTTTGGAGAAAAAATTTTTTAATGCAGGCCAGTGTAATAAATAATATAAATATAACCTTTATCAACTTTATTTCTTTCATGTGACAATATAGACATTCTGACAAAATAAAGGATAGCTATATGGTCAGATTTGAATGGCTGGAGCCAATAGCGTTTGTAAGTTAATTGATAAAGTAACTATCATGCTACAAAAAGATACCAAGGATTGCAAGTGAGTCTTACTAGAAGCCTATCCTTTATTTCCAGTCTACACTGCTTACTAATAATCACATTACATTTGCAATGATGATATCCCTTTTGTTTTTGATCATGCCTGTCTTCTACATATTGGCCCAAACACAAGATGATTTCATTTTCCCCATCATCATGGAGGTCTTCCATGTGGTCATTTCCACTTGAATAACTACACAGGTTCACCTATTGTCAGTGAATGTTGCAGTGTGTCCAGTCCAGTGGAACTTCTGCTTTCAATACTCCATTTCCTTCACTCCACTCCTGAATTACTTCACTTCAGATGTAATCATGCAATGATATTCCTAACATGGATCTTTCAATTGCCTTTTGTGTCATTTTTGTTTTCAGTACTCTATGATCATATTTTTTGTTATTCTACTCTGCTCCTGAATTAACTTGCTCACAGATGTGTTTGTGCAGCCATATTGCCAACATGGATCTTTCAATCGTCTTCTGTGTTGTAACCAGTTGCTGTCTTTCCTTTTTCTTATATTAGAGTTAATAAATGTTTTTTATCAATTCAAATTTATTTTATTTGTATCAGTTTCATACAATTTCAGTTAAACTTAAGAAAAAAATATATATATATAACCTAACCACCAGGAAAGATTTTTTTTTAAATCAACTAAATACTAACAAATTGGCAATTATTAAAGACAACAGCACCAACAAAAATTTGGTAATTCTTAAAAAAAAAAAAAAAAAAAAATAATAATAATAATAATACAAGAAATAGTTACTTGTTGCTTCTTTCTTGTGTGCAGATATAATTCAGCCAATTTATAAATGAAGAACCTTTGCCAAAGTCAAGAACAATCCAAGCACTTTACAAAATAAAGAATTCCTTCTGTTGCCAAATACTACTAGTTTATCAATTACTCAGATATGTACAAAAGAAAATAGCGTTCTTTCAAGTTATAACAATATCAATAGTAATTGCTTGAGTAAAAGGTTTTTTAACAAATGTTTTAAAAATGCAACAATGATAAAGTTCTTTTTCATGTGTAAAAACATAGTATAGTAAGTGAAAAGTTTTGCAACATTGTGGTGGATATATTATGTTACTGAAGCAGTTTAAGTCATGGAAAGATACCTGCTGTGGTTGGTAGATACTGGTAGTCAGTGTGTTGACATATTGTACATTGCTTCACTCTATATATGATTTGAAAGTCACACAGATGAATGTGCAATGCAGTCTAATTTGAGAATTTATGCTTTATGCATTCAAACTGAACCACAGCACTGCAAAAGCAATCAAAAACATTTTTTGTGCAAATGGTTGATCACAGTAAGAAGAGGGTTCAAGAAATTTGGCATGGGTTGCAAGAACCTCAACAATCAGGGAATGTCAGGTCGTTCTAAAAACCATGGATTCAAGCCATAGAGGCAAATTTGGTGAGTATCATACACAGTATCAGGCAAGCTTGGCATCTCACAATACATTGTGGCTAGTCACTTTTATAACCTCAGTAAAAATCATTCAAAGCTGCCAAATTATGCTTCACATTACCAAAATATTGCAAAACTTTTGACTCATTCAAGTTACTAATAAAATTTCTAAAGTGCATATAACTGTAATTTGAATTGTGTAGGAAGATGGGAACGTATCCTACACATTTAAAACTACAATGAGAATTTGGCTTCTTTGTTGACTAAAAGCTATCAGACTATATTCTCAATTTATTCCACATTACCTAAACCGGATTTTGTTTTCTCCAAATAACATGAAAAATGGCAAATAGGAAACAGAGGCTAATCATGAACAACTTAAATATGAACTGGTATCACAAGAAATGTTAATTATCTTCTGAATTTCATTCTATCCAGAAATTATATACAAGATGATCCAACATGATCAGGGATACAAATGGCTTGGCATATATTTCCTCTCAGCTAAAATAAGAGAAAATGTGTGCATGGTTAGAAATGTCTTGCAAGAAGATGGTGATTTGAAACTTAGAATTATAAGTTGACAACAGACAGATGCCTTTTGGATATTATAAGTAACAGCCACAGTCTAATCTGACTGGTTCAGTGCCCATGAATACAGACAAGTCTATGAAAAAAAAAAGAAAAAAAAAAGGCAATATAAAGACTCCAACTGTTTTATTTCACTCAGTTCATGAAAACTGTAGGATTCTAAATCATTTCCTGATAATCAAATCCCCCACACACATACACAGAAAAGTACAACTATTTAGAAATTCTTGTAATATACAAGTGTGTTTTAACATCAAAATAAACCACATTTTTATCTTCTCTATTTATTTGTTTTTAACAGCATGCCAAGAGGTTAGAGAATCTTCCATTCTTTTATATTTACATTTCCTGCACAATTATATATCCCATTTAATACAAATAAATTGCACATAGTTTTTTATGGTTTTATGTATTTTTATCTATTTAATAAGTCATTTGTTTGCACAGTTATATAGTTTCAACTAACAAACTAATAATCCTTAGTAAACAGTTATAGTTTCAAGTAACTATTCTTAATATAAAGAATTTGCAGTAATATGGCATTAAGTGTGTTCCTATTGAATACAAATAAATTTTAAATAGATTTATTTGATCCATAGATGGGACTCTAAGTGGGAATTCCATTCCGGGTCAGAATGGACCAGAATGAATGGCCAATGAAGGGGTACTCCACACTCTCCAGAACTGCAGCCTCCCCATCTGATGTAGTTTAGTGTTATACTCAAGACACCCCTTTTTATGGAAAGGAAGGACTTACCTCTGAATAGGGGGACAGAGTCAGCATATTCTAAGCCTTACTGACATGGCATCCTACCTTCAGTTTTTATTTTTGTAAATTGTTTTTTTCTGTCTAAAAATAGAGTTATGAATGCTATTTGGCTCAGAAAACTATCCAAATATTTTACCATTAGACATAAAAGATATTTTAAAAGTTATCCGGTTATAAAAAAAGGACAGTTTTTACATTTTGATCCCCACCCTCAGTAATCAAAATACCATAAAGAAATATTAAACATTTCTTAAACTCCCCATTTTACTCAATAGGGGTCCCCCATGGCATAGTGGCTATCATGCTAAACTGCAATATCATAGTGAGTTAGAACTTCAGTCGTGCTGTCATGTTCACTTTCAAACTAAGACCCTTGGAAAACTTATGAACTTCTTTATCCCTCCTAGCTAGGGGTTAAATAGTACCACAACTGTCCTACAAAGCTGACTTATTAAATAATCCATGAAGGTTGATATGCCATTAAACAAAGAAACCAAATCAAACCCTATTCAATACAACAACTGAGTGATTTAAAATAATATTCTCTATTTGAAAAAAAACAAAAAAAACACGAGATCTTTAAAATAAAGTCCACTAAATAACAAAAACATGAATACAAAAAGTAATTAAATATTGATAAATCAGAAAGAATGACCAAGTTGATGTAGAAAAAAAATTTCCATTTAACAATCAATTCATGTCTTTAAATTTTTGGTCAAACAATACGAACCTTTTGACTTTTAGTTTGTGGTTTGAGATCACAAACTGATTTTTTTTTCTTTTTAAATCACTGATAAATAATCACATCTGACGGGCAATTGAAATCAAATGACAAGAATGATTTATAAAAGTTTGGGTTTAGAGAAAGAAAATTTAAAAAGACATTAGGAAAAAAAAAGATCTTCAAAAGCAACAGATCATTTTCCATTTAATCAACTAATGGAGTCTTCATTAAATTTTTATACAATTACTCGATAGATGACCCATGAATTCATTAGTTTTCCCATAAGAGTAATCCATGATGATTTGATGTTTCTATTTAGGAAGGAGTGAATCATTCTAATAAGAATTTCATAGTTATCTTCACCATATCAATAATTTGAATGATTAAAAATTGATATTCACACAAACACTGACCTCATAAAAAAAAAATTTTTTTAAATCATTCATTTGCCAACTGAACTGGAAATTAGTTTATTTTCTAAGAATAGTGCATTGCTCCAATAAAAAGGTCATTATGATGTGCCATTTTTGCAGAGTTATAATCAGAATATATACAAGTAGGAGAACTTAAGTAAAATTTCAATGTTTTATAAAGTACACATACATGCATAGATACAGAAACACACACACACACACATATATATATATATATATATATATATATATATATATATATATATATATATATATATTCTATGTATGAGCAAGGAAATTAAAGTAATCTATCCCAATAAAGTGTAGATTTCAAAATGTTAAAAACGTTTCTGCTGAAAAAGGTCAGAGGATACAACAGCTTGAACATTTTGACTATAACTAAGATGAGGGTCCAAGTTTGACTATATTATCATCATCATCATCACAATAATAAACATTCATCCATTCTTTTTTTTTCTACTAGGTCATTTGGAATAAACACAGCTGTTGGTTGGTTGGTTGTTTTATGGCATATCAACCTTTGTAGGTTATTTAATGTCAAATCCTCTTTATACATATATATTAAATATATAGGATTTGTAAATGAATAGTTTGTTGGTAACATTTTCAAAAGGAGCCAGAGGTCATTTGTTTCCACATAGTAAATTGGTTTTAATTATTAAAAAATATTGGAAAAATTGTGCTGCAAATTGTGCTGAAAACAGAAGAAATTGATGTCAGGAAAAACATGAACACATTGGTATTTTAAAAGTATTATATTTCTGTTGCAAACAATTTTGTTCTGTTTGCGACTATATGATATTATACAAAATAAACAATAGTCCACTCAACTGAAGTCCGTGTCGAATATACAAAAGTTTAACATACTTCATACAGCTCTGGTTCACTGCTGGAATTTTAGCAGAGACAATTTTAACATCTGCTCGTTATTGAGCTTGTTAATAGAAAGAAGATTATACCTGTCTCAGATATCTGGTGTCAACGTCTTGGAAACCAGCAATTGGTTGATTTGAAAAGATATGCTGACCAATCATATGGTTTCATACATATCATTTAGAGAGTGGGGTCGACCATGGGAGACAATCCACTTACCTTAGTTATATATATATTTTTTATAGTATTGATATATAACACCGTAATTCTGGTCAACATTATTCATTTGTTTGCACACAGTTAAATGGTTTCAAGTATAGAAAATGATTTAAGTATTTCTATTTGGCCATGATGTGGGACCCTAACAAGTACTCCCACTCCAGATTAGAATGGACCTGGGAGTAGTGGCAATGATGTGGTATTCCACATACTGCAGGACTGGAACCTCACCATCAGATTGTTTAGTGTCATTTTCAGGACACTCGTTGGGGAAGGGGTCTTACCCCTCGACAGACAGAGATGCATTCAGCATATTCTACTGCCCCAGCTGACTGAATTAGAGACAGTTGTGTATTTCCAAGTTTATCTAAGTTACTGCAGAGTTGAATTGAAATATGGGCTTTGAAAAATATGTGAAAATAAGCTATGTATTTTGGCAACAAATATTTCTTTAGTAATTTGTTTTACCGATTTAAATTAAATCTAAAAAAAAAATTTTTAATTTAAAAAATCAAAAAAAACAAAAAAAAAAAAAAACAAAGACCATGAAAATGTCGGTTTTAAATTCTATTTCTTTCACATCAAGAATTGGTTATTTAGAACCATACAACTGTATGCAAATAAATGAACTTCAACTCGTTCGAAAAATAAAAAAGGTCACCAACAAACTATTTACTTACGAATCATACATAACAAGATTTGGCATCATAACAAGAGTTAATATGCCAACCAACCAACTCTAAGAATTCCAAAAAAAAAGATAAAGCTTTTTTCCAGCTTCAGAATTCAGAAAGTGACAGGAAATTTAATGAATGAAATACTTTCCTCAGCCAAATCAAAAATTGTTGGACAGCAAATGAAAATAGGATTCTTTTGAGGCGGTGATCACATTTCATATAGAAAAGAGGTCAATTTTAAAGAAAAAAAATAAACAAAACTGGATTTCAAAATAAAGGTAAAATATTCTAACCCCTTTACCCTCTTTAGCTATGAGGGGGTTCAATACTGCCACTACTGTCCTTCTACAAAGATAACTTTGGTATTAAATAACCCACAAAGGCTGATATGCCATTAGAGAAACCAAATCAAAATATTCTGTTTTCATTCTAAACTTCTACACAAAAATTTTATGTAAACTTAATCTTTTTCTTCAAACAAATCAGAATCCAACAACAGCAAAGGTTGAAAATATCTGATATTTTCCAAGATAAAAATAAACATCTAGTGTCAACCTGAAATTTGGCAATGAGGAATTTTATCTTATTAATTCTTGGATTTTAATCTCTTATTATAGAATTAGAAATACTGTGGCTTATTTTCTTAAAAAATTGACAAAAATTTTAAAAGAAAAATTCATATATTAATGAAAATAATTAAAATGATTCTGCCAAATGGCATATATAAATTTTTTGTTGTAGGTCCAAAGAGAAAAAAATATTTTAAAATGAGTAAGTCCATGAAGAGACTTGTATCATAGGATTTATTTCGTTGTTACATAAGTGTGTTTCCAGCTTTCGTCAGAGAATATATATGGCACAAGACTTTGTTCATGGGGCATTCAATGAGACCTGAACTCGTTTGTTTGCAGTTTGAATGATTTTCAGTTGGTTATGGGTTTATATAGAGGTCACTCCTCTTTTTCTTAGAGCGTTTACCTTAGCCTGCTTTACTCCTCATTGGTCTTTGATATGTTTTTGTCTGTGTGTGTGTGTGTGTGTGTGTATATATATATATATATATATACACACACACACTTATATGTTTGTGTCCATTTGTGTGTGTGTGTGTGATTCACGTTTTATTCAACCTTGGCTTAAATTTATAATTTTTTCTCTTTTATTCAAAGTAGGGTGTAGTCCTTAGTTTGGTATATGGACATTATTTTAAATTCACCTTGACTACATTCGTATAAGTGTTTCGATACATTTAATTTTCTATTATTCTAATATTGCTCTTGTAAAGTGATATTCTTGTATTAAGGGCCTGTGTTGATCCGATGTATATTTCTTTGCACTTGTTACATCCAATTATATAGACTACGTTTTTTTGAGTTGCAGCTCGAGTCTTTATTTTTAATTTTGTTTCCGGTATTTTTAAAGATATAGAATTTACCTTCTATAATAATATCACATATTTTACATTGTTTATTATTGTTTTTGGTAACCCTTTGTGTTCTGTTTTCTCCGAATGTAGAAGAGGTGAGTATTCTTTTAAGATTTTTGGGTTGTCGCTAGCTTTTATGATTTTTGTTGCATCTTGTATTTCTTTAATTTTGTCATTGTCTTCAAGTTCTAGATTTTTTTAAATTATTTCAGTGAATATTTCTGGGTTGTTTTTGTTGTAGTTTGCGACATATGCTAGGGATTTTAGGTTGTAGTGCTTTTTCAGGTTCTTTAATCCTCCTTGTGGTATTTTTTCTGCTAATTCGAATCCCTTATTTATTAGTGTTGCTGGGTATCCTCTTTGGTATAGGGTTATGTGTAGTTCTTCAAGGAGATTTTTTTTAAAGTTTTTATCCATGATTATTGTGTGTATTCTATGTGGTGTTTGGAGTGATAGAAATATTGTTGGTTGTCTGTGAGTTTGTGGTAGATATTAGGGATGATTTGGCCATTTACATTTTTTATCATCATCATATCGCGCTGGTAGCACGGATATCCCTGACCCTCTCTCGCCACTCCTCCCTATCGTTCATCGCCCTAGGTAGGTCTTCAGGACAACAGCCTGTATCCTCACATAGCTGCTGAATGTACGTTCGAGCTGGTCGTCCTGCTTTTGCGCGGCCATGTGTGGGGATCCATAAGAGTACATCTCTTATGAGTTCATCTCTGCTTCTCCAGCAGTGTCCTGCATGTCTGGTTCGTCTAACTTGAATAGTTTTCGTGATAGGGGGCAGGTGGCCGTACAGTTGGTGTCTTGTGGGGTGCTGCTGCCAGGACTTGTTGAGGATTGCACGCAGCATTCTTGTGTAATTGCCATCCAGTTTCTTCTCCAGCCGTTTTGTTAGCGTCCATGTAGTGCATCCATATAGCAGTATCGATGTGACCGCTGCCTGGAAGAAGCTGTGTTTCATTTTATCGGTTAGGTCTGATTTCCATATAATCGAGAGCCTATTGATAGCTGTCCATGCTTTCGTTAGCCTCGTTTCGATGTCCTTTTCGGTTGATTCGACGCTGCTTCCTAGGTACGTGAATTTGTCTACTAGTTTAAGTGGGGTTCCTTCTAGAGTGGAGATGTCCCCCGTTTGGTTATAGCACATATATTCCGTTTTGTGTGCATTAACATAGAGGCCTATGCTTGCTGCTGCTAGTTCCAAACTATGCAGAAGAGTTTCGGCTTGGTCAGGTGTATTTATTTTGGGGTGTAAGTTTTGGAGTAGGTTGTATGATTCGTTAATGTCTCCCCATCATTTCCAGAATATGAAACAATCATCTAAATATCTTTTCTATTATTTGGTAAATCCTCTTTTTATGTTGTTGCCATATTTTTTACCTATTATTACGTATAGGCTTTCTTCTAAATATGCTAGGGTTAGGATAATGTATATTGGCGCCATTTTAGTTCCCATAGCTGTTCCTAAGGTCTGGATATAGTTAATGTTATTGAATTGGAAAGAGTTATTATTAAGGATTATTTCTATATCCCCTGATGAATTTTTTGTTAAATCTTGAGTGTAATGTGTCTGGGTATTTATCTATCCAAAATGTGATGGCTTGTTTTCCTAATTCATGGGGGATATTGTATAGGTTTATGATGTCAAATGGGACAGAGTGTGTTGGGATCAATTTTTGTGATATGTAGTTTTAAAAAAAAAAAAATCTATGTTGTCTCTACTATAGCTTTTTATTTTGTTTAGAAAAGGTTGTAGTAAAATGTCTATTAGTTAGTTAAGTCTGTTAGTCAAGCACAACAGGCCAGCTACAATGGGTCTAAATTTGAGTTCTTTGGAGTTTAAAATTTATATATATTCAGATTTTTGTTTCTACAGCTTTTTTTTTTTTTTTTTTATTTGTTTGGACTTGTGAATTTTCGGTAGTCTATAAAAGTTACTAAGTTTTGGGGAATGTAATTTGTTAAGAAGTCTTTCTCTTTTTTAGTTAGTGATTTATTGTGTATTTTGCAGAATTTTGTGATTTTTGATATGATATTATTGTCTATGTTTGTATCTGTTAATTTGTAGTTAGTTTCATCCTTTAATATTTCTTGGATTTATGTTTTGTAGTAAGTTTCATCTAAGATGACTATGGCACTTCCCTTGTCCGCTTCTTTTATGTTTTCATTTTCTTGTATATTTTTTAAGGCTTGTTTTCATTTTTGTGAGAGCTTATTTTTTGTTGTTTTTTCTTTCAGGTTGATTCTCCTTAATTTCTCAAAGAATGTGTTCAGCTCACAATTGTTGCTAAAGTCTGAGAAGAATTTGGTCTTGTTCTTAACTAGGGAGTCATCTGTATCTCTTATTTTTGAATTTTTCTATTAGCCTAGATTTTCTTTCAAATTCTTTGAGGTCTTTTTTAGTTCTATGTTGCTTTTTGAAGTGGGGTAAAATTTAAGACCGAGTTTGAATAAGTTTATTTTATCTTTATTTAACTAATGTGTCATCATCATCATGTCATGCCGCCAGCACGGATATCCCTGACCATCTCTCGCCACTTCTCCCTATCATTCATCGCCTCCGGCAGGTCTCCCTTCTACTTACTTCATTTATTGTTTGCCAGGCTATCCTGGATTGTCTATCTTCCACCGAGTCTCTAATCTTATCAATCTGATTTTGTATGTATTCTGCCTGTTCTTTTAGATATATTCCTGCTAATTGATATTGTGCCTTTTCTAGTTTTCGGGCATTTGTGTTTGATGGGTTCTTCCGATAGCTTTTGGAGGCAGTTTTCACGAGTGCACATTTTTCTCTAACCGCTGACATTTCCCAAAGGACTCTATATTTAGTTCTACGTTTTGTTGGGATACACTTTGATGCCGCCTCAAGGTGTGCCTCAACAAAATTTTCATATTCGTCATTTGGGGTACCTTTTTCTGTCTTCTCTTGTAGTGTTTCGAATCTGTTTCTTAATTCTAATGCATATTTGTCTCTAATATCTCTGTTGTTAAGTAGGGCCCAGTCATAGTGCTTAGTTGTCGCTGTTTGTGTGGCGTTTTTTCGAAGGCTTAGTTGTACTTTGGCTGTAACTATTCGATGATCGGAGGACACACCCTCAAAAGAGGAGTATGCCACACAATTCATCGCACTATTTTTCTATTTCCTGTTTATAAAGATGTAGTCTATCTGTGCTTTACTATTATTCGCGTATGTGTAGGTCCATAATTTTCCCTCCCTTTTTTGAAAGTTTGTATCGAAGCATGTTAATCTATTTTCTATCATGAAATCAATTAGATGTTGTCCATTCCTGTTTGACGTATTGTGTAGGCTGTATTTGTTGTTTCTGTTTTTCCCGATTTGTGCATTCATATCTCCGCCAATGACTAGCAGGTTGTGTTTCGGAATGCTACACACTAGGGAGGATAGCTCCTCGTAGAAGGTGACTAGTTCGGTTTCTTCGCTAACATTGGTAGAGCTGTAGCAGGAGATGATTGTTGCTTTGGGGTTGCCATTAAATGTTGCGGCCATCATCCTAGGTTGTATTCTCTCAATGCTATTAAGTGTTTTTAGCGCTCTTGGTCCTATAAGCATTCCCACTCCTCCTACCGATGCATTGACAGAGTTTTTCCATGCCGATAGTCACCAGCATCCATCCATTGCCAGTTTCGTGATATTTGATATCTTCGGTGTGAGTGTAACAGTGTTCTTGTATGCAAATTATGTCTATCTTATGTTCTACGGCTGTTAGCTCTGGTAGTTGACCTATTCTATTTAGGGTTCTAACGTTAAATGTCGCTATCTGTATTGTTTGTTTGCATTTTAGTAGTTTTTGTTTGAGCTCTGTAGCTGATTTTTTGAACACTGAGGCCAGGGCTCCAACCTCAGCAGGATGCACCCCTTTTTTACCCGCGCGAAGAGTGATGCGGTTTATGTATGTGGTTTGAGTATGAGTCATGGTTATCTTTTGATGGCTGTTTTTATTCTCATCTATAGAAGCCACTCTTATAGATGAGCAGCAGTAGTTCCCCGATCGAACTGACAATCCTGAGCATTAAGCCGCTAGACTCATACGTTCAGGAAATGTTAGGCATTGCGCATTCGAATGCCTTCACGTACATCATGCTGCTTCCCATGTGTACATGTAAAAAAAAAAAAAAAATCCTTCTTTTTACCTTAAGTTTTAACTTAGTTAAAGTCCAGGACTGATGTATATTCAAAGAAATTTTGGGGTATATTGTATCCTGTCATCCGATACAGGCCCTAACAGGTTTTTATTTTATTTTTTCAGGTAGAGGTGGAATTCGAATTTGACTTGAATTGCTTTGTTTTCTTATTAACTGCTATGAGGGTGGGCAAACAGCCTTCTAAGGATTAGAATCTTTTCTAAAAGCTATTTGCCCTGTATATTAAAGTATTCGACTAGAGTCATTAAATTTTTTTTTTTTTTTTTTTTTACTAATGTGTAGATAAGTTTATAATTTTTGGTTTAATGTTTGTTTCGTTTTTAAGTTGTTTTTTTTTTTTTTAGACAAAAACTAACTGGACGGAAAAAAGATTTTTTGTGTTATCAGTGATAGGGTGGCTTTTATTGTATGACAATAGTTTTGTTTTGTTTTTTCTGGAGTTGTATGTGTAGTAGTTTGGCCAAGTTTGTAGCCGGTAATAGTTTATAAGAGGATTCTTTTTATTATGTCCTTCATTTGGAAAGTGTTTTTTTACTCAAGGGGTTGATTGTTCTTTGGTGTTTTGGCCAATTTTTATGTATCTGGTATTTCGGAGCGTTAATTTTTCTTTTATATGTTGTTGTTTATATGTGGGGATTGTCTTCTGTTGTTGTACTGTTTTTGGTTTGTTGTGTTTGTTTCTGTTCTTTTTTGTTGTTTATTTTCCTTTTTCCTTCTCTTTTTGGGGTAACCTGAAAAGTTCAGGCTATTTCAAAACATTAAATCTCATTTGAGATGTACAGGGTGTTTCAGAAAAAGGATATTTCCTAATTTAATAACTAATTTCAAATTTTTATGTAGAAAAAAATTCTAAATTTTATGCTTAAAAGCATTTTCTTTTCAGCGAATAGCCTTTCTATAGCTGGGGAAAAAAAAAAAAAAAAAAAAAAACACAACACACACACACACTGATATAAAGATTTGATTTGTTTTAAGACATGCTGTTGAAATTTAAGAACATTTGAATGAAAATTGTCCAAGTTATTAGATTAGGAAATGATATCCATTTTACTGAAATAGCTTATATATACGTGCGTATAGGTGGTTGGATGTTATTTTTAAAAGTTTTGAAAGGATAAAAGATAACAATACAGCCAAACTCCAGGCATAAAGAAGTGGCTTTCATAAGTCATGAAAATTACAGAATCTCAAGAATTTAATCCTCTTTTTAGCATCAGGTTCCAATTTATCTCAGCTACAATTCTTAAAAAAAAAATTTATAACATTACAAATTATAGCAAACATGAACAACTTTTCAGATTTTAAGTCTCAAAAGTTTTAATATTTGCTAAATATTAATCAACAAATCTTTGCTTAAATCTATATAACTAAAATTTTTGTGTGTTTGTTATTGGTTATAGGAGAAAAACCCAACAAAAATAACACATCATAGTCAATTATTTATTTATTTAAATAATACACAGCAAATGTTCGAACAAGCTAAAAGAATAAAGTTATTTTCAGTCCAATTTGAAACTGAACGATAATTTTGATGTGTATTTTCACTGAATGTTATTCTTTATCATCCAAATTCTTGATATGAAAAAGATAATTATAAAGTGCTAATCAATTATGATCATTAACTCCTTCCTAAAAAGAAGCATCAATATCATAATGGACCACTGTTAAAAGAAAAAGTCTCTGGGTTCACAGGTTGTCTACTATATCATAATGAGCATGTGAAAATGTGTATAATTTTAATTGAATCAAATATTAGCAGTTGTTACATCCATTTCCTTCTCATCAAAAATAAACGCCATTAAGAAATAAAGTTCGTTAACCTCGGCTTTAAATTCGAAAATGAAACCTTTTCAAACCTCCTAAATCAGAGTACACAATTATTTACATTTTAGGTGGGGTGGGGTAAATAAATGGGAAACACAGGTTAAAGTTTTGAAATATCAACTAAGAAATTTCTAATTTAACTTTGTCATTTTTAAACTCAATGGTTGAGAGGAAATTGAAAGACCAGATTCTTTCTTTATATCTAGTTGATGACATTCTTATCACATACACTGAAATTGATTTCCCTTTTAACCCTTTTAAAACCAAGTTAGATTGAAATTGTTAAGCAATGTTTTTTGTTTTTTTTCTGTGTTGCTAGTCTATTACAAATAAGTTTCATCTTTAACCCTTTCACTAGCAAGGTTTCTTTAATTTTTTTTTTTAGTTTTGAATATGCAAAATTACACTTTGAGATGGTGATTTTAAAGGTTAAAATGAAATTGGACTGAGACACTGGTGTCCCAGAGGGAGTAGTGGTGGTGAAAGGGTTAAACTAAGTATCCTTTTGTCCAATCTGTTTTGATGTTTGAATAGTAAAAATCAATACTAAGGAAGTTTGATAGATTCTTACCTATACAACTTGTTCAGCTTGAGTGGCCAAGTCATGAATTCAATTAATCCCTTGGGTAAGTGATATGGGTAGATCATGGTAAATCTGGCTGAACCAATTAAAAGAAACAATAAGTGTCCCCTGTTAACAAATTTTCCACTTGATTAGCATCTTTATAAAAATTCAGTCACCCACAGAAAAGTCCGATCTCAGTCATTTCCCCACAAGAAAAAAAAATGCCTATGAAGGGAATGTCGATCTTAAACATTCATCTGATCCAATAGGCATTTGTAAATACTTAAGTTTGACGATGACATATTTTACAAGGATTTTAACGGCATGTCAACCAGTCTAGGACTCTTTTATACCTAGAAGTTTAGGTTTTTTTTCAGCAAATGTTTCGATAGAATATGAATGATTTTTCAACAGATCTATTTGACCCATACACGAGACCCTAACAGGTACTACCACTCCAAGACTGAGTGGACCTGAGAGTAATGACAATGAAAGGGTACTCCACAGATCAGGTTAGTTGGATTTTATGATATATCAACCCTTGTAGGGTTATTTAATGCCAAATCCGGTTTATACATATATTAAATATAGAGGATTTGGTTTGGTTTGGTTGGGTTTATGGTATATCAACCCTTGTAGGGTTATTTAATGCCAAATCCTGTTTATACATATATATTAAATATAGACGATTTGTAAACACATTTTGATGACATTTTTGAAAACAAGCCAGAGTTCAGTTAAATAGTTTCAAATATTGCTATTTAACAGTAACAATTTAATTTAACATCAGTCATTCGTTTGCACACATCTAAATGTGATTTGAAAGCAATTTTATTTTGAATAAATCAGAACCAACTTCTTTTGTACACAAATATTGGTATTGTTTCTACACAGTAATACTATGTAAAACTAATAATTCTTTTTAATATTGATCATTTGTTTCCACACATTGAAGTCGTTACAAGTATTGCTATTTAGCAATTCATTTGCACACAATTAAATGGTTCCAAGTATTGCTATGTATCACTAATAATTCAATTAAACATCAGTCATTTGTTCACATATAGTTTAAATATCAAACAGTTCTATTTGACCCACAGATGGGACCTTATCAAGTGCTACCACTCCAGGTCAGAGTGGACCTGAGAGTGATGGTAATGAAGGAGGAGTACACCACATCCCCCAAAGCTCCAGTATTGGAGTCTCACCATCAGATAGTTTTATGTCATATCCAGATCTTATTACCCTTCTGCAGAGATGCATCCAGTGTATTCTACAGCCCCAGCCAATTGGACTTTCCAAATCTGGAGCCTTTGTATCAGATGTAGTTTTGTGTCATACCCAGGACACCCCCAGAGGAGATACAGTCAGCATATTCTAAGCCTCATTGACATGGTGAACATACTTTAAAAGTATATCAATATAAGGCAATGAAAATCAGACTGTAAAAAATCTGACAACATCACAATGCTTGTTTTTTCACCTAAACAGGTTTCCATACCTACAAAACTAATCTTAAACATTATATATCTTAAGAAATAGTGACAAAAAATTCTTTTGAGAACTTTTAAAGTGATTAAGATCTTTCTTATTCAAATAACCTTATTATAAAAAGGTCACAGGTTACTAACTTCCTATCAAAACAAACCATCCAAGACTGATAAGACATGCTGGTGAAGAATGAATGAACACACACACACACACACAGCAGCTGTATGGCCACTAACCTCCTGTTACATAAACCATCCAAGACAGACAAAGAAGACATGCTGGTGAAAAACGAATGAACTCCCACGCTCTATGGACTCCTACACACGAACATACCAATGTTGGCTAACCAGCAGAGTTATATTCATCAGCTCTGTGTGGACACTGGATGGCGTCTAGAGGACTTACCAAGATTGATGGCTGACAGGGACAGATGGAAAGAGAATCCATGCTATCAGTATATTTTGATAATGAACTTAAAAGAAACATTAATAGCACTACTAAAAACTGCAAACACTTTCAAAATAATTAGATACATTGTTTTTCACATTATTATTCTTTTTCAACTATCACTTTCAACTGTGCTTTAGTAGCCAGACAAAACTAAAACCTCAACTTTACTGACGCTTACAAACATACACACATTTTATAGATATATTGTTTGGGTAATGAGTCATAAAAATCAACCTTATTTAAAAGAAAGAAAAATATCCAAATGGATTGTTGAGAGAAAGAGAAACACTGCAAATTCAAATGAAATTTCTACATCCCAAACAATCAGTTTTTTCATTATATACTTTTAAGTCTACAAGAAAATTCTTCTAAACCAAAGAAACCAAGATTTTATCAATTCTAACAGAAAATTATATGATCAAACCTGATATTGTTAGCTATTTTTGATCACCAAACTCAAAAGCATTGAAACTACTCTGTAACAAAATATTTAAAACATTTCGAGAGAGAGAGAGAGAGAGAGAGAGAGACACTTCTAGACTGTTATGTATTCAAATTTTTTTTTTTTTTTTTTTTTATCACTGTTTGAGTGCTGTAGAATTTACTACTACTAACTTAAATATCCATTTTGATTGCATAATATTCCACTAGAAATAATAAAATCTTGGCATCTTTAGCTTAGAAAAAAATTGTTAAGTGATGTAATTACTTATGGGTGATACAATATGGAGTAATGTTAATATTGTAACCAAAAGACAATGATAAAAGGCTCACCACAAGATATTTTTTTAGCTTCCCACCAACCTAAAATAAACACAAGGTCGTTTTTAATGTTGGGTACCACACAGGAAGTAAGCCTCCAGTGCAGTGGTTTTAAAAACTGCTTGGATTCAAAGAGCATTCCTCTTAAGGGAGCCTCAGGCACCGAGCAATAAACCCACCCCTTAGCCCTTTTAGGCGAGAGATCAGGCGCTATCTGGGGAAGAGAAGGCCTTCTGGAACTAAGCTGTTAATCACTTTTAGTGCTATTCAGGCTACCACCACTATATGTCAGACTTGATCAGTTGAATGCTAAAAGATCTTTCAAATATCTCAGATTTTACAAGTATACAACAATGAATAAAACTGTCCTTAAAAACTTGGGTGGATGTGTAGTTCGGAGATGATTAAATTTTAAAAAAGAGGTTTTGGATCAATAAACTTTTGATGTTATCACTTAAAAGGATATTTTTATTCAATATTCACACATACATATTGCCTCATGAAGTTATAGTAAATTATTTCTAATTCAAAACATTTTCTATCATCATATTTAAAGAAAAATGCTTGTATATCAATGTTTTGCTTCAGAGGTAGGGAAAAACTTTTTAAAAGGAAAAAATTAAACTTTTGATAAATCGTTTTAAATAAACAACAACTAAGCTAAGGGTGAGAAATGTTGACAAAAAATTACGTCTAATGAGGGTGAATATTTATCATGATCAACAAAACATCTGGGGGTGTCCTCGTGATGTAATGGTTAAAGCATTGGACTGCAGAATCGTAGTATGCCAGTTCGTACTCCAATCGCGCTATTATGTTCACTTTCGGGCAAATACCCTTGGGAAAGGTATGAACCCCCTTATCCTCCCAGCTATGGGTTAAATAGTACCACTACTGTTCTTCTAGGAGAATAGCTTTGGCATTAAATAACCTACAAAGGTTGATATGCTATTAAACAAAGAATACTAAAACATCCAAAATAAGTTATATTTTTCTTTATTGGATAGCATCTTTAATTCATTGTTAAATGCTTCACATTTTGTGTGTCACTATGACACAGTTAAGAATATCTAAGATAACTTTTCATTGCTTTTCAGGACTTAATTGCCAATAGATTCTCATACTACTTGCAAGTTTTCCTGACCAGCTATATAACAGGTGGTTTTTCACTCGAGTCTGACAGAAAGTCTTCTTAGATCTTAAGGATTCTTCCAAGAATTCTAGTCTATCTTAAAGCTGTGATCTGTATGGTCTCAACCCTTCCGCTGATCTACGATTCCTACATTCTTTCTTCGAACATTTGGAAACCGTTCCAGGTGCACCAACAACAATTGCTACTACCGTTGCTTTCATAGTTTTTTTCTTTTAAGTTCTCAGGCAAGATCCAAGTATTTCTCTTTCTTTTATTTCCATTATGCGATCGGCAAAATCCACTTGACTACAAGTTCTTTTTTTCTTGTTTATTAACACTATGTCTGGTCAAGAATTATTAGTACATTTCAAGAAGTTTATTTTAAGCAAGAAAAAAAAAAATCCAGCCTTATAAGTAAAACAAAAAGTTTTTCGGGGAAATTTCTCAAAAACATAGAAGGAAAATTAAAGTGATTTTATAAAGAAATGACGAAATTGTTGCTTCAAGTTCAAAATGAAATATTTACTTTTAAAATAGAACAATTCTTTTGAATTATTTTCTCTTTAGATGGGATTTTGGTTTCACTTTCAATTACAATGCTTCAGTGGGTAAACTCTCTAACCCTCTTCAGGTGACGCATCCAATATGCAATTCGTAGTTGATATACATCGTACTGCATGTGTAGGAGTTTGAGAAACATTTACCTTGTCCTGTAATCCTCGGCTTTGGTAGTGATTGAAACAACAAAAATGAAAGAAGATTCTCGTTTAAATGATTCCTTATTGAATAAATGAAACTTTCTTCTTTTTTAATAGAACGTTGCATTTTGTTATGTTCAATTGAATAACACTTACTCAACATTCAATTTCACAAACATCAAAACAATCTTTTAATTTTTCTTATATCAAACCAATGTGATATATTAAATCCTTAAAAATTATCGATAAAAGGATAATTTTTCAACTCGTTTTGTTTTTAAACAAAACATGAGTTTACGTGATATTTTTCAGTCTAACAATTTATTTCATAGAACGAAATGTTTCATATTTTAAAAAAAATTTATACTCTAGGACATCTTATCTTTATTTTCTTTAACTGAAGAAGTTTTGTTTTTTTTTTTTTCAATAATAAATATTTTGTTTAGAAGAATGGCTTTGTTCAATAAACATTTTAATTGAAAATAAGTATGGCCCACTATAATAGAAAAGGACTCAATTTTTTGTTTTTTAAATTGTGAATCAAGTTTTTTGTTTGTTTGTTTTTTGTTGTTGTTTTTGGGAGATATACAATCAAATAATTTTATCTTAAATTAATTACAGCATTCTAATAAAAAAGTTTTTTGAATTTAGTTTGTTTTTTGTTTTTTTTTTAAGAGAGGTTGTTTTTTTCTTTTATTTTCTCTAAAGAATTAATTTTTATGGCCCGATTTGCCATCCGTACTAAGAAAAATAGGTCAATAATACTTTTCCCTCCTCAAATTTTTTCCATGTAAACAATTCTAATTCAATATTTGAAATTGAAAGAATTTGTTTGTAATTCTTTTAAACAGAACTATTTACGTAAGCAAATTCAAGATAATCATAAGTGATACAATTTTCTTAAAAACAAAATAAATTTTCTAATAATAAAAATAAATAAATAAAATCCATTGGATTTTTTATGCAAAAAGATTAATTCGATAAAACTTTTAAAAACAATAGAATAAAATTACTCTAAAATTAGATAGTTTAAAATTTGAATCCAAATTTAGACTAACTGGAAAAGATTAAAAAGTCTAGGCAACTTTTAAAAAAATAAAACATACTTTAAAAGAAAGACAAATTTTCAAGAGTGAAACATCTGATTAATTTTTTTTTAATCCTAAATTATATATTACATTTTAAGGAAATTAATGTTCAGATTTTATATTAATTTTTTAAAACTATTAAGAGATTTCATTTTCCAAAATTAAGTTTATTTTCAAAGATGAAACCAAACTGCAAGTAAACAAACAAAAAAAATAAATAAATAATTTGGATAAACTATTTATTTTTTCTGTAGAAAAAAAAATTAGATTTTTCTTTAAAAATTTAATTTCGTTAAAAAAAAAAAAAAAAAAAAATTTTAAATCTTTAATTTCAAATCTAATTTCTTACAATTACCAAAACAAGACTTTTATATAAAATATTAATTTAAACGAGAAAATTAGGGCAAGAAACTAACATAGTAAAAATAACTTCTGGAATTTCCAGTCGTGAATATAATGCTTTTATTTTTTTTTTTGCTTTTTTTTTTTTTTTTTTCAAGAGTCGAAAATGAAATGAAGAAAATGTCAAAAATATTCATAACAAACAAAACATTTCTCAGAACAAGAAGGAGGAATTTTTTAAAAAGCTCCAAAATACGAAAATGAAGTTTTAACTGTCAAACTAAAAAAAAATTATCCTTAAAAAATAAAATAAACACTTACTCGTTTCTAGGAACACATGTATCGTTCAGACGAGATTTATAAAAGTAAAATAGCGTAATAATCACTGAATTGAGTTTGTTGTGTTACTTTTTAGCTTTGGAAAAAAAAGGATCGCGACTCGAGCTCGACTATGGCGCTCATTCATAGCATAGCCTACTTCCGGTTAAATACCCGGTCTTGTTAAATACTTCCGGTTGAATTTACCCGCTTTTGATTCGCACTTCCGATTGCCTATTTTTAACCCACTTGCAACCTCAATAAAATACAAAGTTTAACCAGTCAAATAACAATTTACAATCTCAATATCATATAAAAATTCTTCTTTAACCAAGCACATTTTTTCACACATCGTTACTAATGTAGTGTATCTTTACTAAGTGCTCCTAAATCGGGGCCTTGTAACAAAAGTAAACATAAATTCTTGTATACATTTTGTGATTGACTCTAAATCTATTCATGGTTTTCTAAGTAAACTATCTTTTATATAATATTTTAATTTGAATAAGTAAAAAAGAGTTACAAAAAACTATCAAAAAATCTGTCAAAGGTCAAAATTCAAATACACACGAATTTTTGTTTTCAATATTAATATTCATTAATTTGCAATTGTTTTCTTTTTAAGGTTTTTTTAAATACCTATTTAACTTTTTCTAATAAAAAATATTTTAAAAAATAAAAATAAAATAATTTCATTTTTTTCTAAAAAAGGAAAACAAGAATAAAGCAAAATACCAAAATAATTATATTTCAAGATGACTTTTATTTATTCACTTATTTATTGTAGTATAAGGTGTTTCAGGAAAAAATTGATATTGAGACGAACAGGGTGTTTTTGAAATATTGATATTATTTCCTAATCAAATAACTTGACCAATTCACATTCAAATGATCTTAAATTTTAACAGCCTGTGTAGAAACAACTAAAAATTCAATGTTTAATGCTTTATGTTTTTCCTTTTCAGATTTAGAAATGATATTCACCAAAAAATAAAAGGCATTTAAACAGTAAACATAAAAATTTGAGTTAAAGAAGGTTTGAAAGATTACCATATATAACAGATGAATACTTGAAAGTTTACAAGATGCAACGGAAGGCTTTAAAAATTACCTGAAGAAGCAGCAGGCTTGAAAGATCACTAGATGCAGCAAGTTAAGGCTTTAAAAATTACCAGATGCAACAGATATTTTGAAAGCTCACCAGATGCATTGGAAGATAAATCCAGAATAAAATTCTCTATAAATTAAAGCAATTTAGTCAAGTGTAAAAATGGGGTAAAACAGAAAAAGAACATCTTGCACAAAAAATTATTGAACTTGAAAAATTAAGATCACTGCTGTTAAATAAGTAAAGCTAGCGACAGTTGTCGAGGGCAACCCGAAGGCTCCCTTTTCAGTAGCTACAACATTGAGGTGTAGGGAAGGGCACTACTCCTTTCTCTGGATTGCTCCACTTTACCCTTGATATGTACCTTATAATGCTGAGCGTTAAGCAAGAAGGTATCTTTGGTATGACTCAATCTGGGATTGAACCCCAGTCTCCCAGACCATTAGTGAACACTCTGCCCACTAGGCTAATGAGCCAGTGGGTTATCGTTTGAAAACTTGAATTGTCAAACATTTTCTGTGATAAGTTGAAAAGTTATGCTAAAAATTTTCACAAGTGCTGCTAGTTTATAAAAAACTAGCTGAAAACTAGCCCTACAAGAGAGATTTTAACCTATTGCTTATGGAAAACTTAAATGTGACCTCTGGCTTTAATAAAAGATCATAGATTTTAATGATGCATTTACTGAATCCTATTGTAGCATAAAGAATTTCAAATTATTGTCTGGCACAGGAATATTTTGACTGTTTTGGTCCAGAACTCATATTTTTGACCAATGAGAATATTTCATGCCATTCTGTTTGGGTCACTTCTCCAGGCAACTATAAAAAGGCAAGGTAACATTCTTTCACTCTCTTCCACGCAGGCCTTTCGAGCAGGACTGACCTGTCAACATGACAGAGTACACATTCTCTCTCTTCGCTTCCTAGCAGCAGGAAGGACCCGCCAACATGAGAGACCACATTCACTCTTCTTCACTGACTCTTCTTCACTGACTCTCTCTCACATATTTCGAGCAGTCCGCTAAGTACCATGAGGAGACCTTATCTAATTTATAGACCGTTGGTGTCTGGAAAATCATTCTTTCATCTTTCCTTCTAAACCAACGGATCCTTGGAGAAACAAATTGGATATTTTTCAACTCCTGCTTTTAACTTCAACATTTTAATTCCTGTCCTGACAACAGCATCTTAATACTGGTTGTATCATTTACAACCCTTTCCTTTCCTCCTGCAACTCACAGCACAAGGGTTCCTTTTTGTCTCAAGCTGTTAATAAAACTTCCAAATTGAAAACTATCAATATCTTTGTCAACTCATTTGTTCTTTCTTTTAATATAACAAAAAGCAACAGAACTCTACAACCTCAATTACCATTTTTGTGTAAATGGTAATATTATCTACCCTCATGTTATACTATCTTAGCTAAGTTATCTATGTAGAAAATCAGTGATTTATTGTTGGTTTTATATAAAGTAAACCCACTTTTTATTGCAGCAATAAACACTGGCATAACACTAAACTAAACTTTTAAATTAATAAACATGTAAAGGATAAAAGGTTTATGGCCTCCTAGTGGTCATTGCTTGTACTACAAGTATAACTACAAAAAGACTTTTTTTTGTTGGGGACATTAAGTCTTAATTTTCTTGTCATCAGAAAAGCCATGAAAAAAAGGTCATAAATTTGGTTTCCAGCTTTTGCAAGTTTTCAACTTGACATTAACTTTATAAGATAAAAAAAAAATTTGGTTTAGCTAACCTGACACACACAAAAGATCTTGTTGAACATTATACTTACACTGTAAATCAATATGTTTGCCAAAATATTTTGAAAACTTTTCGAATTTAAAAAAATATGCAAAAAAACATGAACTGCATTTTCAGTGGTAACATTTGGTGAATGTGATTCTTAAGTTATAAAAATCAGGAGGACAAAAAGATATTTGGGAAATGATAGGAAGATAATGATAGCAAGTGATGAGATCATGATGATAGCAAGTGTTGAGATGTATATGAGAATATAGAAGGAAAGTGAAATAATTTGATAACAGAACAAAAATATCCAACTGTATCTTTTTCTTTTCTTTTTTTAAATTTTTTTTTGAGGATAAGAAGTTAGAGTATACAACCAAACTTTGGTGATAATTAAAAAAAAATGAACAGGAGAGTTCTTCTATGAGCAAAGTCCTGGAAATAACCAGAAATAAAATCATGTTTCTCTAAGATGAATACATATGAAATAGGGAGTTATTACATGCATTTTTTGATGGCTGTCAATCATCCAGACTGAAAGCCTAATATCAGGTTAGGGCGAGTCAAATGTTTTGCAATAGTTTAGTACATGCTAATTTGCAGCACATTTATCACATTGGTAGTAGGTGTACTGACACATTGTGCTTAACTACAGGTTTAAAAGATGCACATACAAATGTATAACGTAGTCTAATTTGGAAACTTACACTTTACAACTTCAAATGGGGCCATAACACTTAAGAAGCAACCAAAATCAGGTAAAAGCAGAATTGATCACAGAACAGAATTAATACCATTTTCTTTTCAGGTTTGAATTTTTCAAAGAATGCATTTGAATTGATATATTTGTTGGGTTTGTAAAATGGTAATTCCTGTGTATGGAGTGAGTCAGGGAGAGGCTCTCAGTGATTGGATATGATGAACCCAGAAGTCTTGGCACAAAAATCCCAAATCCAGTCAGACAGATTCCATTAGACGTTCTGTGAGGCGGGGACATTAAAAGCTCTCAGAAGGAATACCCTAAGATACCAGATATCTTCTTCAGCGTGCCAGTAAGTCCCTTAAATTCATCTTTATAAACAGGGAGGACTGTATATTGTTATTAACTGTTTCATGTGTTGAATAATAAATTGTTAGAATTAAACGAAGTATTAATTCATTTATTTGTTGCTGTTAGCCTTAGAATAAATGCTATACTAACACAATATATTCAAATAATTAACATTTCGCTGCCACATGCAATTATAGTTGAATTCTTAACATCCTGCTGCATGCAACTCTAGTCAAATTTCATTCTACATTTCATTTTCTGGTTTGTATTTTCCATCCGATGAGGATTTTTCTTGAGAACTTTCTTGTTAATTTAAAACCAGATTCAACTATTTTGCTTCTTTATTTTTATTGAAATTGTTGCCATGGAAATTAATAGATACAACCAATATTAGTCACCTTATACTGAGCAAATGCTCTTAGAAGAGGAACACTTAATATAACAATTATGTTCATAGGAAATGGAATTGGTAATTCAAGTTCAAATTCTATGCAAAGCAGTTTGTATTTCACGTTACATTAAATAATGCCCTTTAGAAAATTATGAATCTATCTTTTCTTCCCACAGGTAAATAATCAAGCAGACTAGGTTCTTTAGTCTTGGTAAAGCAACTGGTCTAGAAAGAAAACTCTGAATTTAGACTGCTTATATGCCACTTAAAAATTGAATTTGTTTCACATCCTGCTCATGGTGGAAGGGTTCAGTAAATGTTTAAAGCCCTTTCTATGTTAAGTGTATTATATGATCAGTCAGCTCCCATCTCCTTACCTCACTTCACTTCTTCCTGTCATCTGTTGTTTCGGTCATGCTGATATCTTTTGTGTTACCATCTTACTAACTTATTTCTGTTTATTTTTCTTTTTTAAGTAGAGGAATTATATTGTGAAGTGAATTACCATGACCAGAAAATTTGGCAAACACCTACACACAACAATTCACAATATAATTCCTCTACTTAAAAAAGAAAAATAAACATCTATATCCTTGCCCTTGAGGTCATAATAATTATGTGGATGCATATTTCTAATCCTCTTGGGAAGACATGGCCCTGGAGGTGACCATGTCCTCTTTAAAGAGTACGGATGTAACTTACATAACTTATTTCTATCTTAGAGCCATTCTGGTCACCAAATTGAAACCATCCAATAAGAGTCATAGTCTCAGATTGACCTTTAGTCCAATGGTTGTCTATCACACTGGTTGACATTCAGTATTTTTTCACATATTTAACAGCCCAGGACTCAACTTGAATGCTACACTACACATCAAAAATACAACTCACTGATCTATTAAGTAACAAATGCATACTGAACAGGTTCTGAAATAAATTATTGGTGATTCAGGCTCAATATTAATCAAAATTAACAAACAACAAAGTCATCTCTGATCATAATAACTGAGATATATATGGTATATATACTGCTACCCATAATATACAATAAAAAACCCAAAAAAACAAGGCAGAAAATTTATGGATTTTATTCAGAAAATATCCTTTTTAATATTCTAACAGAAATTCATATTTATACTGATAATCATAAATTTTTATGTGATACAAAAATTTGAGTGATATAAAATTTTAGGAAGGTTATTTTTGGGGACTGGAAATCTTAACAATGATAGTTGCTAAAAATTAGAAAATTCACCAGCAAAAATGATTTTCCATGTTACTTTCTGGTTAAAATCCTCATCTTTGTCATTTTTATTCAAATCTTTACTCTTCAGTCTTCTCTTAAACTAATTAATATTTACAGCAGGCACAGGGAACTTTTTTTAAAAGCATGTCACATCATCTGGCAGGCTGCACAACGAAAAAAATTCAAGGTAATTTTACATTGAAGGTATTCCAATCAACTTTACTACAAAAGACCATATGTATAAGCATCTGCCTTAGAAAGAGGGAAAAGTTGATTTTTTTTCAGTAAAAAGATCTTTTCTATAAAATGTCTTAGGCAGGCCATTCAAAAAGCATCACAAGCTGTATATGACCGATAAACCACAGTTTGCTTATGACTGATTTGGAGAATTATTATTTCATTTGAAAATTATTCGTATTAGATAAGAATACATGATACCATATAACTGTAAATTATTTACATCAAGAATAGTTACTAAAGGCTGTAATTGTTTACTAAAGATTGTTACTTGAAATTACGTTTAATCCAAGTTAAAAGTGGGGTAAGGATAATCCAAAGCCAAACTTTTTAGACCTTATTTTTCTGATACAGGTATCATTGGGGAACAAAAAAGTTTTGATAAACGGCCTAGGTTTTTGCCTGTTTATCAAAACTTTTCTTGTTCTTTAATGATGCATGTCTCAGAAAAATAAGGTCTAAAAGAAGTTCAGCAACAGGAACACTTGAAACCATACAACTGTGTGCACATTATTTGTAATGGATAAGATTATTTAATAGCATATAACTGAGCAAAAAATCCTCTTTAGAAATGACACAAAAAAGTAAATAAAGACGTATAATGAATGCGATTCCCTAACCTCTGAGCATAAAATAACCCTAGGCAGGTTGACATGCCGTTAAAAATCAATCAATCAATTTTTTGATTTGCTGGTGAAGGTTTGTGTACGGATGAATAATAGAACAGAGAGCTTCTTTGGGGGTTAATATTCCAATTACTACTGCATTTTGTGTGTGCGTGTATGTTTTGAGTGTTAGTTGCTGTAACAAAACCGATATGGGAAGCAATGAAGAAAAGAGAGAGAGAGAGAGACAGAGAGAGAGACAGAGACAGAGAGAGAAAGCGTTCATTGCTTTTAGAACTGATTAAAACAAGTCAAGTTGTTTGCTATTGTAAAGAGAAGCTTGAAAAATTATTTCAGCAACCTCTTTGATTGAGTCTAATTTGATTTCGATGCCAATTTCGAGGTGCTACTTCAATTTTTTACCGTGCAAATAACAAATATATATATATATATATATATATATATATATATATATATATATATATATATATATATATATATATACCTTATACTATTATTTTATCTTCTGAATACGAACTGTAACTCCACATTCGCGTCTCTGCGGCAGGACAAAACATGTAAAAGAGTCATCTGACGAGACGGAGAATATACCAATAATATTCTCCGCCGAAATAAATTTATTATTATGGCTTAACCGAGTTTGAGTCTCCATTTAATTGTACTATATATATATATATATATATATATATATATATATATATATATATATATATATATATATATATATATTATTTCAGGTCTTTCATAGGCTGGCTACACATTTGTTAATAAATTTTTCGGAAAAATATTAAATTAAATTTGAACATCGTTTATTTAAGAGGAGAGTCAAGATTTTAATTCTTTATTTCTACCATTTCATTTTACATTTAAAAGTTTTATATATAATTTTCAGAAAAACATTCAAACATTTCACTGGATAAAATAAGTTTAGAATTAGAGTAGTGAGATTGTTATATAATTTATATATAATTGAAATTTCCAAACGATGCCTACATTTTTAATTCATAATTAGTTGTGAGATATAGTTTAAAGTTGATACATATACAATACCGTATATTAATGTGTGACAATCTATAGCAGCTACTTAGCTGGTCATAAACACGTGTTTGTTTGAAGGAAAACAATGAGAAAACGGATATGATTTGGATTTATCTCCCTTTGATATTTCAGGAAGTGAACTTTTTCTATGCATCTAACAGTGACCTTTCATCAATATGGCTGATGAGGAGCAGTTTGAAAATGAATGGGACATGGATATCGTACGTAACTTAATTTATTGCCATTTTTCCAATTAAATAAATATTGTAAATACAGCATTTTATTAATTCTTATCCTCGATGAATTTTGTAGTATCTATTTTTGTAAAAAGAAAAAAATCCAGTCAATATAAAACATGTGCAGCATTTGTCATAAACTTGTTTAAAGGAATGCAGTTTAAAAGTCGAATTTGGATATTTTTTATTTTATTTTATTCAAAAATTGAACATTTTTAGATATATTTTGTTAAAATTTATATATATCAAAATTGTAAGGTTTATAAAAGAAAAAACAAGCTTATTTGTATACCCAAAGAAAGTGAAATCTTTAATTCATGCCGAAAACTGTTTAATTTTACGAATAAGGATGGTATTTTGTTTTAATTTTTAAAAAACAAAACCCGTTTGAAACTAAGATTTTTGGAGGTTGAAAATAATGCATGCGAAAAATAACTGTCATAAAAAATAAGGTAGGGTTTTGCATTGTTAAAAATATATATATACTAGTTTTTGAAGAGGAATTTTTTAAAATATTGATTGTGAACATTGAACTATGTCGAGTTTAAAACTATTCCTAACTTTCATGCCTTGCACTTATAGGAATAATATCGACTACTAAATATTTTAAACCATTTAAATAATATATGGCAAATAAATAAATTTTGTTTGATAAAATTTAATTTCCTTATTTTATTATCTTAATTGATTTTCTATGTACTGGAACAAAAAATACTCTATTTCATCATTGAACCTGAAAAAGGATAATGCCGACGAACAATAAAATAAAATAGAAATTAAAATGATATATTAATATTGCCTTTTAATTAACACATATAAAATTTTTATTGAGTTGAATTTTTCTTGGCTTCCGAAATGAAAAGTCACATATCGGATTATTAAACAAACAAAGAAGTGAATTTTATAGTTGCCGCTAAAATATTTGATTGGTGGTGTCCGAGGCTTAAAAACTTTTTCACCATCGTTTGTAGTTATTTATTTGCTTTATTACGTAGAAAATGACTTTCAACAATGTTTTGATAGTTCTTTGTGTTTGGCTAACTTTTTATAAACCTTACATTGTTCAATACCTTTTAAAATATTGTACCAATATTAGATTTAAAACTTTAGCATTGATAGCAACAGTTTTTGTAGTAACCCAAAACAAATTTCTATAAATACTGAAAAAAAAAATTCGTTAAGATTATGGTTATTTATTTATTTTATTTTATTTTTTCTGTGATTTATAGTAAAATTAAATGAAATCGCTTTGTTTATTCATTTATAGGAACATTAGTTTAACTTGAGCACAAATGAAGATAGATGGTCCGGCCATTTAAAAAAAAAAAAAAAATTAATTTTTTTTTTTCTTTCGCCAGTAATTTTTTTTTTTTTGTGTGTGTGTGTGTGTAATATTCAAAATACTTATCTTTTTACTTCTGCAAGTTGTCAATTCATAAAATATCGATTTTGAAATAATACTTAACACTTTTTTTCAATTCCTACTGAAAAAAAAAAAAGATCAAGCTCCTGTACATTTTTTTAAAATATACAGTGGAGATTGATTCCAGCCAATTTCATCTAGGGCTCGTCCCGAAGGTCCTGAAATAAAATAAAAAATTTTTTTTAGATTCACCTTTTGTTTGTATTCATGTGAGAAGTAAATCCTGAAAATTGCAGTGGAATAGTATTAATCATTCTTATATTATGACCATTAAAAATTCTAAGGAATTACCAAAAATTTCTGCTTTTTGAGTTTTTATCAATTTTAGATGCTTGCATTTTGAAATGGGGTTTGTTACAAGTCTTGATAAGGTTATTTTTCTTATCTCCATCCTGAAGTCTTTCAAAAACCAGTTAGAACCAATTATTTTAACTTAGATACCTTTTGAAAAGTTAATAGTCAAAAACCTTTTAAAGAATGTAGTGGGGGTCAAAACATTCAAAATTTAAATAGTTCTGTTTCATGACTGTATGTTTAACATACACCATCTACTCCACTCAAATAATAGTCAGGGAGTAGTCAACCAAACACACAAAACCTAGTTAATTAGGAATGTCTCTCATTGTTATTTGGGTGGCTTGAAAATGCAAGAAGAATAAAAAAATCTGGAAAATATTAAATTTTTATTCTTTTTATTTTTGAATCTCAGTAACTCACCACAAAAACATCAAGACCACAGAAAACTATATTATTAAAGTACATGTGGAGGCGAGTCTAAATTTTTTTTAAATGAAATATTTATATCTATTGTAATCTTTGATTTGGACCCCTGAAAATGGACCAATTCATAAATTGCAAAATTCACTCATCTACAAGGGTCAGGATTTCCGTGAGCAACAATTTCAAAGACTTTGAAACTTATTTGCTTTAAAATGTTGATGTGTCAACTCCACTATAACAATTATGTCATTGGCAAATAAACCCTTGTATTCCAGAACAGTTTTATTAAAATTCATTGGGATATAGTATAAAAATAACCTTCAGTGCATATGTGTCACCTGTAGTAAGGCAGACTGGGTTCTTAACTCTTTGTTAGGCAACCAGTCTTGGAAAAGTAAGACTGAATTCAAACCAGGTTTACTCCATTTAAAAATTAACCTTGTGTCAAATCTTGTCCATGATGTTGGGTGAATATATACTACTTTAATTTGTCTGAAATTCTAAGATTAAATAATTTCTTTATTCCACCTATTTTTTTTGACTTGTTTGGCTTTTTACCATATCTTCTGAAAATGTTAGTTGGAAAGAATCCTCTTGTTTGAAAGTTGATTTCAATAACGTTACAGTCTTTTTAGTTGACTCAGACAATCCTGTTGCACGTGTCTGCCTACGCAGCACGCCTTCTTTGAACTCACCCACCTACCTCCACAGATCCTTTTATACACCTGGCATAGTCTCATTTGCATAGGAACGGCGAAAGTCTGAGTTACTCATGCGAGATAATCAAATATAGAAGCGACTGTGTCGTCATTTTAGCTTTTTTTTTTTTTTTTTTTTTTTTTTTTTTTTTTTTTTTTTTTTTTGTTAAGCAACTGAACCCTACAAAACATGCCCACACGCTAGTCAGGTAAGTTACGATTTTCCCTACACTCTCACGATGACAAACAGGGCAGGGGGGTAGTATTCGTCTTTGTCAGGTACTTCTTCGAAGAGGAATCACGCAGGCTTCACCCTCATGGGTACTCTCATCTGCAGTTCGAGTTTCAATAGACACTTCATTATTTGGGAGGCTACTGGCATTGGAATCACTGTCAAGCGGATTTGAATTCAGATAGATTAAACGCTCACTATCCTCAGAATCACTTTTATCACTCGATGATAATTAAGTCCGTATTACTGGTTGGAGGTCTTTAACGTGACGAGGCACCCCATCAATTTTCACTGACTGTGGGCTGATCACTTCAGTAACGTGACCAGTACTATATTTTGTTGTGCACTCGCTGCGTGGATTTTTAACCCAAACCACGTCTCCTTTTTCATACTTCCCTCTAGTCACCTCTGGTTCAGGGAGTGGGTTATCTTCAACACCTTTTATTCAGACATGGTATCTATGTAGCGCATCAGCCAGCGCGGTGCAAGGTGAAACGTCATCCTTTGGGGTGATGTTGTGCTGGTAGACCACCTCCAATATTGAACAATTCTTTCTGGCCATGATAGTCTTAACAGTCCTATGACTTTGTTCTACAATTCCATTTCCACTCGGTGAGTAGGCACATCGAAATCCCAAATGCACGTCCCAATTCCTTGCAAATTCTCCAAAGTCTTTACTAGTGAATGCAGTGTCATTGTCAGTAGTATTTCCATCGGCAAGCTTCACTCAAGGAAAACTGTCGGATAACAGTGGGCGCATCTTGTCGGTGCAGTGGCCGCCATATTACAAATCTAGAGGGGCCACAGTTGATGATAGTTGGAAAATTCTCACCACTGTGGTGGGTTATGTTCATCGCTAATCTGCTCCAGTTGTCCTTCATGCCGAGTTTTCCTTTTTTCCAGCGAACATGTGCCAGATCTATCGATCGACAGATTTCACAGGCTTTCACAACAGATTTAGCATTTTCTTTGGACACTTGTGGGTCAACCGACCTGGTGAATTATAAAGTCCGCTTCGCTCCCTGATGTCGACTTTGATGATGGATGTCAGCCACCTGGTCCTTGTCCAGTCGTCTTCCCACTATTGCACAACTCTCGAGCACTGGTACTTTCCTTCCCTCAGCAGATCCATTCACCTGCATGGCACTCTGGTGAGACTATCTGCGCAGTTCTGACAGGACTTCATGAGTTTCACGTCGATGGTCAATCCATATTCTTTCATCAGCGATCGCAAGGTTCCTAACCGTCGCCTGACTAGCATCTTGCCAGCTGCTCTCATGTTCACACGTGCTTTTCCAGTTAAAGTGTCGGAAATCCACCGGTGCACGCACGCCGAATCAGTGACCAAGTGTAACACTGTCGCCTCCCACTGAAGGGCCAAATTGACTCCTTTGAGAACTGCATCAGGTTCAGCTAGATTGATGTGCTGAGCATCGTTAGTTGGACGTAGCCAACACACATCCTCAATGACCGTCACATTCATTTCCAATGCCACACCTGTAGCAACTCACATCCACCCAGACTGTAATTTCTTTACTGTCCATACACCAGTTTCCTCCAACGGGATCTGCTTCTCGTACTCTGGTCAAAGTCTCTGCTAATATGTGACAGAAGCATTTTTGATTCTATCATCCAGCCCTTTGTTATTGCAGTTGCCAGGCGCTTGATAAATGCAACTGCCACCCTGAGCCATCCACATACGGGGATGTGACAAACAAGTTTCCTGCAGAGAGAAAATACGCACTGACGGGTTAATCCATCAGGGATTTCTGGAATTTGACTTCCTCATTTCCATCGGAGAATGCCATCCTTTTCCCAGACTTGCAAGCCAAGAACTCTGGCTCCCTCTCTCAGTCGCACCAGATCCTTGGAAACCAAACCATAATCCAAAAAATGTTGTTGAATGCGCGATGCAGGAACTAGGCTTTCATTAATGAAAATGTTATCAACATATGCTGATGTGGCACTTTTGATCGTATGGTGTTGAGATACGATAGCGTCTATAACAGACTTCATGATAAGTGGTGCCACATTCAGCCCAAATCCCAACCACGTAAGACAGGAGCACTGACCCCTAAAAATGACTGTTTGAAACAGCCATAGCACCTTGTCGACATGGATATGAAGATATGCATTTCGCAGATCTAGAAGCGACACATTGATTCCCTGTCGCTGCCACTCTCTTAGTTTCTACGCGCACACTTCTGCATTGGCAGTGAAAGCATTCACAAAACCGTTCAATTCCCGGTAGTCAAACACCAGATGCACCTTTGGCTTCTGCTCCTGCATGACCGCTATTAAGGGAATTAGACCCTTGGGTGTGCCAAGTTCTTCTTGATATGGCAACAGCCATCCATTCCACTGCCACTGTAGGATCTGTAGGTTCTCATAGGTATCTCTGGCATGACAAGGCACAGCGTATTCCTGCACACTATTACTCAGTTCGCTAGGAGAGTGACTGTTCACCCATTTCCACGATGCAGTCCATTCTTTGTTACTGCGATCATATGTC
The DNA here is from genome assembly GCA_963585895.1 of Sepioteuthis lessoniana. Lineage (NCBI taxonomy): Eukaryota > Metazoa > Mollusca > Cephalopoda > Myopsida > Loliginidae > Sepioteuthis > Sepioteuthis lessoniana. The sequence goes on from OY757927.1 coordinate 91,005,195, forward strand.
ACGCTAAAGTCCAGCTCATCTGTTCAGGCCTCTAAAACATGCTTCGCCTGATTCCATCAGATAGACATCACCGAGTTCCTTGATCACATCAATCCCCAACAGTAGGTCAAAACCCAACAGCTGTTTAATGCTTCAATGTCAACAGCCGGAACTTGGCCAACCTCCACCTTTATTCTTCCGTATCCTTGGCAATTCAATGTCCTTCCGTCAGCTGTTAGGACTCTTGCTGATTTCTGCTTCCAAAAGCGACACACGGCTTTACTCGCCAGCGTCTGTGAGCACCCAGAATCGATCAACGCTGTGCACCCTTGCTCATCTACATGTACTTTCATGGAGGGGAGTTTCTTAGTGTTCAGTCGATCGGGGAGGAGACTAATGCTCATGCCTCCTCTCCTTTGGCGTTTCCCTGGCACTGCGATGCTATATGTCCAAGGCCACTGCATCTGAAGCAAAGTGTCTCACGATGAACCTTGCACATCCGACTATCCGGCCTCTCTTGGTGATTCTGTAAGCAGTCCTTCACCATGTGGTTGGGACCACCACACCTGTAGCTAGCAAATTTTCTACTGTCATTGTGCACCTTCGATTCTGGAGGTGTTCGTCTGGTGGAGGCGGCTGCCAATTCCGCGGGGCCTTCATTATCAGTCATGACAGCTCTCGTTCTGGTTAATAGATGTTACACACTCATCATTTCCACCTTGGATGAGGCACATAATAGATGTCTAACATGTTGCGGTAATCCAGAAACGAATGCGCATGTTAACCAACATTCGCGCAACGGTCCCCCAACCAACCGGGCCAATTGTCGCAGCTCAGCAAAAAACTTGTCCACCGCCTTGTCTGGGCGAAGTTGTCAAGTGACGAACTGGTCATATGCATTGAATGCATCAGTAGCATATACAGTTATGAGGGCCTGCTTGATCTGTTCTGCATCTGCTTTCTGTTCTGCACTAAGTTGTCTGTATATAGCTAAAGCTCCACCTCACAATCTCAATGGCAGGACACGCTCAATATTCTTCATAGTGCAAAGCTCACACACAAGTTCCACATTTTCAATCCACTCGACAATGGGCATATCATTCGCAGCACCACTAAACTCCGGAATCAGCCGGACGTCAAACATCTAGCCCTCCATCGCCGAAAGGTAGTATATTGCTGAAATAGCTTCTAGTTTGAAAGTTGATTTGAATAAGGTTACAGTCTTTTGAGTTGACTCAGACAATTCTGTTGCACGTGTCTGCCTACGCAACATGCCTTCTTCGACCCCCCCCCCGTTCCTTCCACAGCTCCATTTATACTCTTGGCGTAGTCTCATTTGCATAGGAATGGCAAAAGTCTGTGTTACTCACACGAGATAATCAAATATAGAAGCGACTGCATGTCGTCATTTAAGCTTTTTTTTTTTTTTTTTGTTAAGCGACCAAACCCTATGAAACATGCCCACACACTAGTCAGGTAAGTTACGATTTTCCGTAATTGTGCTAAATAGTCAAATACATTCGTCTAATTTTCTAGATTGCTAATAGAGCTACCTCTAAATGAGTTCAAATCTCATTCTTGTCAATAACTCTAAAGGCCTCTCATACACCCGCATAATAATCCAACATAAACCACTGGTTCCTGATTTATGGTGGACCTTTATTTCAAGAACAATATGGTTGTCTTTGAGTTCCTCTTGCTATTCTCTTTCAACTTGATATACTTTGACCTGACAACGCTTTACTTTGTTGGCTGCATAAGGCACCCTATACTGAGTAGGACACTAAATTGCATCCAGTGGTGAGACTTCAGTTCTAGAGATCGAGGAAGTGTAGAGTCACCTCTTTGTTATCATTACTCCCAGGTCAACTCTTAGCCAGACTGGTAATACCTGTTAGGGTCCTATGTAATGGTCAAATTAAAAATTATAAATGCTATGAATACTTAAAACAATAGAACTGCAAATTATTTGTATTAGATAAGAATACTTGAAATCATGTTTATTAGATAGGAATAGTTACTTGAAATCCTATAACTGGAAATTATTTATATTAGATAGGAATACTTGAAACCATGTTTATTAGATAGGAATAGTTACTTGAAATCCTATAACTGCAAATTATCTGTATTAGATCCTATTTACCAACCCCTCCGCTCGGGCAGGATATGACACAAGGTCAAATTTTAAGCAGAGTTTAACAGATTTTAATTCAGAGTTTTCCTTCTCCTAGACTAGTTGCCTAACCAAGGCTGAAGAACCTAGTCTGCCCTACTATTTACCCATAGCTGGAGGGAGATAAGGGGGTTCATACCTTTCCCAAGGGTATTTGCCCGAAAGTGAACGTAATAACGCGACTGGAGTACGAACTCGCCTACTACGATTTCGCAGTCCATCGCTTTAACCATTACACCGCGAGGATTAGATAGGAATACTTGAAACAATATAACTGTTAGCAAATTATTTGTATTAAGAATAGTTAAAGCTATAGTTGTTTACTAATGATTGTCATCAATAACTGAAACCATGTAACTGTGTGCAAAAACAGCAGTTGTACGGACACCTACCTCCCATCTCATAAACCATCTAAGTAAGACTAGCAAGACATGCTGGACACTAAGAATAGACTCCTGCTCATAGACACATCAGTCTTGTCTAACCAGTAAAAACTTACATTTATCAGCTCTGTACATACGCTAGATACTGTTAAGAGGGTTTACCATGTTCGATAGTCAATAGATATGGTTAAAGGAATCTCTACTGTCAACATGACTTGATGATGATGAACTGTGTACAAACCAATGATTACTTGAAAATCTATAATTGCAAATCATTTGTATTTGATGGTGTTACGTGGGGTAGAAAATAGATGGATAAATAACAAGAAATATATTTTTTTATATATTTTACAAATATGTTTCGTTATACTTATTATTCCGAGACGAAAAATAAAGAAGGGGGAGGGAAAAGCGCCAATCCTATTCTTTTTCCTGAAGCATAATTTGCTCGATAATTCATGAGAGTAAAGGAGGAAGAGAAAAAAAAAAGGAGATAGAAAGAAATCAACTTGCAAGTCAACCCCCCTCCTTCCCCTATTTACCCATCCTGGCTAGCGTTGAACTCTCAGAGTAAACACTCTTGAAAAATAAAATTGGTAAACTTTAAATGACCTTACCGGTCAAGTTAATCGGATTTCACTGACTGTTCAGTCATGTGTCCAACCTTAGGAATCGGTCAGGGATCTTTTTTTTCGCGCGCTCACAGGGTGACAAATGAGTAGTAGCAGTCCTGACTTTGAAGCATGAACATCTATCCAGGACAAGTTGAGAGATCTTTGCTCCAGTCCGCCCAAAGGGAATGTGAAAAGAAACCGATTTCAGAGATCGGTTGACTCATCGCTGTATTGATTTATATTCAAGCCAATTCGTCTCTTACAAAAAAGGAAAGAAGATAAGACTATTAACGAGCTCTAAACCCTCAGTGAGTTTTATATCTCCTTTTACTTTATGTGTCTACCTTGCAAATCTATTTGGGTTGTAATCTTTGTGATTCGTCTCGGATTTTAGCCATAAATATTATCATTACTTTTCCATCCCCTTTTGTTCTTAAACCTTTTTTTTTTTAATCTTATTTTCCTCTGGTTATCTTGTTGTAAATTTTGCAATAAATTTTATCGTTGAATCTTCAAATTGTCTTATGTTGATTTTGTGAATGCTTACCGCTTATTCCGCTGTGATTTACCGAGAGTCTTCAATCGGAGAAATTCCTTTCCCATAGTTCGCCACTTTTTTATCAAACTTTGGGCATTCTCGCTATTCCATTATATTTTTTTTTTATTATTCTCATTACGCACCAGCTATCGCAGTCCCAGCGAAACCCTGGTCATAACAATGGGAATACTTGAAATTACAACTATTCAAATTAAGAATAGTTAAAACTATAATTCTTGACAAATGACTGTCATAATTAATTATTCAAAACTATCTCTTCACTTGCAAGAAAATAAGACTTACTTTGGCATTACATAACCCAATAAGGTTTGACATGCTGTAATGAAAATCATGTAAGTCACCCCTCTTCATACCTTCAGGTGACTTTTTTTTTTCTCTCTTGCTCTCTTTTGTTTAAAGAAGTTATCTCTTGTTTTTCCTAACATTACCACCATATTCATTGGTCTGTGTTGTTATTTATTGTTTTATTATCAGGGTGATGATGATGATGATGAAGACAAAAATGTACAGGAAGAATGTCTTAATACTCTCACCACAGATGATTGTATTATGGAACCAGTAATATTCCAGGTACTTAAACGGTAAGAACTAGCATATTTATTTTGAAATGTTATTTCTAGTATTTCCCCCCCCCCCGCATTAACCCATCAATAGCATCAGTAGTGGTGGTGGGATAGTTAAACAGAAAAAAAAGGCATTGTTTAACTGATAATCATAATGTAATAATAATTAATAAACTTTGGTTTGTCTACTTCCAGTTTTGACTGTCTAAACCTCAAATAAATAAATACACCTATTTAAATTAATGAATTAAAAAAAAAAAAATACTGTACTCTTAAATTTTATGTTGTAATTCAATTATTTGAATATCATGTTCAGAAAAAAAAATGAGTGGTGGTGGGTAAATTAGGAACATAACACTATTAATCAGACATGATATGGTACACAAGTACAAAACTGATCTTGAGATATATCCACATCCATTTTCATAATGTTGCTAATAGTAAGCAATGCAAATAAGAAATAAAGTATAATTATTTGACAAGTGTCAAACTTAGAACCTTTTAGCCTGTCTTAAAGAGACAGCTGCCCTACTTATTAAGTCACAGAGACCTTCTGATGGTAGAAAAACCTAACTATATAGCTATACCTTATATTTCCCTGGTCTCCTGATACATTACTATCTTTTTTATTTACATACACTTGTAGTAATAGAAGGGATGCTAAAAAGAAGAAAGTAACTTTTAGCCCTAAAACCTATGGGATATTCTACATGTCCATCCTTCAACACACTCGGCATGTCATTTTCAAGTTTCTTTAACTTTTTAAATAGAAAATGGTCATTCCCTTCCTTCAAAGAAATTCTAAGTGCCATCTCATTAGCAAAAAAATTAATATTAATTCCCAATTCTTCATCTGAGGAATTAAAAAAAAATAATATATATATACTAAATTTTTATTAAAATGTTGTGTTGGTTTTATTGCAGTTTTCTCCAAGCTGGAGGCTCCCCTGAACATGTTGTTGAACTTTTGTCCAGTAATTACATTGCAGTGGCACAATGTGTTAATCTTTTGGCAGAATGGCTTATTCTTGTTGGTAAGAAATGATTTTTTTTTTTTTTTTATTTGTTTGAATATTATACAACTTGTCTGGTTTACAAACAAGATTGGACTCTGTATCCATTGCTTGATTTACAACATAGAAGTATCTGTTGCCAAAGTATTTCCCCACCCACCCTTTTTTTTTTATCACTCTTTGAACTCGAGTGGCTGGTATTTATGCCACAAACTAGAAGCACATAATTTAGCCAGAATTTCAGCCATGAATTCCATACTTTTACATCATTATTACCAATAAAATGTAAGTTTGTATATAATTTTATTATGTTTTCATATATTTTAAATTGTCTATAGAACGTAAGTTGAAGCAATTAAATAACAGATGACAATATTTTACATGTCCAGCTATTTTTCAAGCCAGAACCCCCAGCGGGGAAAGACCTATGATTGTAAGAAGCTCCCCTAGGTTTTCAGGGTTAATATTTCCAATTTTTTTCTTTCTTTCTTTCTTTTTTCCTTCTTTGTTCAATGGAGGTTCCAACATTTAATGTTCATGAGGAAAGATTCTTTGTGTAGATGTAATTATGCGATGATTTGCATTTGTTTAATCCCCAAAAGTTGTTGCTTTACCTGTTGGTTGTATGAGCAGCTATTTGTGATGTAATTACTGCACAGGTTGAGTCCATGATATTGCTATCACTTATGCCTATTTGTAAATGTGTCTTGAGGACAGCACCATTGAAAGTGAACTGGAACAAAAGTAACTTTCAGTTAGAGTACATAGAATGGATCTTTATGAGAGAGAGAGAGAGAGGGAATAATGAAATGAACATTGTCATCATCAAAGGAACCAGATTTTGTGAAGAAGGAATATGAGTTTTGTCTGCCTTCATTAGTTAGGAGACACCAGAAACAAGTATCAAGGTATTGTTAGCTTATTTGGCTTGGTAACTAATGTAAGACTTTTGCTAAATCTTTGTTTGATATAGTGTAAAGTATTGAGTCACTCCTGCAGTATTTGGCACTATTCACTACAACATTTGATTCAATTTTATAATTTTAACTCTGAACTTCTGTGCTTCAAATAAATTTTATGCATTGTCATAACACTTGATCAGCTCAAAACTAATTGATATTTTTGGTGGTGCCTTAGAAATAAGAAAATTTTAAATGTTTTTCTTTTTCCTTTTCTGTAGGTGTTGATTACAAAGAAGTTCAAGAAAGAGTGGAAAATCATTTGAAAGAAATAATTCTGAAATGTTTTGACCCGAAAAAAGCTGATTCTATTTTCTCTGTTGAAGGAGAAGTAAGTATTTGCTGATGTAGAGTCAATGATACACTTTGGGAAAGGTATGAATTCTTACTGGACATTGGCATGATGGTTAGAATGTTCGCCAATGGCCCGGGAGACCTGTGTTCAATCCCAGGTCGAGTCATACCAAAAAATCAAAAATTGGTACTTGATGCCTCTTTGCTTAACACTCAGCATTATATGGTATGGATCAAGGGTAAAGTGGAGCAATCCAGGGAAAGGAGTAGCACCCTCCCCTACACTTTGGTGTAGTAGCTATTGAAAAGGGAGCCTTCGAGTCACCCTCAACTAATGTCGCCAACTTTACTTTTATGAACTCCCTCATCTCCTTAGCTATTATTAAGTAGTACCATTACTGGTCTTCTGCAAGGATGGCTTTAGCATTAAATAACCCACAAAAATTGATATGCCATTAAACAAAGAAACCAAACTAAAGCTACTGTCCTCATCTTTGCTGCTATTATCGTCACAACATTTCAGCTAATGTGCCCTTTGACCTTTTTCAGGTGTCATAAGCTTTTGGGAATTTTAAATCAAGTTTTTTATTCAATCCATTCTGCTGAACATGTTGAGATGATAGATTATATATCAATTTTTAACTCATCATTTTAGTTGACAGATATTCTCCAGTCTTTGTCATTCTGTTGGGGGAGGCAACAAAATTGGGGTGAGGGAAATGGAAACAATCAACAAAATGTGGTGAGTGGGGGAAGGCAACAATCTCAAGGGGATGAACAAAAATGACGTCAAAGTCATGTGGAAAAAAAAAATGAGGTCCAAGAAACCCACTGAATATAAATAATGTTACATTTTTAAATATTTATTAACCATATTTACATTTTTTTTAATATTGAAATTCTGCTATCAGTAACTACAACAGTAATAATTTAAAAAAAAAAAAAATTAATTCTTACAATTTAAGTTTTTATTTGGTTAATTTTTTTCTCTCTCTCTCTCTCTCTCTCTCTTTAAGGTTCCGTCCTGGCTTGCTGAAATGATAGAGTTCTCCACTTGGAGGAACCTCTTTTACAAACTTGCTGAGGAATATCCTGATTGTCTTATGCTTAATTTCACTATCAAGGTAGGGTTTTCTTTCTTTCTTTTTTTTTTTTAACAGATTTTATTTTTGTTTCATTAATCAGCTTTACTTCAGTTGATCTTTTTTTTTTTCCCCCCAATCTAATGCATTTGACTTGCACTTCATTTTCTAAATGAAGATTACAATTTATCTTTTATCATAGAAGTTCTTAACAAGATAAAATTTTTATGACATTTAACAACCAAATGGGGGGAGGTCGTGGTATAATGGTTAAAGCAATGGACTGTGGAATCGTAAGCGAGTTCATACTCCAGTCGCGCTATTACGTTCACTTTTGGGCAAATGTCCTGGGAAAAGGTATGAACCCCTTATCCTCCCAGCTATGGGTTAAATAGTACCACTACTGTTCTTCTAGGAGAATGGCTTTGGCATTAAATAACCTACAAAGGTTGATATGCCATTAATCAAAGAAACCAAACCAAATTTTTTTCAAACTTTGAATTTTAAATTGCATGAATGGGTGTGATATGATATCAAAATAATCAACAATAGCAACCGTAATGAACAGCTATAACATAGGACCGTTGGTATGATGTGGGATTGTCATTTTATAGACCACCAGAGAGCAGCACTATATAAATAGTTTACATATGTCGCAACATACAGAGTGTTTTGGCTCAGTCAGCTGGGGCTGCAGAATATACTGGCTGCATCTCTGCAGAGAGGTAAGACTCACCCAATGAGTGTCCTGGATACGACATTAAACAATCTGATGGTGAGGCTCCAGTAATACTGGAGCTTTGGGGAATGCAGAGTATATCTTTATTGCCATTGCTCTGGCCCAGAGTGGTAGCACCCTATAGGGTCCTATCTATGAGTCAAATAGGACTAACTTACTTGGAAACCCACCAAAAATAACGCATGAACCAATCACCAGAATAATTAGCAAACAATTAGACATTAAACTAGGACCGTTCACACAAGAAGAACTCGACTCGGTTCTCAGAAAAATTAAAAATAGGAAAGCTGCAGGGCTGGATGAAATTCCCCCGGAAGTATGGAAGACCAGACAATTCAACGACATACTGCTCCGCCACTGCAACGCAGTATACAATCAAAATCCAATAGATAGATGGATGAAGGGATGCATACTCCCCTTCCCTAAAAAGGGGGACCTCGGATTAGCCAAAAACTACCGAGGCATAACACTTACATCCATAGCTGCCAAAATCTACAATGCCCTACTACGAAACCGAATAGAACCCAAAATCGACAACATACTTAGAAAAAACCAAAATGGCTTCCGAAGAAATAGATCCACGACCTCACAAATATTAACCATCCGCAGAATCCTTGAAGGTGTATGGGCAAAGAACCTACAAGCGACATTAATATTTGTCGACTTTACCAAGGCTTTCGACTCCATTCACAGAGGAAAGATGGAACAAATCCTACTAGCGTACGGCATACCTAAAGAAACCGTAGCGGCAATAACGATTCTCTATAGAAACACTAAAGTAAAAATACGATCACCGGATGGAGACACAGAATACTTTGACATTGTAGCAGGAGTACTACAAGGGGACACGCTGGCCCCGTACCTCTTTATCATTTGTCTAGACTACATACTTAGAACATCGATTGACAAAATCAAAGAGAATGGCTTCGAACTGACGAAGAAAAGAAGCAGAAGATACCGCGCAACAACAATAACCGACGCCGACTACGCAGCATTACTGGCAAATACACCTGACCAAGCCGAAACTCTTCTGCATAGTTTGGAACGAGCAGCAGCAAGCATAGGCCTCTATGTTAATGCACACAAAACGGAATATATGTGCTATAACCAAACGGGGGACATCTCCACTCTAGAAGGAACCCCACTTAAACTAGTAGACAAATTCATGTACCTAGGAAGCAGCATCGAATCAACCGAAAAGGACATCGAAACGAGGCTAACGAAAGCATGGACAGCTATCAATAGGCTATCGATTATATGGAAATCAGACCTAACCGATAAAATGAAACGCAGTTTCTTCCAGGCAGCGGTCACATCGATACTGCTATATGGATGCACTACATGGACGCTAAGAAAACGGCTGGAGAAGAAACTAGATGGCAATTACACAAGAATGCTGCATGCAATCCTGAACAAGTCCTGGCAGCAACACCCCACAAGACACCAACTGTACGGCCACCTGCCCCCTATCACGAAAACTATTCAAGTTAGACGAACCAGACATGCAGGACACTGCTGGAGAAGCAGAGATGAACTCATAAGAGATGTACTCTTATGGATCCCCACACATGGCCGCGCAAAAGCAGGGCGACCAGCTCGAACGTACATTCAGAGGCTATGTGAGGATACAGGATGTTGTCCTGAAGACCTACCTAGGGCGATGAACGATAGGGAGGAGTGGTGAGAGAGGGTCAGGGATATCCGTGCTACCAGCACGATATGATGATGATGATGATGAATTGTGTTAAATAACCTACAATGGTTGATATGCCATAAAACCCAACCCAACCAAATCATATATATTTAATATATATGTATAAAGAGGATTTGGCATTAAATAACCTACAATGGTTGATATGCCATAAAACCCAACCCAACCAAATCATATATATTTAATATATATGTATAAAGAGGATTTGGCATTAAATAACCTACAATGGTTGATATGCCATAAAACCCAACCCAACCAAATCATATATATTTAATATATATGTATAAAGAGGATTTGGCATTAAATAACCTACAATGGTTGATATGCCATAAAACCCAACCCAACCAAATCATATATATTTAATATATATGTATAAAGAGGATTTGGCATTAAATAACCTACAATGGTTGATATGCCATAAAACCCAACCCAACCAAATCATATATATTTAATATATATGTATAAAGAGGATTTGGCATTAAATAACCTACAATGGTTGATATGCCATAAAACCCAACCAGACCAACCGTACAGGGTATTTACAAAAAATGCATTTTTTTTTTTATTATTTGCATTTAAACTATTTTCTTTGTATCCCTGAAAATTATATATTTTATATGCATACATACATATTGGGCTGTCTACAACTATTGCTTTCATGGATACAAAGAAGTTAAAATAGTTTACAAATTATCAAAAAAAACTTTTTTCTAAACACGATATAATTTTACTGAATATAAATCAGTTTAGCTATTGTTAGTTTTGTCCCCCCATCACTTTTTACAGTTTTAATTTACCTGCCATTAGATGACAGGATTAACTTCTTTGGAGATGTAAGAGAGGTTTTGAAACCTTTTTTTTTTTTTCTAATTTCCACTTCTTGCATCAATATTTCGTCCAGGTAACTCATTTCTTCAGCCATATTAGCTCATGAGGAGGGAGATATATTAATAATCACTTTTTTTCATATCAGGGATTTTTTTTTTTTTTTTATAAAATTTCAATCATTCCCTTTCCTCTATCAGAGCAATTGGCATATTTTAATGACTAGTTTGAAAGATTTTTTGATTACGTGCAACATTACGGTGAAAGGAATAAAATAGTTTGTTTGGGTTAGTGAATGGAACTTGTTAAGTTAGAATAGTGAAGATCTACTTCCCTCCAGTTTTTTGACCTTGTGCTACATTTTTGTATTTTTATATACAAATAGATATTTAGACATTTTAAATTTTGCCACAGTGAAGATCAGACAACTGTAATGAAGGGGAAAAAAATACTTGTGCAATGACAGGTATTTCTCTTTCTTCACACATGCATACACATATTGAAGGGAAATGGTGAACAAATTGTATCGTGGTAAGGAAGAGATACACAATGAAATAGTTAACTATTTATTAACTGAAATGGTACAGTCCAAACAAATATAAGTCTTGCACTGTTGGCGTTATGTCCAAAGTTGGTCTTACTACTGACCGAGATATTTCAGTACCGATGTGCTTAAGAAACACAACATCTTTTATACTTCCGTAGATACTGGAAGTCATGTGGTATGAGCCACTATACAACACAAATAAAAGTATTTTACACACGATCAATCATATAGAATTATGATCTCTCTGGTAAAATGAGATTTCTTCCACACTGTAACTTTGTTAGTACTGCAGTATGGCTCCACCACTTGAACTTTCATGAAAACCATGGAGAAAAAGCTACATAGGAATGACAAGAATGCTGCAGACTGTTTTGAACTAATCCTAGAAGCAGCACCCTACAAAACAGCAACTCTACTGCTACTTACCTCCCATTACACAAACCATCCAAGTAAGAACAACAAGACATGCTGCGCACTGCTCGAGAAGTACGGACAAATTCATAACCGACATTCACCAATGGACTACAACACATGGACACACCCTTGTTGGCCAACCAGCAATAACTGACATTCATCAGTTCTATGGACACTAAATACCGTCTAGAGGACTTACTAAGAGTGATAGTTGATAGACAGATAGCCCAGAGAGAGTCAAGAGAATCTATACTGTTACCATGCCTTAATAATGATGATGACGACATATTGCCTGATCTGAATAGTTTAGTTTATTTTTCCCATATAAAAAACTAAAAATTATAGAATTGAAATGTTTTTCATTTTCTTTTTCCAGCTGATTTCTGATGCTGGTTATCAAGGAGAAATTACAACCGTCTCTACAGCTTGTCATCAAATTGAAGTTTTCTCACGTGTCTTGAGAACATCCATTACCACATTCTTAGAAGGTGGTGAAGATGCCTTGGAAAAAAATCTACCAGAGTTTATGGTAATTTCAAATTTATTTTGTAACTAAATGCATCTTATATTTAGTATCAATTCCTCTTTATTTTTGCTGAATGGTGCTTGAAAATATTCAGATAATTTACATTTAATTGGGGTAAAATATTTGAATACAGTAGTCCTTTCTCTATTCATTTTCAGTTAACAGTAGTCAAACTCGGTGTAATGAGAAATGCCAAGATACTTGTTTCTCATTTCCTCTGACAAAAATGGGACTCATTTTACTTCTTGCTTTGTTTTCCTCTCTCTCTCTTTCACTCACAAAGGTTCACTCTATATACTCCAACCAAGTGTCACTCTTGTTCTGGTTCTCTTCTGAGTGATAAAAAAAACTGCACTCTGAGTTTTTATGTACATGATAACTCATGCATATTCCAAAGCAATAGTGACATAAAATCTCAAACTTTCACATGTGCATGAATCACATTGTAAATGGCTGCTTCCATGAAAGGCATTTGAATTGGTGCATTCTTTTTGCATCAGGTAAGTGAAAGTCATCCCACTCAAAAATAAACAATCCATAAGTTTTAATAATGATTCCAAAATAGAAGAATTATGATGCTGGCAATTCATATATGCTAAAGAGAAGCTATAAAGTTCTTCCTTTAAGTAAAATGGTAAAATTCATCTACTAAAAGTATTGCCAATATTTGTAGTAAGAGCAAATCTGTCACAATTCATTAGTTAATTTCATTAGATATTATTGATAATGTCTTAATTGACCCAGTTAATTAATTAAACTTTATAAATAGGTGTATGCATGCTTCGGAAAAAACATTGGATTTTGTACGATCTGATTTTTAGATAACTTTTGAGGGTCTAGGAACATGATCCCCCCCCACACACACACACAGAAAACTTTTTTTTTTAGAAAAAAAGAAATATAAGCAAGCCATTGAGTCTCATAAAAGAAATTATGAAGACTCAAGTTAAAAGCAAAATTGTATCCAATTATACCAAGATAAACTTCTTTTTTTCTACTGTCAAAAAAAAAGAAAATATTTAGAATATTCACTATTTTAAAATTTCTCTTTGAATAATTTATAATAACTGTTTATATAAGTAAAAGTGAAGTGGGTGACCATAGTCAAGGATGACCAGAAGGCTCCCTTTCCAATAGCTACTACACCAAGGTGTAGGGGAGGGCACTACTCCTCTCCCTGGATTGCTCCACTTTATCCTTAATATGTACCTTATATCACTGAGTGTTAAGCAAGGAGGTATCAAGTACCATTTTTAAAGTCTTTGGTATGACGCAACCTGGGATTGAATCCAGGTCTCCCGAACCATGGGCAAACACTCTACCCACTTGGCCAATGAGCCTGGGTCTCATAAATATAATGAGAGAAGGAGATTTGGACATGTAAAACAAAGCTGAATAGATTTTTTAACCATGTCATAATCACAGTTGAAAATAAAAATAGTTTAGCCCTTATTGAAATCCAAGTGCTAACTTTCCTAACAAAATGACTCTTCCTTCATAAAATAGATCAGTTTTGAATCGGCTGACTGTATCTCCTGAAGAGGGCTAAGACATGACACTTAACTGCATCTAATGGTGAGGCTCCAGTTCTAAGGAGTGTGGAGTTCTCCTTTATTGCTTTTACTCCCAAGTCAACTCTGACTTGGAGTGGTTGTACCTTTTATGGTCCTATCTATGTGTCAAATAAATTTGTTTTAAGATAATTCAATGCGACAATATGAAAAAAAAAATCCTAAAAAAAGAAATTTAAATATAAGCATACAATTCCCCAACCTGTAGGCATATAATAACCCTAGATGGGTTGACATACCATTAAAATCAACCAGTCTTTCCTGCTAGAGTTATTTATTGCAAATATATTAAACCAGTTTTAATTATCTAAATTGAGTTCTATTTTAATAATTCCAGTTAAATTTGTGTTGAGAAGAAAATGGTAAATTATTTCAAGGGCAATTTGAACAGTTAGTGAAGATTGAACACCTGATACAATTGATATTGATCCATGTATTTAAAGGATTGTTTGTCTGCCTGGATAATCTTTTATTATGTTCTTATGATCCATCTTCTTTCAGAAAATGGTATGTCATGGAGAGCATACTTACCTGTACAGCCAGGTATTGATGCAGCTATTATCCCAAGAAATAAAAGGGGGTTCTAATCTTCGCAGATTATGCCAAGAGTTACAGAAGTGTGCAACAGACAAGTATGACCTTTTTTTTTTTTTTTTTTTTTTTTTTAAGAATGAGTTTCCCCAAGGATATTAACACAGTGTGAAATGCAAACAGCCTTGTTTAGGATTTTGAACTCTGTTGTGTCCATTTCCTATGATGTTATCTGTTACACAATCAGTATTTTATTAATGTGTAATTTAATTGATTTTTTTGTTTGTTAATTTTTTTAACCCCCCCCTTTTTTTTTCTTTCTTTTCTATTGATTTACATTGTATTTTTCTGCTTTGTTTCAGGGGCTTGGATGTGACACCAATTACAATGGCTCTTAGTGGAGCAGCTGCCTACCCTAGGGCTTGCCAAGCCTTATCTTGCATGCTTTCTCGTCAAGCTCTCAATCCTGCTGACATAACCATTGTAATTCTTTTTTTCTTTTTTTAGTTTTAAGAAAACCCTATATATTTATTAAATTATCTTACTCAATTTTTATAATGGCCTTTCATAGTCTTTTTTTAATTTTTTTATTTTTTATTTTAAGCATAATAATATTAAAATGCTTAAACTTAGAATAAATTAATTTGCAACTTACAAATAATAGTTTAAAGATCTCTGTTTGTACTCACCAAGTTCTTTGTAATTATGAAAACATTGTGTAAATATGCACAGGTGAACAACTTTAATAAAAACTTTGTAGTTAAAAGCTCAAGCTGCATTCTGATTGGTTTATAATCCCAGATCTCTGAATCTGACTAATATTCATACTACGTGAACCTTGCTAAGTTATTGACAGTGTTTAATCTGTTAAGTTATTTAATGCTGTCTAATTGTCACATTATTTTTTTCTGGTGTAAGTAGTTAGATTTTCTAAGGGGTTTTAATGATAGCAAAGATATTCCATTCTCAATTTATTTTATATTAAAACTGTATAAATTTTTAAAGTGGAACACAACTTAGATGTGAGAATCTTGAAGTACTTATTTTAAACTTGAATATTTTTCTTTTATTTCTTCAGCTTTTCAAACGTTATTCTGAAGGTAATCCTCCCCCTGTAGAACTTATTCGAGTACCCGCTTTCCTTGGTAAGTATTTCAGCATTTTAAAAATGTCTTTCACTATGTACTCCTATCAATGGAGCTTAGAATATGCTGTTGTATTCCTCTGCAGAAAATGGGGTGTCCTGGGTATGATACTAAACTGCATCCAATGGTAAAGCTCCAGATCTGTGGAGTACCCCTTCATTGCCATTACTCCCAGGTCCACTTTGATCCAGAGTGGTAGTCCATTTTATGGTCTCATCTATAGATCAAATATATCTGTTTAAAAATTCAATGGGAATATTGATAGTATATAAATGTAAATTATTCATAGTAAGAATAGTTACTTAAAGTTGTAATTGATGACGAAGGATTATTATGAAATACTTATAACCATATAACTATGTGCAAACAAATGACCAATATTAAATAGAAATAATTACTTAAAATTATATAATTATTAGTATTAGATCAGAAAACTTAAAACCCTGCAACTGAAAATTATTTGTATTGGATAGGAATACATGATGTAAATGTCTGCAAAAAAAAAAAACCTCTTCAAAAAACAACTACACAAATAACCTGTCGGCATAAAATAAGCCGAGAAAGGTTGACATGCCATTAAAACTAATCGATCAACCTGAGGATTTTATTATGTTGGATTGGGGGGGTGGCTGTCTACAGATTGCTAGCAAATATTTATAGACTTTCCCATCAGTAGAAACTGTAAATTAGCCAATCAATAGAGACTAAGGTATATATGAACAATGGCAAAATTACAAAGTCTAGACTTAATGCAGCCTTGTTACTTGGAAGAAATATCTTTTGTATGGCTCAACTATAAACAAGATGGTTACCCAAATTCCAATTGGTTAGGGGGTCCAGGGCTGCAAAACTTTTTTTTGATGGCGATGAATCCAAGTATGAGTTATGGGAAGTGAAGTTCCTAGGATATCTTAGAATTCAACATTTACATCAAATTATACTGTTACCAACAGACCAGAATGATGATATTGACTTCATAGAAAAGAATGCCACCATCTTTGCTGAACTCATTCTGTATTTGGATGATAAAAGTGTCATTATTGATAAGAGATGCTCGAGACAATGGAAGAAAAAAGCCTTAAAAATATTAAGGGAACATTATTTGTCAAAAGGAAAGCCGAATGTTATTTCACTTTATACAGAGCTAACATCTTTGAGAAGATTAGAATCAGGGTTTGTTAGAGACTATATAATAAGGAAGGAGAATATTTCTAACACTTCTGAAAGAAGCTGGGGAAGTTATAAGTGACAGACTTTTAATTGCTATGGTTCTCAAAGGATTACCTCCAAATTTTAAACCTTTTACAATGGTTATAACCCAGAAAAAGAAAACCATGACTTTTCTGAATTTAAACTATGTTTAAGAAGTTATGAAGAAACAAAGCATATGTGTTACTCCCTAGATGTATCTAACAATATTACAAACGAAGACCCCATTTAAAAAGATTAACCCAAGAAATAAACTCGGGGTAAGTACGCATTCTCGCTATGATTGTAAAACAACAAATTATAGTTACAACAATTACCAAAAACTTTAGCATAGTAGAGAGGACTATAAAATCTCCCCCTCAGAGAAAACAAATATTAATTGTTACGTTTGTGGAAGAAGAGGCCACAAAGCATTTGAATGTAAAAAGTGATTTTTGTCATAATGTAAAAACCTATTCTGTCTAGACTACGTGCTTAGAACATCAATGGATAAAATCAAAGAAAACGGCTTCAAGCTGACAAAGAAAAGAAGCAGAAGGTACCCCGCAAAAACAATCACCGACGCCAACTACGCAGCAATTCAGGCAAATACGCCTGTCCAAGCCGAAACACTATTTCATACTCTGGAACGATCCGCCGCAGACATTGGCCTCCATGTCAATGCACACAAAACGGAATACATGTGCTTTAATCGAACTGGTGACATTTCCACACTAGGCGGTAGTTCTCTGAAACTAGTAGACAAGGAAGCAGTGTCTCATCAACTGAAAAAGACATCAACACACGGCTAACAAAGGCATGGACAGCTATCGATAAGCTATCGGTCGTATGGAAGTCAGACCTGACCGATAAAATGAAACACAGTTTCTTCCAAGCAGTGGTCGTCTCAATACTGCTATATGGATGCACTACATGGACACTAACTAAACGGCTGGAGAAAAAGCTAGACAGCAACTACACGAGAATGCTGCAAGCAATATTGAACAAGTCCTGGAGGTTGCCTCAAAGCACCAACTGTACGGCCACTTACCTCCCATCACGAAAACTATCAAAGTTAGACAAACCAGACATGCAGGACACTGCTGGAGAAGCAGGGACGAGCTCATCAGTGATGTACTCCTATGGACCCCCTCATATGGCCGAGCAAAAGCAGGACGACCAGCTCGAACCTACATACAGCAGCTTTGTGAGGATATGGGATGTAGCCCTGAGGACCTGCCAGAAGCGATGAACGATAGGGAGGAGTGGCGAGAGAGTGTCAGGGGTGTCCATGCTGGTGGCACAACACGATGATTATGATGATGATTCTAAAGGCCAAACCTATTTCTTTGCTTTAGGATATGATATTGTTTCAGACAAGACTAATTTATTAGTCGACTGTGGAGCAACCAATCATGTAATAACTGATAAGTCAAAATTTTGAACCAGGAAATTGTTGAATTGGCTGACAGGAGCCAAGCAAATGACATAGTGTTGAAAAGAGGTGACATCTGCATTTATCTATGCTATAGCAAAGGACATGTTGATGTATCTTTAAAAAATGCTTTATCTTTTCAGACATTTAAACAAAATATATTTTCAGTACAAGTGGCCACAAAAAATAATGCACATATAAGTTTTGAGTGTGACAACTGCCAATTAATTTATCCTAATGGAGCAGTTTTCAACATAACACAAAGAGGATGTTTGTATTATCTGAAAAATATCGTTTCTGCCAGAAATGCCTCTTACGACTTACACATTTGGCAGAAAATCATAGGCCACTGTAACGAATCTGATATCAAAAAGTTATCCAACTTAGTAAAAGGAATGAAGATAAAGCAACACCAAATTATGCTCTTAACTGTGATATATGTATTCAAGGGAAGATGTCTAATGACAGAAATAAGACTTTGGATTGCAAAGCGACAGAAATCCTTGCACTTGTACACTGATTTAGCAGACCCCATACAACCCTTAGCAAAAGATGGTTATGAATACATAATTAGTTTTATGCACAAAATGAAATTGGATCTTCGTTGTGAAAAAGGCATCTTTGTCGGCTATGATAAACAAAGTCCAGATTACTTGATTTATTTTCCGGAAATAGAAAGAAATTAAAAGAGTTAGGTGTATGAAATTTACCGACTCTTATGATAATAGCTCACTATCAAAACCAGATAAAAATATCGAAAATGAAGAATCCTTAATCACATATGACATAGAACCGAAAAACAACCTAAACACGAAAGGGAAGGGGCAAATAACTCGTAATCCAATCTGAAAGAGAAAAAGACCCAATTTTTTTGTAGTGGAAAACTTTGAATTTGGTGATGTTGATTACTGTTGTACTCTGCGTGTGATTCCTGCTAATTACTCTGAGGCTGTGAATTCTCCAGAATTCAATAACTGGATTTTAGCAATGAGGAGAGAATTTGTTTCCTTAGTAGAAAATAATACTTTTGAATGGCAGAAGGCCCCAACAAATAAAAATATTATCGGTAGTAGGTGGTTTTTTACAGTAAAAAGTAAAAGCAATAGAAGTTATGAGTACAAAGGTTGTTTTGTTGCCAAAGTCTACTTGGAAATATATGGTAAGGATTATAGAGGAACTTTCACCATGACGACAAATATGGCTTCCATAAGGTTACTATTGCAAATAGCAGTCCAGTATGACTTGTTAATTCATCGTATGGATGTTAAGAGTGTATATTTAAATACTCCCTTAGACTGAATATATGTTGAGCCGCTGGAAGGCTTTAAAGGTAAAAATGGGAATTATGTTTGGAAACATAAAAAATCCTTATATGGGTTAAAACAGAGCAGTCGAACTTGGAATAAAACATTCCATACTTATTTAACAACACAAAATTTCGTCCAATCACCTGTTGACCTCTGCATGTACATTCAAAAAGTCCACGATCAAATATCAATCATTTTATTGTGGGTTGACAATATATAAATAGCTTAAAAGACTGAGGCACACGTTATGCAAATTAAGACAAGACTAAACTCAACATTCAAAATGACTGATCTTAGGAAATTATCCTGGTTTTTATAAATACAATTTGAACGCGAAATAATACTATTAAAATGAATCAATCTAGATATATAGAGAAGATATTATCAAAGTTCACCATGGCAGATTGTAAACCACATTCAACTCCATGTGAAATGGATGTAACAAAAAACAAGTGATGAAGTCAATGTAATAGAAAGCAAACCTTATCATGAAATTATTGGCAATATAATGGTTGCAACAAGACCAGATATTATTTATACAGTTATTAGGTTGTCTCAAGACCAAGCAAAACCAAATTCTTTCCATTTAATGAAGGCAAAACATGTCTTATGTTATTTAAAAGGCACAATCAATCCGTCACTAATATTTAAGAAATCACAGAAACTCTTGAAATTAGGATTTTGTGAATCAGATTGGGCTAATTTAAGTGACAGAAAAAGTGTAGGAGGATTTTGTTTTAGATTGGCGGAAAATAACCCAATGATTTAATGGAAATCTAAAAAGCAGAATTCGGTCACTTTGTCAACATCGGAAGCAGAATTTATAGCTATTTCATTAGCAAGCCAAGAAGCCTTGTATCTTTGAGCACTATTGAGAACTTTAATGGAACTTGAGTTGCTTAAGAATCCAACAACTATTCATTGTGATAATCAGTCCAGTATTGTTTTGGCAAAAAAAATCCAGTCGTTCATTAAAGATTGAAACATTGATATAAAATTTCAGTTTATACGTGATGAAATAAATAAAGGGTCAATTCTTTTAGAATACATTGAAACAGAGATAAATGTAGCCAACGTGTTCATGAAGCCAATAACAGGAGTAAATTAAACACTTTCAGAAAAATTATAATTGGTAATTGATTCTTAACTTAGTGAATTAGGCATGAATAGCCCAGTTGACTGGGACAGAAGAATACATCGACTGCATCTCAAACAAAACACAAAAAAAAAATTGAATCCCTCATGTTTTTGTGTCAATAAAACAAAATTGTATTGATACTAATACTTAAAAAAAGAAAAAAATAATTCGCATTTTTTAAAATTTTAATATGTATTTCTTTTTAAAGATGGAAGATTCCATTTTATACTTCCAAACAGGGCGTGTTGGGGGAGGGGGGAAGGGTATTGGCTGTCTACAAATTGCTAGCAAATATTTATAGACTTTCCCATCAGTAGAAGCAGTAGAATAGCCAATCAATGAAGACTAAGGTATATATATGAACAATGGCAAAATTACAAAGTCTAGACTTAATGCAGACTTGTTTCTTAGAAGAAATATCTTTTGTATAGCTCAACTAAAAACAAGATGGCTACCCAAATTCCAATAGGTTAAAACAAAGTAAAAACTCTTAAACAACTACACAAGAAATATATAAATGCACAATGTACTTCAATTCTTAACCTCAAGGCTTGAAATAACCCTATGGGTTTGACATGGCATTAAAATCAATTAATCTTTCTCTATGCCACAATTTTTTTTTTTTTTTTTTCTTTTTTCTTTTCTTTTTTTAAGTATAATAGCTGAAAGTATTTGAAAAGAAACATAGTTCTGTTTTGATTTAAAATAAGTCATGAAATGGATTTGGAAGATAAAAGAAATAGTAAAATTGAAATTTACCTAATTTTTTTGTCAATGTGTGTGCGTGTGTGTGTGTATATATATATATATATATATATATATATATATATATATATATATGTGTGTGTGTGTGTGTAGTTAGGCAGGAATCATTCATTTAAACATGTTTGATTAAATAGTAAAGACACATTTTGTCTGTATAATTTAAATGAAGATCCTTTCAAGTTTCCTGATAAGTGTCTTGGTTTCAAGTTGGAAATGGTGGATGAATTTACCAAAATTGTCCTGAGCGCTTTTGGACCGTTCATAGGCCATCATCAGAGGTTGCTTGCATGTGTAGAGAGTGTTTTTTAAAGAGTTTTGAAAGTTGTTTTGGTTTCTATAACATAACAAAACTAAGCAAATGCAGAGTTGGATAAAACTGAGATGCTGATGAATTTAAAAAACAGAATGCTATCAACGGAAATAGAATATTATCAAGAAATACGGAATATTAAAAAAAAAATCTAAAAGCATTTCAAAACATTGTCACTATTTTCAAAATTAATTCTATTGATTTTGGGTTTTCTGTTTTTATATGTAGGGCTTCTAGGATTTGTAGTAGTTTATCAATTTCATGTGCAATTATAGTGGTGTTTTCAACTAGAATTTTTTAAAACTTGGATTTGAGAATAGAATGTGTTTTAAGATGTAAGGCTCAGGAGCTAGAATAATTAAGGTGCATTGTAAGTCTTCTAGAAAGAGTTGTAATGGTATGGTCAACATACACACTATTTTTTTTGGAGACACAGTCTCCCAAGGGACATTTGAACATATATATGACATTGGTCCTATCAAGAAGTTCAGTAGAGAGAGAAGTATTATTAGAAATAATTAGGTTGGAGCTTTTAAATTTGTTGTAGTAAATGATATATATATACAGGAAAATTCATTTTATTTCATATAGAATTGGGAATTTTAAAAAATGAGGTGTTTTTTCTTTTTTTCATTCTATTTTCAATTTAGTAAAAGGTTTTTATGCTCTTATTCATTTGGTAATCTATTTTTTAGAGTTGTTAATTGAAGCTCTTTTCAAACCTGGCAACCGAATCAATCCTGAACATAAACCCAAATACATCTACCTGTTAGCTTATGCTGCAAGTGTTAATGAAACCTATAAAAAGGTCAGTAGAAAATCTTTGACACATTTTAATCTGCCTTTTTCTCCTTATTCCACTTTTTTCCACTCTCAAAAAACTTGTCAATAAAAACATTAAAATTAACTTTCAATTATTTACTCAAGAATATCTAATGACTTCACATATTTTTCCCCCTATCAATTTGAAACCATTAAGCATGACAAAACTGTGTAAGTGTCCTCATTTTGTTTTCTAATTTCATCAATTGTCTCAAAAAGCTATAATCTGATTGGTTTATAATCTCAGCCTTTTGAATCCAACTAATGCTCACACTACTTTAATTGACTTGAACTTTAAGTTATTTGATATCATATCTGCAAAATTATTTGATGTTGTCTGATTGTCACACTATTTTTTTTTTCTGGTGGAAACAGTAACATTTTATATCATGTATAATCCTGGTGAAAAGCACAGTAAGGGTAACCCAAAGCCAAACATTTTTAGATCTTATTTTTCTTGGTCTACTCTCAATGCTACTAACACCAGAAAAATAAGGTCTCGAAATGTTTAGCTTTGGGTTATCCTATCATGTTTTTAGCCTGGATTAGTTATAACAAAAAAATTTACTTTATATTAAAAACAATGTTACAGAAATAAATTCAAAATTATCACCATTTTTTTTTGAATGCTAAAATCTTAAAGGGAGAAATACCATATATATATATATATATATATATATATATATATATATATATATATATATATATATATGAATTGAGGTCTTGGCAGCTGTTGAACGGATGTATGTAAACAATGGTAATTGTGATTCATAACCATTTAAAATTTACTTCACAGCTAATGGCTCCTCGTGGCTGAATAGTTAGAGGCTTTGGCTTGGCATTTGAGTCAACCGGGTTTCAATCCCAGCTACAGGAAGCTACTGTCTAGCCACACTGATGAGTTCTGATAGAACGAAACAGATCTGTCTGTGGATGACATATATATATATATATATATATATATATATATATAATTCTTGTAAAGGTTGACTTTTGATTTAGTGTCACAAAATCATTAATTTTTGAAGTAAAGTATTGTTATTCTTAGTCTTTTCTATTATGTTTAAATTTCAGCCTTATAAAATCATTACTCATTGGCTGATATCAAGTTTTTATTTTTTTTTGACTAAATTTTACCTATATATGAGTTTATGCAGTATGATTAATGTAATTCCCCACCCCCCATTTTTTTTATTGTTCTTTTTTACTTTGATAATAATTGTTACATATATTTATTTAAATTGTATTTATTTTTTTAACTCAATGATTTAAGAGAGTTCGCAAAAATGTCAACAAGGATGAATTAAAACCAATAGTTCAAGCATTAGAGAAGACACAGGCATTGTGTAGTGAAAACAAAGGATCGTCTGAATTGATTGCTGATATCAGCACGTTGTTCCAATGTATAAGGTCAGTGTAACTTTTACTTCCTTTTGCCTACTCTATGCCCAAGACATTTTCATACACTAACTAGTGTCTTTATTTTGATTGTTATTATACATTTCAGCTGTTATACTCTCTGGCCTTCTTCAAATGTTTGTTGTAGTCAGTAAACTTTTGTGAATTTTGTACTGAACCTTTTAGTCAATTCACAAGAGTAGATAATACAGGACCTGGCAGAACGATCTCTTGAATTTAGAATTGTCCCAACACACAGACTGGTAGCAGTGAGTGAATTGCACTTATGTCTTTGAGCAGCAGCAGCCGCAGTTATACTATTTCAGTGGAATGGTAAACATGTGCTTATGATTGAAACTTATTTAAAAAGTGGTAACTGTCATTGCAATAGAGCAGTTGTTTCCTAAATATGTTTGAGTACTTTGACATGGAAAAGTTCCTGACAAAAAAATGAAATATTGTTATGGGTTGGAAATTTCATTTGACCACTCCCCTGATCTATTCCCTTGTAATATCTTCTTCAAGACAATATGTGAAGGCTCTAGTTTTTAAGCATGGACTGAAGACTACTGACAAGCTAGAAGATTTTATTTACCATGAAATTCTAGGAATACCAATGAGAGATCCCCATAGCGTAGTGGCTAATGTGTTGGACTGAAACATCATAGTGTAAACGAGCTTAAACTCCAGTTATACTATTATATTAATTTTCATACTAATATTCTTGAGGAAGGTATGAACTTCCTTATTCCTCCCCAGCTCTGGGTTAAATAGCACCACTGCTGTTCTTTTATAAGGATGGCTTTGGCATTAAATAACCCTCAAAGGTTGATATACCATTAAACAAAGAAACCAAACCACAGCAATACTTTTTATGTCAAATCCTGTGTTTTTATATATATATATAACACAGGATTTGACATTAAATAACATACAAGGGTTGTTATGCCATAAAACCCAACCAATCAGAAATTAAGACAAACAAAAGATTGTTACTATCCGTACCGCTACAGTCTTGTCTAGAACAATAACAAAATTGCTTTGAACCAAGCTGGCACTGAAGTCTAAAAAAAAGTCCACCAACTTAGTGAATAGTGTTCAAATGCTAGTATCTCACTTTATTCCTATATGACAAATACCTAACATAATGACTAGATGAATGCTGCAGAACTTCCAGATTGTATAACTGATGAAGGCATGCTTTTGGATGATATATTCTTTAAAACAAACTGATGATAATTACTAAACAAAATGGCAAATATTCTTTCTAAAAGTATAATTCAGTTTTGAATAGGATCCATGTTGCCTTTTTTTTTTATGTTCCAAACCATAGAAACCATTCTGCCAGACCCTATATAATAACAATCAAGATGAAGATTCTAGTCTATGTACATCATAGACTATTATCTTCATCTTGATTGTGTATAATAATTCCTCATTTCAGAA
Source organism: Sepioteuthis lessoniana (assembly GCA_963585895.1). Lineage (NCBI taxonomy): Eukaryota > Metazoa > Mollusca > Cephalopoda > Myopsida > Loliginidae > Sepioteuthis > Sepioteuthis lessoniana. The sequence goes on from OY757927.1 coordinate 91,030,632, forward strand.
ACTTAGAAATTTTTGTTGTGATCCTTGTTGTTCTTTATGACTTATTGTTGGATTTGTTTAAAATGATTTTATGAAATTTCTCGGTAAAAAAAAAAATGGAATATTAAAACCTTGTTGAGATCTTTGAATATTTATGGAATGTTTTTTTGACAATTGACTATTTTCTTTGCATATCATTCACAATGTGTCCTTTCTTAAATATTTTGACTGAAATGCATTCCATTTGTAATTGTTAGCTTTAATAAAAATTTTAAAACTTTGATTCAAATTTCTTTATTTTTGATACATAGCCATATACACAAATATGGCCATGTGCGAAATGTACATCGATTGTTTATAATGCTCATAACCACATATAGATAACGTAGAACACATAAAGAACATAGGAATCTCAAAATTCGAAAACACGTAACGACTTGTTGTTCAGGTACAAAACCTTTTTATTAACTTTGAGTTGAAGGTTTTGACACAAGGAGAGACACAATCTTCTATGCTGTCTTATTCATTTGGCCCCCATCTCGAGTGGCCCCCATAGGGCGCAAGTTCGCCTCGCGTCTGCGAGCTCCAAAAGTCGAACCTCCTCATTTGGCGTCTAGTACTCAACTCTCTAACTTTCTTTCAATTCTCCACAAACCTCTGTGCGCTTCCGGTGTGTGATGTTACTCGCACCCCATCACCCGTTTCGTCTCGGACTATTGTAACATCTGAGTGACACCTCCATCCGCCCGCGCGAACACCTGCCTCAATGTTTGCACCTAACTAACCGATGTGCTGAGCCGAAAGGTTCTCAGCCTAACTAAACTCAAAGGCATGGACCGAAATCCCTTGGCCATTACATTACATTTTTCTGACATTAAAGATGCTACATTCTAAAATAAACCTTGAAAATTTACTCTGTATCTTTTTGAAGCCAAAGGTTAACAATTCTAGTAAAAGCGTTTTTGATACATATGGCTCCCTAATAACTGCCCTGTTGGTGGGGCTTAGAATATACTGATTGTATCTTCTGCAGGAAGAGTATGACACCCAGTCAAAAAAAAACCCCAAAAGTATCATGGGTATGATATTAGACTGTATCAGGTGGTTAGGCTCCTGTTCTAAAGCCCTGGTGAGTGTCCAGTACCTCTTCATTGCCAGTATTTTCAGGTCCAATCTGACCCAAATTCATAGTACCTGTTAGATCTGTTTGAAAATTGTTGGATAGGAATATGTGGAACCATATAGTTGTGTAAATTATTTGTATTAGATAAGAATACTTGATATAATATAACTAGGTGCAAACAAATTATGAACAAATTTTTTAAAAAAAGTGAAATTTAAAAAAAATCATTGCAATGGAATGTTCAAAATATAAATCATAACCAAACATTTAGAAATGAATCAAATTTTAGTATTAACTAACCCCTAAAGAGTTGATATGCTGTTAAAGAAATAGACTAAACTTACCCTCTAATAAATTGTATAAATCTGTATATGAATAATCAATAAAAATTGATGTTTCATTAACTTGCAACTACTAATTTGTCAGTAAGTGGTACTAATCAACCAATGATGGTTAGTGACTTGTTGGTCAGAATCCTTTGACTGATTGTCAAAGTAAAATTATGAAAAGGGTTTCAAATCAGATGAAAGTTAAACTTGTCATGCAACATCAACAGCTGCCATTTGGACAATGTGACATGATTATTCATTAAATGTTTTAATAAATCTTTCTTTTCTTCCCTATTTTAAACTCAGACTTTTTGTTGGTAATTCTACAAAGACTTTCTGGTAAAATATTTTGCCCAACATTTTAGCAGAACTGACAAAAAGAATCTTGGAAACTGTGAAATGACAACACTTGTTAAAATTTGTTTTTATCGAAAATTGTGATGTTTGATTTCTTTTTTTTTTTTTCCTATCTGCTTGTGTTTCTAAACAGTCTAGCTTAATAACACAGTAAGAAAGAGTAAACCAAAGCTGAACTTTTTTTTTATATATATAGACTTTAATTTTCCAATGCCAGGTATCACTGGGGAAGCCTTGCCCATTTACCAAAATTTTCTTGAAAAGCTATTTAGAAAAATATGTCTAAATTAAAACCCATTACAAAATTGATAATTTTGGCATTAGATTTTTTCAACTTTCACTTTGTTTTTAATCTTCAATTTTATAACTAAAATTTTCATTATTAAAATTCAGTTTTTATTGAGGAAAATATTCTTTAGTTGCAAGATGAATTTGCTAACCATTACATTACAATGATGTAAATGTTTTTCAATATTACCATATATACTCACATATCATACAACTTTCTATGACTTAATTTTAGCCTGATATTAACCCAGATATGGATTAAGTACTACCACTAGTGTTCTTCAAGTATAGCTTTGGCATTAAATAATCTGCAGAGGTTGGTATGCCATTAAACAAAGAAACCAAACCTAACATTAGAGGGTTATATCATATGCAAGCTACAAACTAGGTGGGTGTAAATATTGTATATACTCTAGTTTCATCTGATCTTGCCTATCATGTGACCCTCTAATATTAGGCTAAAATTTAGGACTCAGAAAGTCAAAGGATATGCAAGTATATGCAGTAATACATTTTTAAAAGTGAATTTATTTTTACAACAGCAATTGGATAAAATATTTTCTTGGAATAAATTTTAAGCAAAACTTTATTCTCTTTGTGATTTATCCAATTTCAGGTTTTCTGTTGTAGCCATGGGTGTATTACGTTGGGTTGATTACATTGTATCTGACAAAAGCTATTTTAAACTGAACACTGACCATACACCATTACACTTGGTCCTTGTTGATGAGGTAAATTTTTTTTTTTTTTTTTTTCCCCTTGCTATTGATTTTTTTCTTGATGTTGCCCATCACTTTTTGTGTATATGTTGATAAAACTTTGGCTTTTTTGATTTGATAATGTTTTCTCAGCATAAATGTGTGGCACATTCCTCTTTGACTATTATTGAAATGTCTTTTTAAAGAAAAAATGGATTCTGGCTCCATAGAAAATTTTTTAAAGAATTCATTAGTAAATGTTTTCTTTTGAAAAGTATACTCTCTACTGTTATGAGAGACTTTTTAGTATGTTAGTAGTCTGTGTATGCAAGTGCAGAAGAAACAAAAGTTTATATCTTCTAACTTCACCATGCCAGTGATCTTGAAAACGGATTACACTGAGTAACAAGTAGGTTACAACTGAAAAACATTGGAATGTAGAAAGATTATAGTCAAACATAGAACCCAAGTATAAAGGGACCAGTTTGGTATTTAAAAAATAAATAAATGCTATAATCTGTTGCTGCTTAGTACAGCATGAACCAAAAATTTGCTGTATGAATGATCCATAATTTTAAGTTAAAAAAAAGTGTTTTCATCATATATTGGATGTACTGAATGACCTCTGACCTTTTTGCTATGCTAACCTACAAAAATATTCAACATCCAATGATATGAAGAGAAAACATTCTAGCACTTATACAACTTTCAAAAATGTTGTAAAGTCAATGCTATACCATAAATAAACAAAATAGTCTAGACCTTGGTGTAGCTTCCCATGTTTGCTTGGATATTCTAAATGTATTCAAATCCCACCACTAATACACACTAGCATTATTATGATAATAATGTACAGATGTTATGAATAGTAAACAATGTTAAGTAAAAACTTTATTATCTTAACTAATAGCCTTTGTAAAAGTAAAGATTATATGGGGACATGGATCAAAGATACAGCAAGGTTAGGTTTAGAAACAAAGTAAGCTTTGATATTTGTTTTTGAGGTAAAAAATGGGTCTTAAAAAGTCATTCTTACATGTGTATATAAAGTGATTTAAGGTCTAAAAATGCTTTGTTGCAATTTTAATAAAATGGATTAATTCTATAAAAAATTCAAAACAATCTGAAAAGATTTGGTGTTATGTTAAATTCATAAGAATAACATAGTGATTTTTTTTGTTGTTTTTTTTTATTATCATTATGAAAGAATTGGAATCAAAATTCACAATTGAATTCTTTTTATCTTAAATTAAATTTATTTGTAGATTGTTACCAGCCACACCCTTCTGCATCAGAAAGCTCTCGACCTTTTAATTCGACTGTTTGAAGCATCATATGAAGAATTGGATGTGTTAGTCAGGGTAAAAATGAAAATTTCTTTGATTTTACAGTGTAACTATTTTCATAACTGCTTCTCCGTGATTCATTGGAGACTTTTTTGTTGATGATAATTTTGTCTTGGTTTGATTTGAATAACCTTGTAACACAGTTGCCAAGATGGTTAATTATTTTATTACCTGGTTTGGTTAGGCCGCGAGTTTTTCAATTAGTTGTTAGCTAAAATCTTTGAGCGTAAATGTAAGTCAGATTAGAAAGTTTAAGTGAATACATCAGGATCAATACAGGAAGATAAAAATGTAAGCAAAATGGATTCATATCTTGTCTCTGACAGGTTAAATTGGGGAAGCGAAAAACAGATTTGGGACATAGGAGATGATGCAATGATTGGGGAAGGGGGTCTCTTTGTGTCTGTTTATGAACCCTTACAGATTTTCTCTCTCTCTCTCTCTCTCTCAAGCTACTGTATGCAGTTTGAACTCGAACAATAAATGACTGTTAATTGTTGACGGAGAGTTCTTCTCATTTTTGAGTTGCCAACACTCAGACAACTTTGTTCCAACAGACCACCCCAAACATCAGAAGCTCCTGATGGATTGTGTCATTCCTTATCTGTGGATCTTTCAAACACGGCATGGGCACAGAAGATTGATAAACAAACTATCTGGAAACACATTTGGTACCAAGCGATAGTGTTATAATTGGTGCTGAGCCAAGCTATGGTACTGTGCCCAAAATAAGGCCCAGGCTGTGCAAACAGTAGTATCATATTTGGTGCCTTAAGACTCTGAGAGACCTCCATGGCATATCCACATCAAGATTTCAACACAGAGATCTCCATGGCATATCTGCACCACATTCTCTGCTAGGAAACCCTGAATAAAAAGTTCCACAGAAATTTAAAAAAAAAAAAAAATCCAGTACTCTGATAGCTCATGGCACAGATATGCCAGCAAGATGTGGTTGATTTCAAACCTGAAGGTTAAACACTGGATAATCAATGATAGTGGCAGAGACCAAAATGAAAATGAAAACAGGAAGAAACAAAGAAAAGAAAAATATATAAAAAGAACTCAACTCTAAAAACAAAACAAAAGCCAACCACAGCATCATGAGGAACAGAGGCACCCTCCCCCCCCAACTGAAATGAAGGAAGATCAACAACAAAAAAATATGCTGTTTCCTGACTGACCCCAAGCAAGAAGAAAGGTGAAATAAGAAAAAGAAAAAAAAAATGATGCTTTGGCTGACTGACCCCTAGCAAGAAAAGAAAAAGTGAAATATGAAAGACAAAAAATTCAACACATCTAGAGAATAGAAAAAGAAGAGGGGGGGGTGACAAAAGGGCAGGTACAATTGCTCATTTCTCAAAAAAAGAAAAATATTTTTGTTTATACCTGTCATTCAAGTGTTTAAGAGTTTGCATCGATAAGATTTTGCTAATTACAAAAAAATATTTGGTTTTATCTGTCTTTCAAGGTTTTAAGAGTTGCATCCAATAGAATTTAAATAATCATAAAAGAAAATTGGACATGAAGACCAGGATATTTTACATATTAGTTGATGCAGAAACTGCAAGATTTTGGGTTACCAGAGGTAAGGGAAGAGAAAGAAAAAAGAGAAAGACAAGCCGGTAGTTGTTTGAACAACAGAAAGTATTGTTTCTGTGATATGTCAAAAAGTGACAGGTTGTAAAAACAAGTTTCAAATTGGGGTACCATGAGAATTTGGGTTTTTTATGAATGAATTTTAATAGGGGACAGAAAATGCACATTTTTATATAACATAAACAAAATTTTTTATGAATGAAATTTTGTAGTAACTTGTAAACGCTAATCATACACATAGTGATTTGATTGTTTATCTCTTTTTCTAGTTTATCCGATTCTCAGCATCCGGGTAATTCTGGACTGCCATGGGATGTTGTCAGGACAATACACATATACTTTTGGATCCTTAGTTAGGTGAAGGGTTGGTGTTTGAGACAAAAAATTTGTATCAGAAAGGTTTTTATGGAAGTCTCCCTGTGATGGGATCGGAAATTTTTGGGTACTGGTAGAAGTCAGACAAGCTTTTGTGAATCTTCCCCTAAATTGGGGTCGAGAATTTTTGGGTACTGAAGACATACCAGGTTCTATGCGATCTCCCTAGATGGGATCGACATGTTTTAGTGTTTTGTGAGGTTCCCCCTTGAAACTGGAGTCAGAAATTTTAGTGTGTTGGTAAGAGACCAGACTACTGTGTTAGTTGAAGTTATGACTTTGCACCCATGTGTAGAAGAGGAAATTTTGAAAAAGGGGATCAGAGATTAGGGAATATATGTGCAGAGTCTTGGTGTGTCTCGTGGTATGTACTAGAAAATTATGGACTCAGTTTTGAATCGTGCTTATAAGAAGGAAATGATGGCTGGATGTGAGCCATGCTTATTTTGAGGAGATACTTGTTGAAAAAAAAATGGCAAATAGGTACGTGCAAACTAATATTAGCTTAAGTTATCCGAAAGAGAAGACGGATATACAGAGAATGAGCAATTTTACATAAAAATATAGATATATGTGTATAGAAAAATTATTAGAAAAGGAAAAGAAGTCAGAGAGAAAATACAGAATGATTACTACAGTGAAAAAGACATTAAGTCATAGAAAGAAAAGAGAAAAAGAAAGAGAAGTGATTCATAATAGGTGAAATAGACATTTGAAATTTTAGTATGAGCAAAATTTTAAAAAAAAGAAACAAAGAAAAAAGAGAAAAGAATAAAAAGATAAAATTGAAAGAATAACGAATGATGAAAAAAAAAAAAGCCAAACAGTCTTTGTTTGAATTGTTTTTAAAATTTATTTTGGACAGTTCTAATGATTTCATGTATTTTTGTCTTATGTTCTTTGGAATTATTTTCATTGAATATTTTTGGGTCATCGCAGCGCAAAGGAGAGAGATTACAGGTTTATTACAAATTGGGAGAGAGAGAGAGAGAGAATAGAGGTTTATTTCAAATTGGGAAAGAGAAAAGATAGAGAAGAAATAAGAAAAATCATTTGATATCATCGTATAACATTAAATAAATTTTTGTCTTAAACAAAAATTGATTATGGAAGGGAGGAGTGTGGCACAGTTGCCATGATGATGAATTATTTTATTACCCGGTTTGGTTAGGTAGTGAGTTTTTCAGTTAGCTGTTAGCCAAAATCTTTGAGTATAAATGTAAGTCAAATTGGAAAGTTTAAACGAATACATAACAATACAGGAAGGCCAAAATGTAAACAAAATGGATTCATATCTGGCCTGGGACAGGTTTGATTAGGGAAATGAAAGCAGTGAATTCAGGACACATGAGATATGATGCAATAATTTGGCAAGATGACATCACCCTGCCGATATCCTGAATCTAAATATATAAAAATTACCAAACTTTGAAAAAGTTAGCAGTAGTCTGTTGGTCAGTTAAAAGTTTGCATTCAGAGAGTTCAGTCGGACTTGTCTCTTTGTGTCTGTTTATAGACCCTTACACATTTTCTCTCTCTCTCTTGTGCTACTGTATGCAGCCAGATGGTGCAAACAATAGTATCATAATCTCCAGATACAAAAAAAAGTCAACTTGGATGTATAAAAGTGATCTTGAAGGAAATAAAAGCAGTGATGTTTTAGTTGATAGAAATAAAAGCATGTTTTTTTACAATCCTCAAAAAGTTGCTTCATGACATTTCTCAGGAGAGTAAGGACTGCTTCGTGGCATTTCTCAGGAGAGTAAGGACTGCTTCGTGGCATTTCTCAGGAGAGTAAGGACTGCTTCGTGGCATTTCTCAGGAGAGTAAGGACTGCTTCGTGGCATTTCTCAGGAGAGTAAGGACTGCTTCGTGGCATTTCTCAGGAGAGTAAGGACTGCTTCGTGGCATTTCTCAGGAGAGTAAGGACTGCTTCGTGGCATTTCTCAGGAGAGTAAGAATTGCTTCGTGACATTTCTCAGGAGAGTAAGGATAGTTTTGTGACATTTCTCTGGAGAGTAAGGATTGCTTCGTGGCATTTCTCAGGAGAGCAAGGAATGCTTTGTGACATTTCTCACGACAATGAAAGTTGCTTCATAGTGTTTCTCCAGAGAGTAAAAGTTACTTTAAGGCATTTCCAAGGATTGTGGAGGTTGTTTTACAACATTTCTCAAAGTCATTGAGTTTGCTTTATATCGTTTTTCAGGTTCAGTTATTGTGGTGGTGGTGGTGGTATGCTATTTAAAAAGAAAAAAAACATTTTTTTCTGTCCAGTTGCAAAATGCAAATATTTTTTTTTTATAAGTTTATAACTTTTTTTCTTTTTAGCTGGAACTCAAAAAGACTGTGCTTGATCGAATGGTACATGTTTTTAGCCTTGGTTGCGTGATTCCTGTAGTCAGCTACATTCGCAAATGTCTAGAGAAACAAGATACAGATATTTCTTTGATCAGACATTTTGTCACTGAGGTAAGCAAACAGAACAAGAGGAGGGTTGTTTATGATAAAACTTTGTTTTTATAACAATCCATTATATAATAGAATTAATTAAACCAAACATTTATTCACTTTGATAATTATATAGTAAAATAGTAAATACTAAAAGCATTTCTAAAAAGTAAGTAGGTGTCAGTATTCTCATAATACATTTTGTGTATGAATTGATTTAGAAAAGACTTGACAACTCATGAATACATTGGGTTTCCTTTGTAATAGCAGTCCATGATGATATTGATGCTTCTATTTAGCAAGGAATCATCCTAATTAGCATTTCATAGTTTTCTCCATTATATCAAGAATTTGAATGATTAAAAAACAGTGTTCAGTTAAAACACCAACCTTGGAAAATTATTATCAAATAGAACTGGAAATTTCATTTCTTTTTAGTTAAATGAAACCATATACAGTATTTGTTGTTTAATTTTTTTTTTTTCTCTCTTTCATCTTATTTTTGTTGCTTTTTATCACAATGCTCTAAGTCATTTTTACATTTTAAGACTTGAATAAGCAGTAGGTGTTAAAAATAAAAAATGTCTCCAATGAGATATTTATTTTCTGCTTAAGATTAATTTTCTGCTGCTCCCTTAACATGGAATGAAAAAAAAATGACCTGAACAACAGAAATAAGAAAAGAAGTACATGTAAAAAAAATCAATAATAAAATTCATGTTGTCCACCTTTATCAAGATTTTTGCAATCATTTCAACTATTTTACCGTGACAATAGAAGGAGTAATGATTTACCTCAAGGAGCGAAATGACCATGTACATATCTAGCATGCAATATGGGTGGGGTGGGGTGGGGTGGGGTGGCGACCTGACTACTCCTGAAATCACAAGTTAAAAGAAACAAATCTTGTACTCAAAAGAAACCTTGTGAGACAAATCTGTGACACATGCAAATTTTAGCTCCTTTGACTAGTCTGACTTTGGTACAGAAGGAAAATGTGTCACTGATTTTTTTGGCATAGGAGTAAGAACATCAAAGAGTAATTCTGGACAACTTTGACTATGCTGCTCCAAGCATGAGAATCCCCTTTGTCATCAGAAGGTACTTAGTGTTTACTTTGTTTCCAGTGTAACTGGTATCTGTCCCAACCAAGTTGTGTTCCAGCAGATACCCACCAGAAATTTGGAAATCAGCTTCTTTTTTTTTTTTTTTCTTTTTTTTTTGACTATACATTGTAAAAGTTAAACCAAACATTCTGATAATGCATCTCTAAAGTAGAGAAATTTGATGAGATATCCATCATGGACAAACAGTTTATCTGATAACTTACAGGAAGAAATTTTTTTTTTTTTTTTTTATTAAAAGAAAAAAAATTGATACTTTTTTTTCTTGTGCAAATGCCAGTACCATTTTTTTTTCTTGAAGGTATTAGATATGATCACCCCACCCTACACAGCAGAATTCATCCAACTGCTGCTGCCCCTTATTGAAAATGAAGATATCACCGGATTACTCAGAACCGAAGATGGATCAGATCCAGTTACAGAATTTATTAGTAAGTATGACATGATATTTTGTTTCTTACTTTTTTTTCCCCCTTTCGTATATAATGTGTGTATACACAGTTGCATGTCAAATTCAAAATCATTCTTATTTATTATAGTACTAAAACCATTCTATTAAGTGTTGTTAAAATTATCTACTAAATACAAAAAGAGAAATTGTCATAAAAATAACCTGTTCGTTGCCATTACTTCCAGTTCCACTCTGACCTTCAGAGTGGTAGTATCTGTTGGGGTCCTATCCAGGGGTCACATAGATTTGTTGAAAAATTATTCATGTTTGATAGGACCATGTGTAAAAAAAAAATTTATAACTGTATGCCAAGAAAAAAAATTGTAAATATGAATGTGATTCCCTAACCTCTAGGCATAGAATAACCCTAGACAGATTGACATGCTGTTAAAATCAGTCATTTAATGACTGAATAATGATGCTATGAATTTCAATGAATAAAAACTGATTCCCAAATGCAGAATCCTGACTAGATTTGATAGCCTTCATTTTCTCAATCTAAATGGAATCTCCTAGCAGAAAAAGTTGTGTGTTTTCTGCAATTCAAATGGAATACTTTATTACAAATTGTAATCTTTAAGCTATTAAGATTCTTTTAAGAGTACAACTCTTACCATTTCACTTAGTCTGCTTATTTTCAATTGATTATTCCCCCCCCCCCTCTCCAAATTCCATTGTCACAATGAGCAATTTGGTTTGTTTGATTGATAAAAACAGGAAAGATATTTTCTGGACAAGACAGTGAACCAGTGATTAATGATGCCATGAATTAGTATATAAAAAATCTGAATGAAAACTTTAGCGACCACTTGATACATTCTTGTGTACTGAAATGAAGATTCTATAGATTATTTTAGACAGTTATTGAATGGATACGAATGGAATAAAACAGAAAATGATTATTGTATAAATAATCTTGAATTTAAAGTTACAATGCTTAATTCGGTAGATAAAACTTCTGTTTTTCAAAAAAAAAAGACTTTCATTTTGAACAACTAATAAATGGGAAAGGAGAAATAGAATTTTAGTAACAAGATAAAAATATGCTTTTTGGAAGCATAAAATTTTCAGAACAATGTCCTTCATTTAAAATACAAAGTTTAAAAATAACAGAAAACTGTTGTTTGTATTCAATGGTTTTTTTCCTTATTTTTATTGTTTTGATCTTTTGTTTTTGCAAATGAACTTAGAGCTGAAATTTTGGGATCTAAAGATGAGGATACTAGTTTGAATATTTCATCAAGAAATGAAAGAAAAATTTTTAAAGAAAAAAATTGGCATAACATAACAAAAAGTTTATTGAAATTTTTCATTTGCAATTTTTTCTTTTTATTATGCTTTTCTTTATATATATATATATATATATATATATATATATATATATATATATATACATATAAAATTTTTATTGGTTTTATTCAAGTAAGAAACACTGGACTTGACAAGTGTGTGTATATGTTTATTTCAGCTCATTGTCGTTCAAACTACATCATGGTGACGTGAACAATCATCCTTGGAACTTTTCTGATCAGATTACTTCATCGATTCCTCTAAATGGACAATCTAGGCATCTATGCAAAACCAACTTGAATTATCAACAAGAAATGCTAAAATTGGTGTCTGTATCTTTAAATCTGGTTGTGTTGACTGATCATTTGCATTAAAAAAAAAAAAAAAAAATCGACACTCCTTCCCAGTCTCCTAAAAGAAAACAAATGACCCCACACATACACACACACGCGCACTCCTTTTAGTGAGAAAGATGTGTCTGTTTTTTTTGTCCTATTCCTTGAAGGGCTAAGTTTATTTTTATTATCAGCTACAATCTTTTCTTCATTTCCCTATTTTTGTCAATCTTATTGGGTTTTATCCAATTTCAATGTCTGTCAACCGGGAAATGTTCCACTAGCAAATCGTCCCCAAGGAAAATACAGTTAGGGGAGAGGATTACAAAATAATTAACAAGGAAACAATGGAATCCTATTTTAAAAATGAAGTACTAAAAAATTTTAACATCTGGCTTGTTGATAATGAGCCATGAATTCTTCAAGAACTGCTCAAAAGATTGGGGGGGGGGGGTCTACTTTAACATGTTAAGGTAAGAAAAAAGAATTTCTTTTTCTTTTTTTCAAAAGTGCATTTTTGTTTTTTCATTGCTACATTATCTATTTGTTCATGGGCCATTGGGTGGGAGGTGGAAAATCATGATATTTTTTAAATGTTTTTTTTTTTTTTTTAATGCAAATAATCTTAAATTCCTATATGAATGAATTCTATGACTGAGATGCATAAATCAAAACTAAGAAACGTGCGTTTGTGAATATAACATTTCTTTTTCTTCTTTTTTTTTTTTTTTTTTTAAGAAACTCATTCTATATTCCAACTGATAGTAAGCATAGATGAGAAATATCTCAGAAAGAAGAAAGTTTCCAGATAGCCAAGTGTTTTTTTTATTGAAAGGCAATTGGTGAAATTGGTGTTACTTTTAAATTATACATTTTTTTTTCCAATAATAGACATAAGTCATAAAATATATCTTCAATTCTCAAAATGAATCTATGTCCTGGTGTGGCTCCAATTCTGAAGCTCTGGGGAAGTCTGGAGTCACTTCTTCATTGCCATTACTACCACATCCACTCTAACCCAGCCTAACAGTACCTGTTAGGGTCCAATCTGTTTGAGATAATGTTTTGATATTAAACTATATTAATGCATTGGCTCTTACAATTTTGGTATTCTAACTAAGTATAAAGTGTTTAACTGTTTAAAATAATTATGAACAGTTATTAATGACTTTAATAGGTGAAGATGAAACCATATGATTCTGCAAATTATTTTTATTAAGAAAATTTACTTGAAGTTAAAATTGTTGGCAAATCATTATCATTATATAGGAATCATTGCTTGCTAAAAAAAAAAAAAGTCTAATTTTAGCATTAAATAACCCAACAAAAGTTAGCATGCCATAAAACCAATCTGAATCAAATGATAGGTATAAGTTGGGAAATATCTTCTAAAAAAAGTAAGTTTTTATACATACACATATTGCATACCAACTCTAGTGTGATGGTTAACAAGCTTATTCGTGTTGTGATTTTTATTCTCACTGGGTGTCTCACTACTGTGGCTTTGTACCAACCTAAGCTAAGTTTAGTAAATAACTATACACACACACACGCACACATTTTGTTTGGTGGCTGGAATAGTTGTGAATTTTTCAGTGATATTAGTGGTTGATGTTTGAACCCCGATCAAATCCAGAATTTAAATACCAATTTTCACGGTAGGCTGGTCCTCTCCATTTGAATGTTGGCGCAACATGATCTTCTCTTTCATTAACCCTTGTTCCCAACAAAACTAACACACGCACACACATTGAGAGATAATACTTTGACTGTAGATACTTTTTGTATAACTGATGTAATGATTATTTCAAGTTTGACGCCAGTTGCTACTGTCTTCCACTTTATTGGGTTTGTTTATTTTATTCATTACCTATACAAAAATAGAAATGATCAAGCTTTTTTTTTTTCCTTGTTAGGAATCTGTTTTTTCCCCTTTCATCCTTTTTTGTGTGTGTATGTGTGTGAAATAAAAAAAAAATTCACCATTGTGAGTCAGTGTTTCAAATTAAAACTGTCAAAACATTTAAAGGTTCCCAAAAGTTCAGAAAAAAATCTACTTGGGCTTTTAATAAAGAAAAGTCAGCTGAAAAAAATCCCCATTTTAGAACATGAAAAAGTTTAGCACAAGGTAAAAAAGTTTCTCAGTGGCTTTAACAACAGATTTTTACTTTGACAAAATTTTCTCTTGCTAAATTCTATTCCATTAGCAACAAGTTTGAACTTGGATCTCAGCAGATTCTTCTTTAATGTCAATCTATGGAAATTTTTCAAGTTATCACTGAATTCAGTTCATGAATTTTAGAATTTTGGTCATTTTATCAATCCCAAAATGCTAGTTGATTTTATCCAATTTTACAGAAAAATGTTAATAGTCAAGGTTAAAAGCGCTGTAGCGTGAAAATAAAGATTTTTAGACCCTATTTTTCCGATGCGTTGAGAAATGAGAAAAATAAGGTCTAAAAAAGTTGGGCTTCAACATAAGTTTACTGCACTTTTAACTTGGACTATAAGGATTCATGGCTATTTACTTTTGTCTTGGAGTTTTTTTGGGGGGGGGGTAACAAAGAAAAGTCTCATAATTTTGCTAACAACAACTTGTGTAAAAATAATTTTGATCATGTAAAAGAAAATGCAAATTATACAGTCAGTGAAATTTTTCTTTTTTTACAAAAGTTTCATCACAAGCTTTTTTTTTTTCTCCCCATTTAATGTAAAATGGGTAAATTGTTGCTGGTTTCAATATGTGTCCATCTTGAATGCTGAATTGTAAATTCATTTCTGACATTTAATGTAAATAAAAGAAATCTAAACAGGCAAAAAAATTAGAATATACAAGACAAATTCACCAAGTATTTCCTGCTGTTTCCAATAACAAAAAAGAAAACAGTATTTCCCTAATCATAAAGGGAAAAAATGAATTCAAGAAACACTTGTAGATAATCAAATTCTGGCTTAAGATGTAAATAATCTCTCAAAATATTCAAAATATTCATCTTCCTCTTTGTTCATCTAATTTGGATGACTTAAAAGTTTGATTTTCTAAATTCACTGTTATTCCTTCTCTCTCTCTTCTTTAAATAATGGTCAAGATTATTCTCTTAAACATTTTGTCCCTTCATCATTTTGCCTTATCTTTCAACCTTTTGTCCAACATTTGCTGATGATCAACTTTATCTTGAATGTCTCTTCCAAATGTTGCACAAGGTTTTTGTCATGTCCAAGCAAATTTTAAACAACATGTTTGAAAATTGTTAATATGTCAATAAAAATGTATATATATATATATATATAAAAGTGACTCTTTATTTGTTATTTTTAAATTATCACTTTTTTTTCTCCAAATCTAGAGAATTTCCCTGTTTAGGGTGCACAGGACTATCCTTTTCTTGGATGTTAATCTATTATGAACTTTATTTTTTAAATTGTTTATATTCCATTTGAATCCAAATTAAATTAATATATTCAGTTGATCTTTAATGGAAAAAATACAAATATTTTAATTTGCAGAAAACAAAATCTCAATTTGTCAAAAGTTAGATTCTCAGCAGAAATTACATTTTAAAATATTTCAATAAGAATACAATTTGTAAAAGTGAAAACTTGTTTGTTTGTTAGAAACTACTTCTAAACTTGTGAAATTCAAAAATGTATTTTATGCTGTTAATTTGAATTTTGTTTTCCCAATCTTTATTTCAAAATTATTCTATAATTTGATTGTTTTAACCCTGCGTTAATCTACTGTGTCATTTAAACATGGTTGGTCTGGTGGAGTGTATTACATACCCCAGTTCCAAAATGCATAGGTTTGATTATTATGTAAAATATATTATTGCTTTAGTATATATATATATCTACAATAACTGATGAATAGATTGGTTGTTTGTTAGCTGGTTGTTATTCATTTAACTTAATACAATAAAATGAATTATAAAAAGAAATAAAATAAATTTAGTTTCAGATCACATTTATTTGGAAAATACCTACAAGATACTCTATTGTATGATTTTAAAAAAAATATGTATGATTATAATATGAAAAATTAACATCAAATTCAATCTGTTATAAAATGATATAAATCAATAGTCAAACTAAAGCTATGATTATTAATCGAAATGATAATTACTATAAATTTGTTACATAAACCAATGTTATATATTATATAGTGCCCACTAAAAAAAAAAAAAGGAAAGAATGATGTCTCCATTTCATTGCAACTGATGAATAAGGACTCTGCCATTCTATGTGCTTAAATCCCTCACTTAATTGGGTGAATACTTGGAAGAAGAGAAATAATAAAGTTACCAGTTAAGAATTATGAGCACTTAAAAAAAAAAAATGTGGGGTGCCAGAACCCTTAGGTACTAATGCAGGGTTGATAACAATAAAACTATGAAGAAAAGGCTTCACCCATTATGAAACTTGTGTATTGTTCTTCATATATGATGCATGTGTTTTTTTTAACAGACTGTTGTGAACCAGTAAAAGGTCCGGAAGAAAGACATGAACTCGGGATTACGTGAAAAAAGTATATTGAACGAAAGTATAAATACAGCATGGGTAAAATAGTGTTGAACGTCAGTCTGACTGCCAAAGTGTTAAGCTGGAGTTAACTTGGTATTTGTCATCCGTCCCATCACCGGACAAGTATGGCACAAAGCCGTTTTTAAGGTGAGTCCAATCGCAGGGCCGCAGCCCACATACATCCGGCATTGCCAAAAATACCTTCAGTCCCGTTGACATTCCCCTGGATAGGGGTGCACAGGTGCCAGGCAATATACCTAACCCCCTGTAAGGGAGTAAAAACCTGGGAGAATGACTCCCTGAGACCAGAGGAAATGTCAACAAGCCACACTCAGCCAGATCCGTGCCCAAGTCAAACATGGCCGACCAAAGTTGGAGTTAACTTAACACCGAGATGAACATTCTTCCAGTATTCATAGTAATAGGAAGAGTTCATTATAGTCCGTAAGGTAGATACCATAACACAGACAATATTATTCTTGGATTAACTGGAGCAGATCTTTTTTGCTTTTTTCCCAAATGCTTGAATAGTGTATGTGTGCACACACAATATATACACCTGTTCATTTTTTTCTTTTCTTTTTTTTTTCTCCCTCACAAAAAGTAAATTTTTACCAATATGATTATTATTTGTACTTGCACTTCACCTGACAACTATTTCTCTGCTTTTGGCTGGAGTTTGACTAACTCTTCTCCTGATTTCTTTCCTGAAGCTATAGCTAAAATACTCCCTCCCACTCTTCTTGCATGGACCATAAAAAAAACTAATATTTAAAAAGGATGTGACTTATCTAATGACATCTGACCGTTTTCCTCAACAAACACTTTTTTATACACAAGAAGTATATATATATATTTTTTTTTTTTTTTTTTTTTTTTTTTGCTTCGGTTACAAGCATCACCAAATTCAGAAAGGCATGACTGAAAGTAAGTTATCTCTGTTAAACAAACACTTCTGTTTTATGCCTAAAAGTTAGGGGTGCATATTATACACAAGAACTATTAAATTTTGATCCGGTTACTCATATCACCAAATTCAGAAAGGTATGACTAAATATAAGTTGTACCTATGATCCAAATTAACCAATGGTAAATAAACCTTTTTTATGTCATTACAGAGAAATAACCACTGTAGTTTATGTTTTCTTTTGTTTTTATTCCCTCATCTGAGTCTCTTTGTTTCAAGTTTGTTCCATTTTTGTGTGAACATGTTTGTTTTCTCTAAATGTTTCGCATCACAATGTAAACGGTGTAAATTTTTAGTTTTATTCTCTACGAACCGAATAAAAGATGTCAATTTCACTGCTCCAAATTCTAAAACGTCATTGCATATTATATATATATGATACTTTTAAGGGAAGAGGTCAGAACATTTTTGTCGAAATAATTACGGTATCATTTAGGTTTGTTGTTTATGCTTTTTTTGTTTGTTTTTTTTAATGTTTTAAAAATGAATTTTATTCGATTAAAGATTTCAATCAGAAACGAAGATTTTTGGTTACATGCTTTAAGATAATTTCTTTTGAGAAAAATTTGCAAGGGAAACTACTTTATAAATGTAAATAATTTAAATTACTTCCCCTTGATTTTTTTTTTTTTTTCTCTAACCGATTCCAATTTATGTATTTAATTTTTTTTTTTTTTTTTTTTTTTAACTTTATGAATTAGGTTTTGTCGTAAGTTCTGTCTTTGACAAAAATATTTATTATTCATTAAGACATAAAAGAAATCTTTGGAAAATTGAGTTCAATGAATAAGGATGATTTTTTTTCTTCACTCGGTAATAAAAAAAAAAAAAAAGATGCTAAGTAAAATCATTATTTCCTTAAGTTTTCCTAATAATGTTGAGGGGTGCGTTCATAATTCGGAAATATTACTACTGACATGGTTTTCCAACTGAATTCTCCTTCTGTTGTTTAAGACAAGATAGCAGATTAAGTATTGTCTTGAATTAACATTTAAAAAATCTTTGTAAAAAAGATTCCTGTGTCTTCTGCGTATCAAGTGAGTTGGTTAACATGCCTAAAACCTGAAGAACCTACTGCAATGGTAAAAAATACTCTTCACAAAGTGTCACTATACGAAGCAGAAAAAACCTCTTTACATTATCACCATCATGTCACACTGCTAGCATGAATTTCCCTGACCCTCACTCGCCACCTTTCTCTATCATCCATCGCTCCTGGGAGGTCTTCCAGGCTATATCTTATATTGGCACCGAGCTGTTGTATATAGGTTCTGGCTGGGTGTCCTGCCTTTGCTCGTCCATGTGAAGGAGTCTACAGGAGTACATCACTTATGAGTCGTTCTTACTTTTCCAGAATGTCAGGTTTGTCTAACTTGGATACTTTTTGTGATGGGTAGTAGGTGGCTGTACAGCTGCTGTTTTGTGGAGTGTTGCCTCCAGGACATGTTCAATACAGCTTGCAGCAGTCTTGTGTAATAGCCGTTAAGCTTTTTCTCCATACGTTTAGTGCATCCATATAGTAGTATTGACACGACCACTGCTTGGAAAAAAACTGCATTTTATTTTATCAGTCAGGTCTGTCTTCCATATGACCGATAGCCTATCAACAAGTCACCTCTTTGATTAAAGCACATGTATTCTGTTTTGACTATGTTGATATGGCAGCCTATGCCACCTGCCACTCATTCCAGACTATGTAGCATGGTTTCGGCTTGGCAGGGTGAATTTGCCAGAAGCACTGTGTCATCAGTGTAGTCTACATCTGTAATAGTTTGTGCAGGGTATCTTCTGCTTCTTTCCTTTGTGAACTTGAAGCTGTTTTCTTTCATTAAATCTATAGATGTTCTAAGCATGTAGTCTAGGCAGATGATAAAGAGGTATGGGGGCTAATGTATCTCCTTGCAACACACCTGCTACAATATCGTAGTAATCTGTCTCTTTATCTAGTGAGCAGACTTTTGTGTTTTTTATACGGCATCATTATGGCTGTGATGGTTTCTTTGGGGAGGTCATAGGTGAGAAGTATTTGTTCCATCTTCCCTCTGTGTATGGAGTCAAAGGCCTTGGAGAAGTTGACAAATAATAGTGTTACCTCGAGGTTTTTGCATGAACACCTAGAATTTGACAGTCAAAATTTGTGATGATGTGGATCAATTTCTCCAAAAGCCATTTTTGTTCTTCCTATTTTCCCAATTTTAGGGTCTATGCAGTTGTGTAGTAGAGAATTGTAGATCTGGGTTCTGTTGTTTTGATTGTAAACAAAGACGATATATGGTGGTCAGCCTAAGCATATTTTAAATAAAAAGGCCAAAACCACAAAGAAAATTGTCCTTTGAATGGAGTAAACTGAATGGAAATTCCAAAAACAATCACTCATGATGCATTGTAAATATTCTGACCAATGATGGTGACTAAAAAATGGAGACTGACTGAAGCTGGAAATATGAAGGTAACCTGAATGTTGTTGAGAATTATGCGTACCAAGTTGATAAGTAAATGTAGCAGAGGTGTGACATGACGTGCGGTTAAATAATTGATATGTAAAAATTAAAATTTATGAAATGTATGAAAATAAATATATACCTCAAAAACATCCTTAAAATAAGTATCTTTTTGTTCAAAGTTTAAATTGACCTAAAAAGCTGGTTGATTGTTCCTAAATGTCAGTTAAGTGTGAGACAATTGTTTTTGGTTTTAAAGGTCAGCAAATTTATTTAATTTTTCAGTTGTCAACAAACTTCATTGATCATAATGATAAAATGGATCATTTCATAAAACGTTTTTCTAGTTCTTATTTTAAAGGTCAATGTCAAAAGGGAGATTTAATTTTGCTCCATTCTAAATAAAGGTGAGCTGGGGATAGCTCATCCAGTCAGGTGAGGCTGAGAATCTTTAGTTCAACCCCATTGGTCAAAGCATCTAAAAAGGGTTTTCCCAATAACTGTAAGATATAATCCTGAACTAGGATTGGCTGACCAATGGAAATATGACTCCTAATTTTTCTCTTATTGGACAACCAATCAGAAACCTTTTTAGTCCAGATATTGATCTATAAAAACAGGATGGTAAAATGAATCCTCAGAGAGGATGAGAAAAGGGACCAAGAAGAAACTCAAGATTGCCAAAGAAACATCCCTTCCATTCTAGACCCAAGACACTCCAAACAACCTTCAGACTTTACAAAAATTCATTAGTGTCATACTAATCACACCTTATTGTCACTCTTCCTCTCGGTATTCTTTCTTCTTTTTGCCAGGAAAGCAAACGTTTGCTTGTTATTTATTGTCTCACAAACGTGTTTTCAATAAAAACCATTTTTGTTATTTGCTAACAATGGGTTTTCTCTATTCTTTGAGTTGCTAGACAATCTAGCCACTCGAATTACCTGATCGTCAGAAAAAGATCCGGCTGGATTGTGTCAACCCTTCCTTCGTAGATCTTTCAAACATAGTGTGGGCACAGAAAGACTTGACAAAGCAAATAGTCAGAAGCAGATGTGGTAGTCATGAACACAAGAGCCACAACAAGTACTGTGACGAGTAGTCACACTAATTCGGGCTCCGTGACTAGCATAGGACCACAGAGGAAATTCCAAAGCTAAATGTATTGACAAAAAGGATTAATGCTTCTAGTTGGTCTCAGAAGTCTCGAAGAAGAATCAACCTATCGGACACTAGTCAACTCACTTGACTTGCAAAATGAACTGATGGATGTTCACCAATCAGACATCAGCAAAATGCTTTCCTTTTCCACTTCAAACTAAGTCTCTTTTATGTTCATCAAATCTCACCACTTCATGTAGGCTTATCTCATTCTCCTCCATAAAACAAGTCACACCTCTTGAAAGCACACATTCTGTTTCTTCGAGGTAAGATTGTTCATGGCATTACTACAACAATGCTGAAATGAATTATTAATAAAACATGCAAAACACAAAATAAACAATTGGAGTTTGAGTCAAAACAGACATTATCTTTTTATATACTATTTTTGTTAATGAGTTTACAAAAAATAACTTGCGTGAATATCAACTCTTCTCCAAATGTTCAGTATATGTAAACAATTTAGTATTCTTTTCAAAATGCTTGCTTGTCAGTCCTGAAATTTTTTAGAGGATAAAACTTATTTATCCTCATTAAATTTTGGAGCTGATTTTTTTTTTTATTTGTCTGTCTTCCAAGAATTACTGGGCTGCTACTTATGAGTGCTGGGGATTTTGCTTTACCGATACTTAATAACTTTTGGTGGTAAAAAGAGAAATGTTCTTTCTGAAAACCATAACACACAAGGGACTTTTTCTAGTTTTAGATTTGGTGACATTTGTGGGTTTGGGATTGTTTCACATATAAATATAAGTAATTTAGGCATCTAAAAACCAATAAGGTATTTATTGGCATTAAAATTTGAAAAGGTGAATGTTGGAAAACACTAACTGGAGAGTTTGTTCCACATTTCAGCTATTCTTGGAAAGACGTTCTTTAAATAGAACTTACATTGAAAATGGATGAGGCTCTTTGTAATTTTGAGAAAGATATGAATCTCTCTCTTCTCTTTCTCCACCTGCTATGGGTAAATAATAAGTGCAAACTTGGTTCTTTAGCCTTGGTAAGGCAACCAGCCTTGGAGAAGGAAAATTCTGAATTCAAGCAAGCTGTATTCTACTAAAAAGAAAATGATAAAATGATCTTGTATCACATCCGCCCCATGGTGGAGGCATTTAGTAAATATTAAGAATGAGGGATGTCCAGAAATCATGAATGAGATTCACAACATAAATCAGATTTACAGTTTTGCTTTTCTTTTTTTATTACAATGAAAATGAAGAAAATAAAAAAGCAGCTCTTCATGCATAAAAAACTCAACAATTTCCCGAAAGATCCATTTTTCTCAATGACTGCGATAATGAATCTAATGAAAAAGTTTGATGAAACAAAATCTTATATTTTGTTGACACTTTGACCTTTAATGAAAGATAAAAAGAAAAGGAATTTATAATCCTAGGATTAAAAATTGCAAATATTTTGGGCCTTTTGAGTTCCAGCTGTGTTAGTAACATTTGTAAAATTCCAAAATGAATGCTAAATCATTGATGCATGAAGATTTGGATGACCTAAGACAAAAGGTAACAGAAAACATTGAAGCCGTTAATGTACATATTTACCTAACCCCTCGGCCATGGGCTGGATGCGGCACAAGGGCAATATCTAAGTGGAGTACAGCTGGCTTGAATTCACATTTTTTTTCTCCTAGATGGGCTGCCATACCAAGGCTGAAGTGTTGGTTAGTTGGTTTATGGTATGTCAACCCTTTTTGGGTCATTTAACACCAAATTAAATTTCAAACAATTCAGTTTAATATAAGTACAGTTTTTGTTTACAAACAGTTAAATGTCAAAAGTTTTATTTCAAACAATTCAGTTTAGCATAAGTACACTGTTCTATTTAAAAACAGTTCTATTTAGCATAAGTACGCAGTTTCAATGTCAAAAATAGTTTGATTTCTAACAATTCAATTTAGCATAAGTACACAGTTTATTTCTATTTGACCCACAGATAGGACCTCCTATCAGATACTACTGCTATGGGCTAGAGTGGACATCGGAATGATGGTGATGAAGGGGTACTCTGCATTCCCCAAAGCTCCAGCATTACTGGGACCTCACCATCAGATTGTTTAGTGTCATATCTTGGACACTCGTTGGGGGAGGGGTCTTACCCCTCTGCAGAGACACCTGACTGGGAAAAAGGCTGAAGAGCTCAGTCTGTCCAACTATTTACCCATCACAGGAATACAAGAGATGGATTCATGTCTTTCCCCAAAGGCATTACAGCAAACACATACAGCATCATTCAGGATTTGAACTCGGGTCACTGTCCATTTTCTCTGATAATAATCATTCTGCCATCCATGCTTCCTGAAATGATTAATGTCAATGGACTTTGTTGAGTAGTTCAAAATTTGATTGCAAAATGCCAAGCAAAATGGTGGATTTATTTGAGCATCTGTTATAATTTTAATTCATCCCATTCAAAACAATTTTTATTAAAAATAGTTACGAGGATCATTGAATAAGTTTCCAGACTTTTTTCATATGGGCACTTTTATTGATAGTACACACAGGAAACTCTAGTCCCCTTCGAAGTAATCTACTCCATCTGCAATGCACTTGTTGTACCATTCCAACAACTTCTGGAAGGCCCCATGGAAGTCTTCTTGTGTGAGCGTATCAATGACCTTCATCACAGCCTCTTTCATCTCCTCAATTGTCTCATAACGACAGCCTCTGAGCTTAGGGAATAACCAAAAGTCACAGGGAGCAACGTCTGGACTTTAGGGAGGGTGGGGAACTGTCTTGATGCCCATCTTGATCAAATAGTTTGTGACAAGGATGGAGTTGTAGACTGATGTATTGTCCTGGTGGAAATGCCACTGATACGATTTGAAGAGTGCTGGCCTCTTCCGACGGAATCTCTTCCTGAACTCCCTTAAAACCTCAACATAGTGACCCTAACCCTTTGGCCAATCAACTCTGGGGTATTGACTTCCACCACTCTCATCATCCCTCACAGACTCCATGCCTTCCTTGAATCTCTTATGCTACTCAAAAACTGATGCTTGATTCATGCAAGATGGTCAAAAAGCAGTCTGAAGCATTCCATACATTTCTGTGGCCTTTTTTCCAAGTTTAAAACAGAATTTTATTGCATATCATTCTTTTAAAGTGTCCTCATGTCCAGATTGCATTTTTGAAATTCACCATCTGTGACAATCAGGCTTTAGTAGGGTGTATTCCAATTGCTGCTGTAGCTGTTCATTTGAACCTGAAAATTGGTCAGTCATCTCATAAGATGTATAGCAATAACATACTGAATTTTCAAGAGTCTATGACAATTTTAAATGCCTGTATAAAAAAAGTCTGGAAACTTATTGAAGGCACCACATAATTTTCTTCTAAACCAAAAATACCAGGATTTTATTATTTCTTGTGAAACATAAAACAGTAAAAAATACATATTAAATATCATTTATAATCAAATGCGACAGTAATGAAATTGAAACCAAAAATATAAGTGTATCAATGTTAGTGGTTTATTTATTTCATATTCATTTTTTTTTTGGCTACAGAGTCAAACTTATGTTCACAAAAGCAGTAAAAATATCAAATTATATCAGTTTAAAACTGGTTTTTATAAGGCGTAATGCCCCTTTACTAATGCAGTCTAGTTCTTATCATATCATATATAATGCCCAAATTCCAGTTTAATTATCCTGGTTGCATGTGTAAATATACAGAAACAAGGGTGAAATCATTTACTTGCATCATGAAATGTTTGTGTGTGTGTGTATATATATATATATATATATATATATATATATACTGATCCACCCACCCACTACATGCACCCAATATGAAATGGTTTAGGAAACTGTCAGTGCATTCTCTATGGTCAACTTAAGATTCCTAAAATTCTTTCATTAATGGAAATGTTTTGAGTTAAAAGCTTTGCTAAAGGTAACCCAAAACTTAAATTATAATCATGAGATTGTGGGTTTAGTCTAAAAGTAATTGACCAAATTAATTTCCATGTCTTTTAGTTTTTAACTGATTCCATATTTTATCAGCATTTTTCCAAAATTGATTGATAATGTTTCAAGTTTTTGAAAAACAAAATGTATAAAATGTTTCATAAATAATGAATTATAAGTTATTTTTTTTTTAAATTATTAATCTTAAAAGTATTTTAATAATAATAAAATTTCTCATTTATATTATAATGATCTAATTATGTTGGTATCTTACAGTAACATGACAAGAATGGTACATCATAGCAAGGGTATTACAAGTAAGTTTGACTCTCATCAAGTGCTCCATACTTCTGGCATTGTACAAAATTAAGCTAATCTAAGTAAATAATTCTGTGTGTGTGTGTATATATATATATATATATCATCAAGAAATAAGCAGACCCCTAAAAATAAAAAGTTAATTTTCTTCTAACCCAAATATCATCATCATCATCAATGTACACTGACCACACAGATTCACTTGACTCTCTCTTACTATCTGTCCCTATTGGCCCTCACTCTTTGTTAGTCCTCTAGACGGTACCCACTGTACATACAGAGCTGATAAATATAAGTTTTTGTATGTGTAGAAGTACACTAGAGAACATCACTTATAAGTTTACTTTTTCAGCAATATCTTGCAAGTCTTGTTCATCTTACTAGGATAGTTTGTAGGAGGGGAGGTCGGTGGCCGTACAGCTGCTCTTTTGCAGGGTACTGTGTCCAGGATTTGTTCAAAACAGCACACAGTACCCTTGTATAGTTACCATCTACCTTTTTCTTCAGGGGGTGTCCTCGTGGTGTAATGGTTAAAGCGATGAACTGCGGAATCGTAGTACGCGAGTTCGTACTCCAGTCGCGCTATTATGTTCACTTTCGGGCAAATACCCTTGGGAAAGGTATGAACCCCCTTATTCTCCCTCCAGCTATGGGTAAATAGTAGGACGGACTAGGTTCTTCAGCCTTGTTGAGGCAACTAGTCTAGGAGAAGGAAAACTCTGAATTCAAACCTGTTAAACTCCGCTTAAAAATTGACCTTGTGTCATATCCTGCCCGAGCGGAGGGGTTGGTAAATAGTACCTTTTTCTTCAGGTGTTTCATTAAAGTCAAACTAGTATTCAAAATGGATATCATTAGGTATTATTTATTACTAAAATCTACTTCACTGACACTCTGTAACAAAAAAATGACATTCCTGCATAGGGATCTCCTGCATATGATATTAAATTACATCCAGTGGTGAATCTCTAGTTTCAGAGCCCTGGGGAGTGAAGAGTACCCTTTCATTGCCATTACTCCCAGGTCAACTCTGAGAGGAATACTTGAAACCATAAAACTGTATATAAATGATGATAAACAAAGTAAAGAAAAGTTGGCGACCATAGTCGAGGATAACCTGAAGACTCCCTTTTCAATAGCTACTACACCGAGGTGTAGGGGAGGGCGCTACTCCTTTCCTTGGATTACTCCACTTTACCCTTGATACGTATCTTATAATACTGAGTGTTAAGCAAGATAGCATTAAGGACCATTTTTTGAGTCTTTGGTGTGACTTGACCTGGGATTGAACCCAGATCTCCTGGGCCATTGGCAGACACTCTAACCATTATGCCAATGTCCGGTATGATAAACAAAAGCATGCAATAAATCTCCAAAAATATATTTATGCTTACCATCAAACATTTAGAAATGAGTGAAATTTGCACATTAAATAACCCACAAGGAGTTGATATGCCATTAAACAAATAAACCAAGCCTAAAATATAATATACCCCTTATATATATTTATGCAGAAAGAGCGAGTGATAGAGAGAGAGATGGAGGAAGAATAATCAATTGAAAAGAAACAGACCAATCTTGTGAGGAGGACAAAAAAATTGAGAGTCAATGATATGAGGAGGGTGGGGATCAACAGTGTGTGTTTGTCTGCATGAGAGCAAGAGAGAGACAGAAAGAGAAGTGTTCATGCCTGTTTGAAAGAGAAAGACAGACAGAAGTGTTTATGAGAAAAAGAAGTATGTAAGAGACAAAAGTGCAAAAAGTGTATTGGTGTATTTACCTCCTCCTTCCTCCATGACCAGAATGTGATACAAGGTCAATTTTTAAGTGGAGTACTAATGGTTTTAACTCAGCATTTTCTTTCTCCAACACTCGTTGCCAACCCAAGATTAATGACCCTAGTCAGCCCTACTATTTACACATAGCTGGAGGTAGAAGAAATGGATTCATACCTTTCCCAAGGGCAGTAGTGTGAAATGGTCAGTTGGTTGTTTTATTTTACAGCATATCAACTCCCTTTGGGTCATTCTATGCTGAATTAAGTCATTTTAATAAAAATTTCAAACAATTCAGTTTAGTATAAGTACAGATTTTTGTTTATTCACAGTTAAATGTCAAAACAGTTCTATTTCAAACAATTCAGTTTAGCATAAGTAGATAGTTTAGTTCTATTTGACCCATCGATAGGACCCTATCAGGTGCTACCACTCCGGGCCAGAGTGGACCTGAGAGCAATGGCATTGAAGGGGTGCTCTACATTCTCCAAAGCTCCAGCATTACTGGAACCTTATCATCAGATTGTTTAGTATTATATCTAAGACACTTGTTAGGGGAGCCTTACCCCTCTGCAGAGAAACAGTCTGTGTATTCTACAGCCCCAGCCAACTACGTAAAGTGTGAAGTGAAATGTGAACTGCTTTATACAGGATTTGAACTTAAGTTGCCATTTCCATTTCAGAAGACAATAAGATCTATGTAAACGTGAAAGTGAAATAGAATTGTTTGTATACTTGGGAAATTGAAGTGTGTATGTGTGAGAGAAATGGTGGTGTGTATGTGAGAGAGAAAAAGGTGTATATGTGTGTGGGAGGTATATTATTTTTTGTGTGAAATTTTTCAAAAACAAAATCAATTCAAATATTGCTTCTGATAGATTAAAAGTTGGTTGCGTTAAGACTTGATTCCTTCAGTTCACAAAGGGACACTGACTAAAACAGTAACAGCAAACATCATGACTGCACAACATCCATTCCTAAAAATCACAAACCTATTTAGGCAAATCAACAATCCACAGTTGAC
The DNA here is from genome assembly GCA_963585895.1 of Sepioteuthis lessoniana. NCBI lineage: Eukaryota > Metazoa > Mollusca > Cephalopoda > Myopsida > Loliginidae > Sepioteuthis > Sepioteuthis lessoniana. The sequence continues at coordinate 91,058,506 of OY757927.1, forward strand.
CACAGCAATGGTTAGTAAAAATACAAAACCATTTCATTGCACGTAGAAATGAAGATTAAGCAGTACACTCGCCCTCACCAAACATTGGGGTGACTTTGCTTTCAATCCACTGACCGTTCTGCTTGACTAAGTTATGTCTGAATGACACGACTAATCACAATCTGCCATGTTGTATTTTTGATCCAGACAACGGATCAATCACTAATTGGAGTTGCCAGTCGATGAGCTGACGGATGATACCACGCAATTAAGAAAGCAAAAAAAAGTTGATGCCAATAGACAGAGAACAAAACACAGCTTCTAACAATAATAATATTTAGTCAAAAAAAAAGTGTCTTTAAAAATCTTACATGTATTCACCCATCCCAAAGAGTTTCTCGGCATTCAAAGTCAGGTCCAAGGTCTCTCAATTTATCTTATAAGTCTTTGGCTTTTCTATTCTCGCTTCCTATCGTCTGGCACAAGGCGACCTCAAATGGTAGTTATGTTTGCCTTTCTCAATCTTTAGCTCTCAGATTCTTTTGGTCTTTTGATAGTCTGGTACAAGATGATTTCAAGGAGTGTATTATTTCACAAGGGTTGTATTATATTAGGCTTTCTTCGCTTCTATACCCAGGGTAGTTAGGTAAAAGTCTGGTAAAAGGTCAAAATTCAGAGTATCGTGGAGACGATTAGCTGGTTTGGACTCTCTCTGGCTTTTATGCATATCTCCCATCTGAGAGATGGAGTGGGGAGTTTCAAAGTTAATGATAGTATCAATTTTCTCTTAATTTGGATTTTAATAATTAATCTCGTCCCCTCAGCTTGTTGCGCCTTCGATATACAATTCATTCCCACTCTCACTCAAAAGGGCAGTCGTCTCCAATTTGGATTACAACTAATTTTATGTTTGCATGATATGATGTCAGTCAGTGTTCAAATTATAACAGTAAAAAATAAAAATAAAATTTTCCATACTTCAATTTTAAAGAAAAAAGTTATTTCTGATTTTTTGTTCCCAAGTAGCCAATTGGGTGATTGACAGCCGTGGCTTTGAGCTGAAATTGCTTTTTCGATTTTAACTTTGTAGACATAACAATTCGTCAGTATTAAAACAATGTATTTTTTCCTTTTCTCATCAAATAATATGTTTTGACAATTTCTTTAAAAATCCATTTCTCTTCATTTTTACTGTCATGATGTACTACTTTATTCTTCCCAAATCCAATTCAGTTTCTTTTTTTTTTTTGGTTTATAAATTTATTCGACTAGGTCCTTGACACATGAAAATGGCATAAAATCCTTCAAGCACAATACCAATCATGTGTTCAAAGACCGCTCTTGGCAATGTTTTTGTCATAATGTCTGCCACCATCCAATTTGATGAGCCATGTAAAACCGAAATATCACTCTTCAAGAATCCAAATGAACCTCAATGTGCTTTGTGCAATCATGAAACTTTGAGTTCTTTAACAAATCAGTTGCCCAGTGGTTGTCTTCAAATAGAACTGAAGGTGACTTCTGTTGTAAACCAATTTCAGTAAGTAAACACTGAAACCACTTGCATTCATCATCTGCTTCATTCAAAGTTATGTACTCTGCTTCAGTTGAGGATTTTGCCACTGTTAGTTGTTGCTTGCTGTGCCAAATAATGCAATACAATCCCAACAAAAAAATATAACCAGATGTGAACTCGCAATGATCTAAATCACTAGCAAGATCTGTATCGGTAAACCACTCAATATGATTTCATTTCGAGATCGATCTAAGAACAGACTTTAATAATGGTGCCCTTCAAATATGGTAAAATCTGTTTGACACCTGCCATTGCTCAATGCCAGGGTTTGATATAAACTGACTCAGAATACTGACTGCAAATGCCAAATCTGATCGCATTGCAGTCATCACATATGTAAAGCATCCAATAACTGCTTGGTAAATTTCCCTTTTGAAAGCATCTTCATCAGAATTCAAGTGGCAAAATGTGTGACTCACATCAAGAGATGCACTGACAGGATTGCAGTCCTTCATCCCAGAATGCAAAATACACTCCAAATACTTGGGTTGACCGATTCCAAGACAGCGTTTCTGCCAATCCCACTTTATAGTCATTCTGAAAATGTAATGTGCTTCACCTTGATCCACCATATAAAATCTTGAACTTAGCAATTTCTTTGTTTTACTCATCAAGTTAACATTGTTTGAAAGGAGGAACATATATTGCAATAATAACAAATCCATTATGATCATCTGAGCGATTTTAAACACAAGCACATCAGCTTCTTAAATCGGCTGAAGTCCGAGTTATTTCAAAAATGAATCCAAAACAATATTCCATAAATGTGTGGCTTTCTTCAAACTATAAATGTATTTGTGCAACCTGCACACAAAGTTTGTATGATGAAAGTCTTTTACTATATGAATTATGGCCGTCAGAGCAAACACTTCCAGTTGAAGTATTTAAATGAGTTCTCACAGGTTATGAGACTTTCAGTGTTGCAGAATTCTTCATTATCAAATCAGTTCAAGTCATTTATTTTTGTTTCTTTATAAAAAGAAATAACAGTAAGGATGAAATGGCAATGGGATTCTAACTCAGTTAAGGTATTTAAGTTTCATAGGACCAAGAAAAACACATTAAAATAAGTGACAATGTGCCAATGTAAACTTTGCAAATAGAGTATTACCCATAAATAGGTGTACCCTAATTAATTTTTTATAAAAACTTAATTTTCTTCAACAAGATTCCCAAATTTACTTATTTTCAGTGAAACATTATACAATCAAAACAGATACAATTAGTTATTATTTGTTACCAAACTCTACAACATGGAAACTCTACTAAAAATAGAATAGTATAAATATATGTAAAGTGTGCACTTATTCATTATATATGTTGACTACTTGTTCACTTGAGGATCATGAATGAGAAACTTTAAATTGTGAGTTTTTATTCTGTTTTATTCTTGTTTTATAGTTGAAATAAATGGTGATCATATTTGCTTTGAATTTTCATGCATTGAATGTGTGTGTGGGTGTGTGTGGGTGCACTTATATGTGTGGGTGTGTGTGTACATGTGTGTATATGTACATGTGTGTGTATATGCTTATGTGTGTGTGTGAGTGTGTGTGTACATGCGTATATATGCTTGTATGTGTGTGTGTACATGTGTGGATATGCTTGTTTGTGTGTGTGTGCATGTGTGTATATGCTTATGTGTATGTGTATGTGTGTATATGCTTGTGTGTGTGAGTGTGTGTGCATGTGTGTGTGTGTGTGTGTGTGTATAGAGCACTGAAAAGGTTTTACATATTAAAAACATTTTTAGCATTAAATTTTAGTCATAATTGTATGTGTGTGTGTGTGTGTGTGTGTGTTGGGGTGTACTTATTTTTGAACTGCTACATATTCATATTCTTTATTACAGATTTTCAATGTTGTAGAGTTTGGTAATAAATAATACCTAATAATATTCATTTTGATTGTATACGTTTTCACTAGGAATAAAATCTTAGTATCTTTGACTCAAAAGAAAATTAGCTTTTTATGAAAGTTGCTAGGTATGAACTTATTTATGCTTGATATTGAATTTATAAAGTTTAGTCGGACACATGGTTACTTATTTGTGGGTGATACATATCTATCTGTCTATCTAACATCTGTTGGGTATGAAACTAATGCAGGTTCCATTGTTTTTTCTTAAGCAAGAAATTGAAAGATCTGTTTCAAGTCAAGTACTACAAATGAAATTTCTACTAAATGAACTTAGGTATTGAAATTAAAATACCAATTAAACTTAATATTATAAATAGGATCACAAATCCATTTGGATTGGTTATTTTTATAATTGATTATAATTAATACTAAACAGATTGCTGTACAGACTTAAAAAAAAAATTACTTTTCAGAAAGTTAACATTTCTGGCTAAAAAGTACAAGTTACTGTGCAACGATCAACAGCGCCTTTACAAATGTTTTTGGTTGTTTCTTTGGCGTTATAGTATAATTTGAATTTGTAAAGTATAAATTCCCAAATTTGACTTCATTGCACATTCATCAACATGGCTTTCAAATCAATTGTGGAATGAAGCAATGAAGAATATGTCAGCACACCAACTAACATGATACTACCAACCACAGCTTGAACTGCTTTGGTCACATGATATACACACTGCAAACTTGTATGTTCTAAAATACTTCCAAACTTTTGACTTACTCTAGTAACGAACAGGGGCACCACTGGTGGTGTAATGGTTTGCAAGTTAGACTAGCAAACCTACATGAGTGAGTTCGAGTCTCATTGGATGCCCCATTCATTTGGCCTGGTGCAAAGAGATGCGTAAATTACTACTCTAATAACAAACAAAAGGTGAAATAAGTGATACTTTTGGCTGCTCTAGTTCTGTATTTTGGTACCGAGGAAAAAAAAAAGACTTCATTATTAATGAGATGAAACAGGGCCAGTGCCAAGGTTATTCTGTATTCTAGGCCAGCCTCACAATGTGTCCTCCTTTCCATCCACCCAATAAGCTTTGACAATAATTTGTAAGAGGGCTCATTAACTACTGCACCATGTTGAAATCTGAGGATTAACACTTGAGTGGAAAATATCAGCAACACTTTTCATTAGAAATTTGTCAACTCACCTGGGGAATATTCCCTCCCCCTTCATACATCCAGGAATTATACAGTGTGAGTGTTTCATATGATGACAATAAGGAGACAAAACACACCCCTATTCAGGTGAGAAGGCTACACTGAATTTATTCATGAAAACACATTATGTGCTAAAAAACATACAGATATGTACACACACCCACTCATATATGCACATTTTGACTAAAAAGTATAGGGGGGGGTGTCATCGTGGTGTAATGGTTAAAGCGTTGGACTGCGGAATCATAGTACACGAGTTCATACTCCAGTCGCGCTATTACGTTCACTTTCGGGCAAATACCCTTGGGAAAGGTATGAACCCCCTTATCCTTCCAGCTATGGATTAAATAGTACCACTACTGTTCTTCTAGGAGAATAGATTTGGCATTAGATAACCTACAAAGGTTGATATGCCATTAAACAAAGAAACCAACCAATCTAAAAAGTATAGGGACATAAACATATATAAATGAGTTTGTGTGTGCAGAAACAGTGTTGAGTATTGTGTGTGTGTGTGTGTGTGAGGAAAAATTTGTTTTTGAATATGTATACTGAATAATAAACTTATGAGCCTAAACTCACAGCCTACCATTTGCAGCGCTGAGAACAACTATAGTCAAATTCCCACTGAAATACTGTTTTTTTTTGTTTTTCTTTGTTTTTAAAGGCATATCAACCTTTGTAAGGTTATTTAATGCCAAAACCATTCTCCTAGAAGAACAGTAGTGGTACTATTTAACCCATAGCTGGGAGGATAAGGGGGTTCATACCTTTCCCAAGGGTATTTGCCCGAAAGTGAACGTAATAGTGCAACTGGAGTTCAAACTCGCTTATTAGTCCATCGCTTTAACCATTATACCATGAGGAGGACACCCCTGAAATACTGTGTGCAACTATCTGTATCTATAGAAATTCTGCTGTTCTTTGAAAAAAAAAAAAAAGATATAAAAATGAAAAGAAATATTATTTCTAAAGAGAACAAAATTTCATATTAACTCATAAATGAATGCAAAATAAGATAAACTACATGTATAAATACATTGATTATTTTAGTTTTGAATTCTAATTTTTTGTGATATATTTAATCCTTGGGTATAGCTGGGACACTTAGATACTAAGAGTGACACTTTGATCCAAGGTACACGACTCCAACACTTGCAATCTAGCAGGAGTTATGAATAGATGTGCAAAGAAAAAAACAAACAGAATATATCAAACTGTTTATCATTATATTGATATTCAAAATAAAATATGTGTCTATATCAATAATTAAATATCTTATCAGATTGCTATCCAAATCTTTTAGTTAGCAATAATTAGTTAGAGGTGAATTTTAGTTGGAAAAGGGTTTTATTTGGGGTTTTTATTTGGATTTTGGTTGAAGTGTTATATACTCATTGGTTGATGATTTATTTTTGTTCTGAAACACAATGCTTTTTTCGAGAAAAATAATCTCTTCTTTTTTATTTAACATGTCTTATCTTTTGAACGTGAACTTCATATAAAAACTCTAAAGAACAAAAAGGATATGTCTATTCACTCTGAGAGTTGGAGAAAGAGTCTCAATTTTTACTCCCTATTATGTCATCACTCATGACCCTTATGGGTGTGTCTTTTGAATGTTTGACATGCAGTACAACTGTGTAGGTCATCTCATACAACTTGTCAAATTTGAAATGGTGACCTCTTTTCACCTCTGTACTTTGAGCCTGAACTTCATGACCTTGCTTCCTCTGAGTTTGGGTTGGCCCTCAATTACCAAGTTTGGTACAGGGCCTTTAACTCTGAGCACTTCTCTCAGTGCATATGTTACTTAACTGGGGATGAGTTTTAGTTGAAGGTTTTATTTGGATGTAAGTTTTGATTGAAGGTGAGTTTTGGTGGGAGGTTTTTTTTTTTTAGATGAATTTTGCTAAGACAAGTTTTATTTGGTGGTAAGTATTGATTGGAAGTGAATTTTATCTAACTGGGAACAAATAAAGTCACTTTTCTGAAATATATGAGGATATGCTGAAAAATTCTCAGCCTAACCAAGAAGAGTGACTTTTTTCAAAATAATCTTTCATGAATTATTTTAGAAGGGTAAAAAATACTGGCGAAAGATAGTAAATGAAATGAACTGCGGGATGAAAATGTAAAAAAAAATTAATGTTTCATGACTCTAGATCAATTTGTTGTTGTTCAGACTAAGAACTTTTTAGTAGCCCCTCATAAAGACAATAAAATTATTTAAAATCAGAGATTTGGAATTGTTTGGTCCAAGTGGACTGTTTTTCTACCAAAATAAGTTGATATACCCAGGTCTCGATTTAAGAGGTCCCTGGGCTAATAGAATCTGAGGACCCCTTCATTATATATGTTTATCATCATCATGTCATGCCGCCAGCATAGATCTCCCTGACCCTTTCTCGCCACCCATCTCTATCATCCATCACTCCCGGTAGCTCTTCAAGACTACATCTCGTATCGGCGCAGAGGTGCTGTATATAGGTTCTGGCTGGTTGTCCTGCCTTTGCTTGTCTATGTGATGGGGTCCACTGGAGTATATCGCTTATGAGGTCATCCTTACTTCTCCAGCAGTGTCCCACATGTCTGGTTTGTCTAACTTGGATAGTTTTTGTGATGGGTGGTAGGTGGCCGTACAGCTGCTGCTTTATTGGGTGCTGCCTCCAGGATTTGTTCAATATTGCTCACAGCATTCTTGTGTAATTGCTGTTAAGCTTTTTCTCCATATGTTTTGTTAGCGTCCATATAGTGCATCCATATAGTAGTATCAACACAACCGCTGTTTGGAAATAACAGTGTTTTATTTTATCCGTTAGGTCTGACTTCCATATGACAAATAGCCTATCAATAGCTGTCGATGCCTTTGATAGTCGCGTGTTGATGTCTGTCTCAGTTGATGAGACACTACTTCCTTGGTAGGTGAACTTGTCTACAAGTTTCAGAGTACTACCATTTAGTGTGGAGATGTCGCTTCCTTGATTAAAGCACATATATTCCGTCTTGTCTGCATTGACATGGAGGCCTATGCCAGCAGCTGCTCATTCCAGACTATGTTGCTGGGTTTCAGCTTGGGCGGGTGTATTTGCTAGAAGCGCTATGTCATCGGCGTAGTCCGCATCTATAATTGTTTGTGCGGGGGTATCTTTTGCTTCTTTCCTTTGCCAGCTTGCAACTGTTTTCTTTCATTTTATCAATAGACGTTCTAAGTACGTAGTCTAGGCAGATGATAAACAGGTATGGGGCTAATGTGTCTCCTTGCAGCACACCTGCTGCAATGTCAAAGTAGTCTGTGTCTCCATCTAGGGAGTAGAGTTTTACTTTTGTGTTTTTATATAGCATCATCATGGTTGCGACAGTTTCTTTGGATAGGCTGTAGGCGAGTAGTATTTGCTCCATCTTTCCTCTGTATATGGAGTCAAAGATCTTGGCTACCATGGATGTAAGGGTTATCACTCAGTAGTTCTTGGCTATTCCAAGGTCACCCTTCTTAGGGAAAGGGAGGATGCATTCCTTCTGTCTACTGTGTTTTGGTTATGTATGGCATTACAGTGTCGGAGCAGAATGTTGTCGAATTCCCTAGTCTTCCATATTTCTGGGGGTATTTCATCGAGCCCTGCTGCTTTTCTATTTTTAATTTTTCTTAGTACTGAGTCAAGTTCTTCTTGCGTAAACTGTCCTAGTTTGATGTTTAATTGATTACTAATAATTTTCATGATTGGTTCATGCGTAACTTTTGGAGGTTTTTCGAGTAAATTCTCGAAATGTTGTTTCCACAAGTGTATTTTGTCACGTGATAGCTCACAGAGACGAAGAGGTAAGAATGATACTATCCTCCCATGTTGCTATTAGCACTATCTAGCAGTCAAAAAGTGACCGTTAAGAGAGAATGTGGGTCACAGAGGAGATAGACCAGATGTTCGCACTTAGTGACCTCAGGTCGCCGGACATCGGAAGGGGAAAGAAAGAGAAGCCAAATGATTGGCGGGGACCCCAAACGGAAGTGGGGTTCCCTTCCCCTCAGCGGAAGTAAAGGACAAAAAAGTCAGTTTTTGAGCAAGGCTCGTGGCAGACGGACCATAGCCATTTTACTCCGGGCTGAAGACAAAAAGATTAACTGAGACATGAGAGACCCGAGTCCCTCAAGCCAGTACTAAAAACAGAACCAAGTCTAGTAGCCCGTGAAAGAAGAAAATTCTCCAGTGGAACCCCGTCGAAAATAAGATAAGTAACTTTGGGACATTTTTCCTTTACACCCAAATTTCGTTTACCACTCTCTCTCTCTCTCAATTTGAAGAAGGACAAAAATCAGAAAAGACGTTTATATTCGTGGACTGTCCAATTATATGTTTTTGACACTCTGAATGTGTATATATAAGTAGTAAAGGATTTTATGTATTTTCATTTTACCATGTGGTCTATGTTGTTACTTCATGCTTTCTTTCCAGCTTCTATTCGCCTTATGTTATCTTGTTTAGAATTGTCCTATTAATTCCTAAAGTATCACACGGGAAACCGGAGTTGCCGACTACTACAATATTAATATTATTACAACTATAGGCCCGTATTCTTCTGTTATCTAAGGGAAAGAAGTTTAGCGGCCTGGTGGGTGTGTGATAGTGTGAAATTTGGAACCCCTTTGCCAGCGGCGGTCAGTCTGGTCCTAAATTATTCCCTCACGTAATATGCCAGTTCTTATATGCCTGAGAGAAGAACTCTGAACAGGACTTATTCTGTAGGGGATCAAGTGCCAACCGGCCCCGTCTTCACACGTGTGAAAATAAAGTCCCGTTTTGGGATTATAGACAATTTCGCGTCACAATTTGTTCTTCTTGATTGGTAGCTTTCAGTTTAACTTTTGCAGTGCTCTTCCTTCTGCTCACTTCATTTACTGTCTGCCATGCTATCCTAGATTGTCTATCTTCAACCAAGTCTCTAATCTTTTAAATCTAATTTTGTATGTATTCTGTTTGTTCTTTTAGGTATACGTTAGCTAATTCATTTTGTGCCTTCTTAAGTTTCGGAGCATTGATATTAGATTTATTTATTGATATTCCTCCAATTGCATTTGGAAGCAGTTTTCTCGTCTGTATGCTTTTTTCTAACCGCTAATATCTCCCATCGAACTCTAGTTTTAGCTCTTTGTTTAGTTGGTATGCATTCTGTTGCCACTTCTAAGTGGGCATTGACGAAATTCTCATATTCGTCATTCAGAGTAGGTGTTTTTTATATCTCCTGTAGTGCATTGATTTTGTTTCTTAGTGATATGTTTACTCCTTCAATATTTATATAAAAAAATGGTTCCACTCAAATTTAAACGATCTACTCTGACTAGAGAGGCCCAAATACTCTTACTTATTTAAAATTAGTCCAAAAGGAACCCCATTAAATTTGAAAATAAACAAATCTCCTCTGTTCTAAAGTTTTGTTTTTTTTAGTTTTATCAGGAGCCTTCTTATTCTTGGGGTCCCTGGGCTGCAGCCCATGTGTAAATCTGACACTGAATGTGCCCAATTCTAAAAACAATAATTCACTTCTGGGCAGATAGACTTTTGTGTTCCAAACAGAAAGTTTATTTTATCACTAGTATTTTTTTTATCAAATTTGTCTTTTAAGTTCCAGCGAATAGCCCCAGTTATTTTGAATACAATTGTCAAGGAATTTCTTATATGAAATTCTAATTTAATTTTCTGGTTTCTTTTGATGAAAGTTGATTGCAATGTCTCTAGACATTTTTTTTCTTTCTTTTCACCTTTTCTAAATAAAAACACACCAAATTCTTTGTTGAAAAGAAAACTGTGCTTGTATTATAGACGCATTCCATTTTGAATCAGTTGAAATCAAATAAACAAAAGTAAGATTCTATCTCTGTATTCTTATATTCAAGACTGAAAGAAGCAACCAAAAGACAGTTTTGTTTGCTTAATAATAGCTCTCCTGTCTACAATACCTAAAATATCCGGTTTAGAAAAACACTGAGTCACCTGTGATGTCAGACAACAAAACGTTGTACATACATCATGAGTGAACTTCAATTATGAACATACAAACTATTTTTCGAAAGGAGTTAATTCTGCTGGCCATTTGGAGACAAAATTATTACCACAGGATAAAATATATTATATTTAAAAGTTCCTCTTCAAAGTATAATGAAGTATCTCATTATTACTTATATTTGATAAGGGTACTTCCTGTGTACAGAAATACTTCCCTCGACCAGTAGAGTAACAGCGGTCAACACTATAAACACAGCAGGCAGAACCAAAAATTGACTTGGCAGCCGAGCTTACCCAGGAGGAAAAGTAAAATCTGTTACCTCTTCCAGCAGCATGGGGTCTGCATCTTTGCCACCAAACCAAGCTGCCGAACGTGGGGTCTGCATCCTTACCACCAGCCAATACAGAAGATGTCGAATCCAACCAATCACCGCCACAGACCCAGCACAGTCCGCCAGATCAATCACAGCTGCCTTTTTCTCATTCAGACAGCTCTTTTTAGAGCTAATCTCCGAAAGTCTAACAATCAAATAGCTCTTCTAAGAGCGAACCAAAGAATGTCTTCTGAGACCACTTTTGGTCTCCTAACTACACCTTCCTGGCAGCCAGCACTAACTGCAGACCAGTACCAGCTTAACCCAGCAGCCATTTCTTCACAACCAAACACCATCACCAACTGGAGGCCAGCTCCATCTTAACCCAGCAGCTGTTCCTACGCAACCAAGCATATTTACAGCATCTAGTCCACAAGCGACTCACTGCTCGGACTTGCACTAACACTTCAAGGCCCCTTCGACACCCCCCCGGTTAACCAAAGTTCTACTCAACCAAGACAGTGATCATTCAGCCTTCACAATCAATGCATCCGCATCATTGACTGTCTCCAGCAACATCTACAACCTGATCATACAGCAACACTTAATATCTGCACCCAGCACAGAGACCATCCTCACCTTCTAGATGTGCTGTCTCCACAAACTGAGTCTAAGTCTTTCTACAACACAGACTTTCAACACCCAACAGAGACTATGACAACGTGATACAACAACCGCAATTTCTACACCCATACAGCTTTTGTGTAAGACTCTCTCAATAAAACCTGAATTTTAACTTATCTACTTGCCTCTGTCATTTGTCGTGTTCCTGTTAATTAACCACCACAAACAACATACAACCTATTCACGGGATTAAAGCATTCATATACCAGTCCCTCAACAGCTTTACATTTGTCAGTCTAAATTTCTTCTGTACTATCATAAAAAAATATTTCAGACAGAAAAATAAATTTAAAAAATGCTGACTGCAGATAATCACTAATGAACAATGATTAAACTGTAAATGTTTTTAGTGATTGTTATAGAATTGAAATTCCATTTTATCAATTTTTTTACCAATTTTATCAAAAACCATTATTGATTTTTGACAAATATTTCTTTGAAGGATCATCAGATATAATACAAAAAAAAAACATATAAAGTCATATCCTGTAAACTAGTTTTGGGGCACTTTATGTAGCATGTTTTGGGCATAAATAGCGAGGCAGAGTCCATCTCTCACCAGGTCTACAATTGGTTTGAATTAATTTTCCTTCTCCTAAACTGGTTGCCATACCAAAGTTAAAGAAACCAATCTGCCCTACTATTTACCCTTTAGCTGGAGGGAGAATAGTTGGATTCATACTTTTTCCAATTGGCGCTATGTGAAATGCAAACAGTCTTATCCAAGATTTGAACTCAAGTCACCAACTCCACCTCCCACACCAATAAGCATTACACCTCCTAAGATACAATAAACATCTAAGAAAAAACATAAATTTTGAGATAAAAAATAAAGACACTTCTCAGAATATGATGTGAAAATGCCGAACTTCAGAAATTCAGAGAAAGAAAAGGATCAAAATAACAATGATCATGATACTCATGTGAACCATTCATCAGTTATCCCAATTAGTACCATCATCTCGTTGATAAGAAACTTACAAAAAACAGCTATATTCATATTTGAGATTCCACCAATGTCCAATAAATAGGATAGAATATTTTACACATAATAAATATCTGTACAGATCTGTACCGATCTTAAATGGTTTATACATTATTTTTTCAATGCTTCCATATTAATTATTATAATCTTTTATAATTTTTCTTTCTGATAATTTCAGCAGGTATTGAGTTGATGAATTTACATAATTTCAAAACATAAGACATTTCTCAACAAAATATTTGCTGAAGTGAAACTATTTTTAACTTGTTTTAATTACAGATGATTTTTTCCTAACACACAGTTGTAATAAATGTTGTAAATATAAATAAATAATGAAATAAACAAATAATGTAAAGAATAGAACTACCAAATCCAGAATAAATCAGAACACTTGAAGAAAAGGAAACTTACAAGTACTTGGAAATCTTGGAAGCAGACACCATCAAATAAGTGGCAATGAAAGAAAAAATCTAAAAAGAGTATCTAAGGTGAAAGAGATAACTTCTCGAAACCAAACTATATAGCAGAAATCTCACTAAAGGGATAAACACTTGACCTGTCCTCTTTATAAGATACTTGGGACCATTCTTGAAATGAACAAGAGAAGAACTTTGACAAATGATCAAGAGTATAAGAAAGCTAATGACGCATAAGGCCTTAAATTTGAGAGATGACATAGACAGGCTATATGTGTCAAGAAAAGAAGGAAGAGGACTCACCAGTATTGAAGATGGTATGAATGCATTACTATGATCACTTGAAGAATGCATAAAAAATGAACAAAGAAAGACTAATCAGAGTGACCAGAACAACATAGACAATACAATGATCAACAGTATAACAATAGCTTGGAAATAGAAATCCGAGAAAATTTGACACTTAGTTTTATATGTGTGTGTGTGTGTGTATATGGTTGTGTGTTGACCTTGGGTATATATATGTGTATGTATGTGTCAATATAGGTGTCCTGAAATAGGAATGTTTGCCTCTCCATGTATACAGGTCAACCAGTGGACAGGCTGAAGAACAGGGTCAGTTGGTCACTAGTATGAGAGAGACACAGAGGTCAACCAGAGGACAGTGAAGAAGAGGGAATTTGCTCCTGGGAGTTGGGGAAGCAAGAGGAGATATGTAGAAGATCGGCAGTGAGAAGAGATATGCCAGTCAGAGAAGATTGGAACTGGACAGGGAGAAAAGTCAATCAGTGACTAGACCAGATATAGAGATAAGCTGAGAAGAATACAGAAGAGCTGGAGAGGGAGGGTTTGCGACAGGCTTGCATATATAGTGAGTAGCTTATTTTTTTAGTTAAGAGATTTTGTAATGTTCTATTAGAAATAGCAATATCCTTTGGTTTCGAATAGAATAAACTTTTTATCCAAAAAATTGGAGGGGGTAATTATTTATTGGTGATACTGTATTTCTAAACTTAGTCTGCCACATGGTCATTTATTTATGAGTGCACTGTATATACAATAGGGTAGAGTACCCACCTCTAAATGAGGTATCTTGGGGATGACACTAAACTGCAATTGAAGGTGAAGCTCTTGTGCTGCTAGAGCTCTGGAGAGTGTGAAGTATCCCTTCATTGTCATTACTCCGAGGTCTACTCTGACCTGGAGTGGTAGTACCAACTAAAGTTCCATCTATCAGTCAAATAGATTTCTTGTAAAATTATTTGTATTAGATAGAAATACCTGATATCATATAACTGTGTGCATAAAAAACTGTTAAACTACTCAAAGTCATAAATATAAACACACAACAAATGCAATTCCCTAACTTCTATGCATAAAAATAACCCCTGACAAGTTGACATGCCATTAAAATCAATCAATCAATCAATCAATCAGTCTACATTTTGTATCTAAACTAAAGGATAACGATTCTTTAAGTTACAACACATATATTACCTTCATCAATTACAAATTTTATCAACATCATGTGAGCATCTTCATTCATAAAGAAGTGAAAAATATACTTGATGTTAAGGGATTGGCAACTGCAAGATACAACAGAAGAAAAATGTAGCAGAAAGAATTTCATATTTTTGTTTCCTAATTCAGCAAGGATATTCAAATCTGAAAACTTTTGATTTAACCACATTGCCATAACTGCAATTTCTTGGAATCAGCCTCTGTTTTTGTCACTGTTATGCACATCCGTACTCACCACTTGTGCTGCCAAAAAAATAGAACGCTCATTCATCCAATGATTACATCACCAAAAGGAACTGCTACAACCACACCCTGAACTCGACTGTCTAACCACACCAACATGAAGCATGTAATCTGAAGCTCTGCACACCAAACTTCTCTTCTGTTTACCACCTTAAACACCAACCAAGCAGAACCCTAACTGAACCGACTCCCTGACTGTATAAATACTTTTTCTATAGATTTATAAATCTAGTTTTTCCTTATACTTTATCTGTTGTTGGTTGTCATTCATTTCTTTACTCTTTATCACTCTTTCTCTTTGTTTCCTCACCTTCATTGAAATGAAGGGAAAAAAAAATGCAGTCAAATATTCGGCCAAATGTGTCTGATGATTGGAAGAGTTGATTTCTTGGATTTGAATAAACCAATAAAAATAGAGAAAAGCATTATATATTTTTGCTTTTCTTGCAAAAGAAAAAAAAAAAATCCAAAAAAATAAAAAACAAAAAACCGGAAGTTCTTTCATTTTCTTTCAAAAGCATTTATTTATTTATTTATTTATTTTAGTTAATGGGACATTACCAGAAAAATGTTCAGTGCAAAAAAAAAAAAAAAAAAATGGCTGTGGTGATCTGTATTCAAATATACCACACCTTACACCTGTCTTTCTTGATTTTCTCAATCCCTTGGAGGCACAAGCATTCTGCTGACACCCCTGCTGACTCCAAGAGAGAGAGAGAGAGAGAGAGAGAGAGTGAGTATCACATACTCTGGCTTTCCTCCTAATGTTGATGCATCAAGGAAATTGCAACCAATTGATGAACCACACCTTTCCTTCAGGATTTCTTAAAAGTAACACAGACATACATACATGTGTGTGTGTGTGTGTGTGTGTGTGTACACGCGTATGTAAGCATTTATAGTTATTTTTGGAAAGGTAAAGAATATACCAACTTTTTGAAAGAGCATATTTTCAAAAAGTCAAAAAAGTACTTGTATCCTGAAACTTAATCCTGATGATTAAAATTAGAATGCAAGTAAAAACATTTCTTGATGGGTGGATTTTCAACCATAAAAAATGTAATTTTATTCTGTGAATGTAACTCAGTAAGAAATAAAAATAACCACAAAAAAAAAATAGATAAATAAAAATCACTAAAGTTTTATAAAAATTTTATTGGTGTTTTCTTTTCCATTCATATCTGAAACAAATCCACACATAAAAAAAAAAACGACATTTTCTATCCTTAAAGAATTTCTGAAGAAGTTTTACATATATTCAATATAAAAATTGACTGAAAAAAAAGATTTTTAAATTCAAAAAAAATCCATCAATCTTTTTATAGTTTATAAATTTAATTACAAAGTAAATTTACATTAGTAAAAAATTTAAATTTTAATTCTTTCTTTTCCTTCCAGAATAATGAAGCTTTATTAAAACCAAAACTGACATCGCACATGATTTCTGAGAATGTTGTCAAAACAGAATGACACTCTTTGTCAAGAGGAGGGGATCTTACTCATTGGCCTAATGAGTAGAGTGTTTGCCAATGGTCTGGGAGACTGGGTTCAATCCCAGGTCAAGTCATACCAAAGACTCAAAAAATGGTACTTGATGCCTCTTTGCTTAAAATTCAGCATTATAAGGTATGGATCAAGGGTAAAGTGGAGCAATCCAGGGAAAAGAGTAGTACCCTCCTCTACACCTTGGTGTAGTAGCTATTGAAAAGGGAGCCTTTGCATCACCCTCAACTATGGTCACCAACTTAACTTACTTATTTCAACAGTTGGTTGTTTGGTTGTTTGGGGTTTATGGCATACCAACCTTTGTAGGTTATTTAATGCCAAATCCATTTTTATACAAATAATCAGTTCTATTTCAAACAATTCAGTTTAGCATTAGTACACAGTTTAATTGTCAAAAAAATTTCCATTTCAAGCTATTCAGTTTATTCAAACAGTTCTTATACAGCTAATTCAGTTTAGTACAGGTACAGATTTTGTTTACACACGGTTAAATGTCAAAACTATTCTATTTTAAACAATTCAGTTTAGTGTAAGTACAGTTTCAATGTCAGAAACAGTTCTATTTCAAACAATTCAGTTTAGCATAAGCATGCAGTTTAAATGTAAGTACAGTTTAATTGTCAAAAACATTTCTATTTCAAGCTATTCAGTTTAGTCAAACAGTTCTAATTCAAACAATTCAGTTTAGCATAAGTATGCTGTTTAGTTCTATTTAACCCATAGATAGGGCCCTATCAGGTGCTACCATTCCAGGCCAGAGTGGACTTGGGTGCAATAGCAATGAAGGGGTGCTCTGCATTCCCCAAAGCTCCAGCATCACTGGAACCTCACTATCAGATTGTTTATTGTCATATCAAGGACACTCATTGGGTGGTCTTACCACAGTCAGTGCATTCTACAGCCCCGGCCAACTGGGCAATCAGTTGACAGGGTAGACCATACAGTAGTATTGACACAGCTACAGCTTGAATAAATTTCCATTTTAACAGATGAGATCCGATTTCCATATGCTTATAAACTTGTTAATAGCAGTTGTTCTATCATAATTACCTGTAACCGCCATCATTATCGTTATGCTTAAAATGATTAATGGCTATTGAAAAGGAAGCCTTAAAATTTGTAACCTCCAGTCTGTTACTCTGAATATTGTAGGTTCCAATAGTTAATCTGTATTTCAAATTAATTACTCGTTGCTTTGAAGTTCTTCTGTGTGAAGTATTTGTGTAAATGTTCATTTTGTTTTGGGTTATGCAAACATTTGATTGGCTGATAAATTCTTTCTTTTCTCACTTACAGACAAAAGTCCAGTTTGCAGAAAAGTAACAGCTGTGTTCATATTTATTTGCAATTCCACAAGGGAAAAAAATGTGGTATATACAGTTGGTTTGTTGCGTGGGGTGGCGGAATCAATATACCCACCCAAAATGACACATGACTCAAAAGTTGTGTCAATGCTGACTCTCTCATTTAATGTGAAGAGAGAGAGAGAGAGAGAGAGAGAGAGAGAGAGAGTGTGTGTGTGTGTCTCACAGAAATTTATATACACCTATTCTCTTAAACCATTCAGCACTTGCAAATTAGTCATTTACTAAACTTATCTTAATTAATTACTAAGCTTAGCTTAGTAGTG
The DNA here is from genome assembly GCA_963585895.1 of Sepioteuthis lessoniana. Lineage (NCBI taxonomy): Eukaryota > Metazoa > Mollusca > Cephalopoda > Myopsida > Loliginidae > Sepioteuthis > Sepioteuthis lessoniana. Next base: position 91,076,440 of record OY757927.1, read on the forward strand.
GTACAAGACCACCAGTATGAGGCTCTCAGTGAAAATTGAACTCACTAACAACGGTTTGTTAATCTACCTTACTAACCATTAGACCATGTGAGGTGCCCCCCCCCCATAAAATGAAGCATTACTTAGATTTCGTACAAAACCACAAATATGAGGCTCCCAGTGAGAGTTGAATCCCTCCAAACAATGGTATGCTATCTAGCTGGTTAACCATTACACCATGAGAGCTGCTCTCTCCCTATCAAAAAAATGATCATTGCAAGAATTTGGCACAAGGCAGCAAGCATGAGGTACCCAGTGGGAATTGAACTTCACTAAAAAGTAGGAATTAATTTATGAGACTAATTGGTTACCCATTACACTACAACAGAATACTTAGTTTGGTATGTGGGTCACTTAGTGAGAACTGAAATCATTACCAATGGTCTGCTAACATAGTTTAATATCCATGATATTGTACGACTCAAAGTGAAAACTTAGTTTTGTCAAAAGTGAGAGAAATATAAAAGTACACTCAACTTTACATTTTAAACATTCAGAATAGTTATAAATCGGTGAACAAAATGAATAAAAATTTGTCACAATATTAAAGAATTTATTTAAACATCCTACTTAAATATTCACATAGTGAAATTTATAAGTATGAGTGTCTTTACACGAGTGGGAGAGTATAGATTCACTTGCATCAACATATAAATATGAGAGTGTAAAATGAAAATACTTGAATGTCTATGTAAGTTCACAGTTGAAGTAACATGTAAAATCACTGTTGAATGAAATTGCTTTTGGTTGTTGTTCAGTGCAGAGATTTAAATTTAAAAAAAGAAGTTGGACAAATAAATTCTTTGTTGGTTTTGAAATCTATTCAGCATTTCTTAATCATTAACCCTTTCACGGGCAAATCATTTTTCAATCCTTGTTGAGTTGGCAAATTATTTTCAGAAAAAAGTATGCACAAACAAGTCAATTAATCATGTATAAAAAAAAGTTAAAAACCTGATAATTTGATCAGCAATTGAATGTTATTGTACAATAACTTGAAAGCAATAAAGTACTCACTTTTAATAATGACATTTTGTAAAACAACCTTTATGAAATCTTACACTTTAGTGGGGCCTCCAAGCAGTGTTTCTATACATAAACATTGAATCGATCAATGAGCAGCATTAAAAAAATACTTTACTTTGAACAACTGGAAAAAGCATAAAAATGTCACTCTGCCTATGTAACATTGGTGACAAAAATGGATGAAAAAATATTTGAATTTACTGTTTACAGATTGGTTAATTTCATTCTATTTCATCATTGGTGAAAAATGCAGAAATTCAGATTTTCTGGTACTTTGAACCACTTTTTGTCCCCTCTGTTAGCAAGGCTTCATCATCATCATCATCATCATCACCACCACCATCATCACCATCACCATCATCATAATCATCATCATCATCATCATGTCACGCCCGAGCTTTCCCTGACTCTCCCTTGCTACTCATCTCTATCATCCATTGCTATCGGACGGTCTTCTAGGCTACATTTTGTGTCCACGCAGGAGCTGCTGCAGATAAGTTCTAGCTGGTCGTCCAACACTTGGTTGACATGGAGGCCTATGCCACCTGTTGCCTACTCCAGACTATGCAGCAGGGATTAAGTCTGGGCAGGTGTATTGGCTTGAAGCATAGCCTGTGTCCGTAATTGTTTGTGTGAAGTATCACCTGCTTCCTACCTTTGTCAGAGTAAAGCCATTTTCTTTCATTAAATCTATCGACGTTCGAAATATGGAGTCTCGGCAGATTATGAACAGCTAAGAGGCTAATGTATCTCCTAGCATGAGACATCTGCGACAATTCCAAAGAAGTCTGGTGTCTCTAAAAAAACCCTTGACTTTTGTGTTCTTATAGAACATCATTATGGCTGCAACAGTTTCTTTGGGGAGACCATAGGCTAGAAGTATTTGTTCCATGTTCCCTCTGTGCATGGAGTCAAATGCCTTGGAGAAATCGACAAATGATAGTATTGCTTGGAGGTTTTTTGCTCTGACTCCTTCTATGATTCGATGGATCATCAAAATTAATGATGATGTGGATTGATTTCTTCAAAATCCAAGGCTTAGAATATGCTAACTGTATCCCCTACAGACGGTTAAGACCTCCTCAAAAAAGGATATCCTGCATTTGATTCTAAACTTGAGTGCCCCTTCATTGCCATTACTCTGACCCATCTATTAGTCAAATAGAGCTGTTTAAAAAAATTTTGTATTTGATTGCACTGTGCTATAAAAAAACTATTAAAAAACAACTATTAAAAAAAATTCAAATATGAATGCACAATGAATGCAATTCTCTAACCTCTTGACTCAGAATAGCCCAAGACGAGTTAACATGCCATTAAAACCAATCAATCAGTCAATTTTCTTTTCCAAAGATTTACGTCTGTAGTTAAAATAATACTGAAAGCTGTTCTCAAGAGTTTTAATCTGATGTGGTGGAAACTTTCACTTTTAAAATGGAATGGCAGATTATGGAGTTGAGGAAATCCAGTATCAAGGTGAATCATTTCTCTCACATAAGTTGAAGTTCATAAAACCAAATAAAACCAGATAAAAGCAAATAAAAGCAGGGTTATAAAGTAAGAATATTTTGTTGATTGCATTTAGGATATAATTAATTGATTGAATGATTGATTTTAATGGCACAGCAACCTGTCTTGGGTTATTTCATAGTTAAAGGTTAGGGAATCATGTTCATTGTAAGTATATATTTACATTTTTTGTGTAGTTGTTTCTGAAGAGTTTTTTTTATTAGCACACAGTTTTATCAAATGCTAATAATTTTTAAACAGAACTATTTGACCAATAGATTGAACCGTAACAGATACTACAACCTTGGAACTGAGTGGACCTAGTAGTAATGGCAATGAAAACAGCACACCACAATTCCCAAATCTCCAGGATGCAGTCTAGTTGTTATATTGTCATCTACATGTTCATGCAGAAATATACATATATATGCTGGATACATACCGACGCAATGATAAAGATGCACGAAGACTTCTTTATAAAAATATTTACCTCTCACTTTATTGCAAGGGTTCGAAAAGGGTTACTCAAGGTTTGCATGTGAGAGGGAGCTGGAGACCGAACATAACTGAAATATTTTGACCCCAAAGTTATGGCCATCAGCATTGTGTATTTCTCGTTCTCCAGGGGTGCTCAACCGGAGGCCCATGGCCCACTCTGCTGGGTGATGGCTTTCTTTATAGCATCTTATCTTCTCTGGACCCCAACTCATCAGGGCACAAAGGCCCCTTCGGCCTGATGTGGCTTTCCCTATCACATCTCGTCTATAACTCCGTCCGATCTTCAACTGTCTGCAACTCAACTGGCTTGACTTCTGTCTTGACTGAGCTATATCCTAGTTCAACGCCCACTCAATCTTTGAGATCGCATGTTTAATCGTCATCTAGTGGAAATAACTGTCATGCAGTTCAGAGGTCACTCTCTTCCGGTGCGTCAGTCAATGAGAGTATCATGGGATTTTTTAGCTCGTCCCATTTCATCAGCCAATTTCCGCCCACGCGATTTCCTCTCATAACTGCTATTAGAATGTGTCCCTTCCGGTGCATGACCTTGAATGGCATTTTGGGCCAGGTCGAAGGTCAAAATATAACATCATGTTATATGCAGAACACTCCTTTTGTGTGTGTGTGTGTGTGGGGGGGTTTAACCCTGTGCAGGAGAGGATATAGTCAAGATCTAAGGCCTGCTGATGAGGCAGGACATTTAGGATGATTTTGCTACATGCAGTAAATTTAAGGTTAGCATTTCAGGTTATTGATTTGGTTTGGTTTGGTTTTATGGCATATCAACCATTGTAGGTTATTTAATGCCAAATCTAGTTTATTCAGATATATCAGATATATATGATTTATAAACATAAATCAACAAAGTCGAATAGTTCCAAGTATTGCGATGTATCACTAACAATTCAATCAAACATCAGTCATTTATTGACACACAGTTAAACAATCAAACAGTTCTATTTCAAACAATTCAATTTAGCATAAGTCATTTATTTGCATTCAATTTAAATGTCAAACAGTTCTATCTGACCCATAGATAGAACCCTATCAGGTGCTATCACTCCAGGCCAAAGTGGACCTGGGAATGATGGCCATGAGGGGGTACTCTGCATTCCCCAAAGTCCCAGAATTACCGGAATCTCACCATCAGATTGTTCAATATCATATCTAGGACACTCATTTTTTGGGGGGAATTCTTACTCCTCTGCAGAGATGTAGTTATTGTATTCTAGAGCCCCAGCCAACTGGACTTCATTTCAGGTTAGAAATGTAGGGAATGAAAAAATAAATTTAAAAAAAAAATTAAATTAAAAGAAAATTACAAAAATATGCAGAAACTCCCAGAGGTCTCTGACAGGTAAAAGGGATGACGCATACTTAAAGAAAAAGAGACCTCCTAACAAAAGGAGGAAGCTCATTTCTCTTTCAGGCAGCGACCAGCGAAGTGATAACACCTTGCTAACTGGTGGAAGACACCACGCTTTCAACTTTGGATGAAGCATTGGCTAGTCCTTTCACTAGTAGCAGCCCTCTCAGTTAACAGTATGCTGAAATATAAAAGGCTACGAAATGGAACTACAAACTAAAACACAGGACTTCGACAAACTCCCAAAAGTGACTTACCATTGTTGAAGCTTTAAAATACCAAATGAGGACAAACATATACCAAGAAACGATTAACATATTTTTAAACACCTTGACTTGGGGATTCAACCATTTCAGTTGTATTCAGGGAAAATTCCTTCACCCATTGAATGGTTGTTGAACCCAGGAAATAAAGGAAAAATATAAAAGAAACGTCTTCGTCTCCTATCTGTTGCTGTCTTCTTTCGTATAATTCTTTTGGGCCTTTCTTGTTCAAGGAGTTATATCAACTAGACAACGTGGGGTAAAATGAAATAACCTCAGAATGGAGTCAAATATCAAATGGCTACCTTGACCTTCAGCCTAACCTCCACAGAAGTACTCAAAATTAATCATATTATTAAGTTATTTTAACAAAGAATATTCATAATTATTAGGTAAAGAAAGATGAAAATCTTCCTGCAAATGTACTTGATGAAAATTCAAAGATATGTGTCAGAACATAAACTAATATTCTTATTTACTGTTGTGTTTACAAATTTGTTGTGATTGATGCTAAAGAAGATATTTAGTCAAGTTCACACTTGTCAATGACCAATATTAGCATTAGTATATCTATGGTATACGAACACTGAATACAAATGACTGATGTTTAATTGAATTGTTGATGATACATAGCAATACTTGGAACCATTTAATTTTGTTGACTTATGTTCACAAATCATATAAATCTAATATAAATATGTATTAAACGGATCTGGCATTAAATAATCTACAATGGTTGATATGCCATAAAAACAAACCAAACTAAACTAAACCTTGAAGCAACTTAGTAAATAAATTCCGATACGGCTACTTAAAAAAATCATTTTGCAGAACTTAGCAGTTTGTGAACGGACGTTGTTTTTAAAAGTAGTTTAATTGTGATTCGACTAGACTTCCATAGAAAAAGAATTCACGCGAGGCGTCCTCCTGTGAAATTTAAAGTCATTTCCGGGTCAATCGCTAAACATATTGCCTGCCGACAACAGCAACATCCGGTTTCAAATTCTCTTATAGTGACAACAACATTTATATCAAAGTTGATATGACATTTAAAACGCTTCTAATAAGAGTGATGTCTAGAGAAAACGTTGTGGCGAACCGTGACCCAAACTCACCATAAGTTGTGTGTGACGACGGCAAAGGCCAGCCTGATGTTATATTTTTTTTACATTTGACTTCTTTGCAATATCTGACTTTTTCCCGCTCATTTTATATTACATTTGAATTTTTGTCTTTTACTTTATAGCCAGTCAAGAATGAAATCATACCCCTGACCCCATATCCATTATGTTATATTTCGATTCATTGTTGTAGTGGGAAAGGGAATATTTTACTTTTTTTAAAAAAATTGTTTATAAACAAAATTATAAAAATTATCTAAGTGCAAGGAATCTATTTAAAAACAACGAAACACTGTTTAGTATCATATATATATATATATATATATATATATATATATATATATATATATATATATATATGTATGTATGTATGTATGTATGTGTGTGTGTGTGTTAGGCAGCAGTCTTTCGTTTAAGCATGTTTGATTAAATAATAAAGACACATTTTGTCTATATAATTTTATTAGGTTCCTTTCAAGTTTTCTGACAAGTGTCTTGGTTTCAGTTTGGAATTGATGGATGAATTTACCAAAATTGTCCTGAGCGCTTTCGGACTTTTCATAGGCCATCATCAGGAGTTGCTTGCATGTATAAAGAGTGTTTTTAAAGACTTTTGAGAGTTTTTAGGATTTTTATAACATAACATAATTACATAAATGCAGAGTTGGATAAAACTGAAAGGCTGATGAATTTAAAAAACAGAACGCTATCAATGGAATAAGAATATTATCAAAAATATGGAATATTAAAGAATGAAAAAAAAAAAAAATTCTATTTCTGCTGATATATATATATATATATATATATATATATATATATATATATATAATTACACATATATATATATATATATATATATATATAGTGCAATTAGAAGGAAACTCAAACCTGGTTAAATTGTTATTATAGATTTATTTCACTGGAGAATATCATTATACTCTCTGTCTTCTCAAATAACTGTACATGTTTAACTTGAGGTTGACAAATAGCAAATGTGGATTACCATATTTACCAACCCCTCCGCTCGGGAAGGATATGACACAAGGTCAATTTTTAAGCGGAGTTTAACAGGTTTGAATTCAGAGTTTTCCTTCTCCTAGACTAGTTGCCTTACCAAGGCTGAAGAACCCAGTCTGTCCTACTATTTACCCATAACTGGAGGGGGAATAACTGGATTCATACCTTTCCCAAGGGTATTAGTGCTATGGGAAATGCAATCAGTCATGTCAAGGATTTGAACGCGTGTCGCCATGTCCATTTCCTACGACGATAAACATTACACCACGGGCAAATGTGGATTACAGTCTATATTTGGATGAAAAAAAAAAGAAAAGAAAAAAGGAACGACCTATATAAATTCTCAGGTGAGGACAAAGAGGTCAAAACAAGAAACCAGAACAGGGTGTTCCTCTAAATCGACCCATTCAAATTTGAACAATGAAAAGGATATATAACAATAGCCATACATCGAGCACTCCCATAGATTTATATGATATTCCTCATATATTCTATATGCGAATAATCCACACCCACTGTCTTCGGATGCTGACTGGATATTATATATATATAATTACACACACACACACACACACATATATATACAATTATACATATGCATATTAATATATATATATATATATATATATATATATATATATATATATATATATTTGTGACTATGGTACTTCCTTTCTCTGCTTCTTTTATAATTATATTTTCATTTTACAGTATATTTTTTGGCTTGTCTTTGTGTGACAGGTGGTTTTGTGTAGTTTTTTCTTTTAGGTCAATATTCCATAGTTTTACAAAGAATATTTTTACTTCACTATTGTTTTTTTTGGTTTGGAAAAGATTTGGATTTATTTTTTACTAGGAACCTATCTAAATTCTTTTTTTATTTTTGAATTTTTTTATTTGTCTAAATTTTTTTTCAAATTCTTTGATGTCTTTATAGCATATCAAATATCAAAGACTAATTGGGGGGAGAGAAAGTACACCTACAAGGTAGGACGCAAAACACACTATGATTATGCATATATATATATATATATATATATATATACACAAAGAATACATTTTCCAAAATATATATATATATATGTAGTTGATCCATTAGTCTACTCAAGATTTTACTATTTTATTATTTATTTATAAGATTAAGGTTGGTTTGAAATTCAATAAAAAACATTGATGATTTATATATGATTCTGATTGGTTAAAAATGTATTTTTATCAATCTCAGAGGGATAAAGCTTTCTTAGATAGTTTTGGAGAATGATCCTTCAGATTTTGCATGGGAAGTCAAATATTATTGGCTGCAAAATCTCAAAGAAAATTTAAAAAGAACATGTAAATGTTGATTGGTCAATTAATGTAAAAATGCAGCTACAAAATTTACAGCTTCTCGAACTGATTTTTTGCACAAAAATTAACCTTTTTTTTAAATATAGAAATCAATTCATTTTTCTCTCTCTTTCTCTCTCTCTCTCTCTATATATATATACAATCATCAAGTTGTGCTAATAGCACATATTTTCATAACTATTTCCAGCCATCCTTCCCTATCATCCATGGTGCTAGACAGGTCCTCTAGACAGCATCCAGTGTCCACACAGACCTGATGAATATAAGTCTTTGCTTGTTGGCTGACACTGGTGTGTCCATGGTTGGGAGTCCACAGGAGAACTTCACTTAAAATTTTTTCCTTGCTTCTCCAGCAGTGCTCAGCATGTCTTGTTCATTTTAGATGGTTTATGAGATGGGAGGTAGGTGGTCGTACAGTTGTTGTTTTTGTTGGGTCCTGTTTCCAGGATTTGTTCAAAACAACATGCAGCATCCTTGTTTCACTCCCGCAAACATTCAGGTGGTGCACTCATACAATAGTACTGATATGGCTACAGCTTGGAAAAATTCCCATTTCATTTCATCAGAGAGATTAAACTTCCATTTGGTCCATAATCTGTTGTTAGCAGTCCATACCTTTCGTATGCATATGTCAATATCACTTTCAGTAGATGAGATATTACTGTCAAGAAATGTGAAATGGTCTATTAATTTCAGTGACTTGTCATTTAATGTGGAGATGGCACCATCTGTTTTAAAACATATGAATAATTCTGTTTTATCTAAGTTCACATAAAGACCCATGCCTCTTGCTGCCTGCTCTAGGCTATGCAGTTAAGATTTGGCTTGAGCAGGTGTATTTGCAAGGACTGTGAGATCGTCTGCATAGTCTGCATCCATGATAGTTTCTGTGGGATTTCATCTGCTTCTTACTATTTATATATATATGTATATATAAATATATATGCATATATATATATATATATATATACATTGGCCTTTTGGGTAGAGTGTTTGCCAATGATCCGGGAGACCTGGGTTCAATCCCAGGTTGAGTCATACCAAAGACTTTAAAAATGGTACTTGATACCTCCTTAAATAACACTCAGCAATATAAGGTACGTATCGAGAGTAAAGTGGAGCAATCCAGGAAAAGGAGTAGTGTCTTCTCCTACACCTCGGTGTAGTAGCTATTGAACAGGGAGCCTTCTGGTTGCCCTCGACTACTGTTACCAACTTTACTTATATATATATATATATATATAATTTTGATAAAAACTTTCATGTTGAAAGTGTTTTTCATCCATAAAACATTTACAGTTCTCAATGCATAAAATGCAGAGCACTATAACAATATTTCAAGTATAAAAAAAGGATAATAATAAAACAGGATTAAAACTCATGACTCAGAGTTTCACATAGTTGATCCTCAGGTGAATTAGCCTTCAATATATCTGATTTTGTTTGATTCAATTAAAATCAGATATGCTGAGGATTGATAACATGAAATTTTGAATCATCAGTTCTTATCCTATTTTATCACTTAGTATACTTAGTGTATATATATATATATATATATATATATATATATATAAAAGTTGAAGTCTACTTATTTGAGAAAAGATCTCATGGCTTGGTTTAATGGAGACACAGCAAGTCAGACAAATGTCAAAAATCCCTTTTATTTATTTTAGTTTTCTAAACAATGTCATTTTTACAATCCTTGTTGTCAATTCAAAATTTACACAGATGGTTAAGAACACATTGTTATTATTAAAGAGAAATGAACACAATGGAAAAAAATATTTACCAATTATATTTTATATTACCTTATACATGATTCATTCAATAAGTTTCCAGACTTTTTTGTACAGGCAATTAAAATTGTCGGAGACTCTTGAAAATTCAGTATGTTATTGCTCTACATCTTGAGATGACTGACCAATTTTTATGATTTCACATTCAAAGGAACAGCTACAGCAGCAATTGGAATACAACTGGTGAATTTAAAAAATGAAATCTGACACTTTAGAAGAACTATATGCAATAAAATTCTGTTTTAAACTTGGAAAAAATGCCACAGAAACATATGAAATGCTTCAGACTGCTTTTTGACCATCTTGCATGAATCGAGCATCAGTTTTTGAGTGGCATAAGAGATTCAAGGAAGGCAGGGAGTCTGTGAGGGATGATGAGAGGTGTGGGCGGAGTAAGGAAGTCAATACACCAGAGTTGATTGGCCAAAGGGTTAGGGTTATGGATAGGGTTACTATGTTGAGGTTTTAAGGGAGTTCAGGAAGAGATTCCGTCGGAAGAGGCCAGCACTCTTGAAATTGGGTCAGTGGCATTTCCAGCAGGATAATGCACCTGTCCACAACTCCATCCTTGTCACAGACTATTTGACCAAGATGGGCATCAAGACAGTTCCCCACCCTCCCTATAGTCCAGATGTTGGTCCCTGTGACTTTTGATTATTCCCTAAGCTCAGAGGCTGTCATTATGAGACAATTGAGGAGATGAAAGAGGCTGTGATGAAGGTCATTGATACGCTCACACAAGAGGACTTCTATAAGGCCTTCCAGAAGTTGTTGGAACAGTACAACAAGTGCATTGCAGCCAGAGGAGATTACTTTGAAGGGGACTAGAGTTTCATGTGTGTACTATCAATAAAAGTTCCCATACGAAAAAAGTCTGGAAACTTATTTAATGATCGTCGTATACTCTTGTAATGAATGATAAAAACTCTTTTTTGTGGCTAAATATTAGGGCTCATTCATTACACAAAGTCATTCATTACTGAGTTTATACACTACCACATCTAGTTAATAATATTCATCGAAAATTTTCTTGCTGTTTTTTAGAGAAAATGTTTATTTTATTTAAGTTAATGACACTTAAAAGATTTATTAATCTCAACATGTTTGTTTTTTGTCTAGATTATCAATCTTTACTAATCAATAATGTTAGCTTTACGTCTCTATCCCGAAGAACTATTATTAACCTAATTAGTAATACTTAATTAAATGTGGATAATTATTTTAGTGAGAGAAATTTAGAACACGCTGACTGCATCTCCACTGAAAAGTAAGACCTGCCTCCACAGTTAGTGTCCTGGGTATATCACTAAATTGCATCTGATGTTCTGAAGCTTTGGGGAATGTGGAGTAGCCTTTCTTTGCCATTACTCACAGATCCACTCTGACCTGGAGTTGTAGTACCTATTAGGGTGTCATCAATGGGTCAAATAGAACTGTTGAACCATCTGTGTGCAAACAAATGACTAATGTTAAATTGAATCGTTTGTGTTACATAGTAATACTTGAAACCATTTAACAGTGTGCAAATAAAACTATTAGTGTTAGATAGCAAAACTTGAAACCATTTAACTGTGTGCAAACAAATGATTAATTCTGAATAGAATTATTTGTGTTAGATAGGAATACTTGAAGCTATTAAACTGTATGCAAACAAATGAGCTCTGGCTTGCTTAAAATGTTACCCACAAACGATTTGTTTACAAATCATATAGATTTGATGTATATATGTATAAACAGGATTTGGCATTAAATAACCTACAATGATTGATATGGTATAAAACCCAACCAACCAACAGCATATAAATGACATTCCACATTTAACAATGACCAGTTCTTATTATTACAGCCCCTATGTAACTTTGCCAGATAGTTGTTCCCTTGCTCAGCTGAATAACCAAGTACAGATAACTCTCAGAACATATCCCTCTTGAACCAAGCCACCTTACCTCACATACACACCAAAGGAGAGCCCAGAACAAATCATCCATGAACTTACTGAGTACTTAACAATACAGAACTGATATTCAGCATAGAACAAACATTCAACTTAGTTTCTTTATAAGAAATTTTCTATAAGCCATTTATGTATATAAATTCCACCTCATTTGTTGATTTTATTGTTGTTTTCTTACCATTTCTACCACCTCTTCTCACTTGTTGGTTGTCATCATCATCTCATCATCTTGTCGTGCCATCAGCACGGATATCACTGACCCTCTCTCGCCATCTCTCCCTATCGTTCATCGCTTCCAGCAGGTCTTCAGGGCTACACCCTGTATCCTCACAGAGCTGCTGTATTTAGGTTCGAGCTGGTCGCCCTGCTTTTGCTCGGCCATGTGAAGGGGTCCATAGGAGTACATTGTAGGTTGTAAGATATCCTGATCAGTGAGTTTTTACTCTGACACACACACTCTCTCTCTACTCCCTTGCATTATCATAGACAAATCTAATTCTCTTGAAGAGAAATCTTTTATCCCCTCAAGTAACAAAAATGGTTTTATGGTAAAACCTTTTTCTTTCCGTCCAATAGTTTTGCATATCAATTAAAAGTATAAATTATTATGAGACTGAGTCAAAAGTTTTGCAATGTTTTGGTACATGCAGTACAAGCTGTGAAAGGTAGTCATGGTTTGTAGTAAAGTAGTAGATGGTGTGCTAACATGCTATGCATTGCTTCACTTTGTGTGTGATTTGAAAGCTGCACAGATGAACATGGAGCATAGTCGTATTCAGGTATTTATGTCTTACAAATTAAAACTGGGCCATAACACTACAGAAGCAACCAAAAACATGTAATGTGCAAAAAGCAAAGGTGCAGTTGATCACAGAAACCAGATGGTCGAAGAAATTTTGTTTGAGTTGCAAGAACAATCAAGCAAAGTCAGTGAGATTTAAAAGCCACGGATTCCAAGGCCATTCTCCAAGCTATAGAGGCAAATCTGTCAAGTAGCACTTGGAGAGTATCAGGTGAGCTCAGCATCTCACAGTGGTAATTTACTAAGCATTTTGCTTAGATGTGGCACAAGGCCATATGAAAGGGGCACCCAATGAGACTCGAACTCACTCGTGTAGGTTTGCTAGTCAAGTTTGCTAACCATAACACCACCAGAGGTGCCTTTCAGCATCTCACAGTGGGGTTCATCATCTTCACAATCTTGGTAAAAGCGTCTAGAGCTGCCAAACTGTGCTGCCAAAATATTGCAAAACTTTTGACTCACCCTAGTAATATAGATTATAAAATATTTGATTTTCAAAAATGAAGGCAATAATATAAGAGATGAATGAATTTAAAAGATGTTGGTTTCAGAAGTCTAGTCAAAGAGGAATCAACCTATCGGGCGCTAGTCAACTTAACTTGCAAAAATGAACTGATGGATGTTCACCAATCAGACATCAGCAAAATGCTGCTCTTTTCCACTTCAAACTTAGTCTCTTTTATGTTCATCAAATCTCGCCACTTCACGTGGGCTTATCACGTTCTCCTCCATAAAACAAGTCACATCTCTTGCGTCCTTTTCTTCTTCTGGTTTCCGCATGCCAGTAGCAGAGAGAGAGAGCACACCTTTTTCTTCAAGATTGTTCGTGGCATTACTACAACAGAAATAACACTGATTTCTAATTTTCCTTTTATCATCAGATTATTGTGAGTTATTAATGAATCATAAAAAAAAAAAACACTTTTTATATAACAGTGAAAGTTGAACATTAACATTTACAGTTTCTGCTGAGTTCCTCCAAAAAAAAAAAAGAAAACTGTAAAAATTGATTTTTCTGTTGGCATATTCTAAATCCTTGGCAATATTGACTTTCCTCTGTGTGAATAGAGGAAAAAAATCATTGCAACGAAATAGATGGAAAGATATGAATAAGTAAATGAGATATTCCAATGTGGATGATAAAACGGACAAAGGATATGAGGATAAAAAAAAAACATGGCCTTGGAAATTTTGAAAGGGAAAAGTTGGAGGTGAAAAGAGAAGAAAAAGAGGGGAAAGCATGTGAATAGAGAGAAGGAGCAAGAATAAGAAAAAGACTGTGGAAAAGAGATTCATAAGGAAGGAAAAAGAGAAGAAAGATGATAGAAAAGGAAAAAAGGACAACGAGTGAGAAAGAAACCTATGAAATGAGTGAGGAAGAAAGAGAATTATAAGGTGGAAAGAGAGGGGAAACAATGAGAGGAAGAGTGACATAAAAATGATTGGAATTGAGGGTGAAAGGAAGAGTAGCATATGAAAAAAAGGAACAGAGAGTCAAAGGAAGAGTGGCATAAGAAAGAAAGGAACAGAGAGTAAAGGGAAGTGGCATAAGAAAGAAAGGAACTGAGAGTGAAGGGAAGAGTGGCATAAGAAAGAAAGGAACAGAGAGTGAAGGGAAGAGTGGTATACAAAAGAAAGGAACTGAGAGTGAAGGGAAGAGTGGCATAAGAAAGAAAGGAAGGGAGAGTGAAGGGAAGAGTGGTATACAAAAGAAAGGAAGGGAGAGTGAAGGGAAGAGTGGTATAAAAAATAAAGGAAGTGTGAAGAGAGAGGGGTAAGTGTCAAGAAGAAAGAAAGAATCTGTAAGACTGCAAAAGAAAAAAGATAAGCATTAGAGAGTTATAAAGAAGAAAACGAAGGAAAGAAGAAAAAGAGAAAAATGAGGGTAAATGACAAGAGTGAAAGAAAGAAAGAAAGAGACAAAAAATTGATAAACATTGTTCTAAAAGTGATACAAATGTTTACATATAGAAAATTTGACAATTAAAACTGTTCAATATCTTCAACTATTTTTTGTTTCCAATATTTGAATCAAACATTAAATCAATAAATACAACAAATTGTGATTTACAAATAAACATTATTGGAATTATTGATCAACTATAATTTTTTTTATATGGAAAATTTGAATTTAATTAAAAACTGAATATAATTTTGATAAAAGAACCAAAAATACAATAACATAAATTCATTAATTTGTTTCATGTTTAACAAATTTCTTCAAATGAACATTTTGTTTTTGATTATTTGAGAATCTTATTTTTTTTTTCTTTTTCATGTCATTTTATCTGGTTTTATATTGTCCCATTTTCTTTTTTAATAACTTTATCTGATATGATATGTGTCCTATTTTTCTAGATTCTCTTTTATTATTATCAATAATTTTGTTTTTAATGGAATTGGACAAAAAAACAAAAATACAAAAAGAGTAAAAAAACTGAACCATTCTTAATGAAAATTTATGGTTGATGTTTGATAGAAAGCTTAAGAATTACAAACCTTCTAATGAATAACTGTTTATCAATTACATATTGAAATCATAAGTAGATTCTATTTGGCAGTAATTGATGATGATGATGATGATAGATATCCTAAGTGATCATAAATTAGCCTAACTTGTCATAAACTACATCAATTGTCATCATAAATTCTTTTACATCGGCTTTTTTTTCATTACTCTGTTTTTCAGAAAGAATTGGTTTTTCTATTTTGAGATTAACTCATTTCTTTTGCTCAAAAGTTTTTTTTCTTTAAATGATTTTATTCAAAAATTTTCTCTGTCATTTCTTTGAAGTTCTTCTTTCTGATGTTGTTTTTCTACTCTTTTCCTCCTCCACTCCATACACTTTTCCTCCTCCACTCCCTACTCTTTTCCTCCTCCAATCCATACTCTTTTCCTCCTCCAATCCATAATTTTTTTCCCTTGCACTTTATACACTTTTCCCCCTGCACTCCATACTCTTTTCCTCCTCCACCCCATACTCTTTTCCTCCTCCACTCCATACTCTTTTCCTCCTCCACTCCATACTCTTTTCCTCCTCCACTCCATACTCTTTTCCTCCTCCACTGCATACACTTTTCCTCCAGCACTCCATACTCTTTTCCTCCTCCACTCCATACTCTTTTTCTACTCCACTCCATACTCTTTTCCTCCTCCACTCCATACTCTTTTCCTCCTCCACTTCATACTCTTTTTCCCCTTCATTCTATTCTCTTTTCCTCCTTTCTCTTTTTCCAGATATATTTTAATTTTATCATCATCATCATCATCATCAAGGCATGCTGGTAGCAGAATTCCCTTGACCCTCTATTTTGCCATCCATCCCTATCAACCATTACTCTTGGTATGTCATATTGATCCTGTGTCCACATAGGGCTGGTGAATGTAAGTTTTAGCTGATCAGCCAACATTGGTGTGTCCATGTGTTGGAGTCCATAGGCAAACATCCCTTACAAATTGGTCCTTACTTCATCAGTTGTGCTCAGTATGTCTTGTTCCTTTTACTTGGATGATTTGTGTGATGGGAGGCAAGTGGCTGTACAAATGTTCTTTTTTTGAGTGCTTTATCCAAGATTTGTTCAAAACACCATGCAGCATCTTGTAAATCATCCCAAAAAGATGAGCCAACATATACAGTGCACTGCTGGAGAAATAAAGATAAACTCTTAAGGGACATTCTCCTATGGATTCTGATACATGGAGACACTAGTATCGACCAACTAGCAAAAACATATATTTATTAGCTATGTGAAGACACTGGATGCCATCTAAAGGACTTGTCAAGAGTAATGGAGTTAATTCCATATTTTAAAATTTTTTCAATGGTATTACACTGGTCAAAAAAAAAATTGAAATGAAATTGAGGCATCAAACATCTATTTAAGCGTATTTGAGGATGCTGAATCTGAAAATGACTTTTTCTCGGTTAGCTACCATTTTTGCTGTACAGAAATGCTTCATTTGTGGAAAAAAATCTTTTTTTTTGTTTGTTTTCTGTATATATGATGTTGAATGATGGCAATATTTCTCAAGGTAAAATCGTAGAAACCTCTGAATTCATATTCAAACCAACAAATATTGGTTTGCTTATTGAGAAATTCTACTTTTGGAATAACAATCAGACACTAAGTCTTTAAAAATAACATGACTGAATATATCAAAACCAACGAGTATTTTCATCAAATTATTTAATAAACTAACAGCAGAAATAAATATTTTCCATTTTGCTTATCATATTTGTTTTCATGCAATTTCTCTGTAATGGACATGTTTGTTTTGCAACTAAAAACTATTAAAACTTTTATTTGACCTTTAGAGACAATTTTGTCTGGAGTATTATGAGCCTGCTCAAAGGGAGACTCATTACTTAAGAGAACATGCTGAAACGACTCAGTTACCCTAGTGGTCACAAAGTGGCACAAATTTGAGTTGGTCTCTTTTATTCTTGGGAAAGTCAGAAGTTTTGCAATATTTGCATATATGCTAATTTCTTGAATAAGCTTCAGAAACATGATGGAATCAAACTGATACCACACCCAGCACATAGTCTGGATCTAGCTCTTTCGGATTATTATTTGTTCCAATCCATGGATCATTTCCTGCTTCAACAACCAAGCGGAGATGGAAGCTTCAATGAAGAAGTTCTTCATCTCAAAAAAGACAAAAACTGGTATCAGCATGGGATCAAAGAACTGGCAGGAAAGTGGCTCCAGACGGTGCTACACAATGGCCTCTACTTTGAATACTTGGCTGCTTTCGTTATAACTTAAAGAATAAAGCAAATACATATTTACCAACCCCTTCACTCAGGCAGGATATGAAACAAGTCAATTTTTAAGCGAAGTTTAAAAGGTTTAAATTTGGAGTTTTCCTTCTCCGAGACTAGTTGCTTCACCAAGGCTGATAAACCTAGTCTGCCCTACTATTTTACCCATAGCTGGAGTGAGAATAATTGGATTCATACCTTTCCCAAGGGTATTAGTGCTATGTGAAATGCAATCAGTCTCGTCCAGGATTTGAACTCGTCTCGCTGTGTCCATTTCCTACGACGATAACCATTACTCCATGCGCACCTCCAGAATAAAGTAAATAAGTTATCAAAATATTGCAAAACTTTTGACTTATCTTTGTATTTGTGGACAGTGACAGTTTCTTTAAACACTGCTTTGAAGAAAATTCAACTTCATACAGTTTTCTTAAAATTGTTCTTGAAACAAATTCTGAATTCTTGTTTGTACAGTATTTCAGATCATCCATTTTCAACTTTCTTTCATCCTGTCTTCTCACTGTGAATCTTTTAGGACCTGTTTTCCGTGCCATGAAAACCTGTCACTTGAAATGTAAACAATGGTATCTGGATAAGCCCAGATTTTAAAAATCTCTAAATGTCTAAATAAGAGTTTCTGCTTGATGAAGAGCAGCAAATGTCGCCTTTGACTTTGATGGTTTTGTAAAATTTAAACTTTTTAAAGACATTTTGAAACAAAAATGTCACTGTCACCTTTTTTGGCTCAGTTTGACAATACTCATGAATGAAGAAGGGTTAAAGTTTTGTAACTAGAATCAGGATTTATGCAAAGTGCATGTCAACTGGGCAAATCAGCTTGATTTGTTAATTTACTTCTCTGGAATCATGTGCACACATACACACACACACACACAGACATACACACTCATACACATACGCAAACACATATGCATACACAGTCAGATACACACACACACACACTATTCTTGTTTTTTACACATAATTCAAATATGAAAGTAGCATTTTAGCAGAAGCAAATCAAAATTTGGCAAATCCAGTGAGTAGCACTGAGAGAGTATCAGGTGATCCCAGTATCTCACAGTCCAATGTGGTTTGTCACCTTTGTGGCCTCAGAAAATCCAGTGAGTAGCACTTGGAGAGTATCAGGTGATCTTGGACTCACACAGTCCAGTGTGGTTTGTAACCTTTACGACCTCAATAAAAGCATTCAGAGCTGTCGAATTGTGTCTTATGTGACCAAAATATTGCAAAACTTTTGACTCGCACTAGTTTTATAAAAAGAGCATTTTGTTTGTTTTTTCAAGTCCAGTTTAATCTTGGAATACTGAAATTTGTTATTTAGAACAAACATTTAAATCTGGATTCTCAAAAGAGAAAAACAAAGGATCTTAAAATGACTTTCATTGGAAGTTCCATTGTTTCTTTCACTTTTAATGGATTTTTATAACAAAGATTAGCATTATTGGAATCATAATGATGTGATTTTTGCATGTATGGTTGCATAACACTGCTAAAATGGTATATCCTACTGAGATTTCTGTTTTCTGCAATAGCATTAACAATCTCCTACAGTATAAAGAATTTTCCACTCCAATTTGCAACTCATTAATAGTGTGAAATCTGTACTTAGATCTTTATTTTATAAGGGAAAAACTATAAAATGTGTATTTACCCAACCCCTTCCTAAGAGTGGGATGCGACAGAAGGTCAGTTTTTAAGTGGAAATTAACAGGTTTGAATTCAGAGTTATCCTTCTCCTAGACCTGTTGTCATACCAAGATTAAAGAGCTCAGTCTGCCCTGCTAAAGAAGAATAGTTGGATGCATATCTTTCTCAAGAGTATTAGTACAATGTGAATGCAAACAGCCTCATCCAGGATTTTGAACTTGTGTCAGTTCCATTTCCATATGATGATAATCACAAACACCTCCATCCTATAACTACTAAATACTAACAGTAGAATACTTTCTCTTATTTGGTTATTCACTTGCAATTCTAATATTAATGCTACAAATGGGATATAACTTGAAATTGAGCTTAACAGCTGCCAAAGGAGGCCTTTAAGAAGTGGTGATAAAGGTCCAAACTTGTTTCAAATCAATTTTGGCACAAGTTGATTTTCCAACTAAACAATTTAGGAATCACATATTTCTTTCTAAAAAGTAAATTTTAAAAAACGTAATTTATTTCCATTAATAAAATCCAAGGATGTTTTAATTATGAAGAAAGCAAAAGCAGACACAAAAGAAAAAAAAAGGTTAACCGCTATCACCCATCTTAAAAACAAGTGATTGAAAAAAATGACTCAGATTACAAAACGATGAGTTGACTTGAAAAGTTAAAGATGAACAAAATATTATCCCAAAAATATACCCTGGGTATCCACCCAAAATAATTACCCATACCAAGATTAGGATTCATACAGTGTATGTTTATATAAATATGATGAATTGAAGAAACATTTTTTACTTTATAAAGAATTCATCTTCTGGCCAACAGCCGTGTCAGTAAAGATGAGTGTTACTGAATCATATTTAGACAAGTGCAATTCATCTACTTGGTTTTGATTTTCTGGGGTTTTTTTTGTTTGTTTGCACAGAATAAGAGTTGGCCCCCAATAGACTAATGCAGGGCAGACAGCCAAATTTACGTCCCCTGCAAAGATGATATTTGAGTTTGGTAATAGAGCTGGTACAAGATGCTGCTGTCTCTTGAGACACAAACACATTTTATATATAAATATTCATTCATTTAGATAGTTTTGTATAAATATCTATAAGTTTAAAAAAGTGTTGGGTATATATATATATATATATATATATATATAATGACTGCCACATTTTTAGAGATAATAGCCATCTTTATCACCTAATTTACAACTCAAACATCATAATTGATTATGAATTCAACTTGTAAAAAATATACAAGATGCCTAAGATGATAAGGTTGTAAAGCACCTGCATATTGTTGGATTATAGTGACATATGCTTGCCTGATACTTATGCCACTCTTTGAGTGTACATAGTGACAGCTCAGTGACAAGCAGATATTATGTAAACTGCAGGTTTCAGAGTACCTTCTTTTTAGATTTTTATTATTAAATGATACAGACAAGTCAGCAACAATTTGATCCTGAGCTTCCTTTTCCAGTTTTGTAATCCTATATGGCTGTTATTCTGAATTTCAAATTTCCACAATCATCACACAGGCAGATGTTAGGATTTGTTGTTTGTTTGGGTTTTATGGCATATCAACCACTGTAGGTTATTTAATGCCAAATCCTCTTTATTCATATATATCTAATATATATGATTTCTTAACAAATTTTGTAGATAACATTTTTAAATGATCCTGAACTCATTTTTTTCCTATAGTTAAATGGTTTCATTTATTTCTATCAAATAAAAATACTTCTATTTACTATCAATCATTTGTTTGCACACAGTCAAATGTTTTCAAGTATTGTCATGTATCACTAACAATTCAATTAAGCATCAATCATTAGTTTACACACAGTTAAATGATCAAACAGTTCTATTTCAAACAATTCAGTTTAGCATAAGTACATAGTTTTTTGTTTACACACAATTAAATGTAAAAACAGTTCTTGCAATGTATCACTAGCAATTCAATTAAACATCAGTCATTTGTTTACATACAGTTGGATGATGAAACAGTTCTATTTCAAGCAATTCACTTTAGCAGAAGTCATTTGTTTGCACTCAGTTTAAATGTCAAACAGTTCTATTTGACTCTATCAAGTGCTACCACTCTGAGCCAGAGTGGATATGAGAGTGATGGCAATGAAGGAGTTCTCTACATTCCCCAAAGCTCCAGCATTACTGGAATCTTACCATCAGATTGTTTAGTGTCATATCCAAGACACTCATTGAGTTAGTCTTACCCCAATGCATATATGCAGTCGGTGTATTCTACAGCCCAAGCCTACTAAGCCACAGATGTTAAGAGTAGCCACTCTTATAGTGGTGTTTTAAATAACTACTTCCTCAGTGGGAGTTTAAATCACTTTTCCGAAAGTGTTCAACTATAATAGGAGGAACCATAAATACAGTGATATGCAAAATTATTAGACACATAGAATGTTTCAAGTTTTATTAAAGAAAATAATTTCTATTATTGCTATGAACTTTAAACTTCTCCTGAATATAGTAAATACTTAAGAAAAACCAGAAAAGATTTGCCTACAGTTAAATTTATTTGACTAAGTCAACATATAAGCATCATTCATAAGTTTGGGATGCATTCCAAAAATATGAATCAAAAACAATAAAATTTTCAATATGGAATTGAATTCTTTTTACTTTATTAATTTGGAAAATATCACCCATCAACTAAAGCATACCACATACAAAGGTTATAACACACACAAAGCACACACCAATATAAAGAGTATAGCAGATACAAAAAACACATCACATTTAAAGCACATATCACATACACATCAGGTAGAGCACATAAAAAGACTACACAACATACTGAGCTGAAACCAATACAAAGAACACAGCACATACAAGGGTATACAACATACCAAGAACACCCCAACTACAAAGAACACACCATATATAAAGGGTATACCACATACCCAGAACACAGCACATACAAGGGTATACAACATACCAAGAACACCCCAACTACAAAGAACACACCATATATAAAGGGTATACCACATACCCAGAACACAGCACATACAAGGGTATACAACATACCAAGAACACCCCAACTACAAAGAACACACCATATATAAAGGGTATACCACATACCCAGAACACAGCACATACAAGGGTATACAACATACCAAGAACACCCCAACTACAAAGAACACACCATATATAAAGGGTATACCACATACCCAGAACACAGCACATACAAGGGTATACAACATACCAAGAACACCCCAACTACAAAGAACACACCATATATAAAGGGTATACCACATACCCAGAACACAGCACATACAAGGGTATACAACATACCAAGAACACCCCAACTACAAAGAACACACCATATATAAAGGGTATACCACATACCCAGAACACAGCACATACAAGTGTATACCACATACCAAGAACACCCCACATACAAAAAACACACCATATACAAAGAACATCCCACATACTCAGAACACATCCCATACCCAGAACACACCACATACAAAGAACACATCATATATAAAGGTTATACCCCATACCCCAAAAAACCATTTACAAAGAGTATACCACATACCCAGAACACCCCATATACAAAAGGGAATACCACATATTCAGAACACACCACATACAAGGAACATCCCACATACAAAGAACACACCATATACAAAGAACACCCCACATACCCAGAACACCCTACATACAAAGAACACTCCACATACAAAGAACATCCCACATACAAAGAACACATCATATACAAAGAACTCTCCACATACCCAGAACACCCCACATACAAAGGACACATCATATACAAAGAACACTCCACATACCCAGAACACCCCATATACAAAGAACACACCATATACAAGGAGCACACCACATGCCCAGGACACCCCATATACAAAGAGCACACCATATACAAGGAGTCCTCATGGTGTAATGGTTAAAGCGATGAACTGCGGAATCGTAGTACGCGAGTTCGTACTCCAGTCGCGCTATTACGTTCACTTTCGGGCAAATACCCTTGGGAAAGGTATGAACCCCCTTATTCTCCCTCCAGCTATGGGTAAATAGTAGGACGGACTAGGTTCTTCAGCCTTGGTGAGGCAACTAGTCTAGGAGAAGGAAAACTCTGAATTCAAAACCTGTTAAACTCCGCTTAAAAATTGACCTTGTGTCATATCCTGCCCGAGCGGAGGGGTTGGTAAATAGTACCATATACAAGGAGCACACCACATGCTCAGGACAACCCACCTACAAAGAGCACACCTGATATGAAGAATAATTTTAAAAGTTTGCATTTACTATGAATGAACAATGAATTTTCAAATGGAATATACTAAGTTATTTACTATCAAAAAGGCCAAGATGTTCTTTTAAGAAGTTCATTGAAAGATAATTGACCCAATCATCATGATGGAATGAGAGATTGAAAGATCACCAATGAACTTAAAATTCCCATAAGTCCACTTAAAGCCATCATTTGAAAATGGAAGCAACATAACCTCAAACAGGCTATCCTGATAAATTAAGTGCATGGTCATCTAAACTCATTTGTCAGTAAATCAAAATCCATTCACTTACTGGGGAGGACTTTTGGTCAGAGAACTTGCTTCATCATTCTGGAACAGAATATTGTCTAATGAGACAAAAATTGAATTCTTCAGTCGCAAGAGTTTGAAATAAGAGATGTCTCAACGGAATATAGACAAGTCATTCCCAATTGATTTTCGGTCATGTTCCACTTCGGTATAACTAAATTTTTGATGGCCCCTTATCACATTTAATCTTTATATATTTATATATTGCATGCTCCACAATTGGGGTTTACTGATGTCGACCCTATGTAATACATATAACCAGGTTAGAATTTATATCCTTTTTAAATGTCACATTTGACTATATCTATAAAATAATTTTTATTCATGGAATGGATATGCTGAATTTCCAGTCAATGTTTTTGTTGCTTCTTTTGTGGTATATTTAACTTCTTTAAAAACTTTTATTCACCAAATCTTTTCCTCCTGATGATGATCAAAGGTCAAAACAAGTTGAGAATAAATGAAAAATAAATGTATGTATTAGTGGTCAAACCGTTAATATCAAGGTGTTTACAATCATACAATTCTGCAATCTGCAAGCATTTGTGTGATCAGTATATATGCTAGATGGGTTATTTGGATGAATGTTTTGTGTGATCAGTATATATGCTGGATGGGTTATTGGGACGAATGTTTTGTGTGATCAGTATATATGCTGTATGTGTTATTTGGACGAATGTTTTTGTGATCATTATATATACTGGATGTGTTATTTGGACGAATGTTTGTATGATCACTATATATGCTGGATGGGTTATTTGGATGAATGTTTTGTGTGATCACTCTATATGCTGGATGGATTATTTTGATGAATGTTTGTGTGATCACTATATATGCTGGATGTGTTATTTGAACGAACATTTGTGTGATCACTATATATGCTGGATGGATTATTTGGATGAATGTTTGTGTGATCACAATATATGCCGGATGGGTTATTGGGACGAATGTTTTGTGTGATCAGTATATATGCTGGATGTGTTGTTTAGACGAATGTGTTGTGTGATCAGTATATATGCTGGATAGATTATTTGGATGAATGTTTGTGTGATCACAATATATGGTAGATGGGTTATTGGGACGAATGTTTTTGTGATCATTATATATGCTGGATGTGTTATTTGGACGAATGTTTTTGTGATCATTATATATACTGGATGTGTTATTTGGACGAATGTTTGTATGATCACTATATATGCTGGATGGGTTATTTGGATGAATGTTTTGTGTGATCACTCTATATGCTGGATGGATTATTTTGATGAATGTTTGTGTGATCACTATATATGCTAGATGTGTTATTTGAACGAACATTTGTGTGATCACTATATATGCTGGATGGATTATTTGAATGAATGTTTGTGTGATCACAATATATGCCGGATGGGTTATTGGGACGAATGTTTTGTGTGATCAGTATATATGCTGGATGTGTTATTTGAACGACTGCTTGTGTGATCAGTATATATGCTGTATGTGTTATTTGGATGAATCTTTGTGTGATGACTATATATGCTGGTTGTGTTATTTAGATGAATGTTTTTGTGATCATTATATATGCTGGATGTGTTATTTGGTTGAATGTTTGTGTGATCACTATATATGCTGTATGTGTTATTTGGACGAATGTTTTTGTGATCACTATATATACTGGATGTGTTATTTAGACGAATGTTTTTGTGATCACAATATATGCTGGATGTGTTATTTGGACGAATGTTTGTGTGATCACTATATATGCTGGATGTGTTATTTGGAGGAATGTTTTTGTAATCACTATATATGCTGGATGTGTTATTCGGACGAATGTTTGTATGATCAGTATATATGCTGGATGTGTTATTTGGACGAATGTTTTTGTGATCATTATATATACTGGATGTGTTATTTGGACGTATGTTTGTGTGATCAGTATATATGCCGAATGTGTTATTTGGACGAATGTTGTGTGATCACTATACATGCTAGATGGGTTATTTTGATAAACATTTGTGTGATCAGTATATATGCTGGATGGATTATTTTGATCAATGCTTGTGTGATCATTATATATGCTGGATGTGTTATTTTAACGAATGTTTGTGTGATCAGTATTATATGCTGGATGGGTTATTTGGACGAATGGTTTTGTGATCATTATATATGCTGGATGTGTTATTTGGACGAATGTTTGTGTGATCTCTATATATGCTGTATGTGTTATTTGGACGAATGTTTGTGTGATCACTATATATGCTGGATGTGTTATTTGGACGAATGTTGTGTGATCACAATATATACTATTTGGATAAACATTTGTATGATCAGTATATATGCTGAATGGATTATTTGGATCAATGCTTGTGTGATCACTATATATGCTGGATGTGTTATTTTGATAAATGTTTCACTGCTCTGTATAAGTCTAACAATAGAAAATATCTAATAATGTTGAAGGCATTAGCAGTAACTGAGCAAACATCCTGGTCTTTACAAGCAGAGAAAACTTCTCTACCAATTGAAACTCTTTTGGAGAGTAGTAGGTTTTTTTTCGTCCCTCTTCTCTTTGACTTTTCTGAATTTCCTTTCTATTTTTTTTATTATTGTATTGAAATTTCTATTGGTGTATTTATTGAAAAATACCAATCAAAAGGACACTTTAGTTTAATTGTTTTTTCTCTTTTTTTTCAATTTTAGTCATATTTTTGTTGGTTCTTAATCAAGTATGATTCCTCTTGTTAATGTAATTATATATATATATATATATATATATACGAGGATCATTAAATAAGTTTCCAGACTTTTTTCATATAAGCACTTTTATTGATAGTACACACATGAAACTCTAGACCCCTTCGAAGTAATATCCTCTGGCTGAAATGCACTTGTTGTACCGTTCCAACAAATTCTGGAAGGCCTCATGGAAGTCTCCTTGTGTGACTGTGTCAATGACCTTCATCACAGCCTCTTTCATATCCTCAATTGTCTCACAACGATAACCTCTGAGCTTAGGGAATAACCAAAAGTCACAGGGACCAACATCTGGACTATAGGAAGGGTGACAAACTGTCTTGATGCCCATCTTGGTCAAATAGTCTGTGACAAGGATGGAGTTGTGAACTGGTGCATTATCCTACTGGAAATGCCACTGACCCGATTTGAAGAGTGCTGGCCTCTTCCCTAGGAATCTCTTTCTGAACTCCCTTAAAACCTCAACATAGTAACCCTAACCCTAACCCTTTGGCCAATCAACTCTGGTGTATTGACTTCCTTACTCCTCCCACCACTCTCATCATCCCTCACAGACTCCCTGCCTTTCTTGAATCTCTTATGCCACTCAAAAACTGATGCTCAATTCATGCAAGATGGTCGAAAAGCAGTCTGAAACATTCCATATGTTTCTCTGGCGATTTTTTCTAAGTTTAAAACAATTTTATTGCATATTGTTCTTCTAAAGTGTCCTCATGTCCAGATTGCATTTTTGAAATTCACCAGCTATGGCAATCATGCTTTAGTAGGGTGTATTCCAATTGCTGCTTTAGCTGTTGATTTGAAGCTAAAATCATAAAAATTGGTCAGTCATCTTATAAGATGTATAGCAATAACAGTGAATTTTCAAGAGTCTACGACAATTTTAAATGCCTGTACAAAAACAGTCTGGAAACTTATTGAATGCACCACACACACACACACACATATATATATATATACTAGGGTTATTCAATAAATAAGGTGAATATTGCCAAAGGAGTTAGCAAGAGGAACCACTATTTACACTTGCACCTTCTTCAAGGAAATCAATATTAATGGATCCTTTCATTTTCCAGAAGCCTGTCAGCATAACCTTCTTCATTAACTGCTGCACCCAAAACTTTTTCTTTACATGAGAGTTAGTGTTTCCTTTTCATGGACTGTCATTTTGACTCAAGCTCATTGTGTGAAACCCATGTTTAGTCATTTGTAAATGTTATTTTTATTAAAACATGCTTCTCTATACACATTACACATTGTTCTATATATTTTACAGTTGCAAAAAACATGATGACAGACCTCTGTTCAAGCCTGGAGCACTCTGTTTGATTTGTCACTATTTTGAATAGCCTCAAAACAAATATTTTGTGAAACTTTTTGTTATAAACCAATTTCAGACAATGCAGAGTTTATGTAGACAGAAAAAAGTCTGAAAAAAAATGTACTTTGCTTTTTTTACAAAAAATTCCCATTATCTATTGAATGACTCTGTTATATATATATATATATATATATATATATATAACTACTCTAGTCCTATAATGAGATCATTCAACCATAATGAATTACTCCCTGTTGAACAGATCATGACTGTAATAGAGAAGCTAAATTTACTGTGAACAGAAAAAAATGATCTAATAGCATCAATAATAGAAAGCACTAAAGGTTGACGGATATTGTGTGTAGAAACCCCAACCCCAAGAGAATCTAGTAACAAATTAAATCATTCATAATCCTAAAAACATCAAATGATAATATTTAAAAATATTTTCATTAACATATATATTGATTTTTTTTCTACTTCAGATGACAAAAAAAAAAAGAACTATTTTCAGATTTGAAAATATTTTAAATAACAAATCTTCTATTTGATGATATGTCCTTAAAAATGTTCAGTTTTCATAAACTCAAACAGCAACTAATTTTCATAAGCTTACAGCTTAATCAATCTTGAAAAGTAAACAGGCTGGAATTGAACATTCTTTAATGATGACCTGAGGTCAAAACTAGCTGTGATTAATTATAAAGTAAATTGATTTTTTTCATTCACACACACACACATATGGATGTACTAGTAAACTTGATAACTGAATCGATACTAATAACTATAAATATATAGATAAATTCAATAACCCATAAACTCATTGGACTTCCATTCTATCAGTAACCCTTGTTGATATAGATGTGTCTATCTAGGTTGGATTGAAGGATTTTAATTACCATTTCCTAATTATCTTCATTATATTTAGAATTTGGATGATAAAAAATGATATTTGGTTCAAATTCATATTCCAGAAAATTATCATTCAGTTGCAAATTGAACTGGAAATTGTTTATTCTCTAAGTTAGAGCCTTTTAAGTGTATTGCTCTGATACAGATCTCACTATGATGTGCTGCTCTATGCTTACATATAGCTACTCATCCATATATATAAACATCATCAGAATTTTAGTAATAGACAATGAAGTATCTTGCTATCTACTATTGTCTACATAAGTAAGTCAACTGAAGATATAACTATTTTTCCATTTCTTATAACCACACCCATTCATTTACAAATATTATTTCTTTTCCAAAATATAAAACAGTCGCATCAAAGGAAAACGAAATAAATGGCCTGACAGGAGAAATAGATATTTTTATTCAAAATCTTTCACTTTCATGATAACTTTGGAAATAGAAGACATTGAGTTCAAATTCCAGAAAAATCTTCTTGTGTTCACTTTACACAAATGTCAAATCCAGTCTGTCAGTTTTCTTTGTTCAAAAGAATATCAACCTACATACGTGCAAAAGAATCCAGCACACGTGAAATGGTCCAAAAGGCCTGGAAAAGAGAATGGGAAAGTGGAGGAATGGACAAGCAGAAGAAAAATTGAGACCATCCAGATTGCAGCCCAGTGATATTTGCCAGGTTAAGATGCCAGTTTACTTTTTGGTGGGAGTGACAATAGCTTCATTTGGTGTGCCAATTTACTTCTTGATAGTTGAAAGACACCTGGCAAATTTAGGATTCTAATTTTCTTTGTTTGATATACCAATTAATCTCTTGATGGTGGTAACTTTTTGTCAAGTTTGGAATTCCAATTTAATTCTTAGTAATGGTGGTATTTGCCAAGGATGAGATGCTACTTCTTGGTGGTGGTCACATTTGCCAGGGTAGGGATTTTAATTTAATTCTTGGTGGTTTTGATATTTGCCGTGGTAGGAAGGCTAATTTAATTTTGGATGGTCATGACATTTGTCAAGGAAGAGATGCCAATTTATCTCTTTGTCTTGAGGACATTTGCCAAGGTTGGGATAGCAATTTAATTCTTGGTGGTGGTGATATTGGCTATATTTAAGATAGCAATCTAATTCTTGATAGAAGTGATATTAGCCTTGTTTGAGAAGCCAGTTTAGTTTTTAGTAGTGATGACATTTACTAAGGTAGGGATACTAATTTAATTTATGATGGTAGTAACATTTTCCAAGTTAGGGATACCATTTTATTTGATGGTGATTGTGACATTTGCCAAAATGGGATGCCAATTTTATTCTTGGTGGTGGTGACACTTGCGAACTTTGGGATACCAATGTAAATTGGTGGTGGTGGTGGTGGTGGTGACATTTGCTAACTTTGGGATACCAATGTAAAGTGGTGGTGGTGGTGACATTTGCTAACTTTGGGATACCAATGTAAATTGGTGGTGGTGGTGGTGGTGGTGACATTTGCGAACTTTGGGATACCAATGTAAATTGGTGGTGGTGACATTTGCTAACTTTGGGATACCAATGTAAAGTGGTGGTGGTGGTGGTGGTGACATTTGCTAACTTTGGGATACCAATGTAAATTGGTGGTGGTGGTGGTGATGGTGACACTTGCTAACTTTGGGATACCAATGTAAATTGGTGGTGGTGGTGGTGGTGGTGACATTTGCGAACTTTGGGATACCAATGTAAATTGATGGTGGTGGTGGTGGTGGTGACATTTGCTAACTTTGGGATACCAATATAAATTGGTGGTGGTGGTGACATTTGCTAACTTTTGGATACCAATGTAAATTGGTGGTGGTGGTGGTGGTGGTGGTGACATTTGCCCAGCTTAGAATGCTTATAATTCTTGATGGTGGTGACATTGTTACTTCTTGGTTGTGGTGAAATTAGCCAAGATTTGTATGTCAGTTTAATTCTTAGTGGTGTTGACATTTGCTAAGGTTTGGATGTGTTGTACTCTCTAATTAATGGACTTTCCCTCCTCCATAAATACACATCAACAGAGCGTTAGAGGTAGTTGACCAAACCCACGTGACACAATCACATGTGATACCACTTGCGTAGTGGACGGATAGCCACTACCCCACTGGACTCTCACCTTCCTATTAATTAACTACTGTTTAACCATGTTCACTTGTATCTTGTTTCTGTTACTTGAATATATATGTTTTTCTATCAACCTTTTTGTGTTCTCCATGTCTTTCTTTTGCCAGCATCATAACAGGATTACAATTTACTTCTTGGTAGTGGTGACATCTACCAAGTTTGGGATACCAATTTAATCCTCAGTAATAGGGAAATTTGCTAAGTGTAGAAACTAATTTCATTCTCAGTGGTGAGAACATTTACATAAGTCATGATCCAAATCTTCATTCCAGGCATAGATCGATAATTAACAATTTAGTCTTGTCATTTGTTATTGCAGATGTGTTTAATCCTCAATATGTAACTTTCTATTTTGGGCCACCATATCAAAATAAGATGGGCTTTATAAATTCTTAACCTTCACACAATGGCTAGCAAAGTTATCTTGTAGCTATCTTGATTCTCACTAAATGCCTAAGTTCTGTGGCCTTGTGCCAGACTAAATTAAGCTTAGTAAATGATTATTAAGGCCTTCCTGATACCTGATGTAGTTCTATGTTTTCTACTGGGACCAATATTCAGTATTTAAGCCCTGGTAAAAAATACTAGGTGGCGCTATTAGTATTATGGTAATGTTGTATTTTGACCTTCGGCCCGAGCAAACATGCCATTACAAAGTGATGCACCGGAAGGAAGTGACACATTCCAATGGCCAGTAATCGAAAGAGATCGCGTGGGCATGCTTAGCTGATGAAATGGGACAAGGTAAAAAATCCCATGATGCACTCATAGACTGATATACCGGAAGAGAGTGACCTCTGAACTGCATGACAGTTATTTCCGCTTGATGATGATCAAACATGCCATTCCAAAGATCGAGTAGGCGATTGAGTGGGCATTGAACTATTATATAACTCAGTCAAGACAGAAGTCAGACTGTTGGAGACAGTTGGAGATCAGACGAGTTATAGACAAGATGTGGTAGGGAAGGCCACACCAGGCCGAAGGGGCCCTTAGAGCCCCTGATGAGTTGGGGTCCAGAGAAGTTGCTGATAAGATGTAGTAGAGAAAGCCAGCAGAGTGAGTCCCTGGGCCTCCGGTTGAGCATCAGGAGAATGAGAAAGACACAACGCTGATGGCCATAAGAGTGGGGTCAAAATATAGCAGTCCTGTTCGGTCTCCAACTCCCTCTCACATGCAAATGTTACAAATAAAGTGAGAGGTACATATTTTGTTAAAGAAGTCTTCGCTCGTCTTTCTTCTTCATTGTGTTGTTATGATTATGAGTATACAACAGTTATCACGTAGAAAGTAAACACAACCTCCTGAATTCAAATTTTGAATGTGGTTGTTTACATTCTACATAGTTGTTGTGGTCCCGGAAAGGGTCACTAATGAAAACACAAACGCAGATATTAGGTAACAGATTATATTATGCAAGGAAGATAGAGTTACATAGAAAAGGTAAGAATCTTGTACTGTTCGGATAACACCGATATTGATCTGCCTCTCTGGCAGCGAAATCTTTCAGTACTAATAATGATGAGAAGAGTCCATTATGGTGAGATGGGTAAGGCTCCCACAACAACAGTGCACTAATTCCCTAAGGAAAAGTATGAATCCAACTCTTGTCTGTCCAGCTATGGGTAAAATAATAGGGCAAACTGACTGTTTAACTTTGGATATAAACTGGTATAGAAGAAGGAAATCTCTAAATTGAAACCTATTATATATCTGGAGAGGGATGGGCTATACCAGGCTATTCTTGGCTAAGACATGCTACATGAGCAGCATTTTCTTCAAGGATATGTAACCAGTAAGTGTGAGAAAATGAAAAGGTCAGGATTTTGAATGCTGATTTTCAAGAGAGACAAGCCCATCTTAATTATTGTTGATAACCAAATTTCAATACAATATTTTGGCTTAGTGGGTAGAGTGTTCGCCAATGGTCTGGGAGACCAGGGTTCAATCCCAGGTTGAGTCATACCATAGACTTAAAAAATGGTACTTGATACCTTCTTGCTTAACACTCAGCATTATAAGGCACATATCAAGGGTAAAGTGGAGCAATTCAGGAAAAGGAGTAGCACCCTCCTCCATGCTTTGGTGTAGTAGCTATTGAAAAGGGAGCCTTTGGGTTGCCCTTGACTACAGTTCTTTTTATTTCTTATATTTATTTCCAACAACCTCAAAAAAATTAATGCTGCTATCAATTTCAAGAAAACCCTTTGCAAATATGAGACCATTTATAAAAATCCCTGGGTAAATTTAATACTTTATTTATTTCACATTACACATGGAAACTATTGCGAGCTTTTAAATGACCTCAAGATGTAACCTTCCTCTTTTTCCTATTTATAACCAATCAGAAGTCAGCATTCAGATTTTATAACTCTTTCCTTCTTCCTCTTACTCCTCTCCCTTTTACTCCTACTCACTTAAAATAATTGGCTCCCCGCCAAACTGTATCAAGCATTTATCAACTCTATGGTCTTACCCTCAATGTACTCAAAAAGTGACATTCAGTAAATGTATGAAAAGAATATCTGTTGTAAGTAAACATTTAAACTGACTACCAAAATGACCACTTTCGGGGCAAAATCTTATAAAATTTATAATCCATTGTATATATATATATATATATCTTGTTACCAATTTAATTTTTAGAGTCAACTGACCTAGCAAGCAAATAACAATTGGATTAGTGGAGGAATCGATAAGAATAGACATTCTAAAAGATAAATACCATTTACTTTTTATTTTTCAAATTTTTCATAATAAAAAAAAGGCTAAGCTTTAAAGTCATAAATTTTTTGCCATTTTTC
This sequence comes from Sepioteuthis lessoniana, assembly GCA_963585895.1. Classification (NCBI taxonomy): domain Eukaryota; kingdom Metazoa; phylum Mollusca; class Cephalopoda; order Myopsida; family Loliginidae; genus Sepioteuthis; species Sepioteuthis lessoniana. Next base: position 91,110,115 of record OY757927.1, read on the forward strand.
ACTTGGCTATGCAGGTTAGTGTGTTTAGTCTTTGATCAAATTAAACACCATTCAACCAGCTGTTCTCAAAATGAATTTCCATAACTTAACCATTTTCCACTAGATTACAGCAAACACACAAAAAAAGAAGACATTTGTTTTTTTTTTATTATTATTTTATCAATGGAACAAAGCCAAGTTCAGCTTTGAATAAATAGACCTGAAAATTATTGTGAGAAACAAACAAGAAAAAAAACTTAAAAAGCAGATTTTTTCTTTAGTGTTTAATCATTCATTTTATTTCTTTGGTTATTTTTATTGCTCTGTCACATAAACTATTTTCTGATGAACAGCCTTTCTCTCTCTCTCTCCCTCTCTCTCTCTTGTTTGACTGATTGTATATATTCATGTCTAAGTCAATCTCTTTTCTCATAATCAAGTCATGCTGATAGCACATATTCCTTTGACTCTAGGTCACCATCTATTTATATCATCCATCACTCCTGGCTGGTCCTCTAGACGGTATCCAGTGTCTGCACAGCGTTAATGAATGTAAGTTTTTGCTAGTCAACCAACACTGTACTGTAGTCCATAGGAGAACATTGCTTATTAGTTTGTCCTTGCTTATCCTGCAATGCCCAGCATGTCTTGGTTTGTGTGCTGGGAGGCAAGTGGCCAAACAGCATTTGTTTTGTGGGGTGGTGCTCAAAACAGCTTGTAGCATTTTTATGAAGTTTCCGTTTAGCTTTTTCTCCAAGTGGTGCTTCAAGTCCACATGGTGCAATTATGCATTAGTACTGATATGGCTCCAGCTTGAAGAAAACCTGTTTTATTATATTTTATTAGTGAGATCGGGTTTCCATAAGATAGACAACCTGCCAATAACATATGTTAAAATTGCTTTCGGTAGATAAGATATGAGTGCTGAGGTATGTTGAACTGGTCTGCTAATTTCAGAGACTTGCCACTTAAAGTCAAGATGACTCCATCTTGTTTAAAACACATGAACTCTGTTTTATCTGCATTTATATTCTCGGCTATGCAGCAGAGATTCAATTTGGGAGGTGAATTTGTGAGAAATGGTAGATCATTTGCATATCTTATAGTTTCTGTGGGATATTTGCATCTTGTCTTTTTTGTGTGAAACCATTTTCTTTCATCAGATCTTTTGATGTTAGTAGAATGTAATCAAGGCTGATCATTAATATAGTGTTCCTGTATCTCTTTGCAAGACTCCAGCAATGATATTAAAAAGTCAGGGTTACCACTGGGTGAGAGAACCATTGCTTTTGGGGTTTTTTTTAGTATAATTATAGATGACTTGTTGACCAAGGAATTATTATCTTATTCCTCATCAATATCAATTTTTGGTTTATTGGTTGATTTTAATGGCATTTCAATCCATCAAGAGCTATTTTATACCAAGGGGTTAGGGAATTACATTCATTGTACATTCATTTTTACATTATAATTAAGAGGATTTTTTTTGCACAAATTTGTTTTGCACAATTTTTTTACACAAAATTATTTGTATTTGGTAGGACTTACCACATACAATTAATTTTTAAACTAATCTATTCAACCCATAAAACCCTAACAGGTGCCTGAGAGTAATAACAATCAAGGGGTGTCTTCACACTCCCCTGATCTCTAGAGCAGAAGCTTCACCATCAGATCCAGTTTAGTGTCATAACCAGGACACCCATTTTTGGAGGAAGTCTGACCTCTGTAAAATAATTAGGGATTTTCATTAATTATTTTTGTTTTTGTGATTCTTTTTCTAGCCAAAATTCAACTTGAAAAAGTCAGGGCTTGTGTAGATCTTGTTTGCGTGCACATGTTAACAAATGTTAAAATAAATGTCGATAGGTTTGTTTTAGAATCAGCTGTAAACAAATTATTAAAGATAAACATTGAGATATATATCAGCTGATATTTAGCAATGACATGTCACAAAAATTTTTTAGTAATTACATGTGATTTAACAATTGCATAGAGAATAATTTTAAGAAAATACATATGAAAGAGATTTCGAAGCCAGTTAGAGACAAAGTTAGAGTTAGAGAATGGGCAGTTGGAGATGACAGATGCCCTTATGAGGGTGAGGCCAGGTCGGTGAAGAAGAAATGTCTAAGTCTGTGGTTGTTTGTTTTGTCTCACATGATATATAGTTCCTGTTAATCTAATGAGTTGACACATATTTCCTAATCTCTCTCTCTCTCTCTCTTTTTGCTGACGGCTGTAATGTTGCAGACCCAAATAAACTTTCATATCCTGAAACTAAGAGAGTTGTTTTTGTATTTGTTGAGTGTTACAACTTTCAACATAGTACTGATAACACTACATCTTTCTGCAACAGATACTGTCAGTGTATTCTAAGCCCCAACCGATAGGTCATCAATTTTTTAAGATAAAACAAGAAATTAGAGGAACAAAGCACCATATATTTTGTTACATTGGTTGGTTGGTTGGTTGGTTTTCTGGAATGTCAACCTTTGTTGGGGGAATTAATGCTGAAGTCAGTTTTTTTGCCTTTAGATAATCATTTATAAACAATTATAGCTTCAAACAGATCTATTTAACCAATAAATGGGATTTGAACAGGAGCTATCTCTCCAGGTCAGAGTTGACCTGGGAGTAATGGCAATAAAAGAGTGACTCTACACTTCTCAAAACTGGAGTCTCCCCACTAGATACAATTTAATGTTATACCCATCCAGCACACCCTTTTCTGAGGGTGGAGTCTTACCCTTCTGCAGCTGATGTGTTCTAGGCTCAGCTGAAAATCAGGTTTTGGTTTCTTTGTTTAATAGCATATCAACCTTTGTGGGTTATTTAATGCAAAAGCCATATAGAAGGATAGTAGTGGTACTGTTTAACTGATTGCTCCAGGGTAATAAAAGGGTTCATATCTTTCTCAAGGGTATTAATTTGAAAGTTTGGAAGAATTCCCATTTAATTTCATCAGAGAGATCTAATTTGCATGTAATCAATAATCTGTCAATAACAGTCTATGCCTTTCCTCTGCATATACTAACATTGCTTTCATTAGATGAGATATTGTTACCAAGGTATGTGAAATGGTGTACTAATTTCAAAGGTTTGCCATTTAATGGAGAGATGGCTCCGTCTTGTTTACAACACATGAACTCAGTTTTATCTGAGTAGCCATAGAAACCAATGCTTCTTGCTGGCTGCTTAAGGCTATGCAAAAGGGAATTGGCTTGGGTGAGTGTATTTTTGAGAAGTCCTAGATCATCTGCAGAGTCTTCATCCATAATAATTTCAGCTAGATATTTTCTGTTTCTTACCTTTTTAAGGGTGAGACCATTTTCTTTTATTAGATCTATTGACGTTCTTAGTGCATAATCTAGGCATATTAAAATTAGATATGTATCTCTTTATAAGATTTCAGAGACAATGTCAAAAAAATCGGCATCACCATTAGGTGAACAATCCATTGCTTTCACCAATTCAGACAAAAATATAGATAAAATAAAACGAAATAAAATCATTGATGAGATGCATTAGATCATAAAACAGTTTTTTGTTTCATATATTTTCTTTGGAATGAAGCTCTTATATCAAATATTGTGAAACTTATATTAAACTTCTATAATGTATTTCTTTTCTTTAGTAAATTAATACTTAAGAAATATGGTATACAAAAATTCATTAGTTACAACGAATAAGAAGACAGTTGATACAGTTACTATATCCTCATCTCCACTCCTCTAAAATATCCTGTCTTTCTCAAATATAAAAATGTTGAAATGAATAAACAGAGAGAATCCCCATAGCATAAAGTGATGGACGAAAATTGAGAAGAAAATCAGCACTCACACCAGCACAAACGTCAGCGCATATGCTCCGCATGCAAGATCCGTTTCTTGGACTTTTTTCTAGTCAAAGAAATGTACTGGCGAGGGTGGCTCGTAATGACCTTGTTTGAGGTAACTGGAGTGTATCCGGAGAAGAGTTAAACGCATGGGTTGATGTAAGCTCGTTGGCAACTGGCATGGTATTGGAGAGAAATGGTGACGTCCTGGAGGATGCATGCTAGCTTCGTCTGACAAACGACGCCCAGCATATAAATTTAGTAGAGCTTGACGCCATAGTGAAAGGTCTCAACCTCACATTACAATGGCACGCTAAAACAGTTTATCTGCACACAGACTGTGTGTGCGTCTGCCATTGGCTAATCGACGCATTGATGGGAAGAGCCCGAGTAAAAGAACCAAAGCCACAAGTGAGATGCTGATTCGCAGGAGGTTGACGATCCTACAGCAACTGATTCGTGAATACGGCCTCCAAGTTGATGTTACTTTCGTTACGTTGGAGCAGAACTTGGCAGACGAGCTAACTCAAGTGCCAAAGAAATGGTTGGAGTTGATAAGGCACTGGTCCGATTCCTCGCCCCTGATGTACGCTGCCCTGACAGCTCAGTTGCCACCTGAACGAATCCGAAATATACATTAACAATGTGGACATCCTGGCATCAGACGTACGACCTATTTCTGCTGTAGAATATGCTCATCTACCATAAAAGCAACAGTCAGATCGATAACTCAAACTTGTGAAGACTGTCAATCGATCGACCCAACTCCGGCCCGGTGGGAAAAGGGAAGAATAGAAGTGGGAAACAACTGGCATCGGTTGGGTATGGACATAACACATTACAAGGGCAATGGATTCTTGACGCTGACTGATTGCAGGCCGATACGTTTCACTGTGTGGCGCCAACTGACATGTCAGGATGCATCGGACATTGTGCGAAAACTGAGGTCCATCTTCTTTGAACGCGGTGCACTAGCTGAAATACTGACGGATAATGCCCCAGCTTTTTGTAGTCAAAATTTCCTCGCTTTCACTGATGAATGGGACATACGAATGGGGAACCTGTCTGAGTCAAACTACCAGACTGCCGATGCACCACCAGATTTTACAAAGGACAGATTGATGGGGTGATCAGTCCTAAGACAGTGCTGGTCAATGGCACACCCAATCATGTGAAAGATCTTCGCAGACGCGATTAATCAGCTGTTACGAAGGAAGACGAAAGTGACACATCATCCGGTAGTGAGATGGGGGTCATGGCGACTTATGAATTGGAAGGCAAACATTCATCTGCGTAGTTAACGTCTGAGGAAGATACTAAGGATGAAGATGACCAAACTAGGGGAGATGGAATGCGAGAAACATAGCGGAACAGCATCCAACACTTCTGCGAAGAATCACTCGGCAGAAACGGGTGTCGCCCCCATGCCATATTTGTGATCATGAGATCAGAGGGGAGTTTAGTGAAAATTGGGAAGGAAATCAGTACTCACCCTAGCGCAAACGTTAGTGCATATGCTCCCTGTGCGAGATCCGTTTCTTTGATTAGAAAAAAATAGCTTCTGTGAGTAAGCTTTTATTGCAAATGGTCACTTATCTTCACGCTAGCAGTCACGTAAAACCACGGAGAGTGAAGACGCGTATGCAAATGCGGGCAGGCAGAAAAGGACAAAAAAAACGAACATGGGTCAGCGAAGTTGTGTTATTTTTTGTGCTTTGCTTTTGCGACAGTCTTTTGCTTTGGACAAGAATTGATTAGAGGAGAAACGGAGTTCAGTTTAAAGAGACAGGGTGAAGAGAACTACTGAATACCGAAAGGAAGTGTTTGGTCATTGAGAGACGTGACAACGATTTCATTTGGCAGACAAACAAATATATATATTTGTGCATCCTGGGAATGACATTTAACTGTATCCAATGATAAGGCTTCTGTTCTGAAGATTTGTGGAATGTGAAGTCATTCCTTCATTGTCATCACCCCCAAGTCCACTCTGACCTGGTGTGGTTGTACCTATTAGGGTCCCATCTATTGTCCAAATAGATTTGTTCAAATCATTGATTCCATATCAGTATTAAGGAATCTTTTCATTCTAACCACCTCTAATCCAAATCTTGATCTCTACCCTGTGTAGAAAAGTATTTCAACTAATTAAATGAGATCATTTCAAAGCATCATAGTTCTTCTCTTAAACATAATGTTACACTAAAAATTGTATCCACATTTTTCAAAAGCTGCTCTTATTCTTACAGGAAGTGTTGAATCGCCCTTTCATTGCAATCTATTCCATGTCCTTTTTGACCCAAAGTGGTAGTATCTGTTAGGGTCCCAACTATCGGTCAAATAAATCTATTTAAAACTTATTAGTATTTGATCAGAATACTTGAAACCATATAACTGCATGTAAATTATTTGCATAGAAATTTGGCATTAAATAACCTATAAGGGGAACCAAACTGTCCTTTATTCAATCATAGTCAAAAACTATCCAAGGTCTGAGCAATTATGATTAGCATTATTTTTTCCTTCTGAGTTTTTCACACCAGTTTAAAAATCTAAGTGACAGCAACTCTCCTCAGCTCTTCCAGTGCTATGGTCTGGATGGTCTCAATTCTCTTTTTGATCTCCAATTTCTCCAGACTCCTTTCCAAACACCTCAACTACAATTACTGTCACCCTCATGTTCCACAGCTTTTTCAGTTCTCTGGTAAGATCCAGATATTTGTCTTATCTTTTTGTTTTCTTTTATTTTCCCCCATGGTCTGCTGGAATTGTAAAATACACTAGATGACCAATTCTTTTCTTTTTGTTATTTAATACTAGGTCTAATTTTTTGGTCAAGTTGGAGTTCCAATACAGCAATTTGTCTGTTTCTTGGTTTGGTAGAGTGGCGTGCTAACATGACCTGGGTCATGAGATAATGGTGATTAACAAACATTGTCAGGGTCAGACTTTAGGATATTTCCCCTCAAAGTTTTTATGTCCAGTATTTTTATAGGATAAGCAGGATCCTTAATTATTAGCTCAGCCATTTCTAATTGGTTAATACTGAAACAAGAATCTACGTCATTGCCCTTATAGTATCATTTCTCATAAAAGATAAAACTATTTAACACCAAAAATTCTGGAATTGTATGTCAAAATATATCACTCTGTAAGATGGAGGCATGTAGCCTAATGGTTAGCATCTTAGAAAATGGAATCAGTGAACCAAGTTCAAACCCTCAAAGCAGCTGTTTGCATTTCTCTTTAACTCGAGGCATGAATCCATCTCTTCTGCTCCCAGCCATGAGTAAGTAGTAGAGCAGACTGTGTTTTTCAGCTTTATTATGGCAACCAATCTAAGAGAAGGAAAATTTTAATTTTAAACCAGTTATACTCTGCTTGAAAAATTGACCATGTGTCACTTCTTGCTCATGGTGGAGGGGTTGGGTAAATACATAACTTTCTAGTCTTGTTTCATTTGACAGTTCTTACTGTCATATAAGAAATATAAACAAGACAAAAGTGTTATATAGTGTTATATAGACATAACATCATTTCTACAGATAGGTAACATCAGCTTCATTAGATCTGGTGATCTGACAAGATATTTTAAAACTCATGGTGTCATCTGACAAGATCAAAGAACTCAGGTATGTAAAGTTTTGAACGAATTCTACCATTTCATTATCAGGAGGTGCCCGTGGTGTAATGGTTATCATTGTAGGAAATGGACACAGTGACATGAGTTCAAATCCTGGACGAGACTGACTGCATTTTACATAGTACTAATACCCTTGGGAAAGGCATGAAGCTATGAGTAAATAGTAGGACAGACTAGGTTCTTTAGCCTTGGTGGGGCAACTAGTCTAGGAGAAGGACAACTCTGAATTCAGACCTGTTAAACTCCGCTTTGAAATTGACCTTGTGTCATATCCTGCCTGAGCAGAGGGGTTGGTAAATATGATCATCAGTTAGTAAACTGGTGTAAAATAAAGCAAGTTGGCGACCTTAGATGAGGGTAACCTGAAGGCTCTCTTTTCAATAGCTACCACACCGAGGTGTAAGAGAGGACACTACTCCATACCCTGGATTGCTCCACTTTACCTTTGATCCATACCTTATAATGCTGAGTGTTAAGCAAGGCAGAATCAAGTACCATTTTTCGAGTTTTTGGTATTACTCGACCTGGGATTGAACCCTGATCTCCTGGACCATTATCAAACACGCTACTCATTAAGCCAATGTCAACAAATCAAGTTTGAATTCTAACTGGGTCAACTTTTGATTGCTTTTGTTAGAAAAGGCATGAATTCAGTTTTCCTTATACTCTGTCTCATTGTTAGGTATCTTGATAAATGTCTAATCATTGGTATGTTATTTAGTTTGACAAAGACAGGTGCACTTAGCTTAGTGATTCTTACTTGATACTAGTACCATGTAACTCAATACTACCTGTCTAATGGTTCTTGGAAAGGAGATGGGCACTGTCAAATAATTTTGAGATATCATCAAGTACAAGGCCAACATAGCACTCTGATGGTTTTAATTACCTGATTAGCGAACAACAAAGTTATTATGTTACCAGGGTCAAAACAGTTTCTAAGCAAAAACTTCCTGGGAAGATATCTAATCTGCTCTCTAGGGGTCTTTATATTAACTGTCTAACCTAAATTACTTGCAATAACACTATTTTGAGTTAAAACTCCTTCTCACTAATCACATTCTGCATTCTCTCTTAGTTATAAAAGGGTGATTACAACATTGCCTAGAAATAAACACAAACCTACCAATTATTTAAAAAAGTTAACAAACTTTCTTCTAAACCAAAGATACCAGGGTTTTATTATTTCTATTTATAATACCCATTTTGACTGTATAATGTTCCACAAGAAATACTAAAATTCTGGTATCTTTGGCTTAAAAGAAAATTAACTTTTTCTTGAAAATTGTTTAGGAGTGTACTTATTTATTGGTGATGATGTATTAGTCTCAAGTAAAAATTGTTTCTTTTTGCTTTTTTTTATGGAGATGAAAATAGAGTTGGAATTTTATCATGAGAAAAGAACATAGATTTTTTATTTACAAAAATTATTAAAACTTATGCAAAACAAGTGTATCGTTAAATGATCTTCACACTCATCATGATCATCATCATGATCATCATCTGGCCAAACAAGCATACAAGTAAGTCATTGTTATATCAATATAGAAGTGTAATTCAAATGTTAGAGACAGTAAGATCTTATTTTCATTTCAATGTGCTTTTTCTTGCCAGTTTTAAAATATTTAAAGATGTGAAAGTCTAGTGAGAAGAAAGAAACATTCAGTTTTATGTGTTATTCTGAAAAGGAGGATTTTCATCTCTAACAGATATTGATTAAGATTAACTTAATCCAATATTAAATAAACATGGATGTAGAAGATAAGAAGGTTGTGTTTTATCAATATTCAAAATGAACAGGTTTGAAAATTAGCATCTTAAAAAAAACTAGCATTGAACTCAAACACATTTTGGTCATTGATAGATTTTATCTATATTGGCACGAGTTGTGATTCCACCTGTCTGCAAAGTTTCAATTGTTAAATTTTTGTATTGGATATTAATACCAGTTACTTGAGATGTTACCTGTATTTGGTTCTAGGGAAGATATTTATGTTTTATATTATTTATATTTATGTGAATGATGGACCATAATGAAGATTGAGGAAGAAGCATAACACTTCTGTATAAAAAAATATCTCTCTTTATTACTCTCGTAAGGGTATGAAGTTGATTGTTAGTGTGTGTGTGTGAGAGAGAGAGAGAGAGAGAGGAGGACCTGAAGGACTTTAACACTTAGTCACTGCTATATTGACTCTTATCTTCTTTTTAGACATATTGTGCCACACTCAGAGCTTCACTCAGGACTTCTGCTCTTTGACAAAACGTACACAACCACAGGTCATTGCCCCACCTAGCACTTGCTGGCCACTCTCTGTGACTGACTGTATCTGGACCCATGACTGAGACTGACTGTTATTTTGTGGTACCTGTGCATATATAATCTCATAATGCCTACATAGTGGTTTTCCAGCTCTGATTCACGTGATTCGCGTCTGCTTGTTTACGCAGGTGCATCCTGTGCAGAGAAATTTCTGATTGACGGCTTGGTCAAGGGTCAATATGCAACATTTAGTCATATCTCTACTCAGCAAAGTTCAATGTTAGCATTAGTGAATCCATTGATGCACTAATACTGTATAAATGGAAAGGAAAGATGAAATAAAGTCATAGAAGCATAGAAAACAGTCGCTGTGTACATATATAAAAACATACTACAAGTATTAGAAGAATATTAAAACAATATACAAACATATTTGAAACAGATGAAATATGCTTTGTGTTCTATGTAAAAATGGGGCATAAAGAAAGTGTACGAAATTGGTAAAAAGGTTTTATTTGTGTCCTTTAGTGGGTTTCATGTTGACAATGAGACAAACAATATACCATTCACCAGATGGCAAGATTGAATCTGTTTTATGAATAGAGCCACTGCAGGCATTGGCCTCCATGTCAATGCATACAAAACGAAATACATGTGCTTTAATCAAACAGGTAACATTTCCAAACTAAACGGTAGCTCTCTGAAAGTTGTAGACAAGTTTACCTACCTAGGAAGCAGTGTCTCATCAACCGAAAAAGACATTGACACACGGCTAGCGAAGGCATGGACAGCTATCGATAGGCTATCAGTCATATGGAAGTCAGACCTGACCGATAAAATGAAACGCAGTTTCTTCCAAGCAGCGGTCATGTCGATACTGCTATATGGATGCACTACATAGACACTAACTAAACGGATGGAGAAAAAGCTTGACGGCAACTACACAAGAATGCTGCAAGCAATTTTGAACAAGTCCTGGATGCAACACCCAACAAAGCACTAACTGTACGGCCACTTACCTCGCATCACGAAAACTATCAAAGTTAGACAAACCAGACATGCAGGACACTGCTGGAGAAGCAGGGACGAGCTCATAAGTGATGTTCTCCTATGGATCCCCTCATATGGCCGAGCAAAAGCAGGACGACCAGCTCGAACAGCAGCTCTGTGAGGATATGGGATGTAGCCCTGAGGACCTACCAGAAGTAATGAACGATAGGGAGGAGTGGCGAGAGAGGGTCAGGGACATCTGTGCTGGCGGCATGACATGATGATGATGATGATGATGATGATGAACAGAGCTGAAAAAAGGAGATCTCCAATACATGCCAACAATCTAAGGGAAGACATTTATTGTGTCTCTACTTTTGGAGCTGCATATTTGTTGATGATACTTGGGCCAAATTATTAATGTTCTATTTTTATTTATTCTATTTTTTTATGAACATGAAAATAGAATTAGAATTTTTATTGTGAAAAAAACATAAGATTTTATTTCCTATGTAAGAAAATCATTAAACTTATGAAAAATAAGGACAGAGTTAAATCATCATCCTCACCACAATCATCACCATGATCATCATCACCATTACTATTACCATCATCATCATTGCCATGATCATCATCACTATTATCAGCTTCACCATCACCACCACCATCACCATCACCATTACTATCATCATCATCACTATCATCATCACCACTATCACCAACACCACTATTATCACCATCATCACTATCACCATCATCATCACCATCATCATCACCATCACCACTATCACCATCACCACTACTATCATCATCATCATCATCACTATCATCATCACCACAATCACCAACACCACTATTATCACCATCATCATCATTACTATCACCACCATCATCACCATCATCATCACCACTATCACCACCACCACTACTACTACCATCATCGTAATCATCACCATCCCCATTGCCACCACCACTATCACCACCATTATTATCATCTGGCCATTTGAGCTGCGTATTTATTGACGATGCCTGGATCAAATTATCAATGTTTTATATTTACTGAATCTCTTCAGTTGTTTTGTGCGGAGTTTGCTTCAATAATGACTCTTAATTGGTTTGTTTTCAATCACAGAAGGCTGTCAATCCTCCTTACCTGCAAGGCACGCCCTTTCAGCAGGGCTCAGAATACAATGACTGTATCCCTCCTACACTGGGCTAAAACCTCTCACCCAATAAAAGAAAATTAAAACAAATGGGTGTCCAAAGCATGAAGTTAAACTATATCTAATGGTAAGGTTCCACTTCTGGAGATTCAGTGAGTGTGAAGTCAAAGGGTTAACATATCATTAAAATCAATCAATCGCCAAGGCTTTTGTCTCCTACATACATAATAAAACTTTTAGAAGAAATGTCGCAGCTGTAGGTATGGATAATAAGGTAAAGTGGACCAATCCAGGGAATGGAGTTGTGTCCTCTCTTACACCTCGGTGTGGTAGCTATTGAAAAGAGAGCCTTCAGGTCACCCTTATCTAAGGTCGCCAACTTTACTAACTTTATTTTACACCAGTTTACTAACTGATGATCATATTTACCAACCCCTCCACTCGAGCAGGATATGACACAAGGTCAATTTCTTAGCAAAGTTTAACAGGTTTGAATTCAGAGTCGTCCTTCTTCTATACTAGTTGATGCTCTACTTATAAAAAACCCAAAAAACAAGACAATGTATTAATAAAAGATTTTTTTTATAAAAGATTTTTTCTGAATTTCTTCAACTATATTATACCCTCAGAGGTCAGATATACCACTGAAGTTTCAAGATATGCAAATCTCATTCATCACCTTTGAATATATGCTACTATCTCACCCACATCGGGCCATTGGCCTAATGAGTAGAATGTTCACCAATGGTCCCGGAGACCGGGGTTCAATCCCAGGTTGAGTCATATCAAAGACTCAAAAATGGTACTTGATGCTGTCTTGCTTAGCACTTAACACTATAAGGTAAGAATCAAGTGTAAAATGAGGCAATCCAACGAATGGAGTAGCATCCTCCCCTACACTTCAGTATTGTAGCTATTGAAAAGGGAGCCTTTGGGTCACCCTTGACTAAGGTCGCCAACTTTACTTATATGTAAAATCGGGTTACATTTGGCAATGCTGTATTTGTCCACGTTGCATTTGTCAATGTTGCTTTTCTTTCATGAGTTTTTTGTGGTAGTTTTACACTTTTTTCTCTCATCTTAAAGCATTGTAAATAAAATCGGGTTGAATTTGAAGTTTCAAGATCTGCAAGTCTCATTCATCACCTTTGAATATATGCTACTATCTCACCCACATCGGGCCATTGGCCTAATGAGTAGAATGTTCACCAATGGTCCCGGAGACCGGGGTTCAATCCCAGGTTGAGTCATACCAAAGACTCAAAAAATGGTACTTGATGCCACCTTGTTTAGCACTCAGCATTATAAGGTAAGGATCGAGGGTAAAGTGGAGCAATCCAGGGAATGGAGTAGCACCCTCCCCTACACCTCAGTGTGGTAGCTATTGAAAAGGGAGCCTTCAGGTTACCCTCAACTAAGGTTACCAACTTTATATATACAAGATCTATCTTGGAAATTTCAATAATATTTTCAATACTTATTCATTCATAAACAATTATATTTTGAATAGAATATTTTGGGAAAAAATATCTTAGGAAATATTTAAAAAATGTATTTGAATTTTTTCCCTTGTTATTTTTAAAAAGATTTTTTCTGAATATCTTCTCATGTAGCACCTTAGTATAAAAGGATCTATCTCAGCCACAAGCTCAGGATAGATAGATAGATAGATAGATAGATAGATATTGTTGGTACCAGAAAGAAGACACAGAAGAAGAGAAAGTAAGTTGAACAAGTGTATTGAATAAACAGAACATATATACAAAATAAGAGTGTGGGTATAGCAGATAGAAGTGTCTGTCCGAACTGTCAGGTTTGGCTGTTGGAAGAAAGTTGGTATTTGTCATTCGTCCCACTGACCAGACGAGTGTGGCACAGGGCCTTTTCTTGGTGTGTCCAGGCTCAGGGCCATAGCCAAGATAAGCCCAGTGGCTCCAAAAATACCTCAGGCCCTGTTGGCATTCCCCTAAAAAGGGGCACCTCAGTCACCAGACGATAAACCTAGCCCCTCCAGCCTAGGGGGACATCCACCTGAAGCTTGAGGATGCTGGTCTTGGCACATTTGATGTGAATGCCGGCCAACTGGAATCCATGTCAGATGGCCTCAACTGAATGCCAGTAAAACCAGAGCATACCCAGCCAGATCCATGTACTGACTAACATGGCCAATCGAAGTGTGCCCTGGTTCTCGCTGGCAGGAAATTCCTGTGAGAGTAAAATAGGGTTAGTAATCATATAGGTAAGTCACCATAACATATATATATATAAGATTTGTCCAGAAAATCTCCAATAGTTTAATATTAACACAAAGTAGCCATCCAAGGACAATGCACTTTAGTCCTATTTGTTGAAGTACTTCCCCTGGGATTTTGGATTATTCTTCTAAGTTGTACCTGCACTCTGAAATCTCCCTTTCAACATGTTTACTTTTGGGAAAAGCCATAATTTTCAGTGAGTCTAATATGCAGTGTAGGGGTGGAGGGTGTGTTATCTGGATGATGTTTTTGACAAAAGAAAATGTCCATTGGGCAGACACCATATCATGATGAACGTAACAGTTACATAGTACGCAAGCTCACTGAATCTTACGGTTTCTTTTGCTTATTAAAATGCAAAAAAAAAAGTAAATTTAAGACTAAAAATTAAGATCAACACCATTCAAAATAAAAAGCAAAAAATTAATAAAATTTGATATATTTGACTATATGTTAGATTATAAGTTTAAAATATAACTGGGGAGTTGCCATGGCGTAGTGGCTAACATGCTGAACTGCGACATCATTGTAAGCAAGTTCAAACTCCAGTCATGCTATTATGTTCACTTTGAGATTAATATTCTTGGGGAAAGGCATGAACCCTCTTATTTCCTCAGCTATAGTTTAAATAGTCCCACCACTGTCCTTTTACAAGAATGGCTTTGGTATTAAATAATCCACAAAGGCATGAACCCCCTTTTTTCCTCAGCTATAGTTTAAATAGTTCCACCACTGTCCTTTTACAAGAATGGCTTTAGTATTAAATAATCCACAAAGGCATGAACCCCCTTATTTCCTCAGCTATCCACAAAGGCTATTAAACAAAACTAAAGAAAACCTAAAAATATAAAAAGTAAATAATATTGATGAAATCAAAATAGAATGTGATTTTCATACAGACAAGCTATGACAAAAGTTGTCAGTTTTCAACAGTTCAAATTCCATGAGTTGAAAGATTATAAACTTAAAGGGATAAAATTGAAACAGTTTATCAAATTCTTTTACATACTCTGAATTAAATAAATTCTCTTGAGTACTACATATACTATATACATATAGTATTATATAAACAGAAATAGATAAAAATTTTCCTGTTTTATTATTGTCACATTACAAGAAGTTTCATGTATCAACTATTTGATAAGTAAATAAAGTGGGTGACCTCAGTCGAGGGTTGCCCAAAGGCTCCCTTTTCAATAGCTACTACACCAAGGCATATGGGAGGACACTACTCCTTTCCCTGGATTGCTCCACTTTACCCTTGATCCTTGCAAGGTGATATCAAGTACCTTTTTTTGAGTTTTTGGTATGACACGACCTGGGATTGAACCCCGGTCTCCCAGACCATTGGCGAATACTCTACTCATTAGACCAATAACCCAGTTAGAACTTTAAACTATTTAATAGAGGGTAAAAAAACAGTGAGATTTTAATTTCTTATAGTTCTCTGCTACTGGCCAGCATTTGGTTTGGTTTGGTCTGATTTCTTTGTTTAATGGCATATCAACCTTTGTAAGTTATTTAATGCCAAAGATATTCTCCTAGAAGAACAGTAGCAGTACTATTTAACCCATAGTTGGGAGGATAAGGGGGTTCATACCTTTCCCAAGGGTATTTGCCCGAAAGCGAACATAATAGCACAACAGGAGTTTGAATTCGCTTACTATGATTCTGCAGCCCATTGCTTTAACCATTACACCACGAGGACACCCCCCTGGCCAGCATTTGAGCAATTTTTGATTTGTTAAACAATTGTTTATTCTTATCATTATATATACATATATATATATATATACAGGCATAGCTCTTAGCACGAATTGAGCTCTCTTGGTAGCCAATAACATATATGTAGAAAGATATATGTATAAAATTCCTTCACTTACTCTGAGAATGACGATGGATATGGAGCAAGATGTCCGACTAACATAAATTCATCAGGGTTTAGACCTCAGCTTGAAGCATCTCGTGGGTCTAGCCACACTGAAGAGTTGTGAAACAATGAAACAGTCTGTCTGTGGATGACAATATATATATATGTATATATATTTATTGGGTTGAGCACTCGAGTGAGGAAAATTTGTCAGCTGCCAAATATACTGAAAGGTATAGCTCTTCACAAGAATTGAGCACTCCAGGTAGCCGATAATGTATGTGTAGAAAGTTATACAAATAAAATTCCTTCACTTATGCTAAGAATGGCTATAGCTCTTGGGTAAGATGACCAACTGACATAAAGTCAACCGGGTTTTGATCGCTGCTTGAAGCATCTCGCAGGTCTAGCCACACTGAAGAGTTGTGATACAATGAAACAGTCTATCCGTGGATGACAATATTTATATATATATATATATATATATATATATATATATATATAATTGGAGACTCTTATGGTGTAATGGTTATTGTGGGAAATTCAAATCCTGGACAAAGTTGTTTGTATTTCACATAGTACTAATACTCTTGGGAAAGGCATGCATCCAACTATTCTCCTTAGAGATATGAGTAAATAGTAGGTCAGACTAAGCTCTTTACCCTTAGTTTGGCAACCAGTCTAGAAAAAGAAAAACTCTGTATTCAAACTTGCTAAAACTTTTAAAAAAGGAAATAAAAAAAACTGTATGGTCAGGGTGCCCCCCCACCAGACAGTTTGTTTTATTTTCTTTTTTTTCTGCTGAAACGTGGGGATTTTTTTTATTTAAGACTTTTTATCACTTATAAAAAAAGAAAAAAATACTCCCTCCATATTGTTTCCACCCCTTTTTTTTATTTAGCAAAAAAAATCCCCACCCCAAATAAACTTAGTTAATACCTCCACCCTCTCCATCTGATTACCCTACAGAAAATGAAAAAAAAAATCTGGTTATACATCCCTTACCGCTATCTCTGGTCATCAGTAATGCTTGCTGGTCTGGAAGTGGGTGATCATTTTATGTTAAATTTATATAACAAAGTAATCCCCCAACTTAAATTCTAAAATATTGGGGTTTTCTTCAAAATTCCTTCTTTGCGTATATTTTTTCTGACTGTTTATATGTATTCACCAAAAAAAGTAGAATCTGATTTTTAGTCTTTACTTAAATAGGATGAGTTTTTATTTACCAATAGCTCTTTTAGAGAAATTATCCACGAATTTCAAGATAGTTAACAAAAAAAATCATTAGGACTCTTGAAAGAAAAAATTTTAAAATCCAAAATAACAAGGATTCGATTTTATTTAATCAAACCTGTTTAAAGATATATATATATATATATATATATATATATATGTTGGTGATATATCTAAATGGCTTATTACATTTATGAATAAGAAGTACTCAATGTTGGTGAAAGATTATATGTAGAACTAATTTTGAAGAGTGTAGACACAGAATCAATGGTGTTTGGTGATCAGAACAATTTAGTCTGATGATCACATAGGTGAGAAAATGGCAGTCATCAAACACCATTAACTGTGTCTATGCTATTCGAACTTATATCCAAGTGTCCAGGTGGTGCAACTATACAATAGCACTGACACAACCACAGTTCGGAAGAATTCCTGTTTTGTTTTATTAGAGAGATCAGATAATAAAACACCTGCAGACAAAGACAAAATGGGAACAACTACATAAGGATGCTGTACACTGTTTTGAACAAATCCTGGAAGCAGCACCCCACAAAACAATAGCTGCATGGCTACTTATCCCTAATCTAACAAACCATCTAAGTAAAACAAGCAACACATGCTTGGCACTGCTAGAGAAGTAAAGACAAACTCATAAATGACATTTCGCTATGGACTACAACATATGGACACACCAGTGATGGCCAGATAGCAAGGATTTATATTCATCATTTTTCTGCTGACACTGGGTGCTATCTAGAGAACTTGTTAAGTGTGATGGCCAATAGGAACAGATGTTGAAAGAATCAAGGGAATCCTTTCTGTTGGCATGCTTTGATGTTGATGATTAATATATATATATATATATATATATATTATGATGAATACAATATTTATCAAGTGCATTACAAAGCATTTATTGTAATGTACTTCTGCAGCTTTCAAATTAATTAAATTTAAAACAAAAATAAATATTAATGCCAGAAATAAAAACTAAAAACATCTGATACATGATTGACCAATGAAAAGTCAGTGGCATAAAGCAGAAATATCAAAATACCACAAATATAATGTGAATTTTTACCCTCAGACCAATGTTACCAGAAAATAAGATAGTGTAATCTAATGCAGTTGGTTTTTTCCCATATAAGAAAAAAGACTAAAAATAAAAATCTTAAGTTGATGTGTGAAAAGAGGCCAATTTTAAAACTTTCTTTAGTTTCAGAGTTTCTTTCATCTTCGAATGTTCCAGCTGTTGTCCATCCTTTGAGAAAATGGAGCATATTGATACTCTTGCATTTTGTTTATTATTAATTCTTGTTTTCTTATCTTTATTTCATTGGTTGTTCAAATAAAACCATTGTCAGTCATTTTAGTGTCATTACGGTCAGAGTAAAACTAAGCTTTTTGGGTAAACAGTATTGAAAGTCCATGAAATACTGCGTATCTAAAAGGTAACTTCTTATATTTTTTATTCTTTTTAAGCATATAAACATTTATCATCATTAACCTCCAAAAACTTTATGATCCTTTATATTTTTGCTTCTTTTCTTATCCCGACAATCAGGTTGTTTTATATTTTATCACAATTAAATAAACAGTGTGGATCACTGTTAAAGTAGCCTTCAACTCATTTTATATGGACAGTGTTTTATCAATGTGGTCATGGATACTCATTAGCAGATGAAGTTCAAACTGAATCATAAAGGTATGACATTCTTTTTTATCTGATTTTCTTGATTTCATTCTACATTACATTTAGTAGTAGTAGTTGTAGTTGGTTGGTGTTTTATGGCATATCAATGCTTGTGGTTTATTTAATACTAAGTCCTGTTTATATACAGGGTGTCTCAATATACATGGGACCCATATGGTAATTTACTAAGCTTTTTGCTTAGATGTGGCACAAGGCCATATGAAAGGGGCACCCAATGAGACTCGAACTCACTTGTGTAGGTTTGCTAGTCCAGCTTGCTAACCATTACACCACCGGAGGCGCCTTACATGAGACCCATGTGACTGCTAATAAATCTACTACTAATAATATTTTGTTCTTTTTTGCTTCAGATTTGAAAACAGTATACTATAACAACTATAAATTCTTGATCACAATGCCTTGGACAAGAGAGGAAAGAATATTTTGTGTCATTATTTATTTGGAGACAAAATCATGCAGAACTGTCTTAAAATAGATGCAACCCATTGATATGATGATGATTTATTACTGAGACAAGAAGTTCAAAAAAAGATTTCATGTCCTGGAAACTGATATGATAACAATTAAAAAAAAATTGATTTGATGTCTCTTGCTCAAAGGATGCATTTTTTACAGGATGCCATTGCGTTTGTCTTAGTAATAAATCATTATCATACTAATGGGTTGCATCTATTTTGAGACACCCTATATATATATATATATATATATAGATGATTTCTTCTCAAAAAGTTTGGTGGTACCTTTATTTTTGAAAAAGCTGTTACAGCTCATTTGTTTGCACACAGAAAAATACTTTCACATTTTGCTATTTAACATTATTAATTGTATTTATCAAGAATTCCAATCTAAAACAATTTGCTCATGGCTGTCTGGTTTCACATGATAAATAATAATTAGAAATGATTGAACAGTTTTATCTGACCTATAAATGGGACTTTAGCAGGTACCACCAGTCTGGGTCAAAGTGGATCTGGGAGTAATGCCAATGAAGAGGTACTCCACAATCTCCAAAGTTCCAGGACTGGAGTCTCACTATCAGATGCAGTCTAGTATCATAACTAGGACATTCATTGCAGGAGTCTCTGTAGAGGAGCAGTTGGTATATTCTATAGTTCCTGTTGACAGAGGAGAATACCTGTAGTAGTAGTAGTAGTAGTAGATATAATAGTGTCGTGTTATTAGCAAAAAAATATAGCCAAATCTTAATTAAGACAAAAAATATCATTCAAGATACTTGAACATCAAAAAACTTATTTACCCAGTTGTATATATGGATTAAATAGTATCATTTCAATAAATTAAATTTATAATATAATTCCTCTATTTAAATAATAAATAATGTATAAGTATCATTGCTTTTCTTCAACAAGGATGGTTTTGGCATTAAATAACCTGGAAAAGTTGATATGCCATGAAACAAAGAAATCAAAGCAAAAATTTAACTTATAATTATTTTAAACATTTTCATTTATTGTATCCAAACAGTGAGTTTGCCCATGTTGTGTTTATCAATGCTGGGTTTATGAATGCTGACTTTGGCAATATTGCGTTTGCCGATTGTGGGCTTGTCAATACTGTGTTTGTCAATGGTGCGTTGGTCCAGGCTGTATTTGTTCATGCTGTATTTGTCAATAGTGTGTCTGGCCATTCTGTATTTTTCAAAGGTGTGTTTGTGAATACTGTGTTTGTCTATGATGTGTTTGTAAATGCTGTGTTTGACCATGCTGTTTTTGGTCATGCTGCTGCACTTGTCAATGTTGTATTTTTCAAAGGAGTGTTAGTTAATGTTGTGTTTGCTAAAAGTGTTTGTCAATGATGTCCTTGTTTATGCTTTATTTGTCCATGTTTTTTTTAATGATCTGTTTGTTCATGCGATGCTTGTCAATCCTATATTTGTCAATGTGGTCTTTGTCTATGCTGTGTGTGTCCATGGTATTTTTGTCAGTGCTGTTTTAGTCCATGTTATATTTTTCAATGCTGTTTCTGTTCATACTGTGTTTCTATGGTGTGTTTGTCAATATTGTATTTGTCTATGTTGCTTTTCTTTCATGAGTTTTTTTGTATTAGTTTTACACTGTTTCCTCTCATTTTAAGGCATTATATATAAAATTGGGTTGCATTTGAAAATGCTGTGTTTGTCCTAGCTGTGTTTGTCAATGCTGCTTTCCTTTCATGAGTTTTTTGTTAGTTTTACACTATTTCCTCTCCTTCTAAGGCCTTATATATAAAATCGGGTTGCATTTGGTTATGCTGTGTTCATCTAAGCTGTCAACGTTGTGTGTGTGTAAGTTTCCATTCATGAATTTTTTTGTGGTAGTTTTATGCTGTTTCATCTCATTTTAAAGCATTATATTTTGACTTAATAAGTTGAATGTTTGCCTATGATCTGGGAGACCGAGGTTCAATCCCAAGTCGAGCCATACCAAAGACTCAAAAATGGTACTTGATGCTGTCTTGCTTAGCACTTAACACTATAAGGTAAGGATCAAGTGTAAAGTGAGGCAATCCAATGAATGGAGTAGCATCCTCCCCTACACTTCAGTATAGTAGCTATTGAAAAGGGAGCCTTCGGGTCACCCTTGACTAAGGTCGCCAACTTTACTTATATGTAAAATCGGGTTACATTTGGCAATGCTGTATTTGTCCACGTTGCATTTGTCAATGTTGCTTTTCTTTCATGAGTTTTTTGTGGTAGTTTTACACTTTTTTCTCTCATTTTAATGCATTGTAAATAAAATCGGGTTGAATTTGACAATGTTGCTTTGCTTTTATGAGATTTTGTGGGTGTTTCACAATTTTTTCTCTCATTTTAAGGCATTTTATGAGTTTTTTGTGATAGTCAAGCATTGTTTCCTCTCATTTTAAGGCATTATATGTAAAATCAGATTGCATTTGATAATGTGTTTCTCATTTTAAGGATTTATATGTAAAATCAGGTTGTATTTTGTCTTTTGGAACCAGTTAATACGGAACAGGGCATAACAGTATTTATAAATGGCATAATAATTTTTTACAATAAAATTATTTTTATTGAAGTCTTTCATATTTTTTATCCCATAATGTTTATCCCTTACTTTTGCCGGCTTTATGCTGACTGTTTTCGGGTTAGATCCCGAAACGACTTTTAGAATATTCACCCAATAAAAGAATTTCTAATGTTGTATACACAGGAGCCTTATAAACATTTATATTATTTGTTTTGGTTACGGCATCATTATATTTTTTCACATGTAAATATAGTTAATAATTTTCTCATTTATTGTGTAATAAAAAAATGTGATATATTTCAACAGTGTTGTCATATTATTTCCCCAAACAATATCTCAGTTAGTTTTGATATAAAAATTTCTTTAAATCATTAAAAAAATTTGCAGACACAATTATTTTAATGGGAACTTGATTCCTATATTTATTTTATCACTTTGCAGAAAAACATCTGGTGTTTAAGCAACACTATTGAGAGAAGGACACAAATCAATAGAAGATACAACTGTGTTTTTATAATATACATATACATGATTTCTTTTTATATTGAACATAACAAAATATCAACAAAAACAAATATACTTCAGTATAAGCATCTCAAATTGTTAGTGAGAAGGCATCAGATACTTTTTTTATGAGTTATGTTCTAACTGGGTGCCTCATACTTCTGGCCTTAGGTCAAATCTAAACTCTCTTTTGTTAAAATGCTTTCTACTTCGTTCTGAAGCATACCAAGTTAATTTGTAAGAGGCTAACTTAGGGTAATGGTTATTATCATTGGAAATGGAATTGACAAACCAAGTTTAAATCCTACACAAGGCTGTTTCTCTTTCACTTTCATTTGGAAAACGTATGAATCCATCTGTCTTTCTCCTAGCTATGGGTAAATATTAGGATAGACTAGGTTCTTTAGCCTTGGTTTAACAATCAGTCTAGGGGAAGTTAATACATACTATTAGCAATTTGAGGCTTGGGTCACAGGTCAAGCAAAACTTAATAAATTCCATAAAATATATTGGCATAAAACTTGTTATTAATAATAATGATTTTCTTTATTCCACACAATGTTTGGACCGGTATCATCATTTTTATTGATTAATATTTTAACCCATAAGTTCTTCAGCCTTCCTCAGGTGTAAGTAGCAATCTTCAGAAGTCACTTAAAACTTGTCTTATCCATCAAAACACACCAGTTTAACTAAAAAATAAAGATGAAGATTCTAGTTTTATTTTTTATTCTTAATGGCATGTCAACCTTTATGGTTTATTTAATGCCAAAGCAATCTTTGTAGAAGAACAATAGTGGTACAATTTAACCCATAGCTTGGAGGATAAGAAGCTTTATACTTTTCCATTGGCTATTAGTCTGAAAGTGAACGATTGAAGTTGTCTAAATTTCTGAGACAAAGCTTGTTGATTTTTATCATTAAAGGTTTTCAGACTATTATCTTCATCTTTATTGTTATTTCCACAACGTTTCAGCCGATATGTCCTCCAGCCTTCTTCAGGTGTTTGTCGAACTTGGGAACCTTCACGGAACTTCGAACTATGTCCTTTATTGAATCCACGGGGATCACCTTGTTCTGGTTCCGTTAGCCATAACCAGGTACAAGTGTCAAGTATTCCTGTAGTGTTACTCGCCTGCAGTCAGGATTGAACCTGCAAACTCCAGATGATTGTCTCCTTAGAAGCTTAGGGAACCAACGTCTATAACCGTTACGCCATGTGTTCTAGAGGCCGGAGGACATATCGGCCGAAATGTTGTGGAAATAACAATAAAGATGAAGACAATAGTCCGAAAACCTTTAATGATAAAAATGAACGATTGAAATTCAAACTCGCTTACTATGATTCCACAGTCCAGCAAATTAACCCTTACACTACCGGGTCTCCTCTTCTTTGAGCTGAGTGATATTCATTTTGGTTATTTACTAAGCTATACTTAGTCTAACACAAAGATAGAGTGGGCCACTCATTGTGAATAAAATTCACTTTAATAACAAATTGCACCATGAGACTAGCTCGCCGAAATGTAATGAAGTAGGTGCTTCTCACCACCAGTGAACCTGGTGCCTGGCTGTGTGACTGACAACAAAAGTTTAATTGTGAGAATTCTTGTAGTCGTGCTAGAAACGGTTACACATAAGAGTTGGAGATTTTTGAAAAACGTCAGTGTTGTGGTGTTTAGGAGTCAAAATGAAGACACGCAGACAAGAGAAGGTTGAAAAAAATGTTACAATAACAGATTGAATATACAGAATACAGGTGTTATACAACAGTTAGGAATGTCCTTCGAGTACTGTCAGGCAACTTGGAGGTTATCTCTTTGAGTGTCAAGTAGAGTCGGTATATATTGTGGAGAAATAGACCATTACCATATAGGTAGGTACCATAACACTCCCTTCCTAAAACTCAACTCCGCAGGAGTCTGAAAAAGAAAGATTTTTTTCTTGTTTTTTTTTTTTTCCATAGCTCCATTTCTGAGGCTTTAACTGGAGTTGTAAAAAGTTTATTTATCCTGAGGAATATTTTTTATAAAAAGTTTATGAAATTTCTTAGTAATTTTCCTTCGCTTTACTTGATTGTTTACTTATAGAAATGCAAGCATTTCTTTTTTACAACTTGGTAGATAAAAACATGGCTAACTTGTTTTACCAAGTTTAACGTAGAAAGGCTTTTTAGGTTTATTTGGTTTTATCTATTTACATTTTGTATTATTCTTGTACGTTTCGGTTTGACTATAATCAAATCCGTTGCTTTCCTTTTAGTCTTAGAACGGCATATTTCAGGAGCCGCTTGAGAAGTTGGAATATTAAAAGGGTCGTAGATGACATCCATCACCGTTTCCTCCGAAGGACCGTTTATGCGTGAATTATGGATCCTTTACAATGTACCTCATATTCCCAACTCTTCTCTCGATCGTAACCGCCTCCCAAAGAGATTTATTGTCTTTAAAATTTCTGAAAAAGACTTTTTTCCGGGATTATTGCGTTTTCTTGGTACGGTGTTTGATCTTCCTGGCTTCGTCTGTTTAGGTTGTAATTTGTCGTACACAGACCGTATTCTACGTGCAAACATCACCTTGGCTTGTGATTGTGAAGCTGGTGTTTTATTATTCGACGTAATCCTATATATATGAAGGAATTGTTGAAGGGCTTTTTCAGTTGGTGTAGCCCTAACTTTTTTCAAAACTCTCTTTAAGGTATCCACAATTCGTTCAGCCTGTCCATTAGACCGCGGTAGTAACGTGATCGATCTGGTATGATTCGTAGAAGTCTTTAAACTCTCTCGATGTAAACTGGCTTCCATTGTCAGACACAATGATGTCTACTACACCAAACCTTGCGAACAGCTTATGCAGAACTTTTATGGTGATTTCTGTGGTTGGGTTTTTACATCTATAGGACTTTACACTCCTATAATTTAATATGGGCGGTATGCCACTTGTTCCCACAACAAAGATGGCGGACGCACACATATTCAGTCTCGGGAAACCATTGACCAGGAAAACCACGTGACATGCGTAAAACTACGTCCGCGCGTAAATTTTCGTCCTGCGTTTGGAGCCACCTCCAAGACGCGTATTTTCTATAAATACGTCGTTTTCAAACACTCTTCCTCTCTTTTACCCAATTTCTTCGCTGCGGCAACACACTCCCTCCAGTGTGAATCAACAGACGTCAAATAGCAACAACATGGATGGGCCTCGCAGACATTCAAAATATACATTGACTATGAGACTTGTTCCAGTCTCAGAGAAACTGACTGTTTCCAATCATAAAAAGAAAGACATTTTAAATATGTACTCCTTTGGTAGTTTAGTTGTGTTGGACACACACACACACACACACTCACACCTATACACACACTATTATTTTGTTAATAGAATTAGCAATATTTTTATGTATCAATGTAAGTTTCATTATAATATATAAATTTGTTTTGTTCGTCGCCTTGTTTTAAATGTTCCTTTTTTCCGCGCCGTTTCATATCTTTTACTCATTTGTTGCATATCCTTCATTCATTGACTTTCTTCATTTGCTATTTTTTCCATGTGCCTATTCTACCTAATTTCAAACTAAACACAATATCAAACTTCTTCAACATAAAATTGTGGGGAAGCGTAAATACCAAAAAACAGGTCACCACCCCTACACAGCTATGTACTTCGGGCCACTTTCAGATACTGTTGACTACAATGAAATAGTAAAATCCTCCCAGTGGGCCAGCGAAGTCAATGTGTATCCTAGACCATGGAAGGACTGTCTTTGGCCAAGGGTTGAATTTAATAGAAGGTGCCTTAGCAGCCAGAGCACTGCCTTTGCATGGTTTGACCGCATTTTCAATATCTTTATCCATGTTTAGCCAATAGACAAAGCTACGCATCAGACTTTTCATCCTATTACTCCCTTAATGGCCAGCGTGAAAATCTTTCAAAATATGTTTCTGCAATGTCGACTGAATCACGACGCGTTCTCTGTAAAGTAACACATTGTAGCATGTAGAGAAAACGTCTGTAGTACGCTGGTCTTTTTCCAAAATTTTTGTTTTTCTCCGGTTATATACTCATCACGGAGAGTTTCTTGCTTAATTTGATCAAGTGTCACCGGGAATTCCCTAACTGAATTGCAAAGGGTAATTTTTAATTCGCCTTCAGATTGAAAAGAGGCAATAACAGTGTCTTCTAGTGGTTCTTTGTATTTGGGAATTAACCTTGATAGTCCGTCCTCATGGCCGAATTTATTCGAAGGTAGGTACACCATTTTGAAATTATAATTAAACAAGATTGCACCCCATCTGTGCAGTCTGTTGGCTGTGTGAGTAGGCAGACCTTTCTTTGAGCCCAAAAGGGTGAGTAATAGCTTGTGGTCAGTCTGTAGCGTAAAGTGTCGACCATGAATAAAACGGTGAAACTTTGAGACTGCAAATATAATCCACAAAGCCTCTTTTTCAATTTGCGAATAATTTTTCTCTGCAGGAAGTAAAGCTCCCGACGCGTGAGCTATCAGTTTACTTGTTCCATCAGTCATTTTGTGTAGAATGTATGCCCCCCTACACCATACGCGAACTAGCGTCGCTGGCCACTATAATATCCAAATCTGGATTATAATGGATAAGAAATAGGTCTGACGTCAGTTTTTTCTTTATTTTTTCAAATGCCTCCTGGCATTCTGCTGTTCAAACCCAGGGGTTGTATTTTTTTAACAATTCATTGAAGAGGACACGCAAATCATACATATTCGATATGAATATCTGGTAATAATTAGCTAGTCACGGGAAACTCTACAATGAAGCGATATTATTTGGTGCCGGCAAGTCTTTAATTGCAACAGCTCATTCAGGATCTAGCCTTCTACCATCCTTATCAATAATGTGACCCAGGTATTTGATTTTTTCCATGAAAAAAATCACATTTGGTCTCTTTAAAATCATAATCTTGAATCTTAGTAAAAACTCTGTGGACGCGTTGCTTGTGTTTGAATATGCTTTTTCTTTTCATCAGAATATCATCTAAATAAGCAACCGTGAAGTCAAGGCCACTTAGTATAATATCCTTCACCTGCTGAAAAATTGCTGGCACGACCATGACTCCGAACGGTAAACGCTCGAATTTATATAATCCGCGATGCGTATTTATGCACAATAGCTTCGAACACACCTCTTCAACCGGAATTTGCAAATAAGCGTCGCTAAGGTTAGTTTTCGGGAAAAAGTTTCCGCCATTTAGCTTCGCAAATATGTCCTCTGGGCAAGGAAGGGGATGATTAATCTAGTAGAAAAATCAACGCAAACGCATATCTCTTTGGATTTCTTTTTCACATAGACCGTCGGTTCAGCCCACTCTGAAAAAACTCCAGTTTTTACTAGTCTATAAGTTCCTCGTTAATTTGTTCCAACAAGGCAAAGGGCACATTTCGCTTCTTTTTGAACATTGGCTGGACGTTGTTTTGAAGCTCAAATTTTGCCATCAATTTGGTACACCTCCCTAAACCACCAGAAAAAAAAATTCAGGATAGGCTACCTTTAGCTCTTTTTTAGTTTCTCAGCTTCGCTACTCAAGTTTTCAATTTTTTGACAGTAAGAGTTTACCGGCAAGTTCCAAATCTGGAATTGTGTCATTCGATCAGTGCCAAATACGTTGTTAGTATTCTTCAGTACGAACGATTTTAATTTAAGATTCTTCCCGTTCAATGTTGCATTCGTAATCAATTCTACCTCGAATTTAATTTTTTCTCCCGTTACCGGTCTTGCAATTTTAGTAGATTTAATCATGGTTGGTCTACCCAGTTTTTTTCCAAGTTTGTAAATTAATTAGCGTCAGATCTGACCCAGAATCCAGTTGGAATTTTTCACACTTTTGTTTAACATTTTTACGTGTACAAATTTCCTTGTGTTTGCATCGTCTGGTTCGTCCGACCTCGTATTTTATTATTTTGTTTTTTGTTCAGCACATTACCCACCTATTTTATTTTTTCTTATTCAGCACTTAATAGATAAATCAGCGAAAATATTCTTCAATATTTGGTTCAAGTAGGAAAAAATCAAAATTTTAGAAATTTTTTTCTCAAAACATCATAAAATCTAGAATATTATTGATCATGTCATTTGATTGAGTGGTTGATTTTAATGGAATGTCAACTTGTCTGGGGTTATTCTCTGCTTAGAGATTAAGGAATTGCATACATTGTGTTTATATTTACATTTTGTGTACTTTCTTAAGTTTTTTGCACACTGTTATATGATATCAAATAGTCTTATATAAAACAAATAATTTTCAAACAGATCTATTTGATCAATAGATGGGACCCTTACAGGTACTATCACTCCGAGTATGAGTAGACCTTGGAGTAATGGTGACGAAATGTTACTCAACTCTCCCCAAATCTCCAGAACTAGAGCCTCATTATCAGATACAGTTTAAAGTTATACCCAGGACATAGTATATCATTTGAGTACATTATCAAGATATAAGGGAAAAGAAGCAGTTTCTTTTCTGCCTTCTGGCTGAAGTAGTTACATATTACTCATAGACACAGGTGGTTTGTGCTTAGGCTCTGGTAAAATCTTTAAAAATCCAGGCAGGTAAGCAGACCTTTGTAATGGTTCCATGATTCAAAAAAAAATTATATTTCATTATACTAAAAATAGCCTTTCAGCTGATGCCAAAAATATCAGTCAAGAACAGTCGGAAACAACTTCCCATTTCCCCTCCAGACAGAGAATGAATAAGGAGTAAGAGACCAATAGTAAAACCAGACATCGACTAGAACAGACCTGATAAGTTTTGTTCCATGAAATTCAAAGCTTGATAAATTCAAATGCTTTTCTCAACACAAAACTCGTCAGAACAAAGAAAATAATACACACACGTACTACAAGTATGACATTTCAGGACAAATCCAAAAAGAAAATTTATGTTAATGTTACCTTTCAAAATATACATTTTTACTCATTTCAATACATGTTCTATGTCATACTGTTGCATGTTTGCTTCTAACTTTATTTCAGTAAAAAAAAGGACCTCCATAACACCCTCCTTACTTGAAGGTGAAGAGATTAATAAAAATAAGGATTAAAAAAAATTCAAAAATGTAACAGTTCCCAGAAACCTCTGACAGGAAGTAGGAGTCGCGCATGTCTGAAAGACAGACTTTACTGGTGCTAAAGTATTCATCAGTGACAACTTGGACCCAAAAGAACTTCTACTCTCCTGTTACGGGTGGGGAAGACCACGCGTCTGCTTATTGGCACGCTGGATCACTCTCCCATCAGTAGCACCCTTTGCTGAACATCTCTACGAGACAACAGGACAGACCTTTGAAATTACAAATCACCAAAATTACTCTCCTGTTAGTATCCGTCTCTGCTAACATACATCACTAAAGACACCTACATAGCCATAAACTTCAAACTTTTACCGCTGAAAATGACAAATACATTTCAACGCCTTGTCTTGGTAATGTAATATATTTCTACTGGCTCAGGAAGAATTTCCACCCCACAAAATAGTCATTAAAACCCTAAAATAAAGTTGAAATTCAAAAGGTATCTTCGTCTCTTTCCTTCCTTCCTTCCTTCCACGATTCTTTTGCAGCCTTCTATAGACAAAGAAGATGCCAAGAAGTTAAATGGGGTAAGAAGAAGAAAACATTGGAGTCAGATACAATAACCAACAACCCTAACCACCACCACCAACAAACTACGAACGTACGAAAACCGAACCAAATAACCAACAAATCTCCTTTTTCCGATAGAGTAGGTGTTGGTACACAATCTTCTTACATCTACTACATTTAGCTTAGCATTGTACAAAGGTTATTTAACATCCTGTAGGTGAGGTTTAGAATATAATGAGTGTATCCCCTTCAGAGGGGTAAGATTCCCATCCCCAAAATAGACTCATTCTGTTGGCAAAGCTTAAAATATACTGAGAGTATCCCTTTCAGAGGGGTAAGACCCCGGCCCCAAAATAGACTCATTTTGTCGACGAGGCTTAGAATATGAAGACTATATCCCCTTCAGAAGGGTTAAACACTTCGAACAATAGACTCACTCTGTCGGCGAGGCTGAGAATACGCTGACTGTATCCTCTTCAGAGGAGTAAGAGCCCTATCCAAAAATAGACTCACTTTGTCAATGAGGCTTATAATATACTGCACCTCTAGGAGGTGGTATAATGGTTATCGTCGCAGGAATTGGACACGGCGACACGAGTTTAAATCCTGGACTGATTGCATTTCACATAGCACTAATATCCTTGGGAAAGGTATGAATCCAATTATTCTCCCTCCAGCTATGGGTAAATAGTAGGACAGACTAGGTTCTTCAGCCTTGGTGAGGCAACTAGTCTAGGAGAAGGAAAACTCTGAATTCAAACTTGTTAAACTCCGCTTAAAAAATTGACCTTGTGTCATATCCTGCCCGAGCGGAGGGGTTTGGTAAATATGATAATATACTGTATCTCTTTCGGAGAGGTAAGACCTCTTGCCAAGAATAAACTCTCTGTCGGCGAGGCTTAGAATATGCTGACAATATCCCCTTCAGAAGAGTAACACCCCCACCCCAAAATTTTCCCAGTCAACAGGGGCTGCAGAGGGGTAAGAATCCCCCAACGAGTGTCCTGAAATGACACTAAACAATCTAATGGTGAGGTTCCTGTGCTGCTGGAGCTTTGGGGAATGCGGAACACCTCTTTATTGCGATCGTTCTGCTCCGGAGTGGTAGCACCTATCTATGGATAAAAAAGAATTAAACTGCATACTTATGCTTAACTGAATTGTTTGAAATAGAGCTGTTTTTGACATTGAATCCGTACTATGCTAAACTGAACTGTTCAAAATAGAACTTTTTAAACATTTAACTGTGTGTAAAAAAAAGCTATACTTATACTAAACTAAATTTAAAACTGTTTGACTAAACTGAATAGCTTGAAATAGAAATATTTTAACAATTAAACTGTGTACTTATACTAAACTGAATTGTTTGAAATAGAACTGTTTATTTGTATAAAAATGGATTTGGCATTAATAACCTACAAAGGTTGATATGCCATAAAACCCAAACAAACAAACCACCCAAAGATAGACTCATTCTGTCTTCGAGGCTGAAAATACGCTGACTGTATCCCCACCATTAAAGAAAAATACTCACTGTTGAAGAGTCTTAGCATACATTGACTGTATCCCCTTTAGAAGGGTAAGACCCCTACCCAAAAATAGACTCATTCTCTCAGCAAGACTTTGAATATACTGACAGTATCCCCTTTCAGAGAAGTAAGACCCCCAAACCGAAAAATAGACTCATTCTGTCTGCGAGGCTTAGAATATGCTGATTGGATCCCCTTCAGAGAAGTAAGACCCCCAAACCGAAAAATAGACTCATTCTGTCTGCGAGGCTTAGAATATGCTGATTGGATCCCCTTCAGAGGATAAGACCCCCCACACACACACACACCGAAAAATACTCATTCTGTCTGTGAGGCTTCTAATATTCTAACTGTATCCCCTTCAGAGGGGTAAAAAAAACTACCGAAAAATAGACTTATTCTGTATACGAGACTTAGAATATGTTGACTGTATCCCCTTCAGAGGGGTAAGACTCCATCCAAAAGTAGACTCAGTCTGCAGTGAGGCTTACTGACTGTATCCTCTACTGTAACTGCTTATAAAGATTATCATTATTATTATTATTATTATAAGATACTTGAAACCATAAGAGGATTGGTTGAAAGGTTCATAGGCTGACCAACACACTGTCATGGACTGTTACCAACTGAGGTTTATTTTTCAACATAGTCCTTCTTATGGCCCACCCACTTATTCCGTCGATGTTGTAGTGCTTGGATCTCAATGGTAAAAATGTCATCAATATCAGATGTTATCATATGAATTTTTCAGTCCACCTTTTTAACTGTGCAAACAAATGATTGTTATTATTGAATAAGAAAAATTATCATTATTAATATTAGATAAGAATACTTGAAACCATAAAATTATGTATCAATTATTTGTATTATATAAGAATACTTAATATCATGACTGTGTGAAAAAAAACTCTTAAGAAATAACAAAAAATGCAATTATGCATGTTTGATGAACACAGTCCCTTAATACGATGAAAAAACAGTTAGAGTCTACAGGAACAGCTAGCCAGTTATGAGTGAATGACTACGTCAATTAAAAATGACTAGAAAAAAACCGGAGGTCCCAAATCTTCTGAGCAGGTGTGGAACTACCAGAAACGGTTATGGTTCTATATCAGGTGGAAGTAAAGGGACGATTCAGTTTGAAAGTTAGTTGGGTAGAAGACATGATGAAGTAAAACAGTTGAACACCAACCATGAAGATGTAAAGACACGAAAATTGCGGCCTCCATTTTGGGGTGTTTCGAAAAGGCTCCCGTGAAGACGAAACCAGCGAACAAGCATGCTCGAACTGCAAAGGAAAACCAAGAAGAAAATTCAAGATCTGTGTATCCTCTCTATTCTACTCCTGATATGTTGTTTCTATTTTTCCAGCTTACACGATCGACTCAACTTTCATACTCTCTTTCTTTCTCCCGGCAACTACTTAAAAATTGTAGTAGCAAATAAACTTAGTGAACTAAGACAGGGTTTCGTGTGTTTGTCAACTTTTCCCACTGTGAGGTTACAACAGGGTCTGACTATTACTTAAGACGTAGCAACACAACCATTAACTCGTTCGAGCACGTGGTGATACAATCGTACAGTTGGTGTGTAACTTTACAACGTCTATTTGGTACTGTTATGTCACAAAATAACCCTGGATGGTTTGACATGCCATTAAAATCAATCAACCAATCAATCAATTAATCATTAAACCTTCAAAATTTGTAAATGGTAAATTTATTCATTTTTATTTTTTTATTTTTTACTTCTTGGATAAGAGAAAATTTCGTCATTTATTTTGAGAGAGGTTTTCCTAACTTTTGGATTCCCTCGTGACAATTTAAGATAGCAAAAAAAAAATGTTGAGTGATATAAATAACAAATAAAAATAGATAAGTAAAAATTTCTTCATGAAGTTGTTGATAATTATTAATTATGTACTTTTTAAACAGCAAAATCTTAGTTCAGTTTTCAAACAGTTGATCTAATATTTATTTAATATTACACAGTTAATTCTTCAAACTGTTACCAAACAAATTAAGAATATACTAAAAGAGATTTTTATCAGCAGAGAAGGAGAAATGTCCATGGTACACTTGAAATTTAGTAATAAAATGGGATCATCTGATGATTAAATAGGCAAGAAACTAGCTGTCACTGTGCCATCTATCCATTCTGTTTTAATATATATATATATATATATATATATATATATATATATATATATATATATAAGGAAAATAACAATAAAAATTCTGCAATATAGGTAAACGACCAAATTTTCAATATATTGATAAAATAGGGGGTCTTGGTAGGTAATTTCCAACAGTATATTGCATAGTTTTCTACTTCGGATACTAATTCAAAAAGATTATACATACAACAAAGTTTTAGAAAACAAAATTATATAAAAGAAACAAAAGAAAAAATTATAGAGAGGATGAAGTGTTGCAAATTTGTTGTGATTTGCGGGAATGTCCGGTAAACAAAGTTCGTTGAATTTTAGTAGTTTTTGTGGTTGCGTTGAATTTTGGGTTGAATTTTCAGCTTTCTTGGGTTTTGTTGTTCAGTTAAATTTAAATGAATGTTTTGTTTCGTAGACTTTTAGTTGAATTTCTCGGATAGCTCCTTGCCAATTTAGTTACTTTTTAACGGTTAAAGGAGCGAGCAACAAATACCTATCTGCTGGCCATCTTTTTACTGCTTCACATAGCAGCACCCAAGCTTGCACTGAAATTTTGGAGTTGCTGTGGAAGGAAATAGTGAGGGCGGCCACTTCTACACTCTGAAAGCGCCAAAGCTGCCGTTAATTCGCCACATCTTTTATTTGAAATAAATTTTTATGATATATATATCTACACCGGCCCATTAGCCTAATGAGTAGATTGTTCGCCTATGGTCCGGGAGACCGGGGTTCAATCTCAGGTCGAGTCATACCAAAGACTCAAAAAATGGTACTTGATGCCGCCTTGCTTAATACTCAGCATTATAAGGTAGGGATCAGGAGTAAAGTACAGCAATCTAGGGAATGGAGTAGCGTAGCAATTGAAAATGGAGCGTAACAATTGAAAATGGAGTATAGTAGCAATTGAAAAGGGAGTCTTCGGGTCACCTTCAACTAAGGTCGTTAACTTTTACTTTATATATATTTATCTTAAGGAAATTTTGAACATTCATAACATTTCGGTATTAAAATAGAACGTCGCTAACGGAAATAGAATCTTAAAAACCCCGTTTTTCATTTCATTAGGATAAATGAATAAATGAAATTAGAATTTAATTCAAATATAACCCAGAATATACAAAATCACATATCTAAATACACTGATAAAATTTTAATGCAAACCCAAAATATTTAACGTTGGCAGATAAACTAAAACTAAAATCAACCTCTAAATACCTTAAGAGAAATCGTGCTCAATTAAAAAAATATGCTAGACTTTATCTCTGCATATCCCTAGAATCTAGCAGTCCAGTCAGGTTTGGCGAAGAGGGAGAGAAACGTATAAAAAACAAAGGAGATAAAGAGGGATGGGAAAGCTAACTTTTGTTACCTGAAAGAGAAGCATGTGTATATTTCTTTAAAACAAAAACAACCAGTTCCCACAAAGTAATTTATTTTAAGAGAAATAAACTTTACAAAATTCAGCTTTGCATATTTTCCCCTGTGCTTGTCGAAATCATTGAATTTAAGGTAACAAAAATAACATGCATTCAAGTAACAACAATATTATAACCCCAATCCCCGAAAAAAGAAGTAGGGTATAAAGAAATACAACGACTGGCTTGTTCGAAGCCATGCCGTCAACCACCTTCTATCATTTTAACTTTTGTTAATGATAAAATACCATTCTTATGTCAAATTTCCTTTTGAAGCCAATTTTAAGGGTTTATTTTTCTTCTCGACGTCTTCTTATTGTGTAGAACCAATCTAGACAACCGTGTTCTTTTAGTTTCCAGTGTAGACTTGTTTACTATTTCTTTAAGTGAACTTCGAGTAGACCACAACTTCTTTCTCTTAGATGAATATCTTTCTTCTTCAACTGGGATTTTTTTTCTGTTGAGCCTACGGAGGCTTTTACCACATTTTCTGACCCGGCCAACAGCTTCCTTTGTCGGCAAAAAGTCCAATAATACCGGCTCAAAACCTCAGATTCAACTTTCCTTTGAAGGGGACAGCATACCAAAACCACAAATAACCTGCAGTAGGCTTATTGTACAAGTAATAATAAAAACCCTGTGAGAAGAAGAGGTTTAGCCTAGGACTAATGGGCCTATTTTGTTCAAGCCACCTTGCTTAAGAAAAAACACCCTAGAGTCGAAGGTGAATAAACAAGACCTTGCAAAGCAAAAGGAGCGAGCCGGAAATAGGCTTCTGCTCGTGCTGAAAAAAAAAGAAGAGAGAGAGAGACAGACAGAGAGACAGAGAGCCCTTTTGGGTCCCACTTAAATAATATTAGAAGCAGAGGCAAACGGTACAACTTCAAAACAGCCAAACAGATTCGAGCAGACATACTTGAAGAATGTAATATTTTACTGATTAAAACAAATTAGCATTAAATTTTAATCAAAATAGTGTGTGTGTGTGTGTGTGTGAATAAAAAATACAAAATATTCCTTGGGTGTATTTTTTATACATGAGATATGCCAATGTTCCTTTTTTAAAACCATTTTCAGGGCAATGTAATTGATATTAAATGTTTCAATCAAAAAGTAATTTTCAAATGAAAAAATGAAAACTAAAAAAACAAAACAAGACAGAAAAAACTGAAACATTGGTATCTGTCATAGATTATATTTTATTTTTTCATATCTTATATTTACAAAACCAGTTGGATTTATTAGCATTTTTCTGTAATATATATGTGTATATCTATATCTATCTATCAATATATATATATATATATATATATAAGTTGTTTTTTTCTTTTTCACTGCATATATATAATGAAAAATAAAATACAACTTATATCGTTTTTTTTTTCTACCGTTCTCAGTATCTTGGTAATATTTGAAGCCTTTATAAAATCAGAAAACCAATCTCTGAACAAGATCTTCCCAGAACATGGGCAAAGAGTTCTAAATGAATATATCAATAAGAATTTTACCCTTATTCACAATGCCAAATGACATCAGCCAGCCCCATACTGACTATTTCCATTCTTGTTTGAAAAACAACTGTTACACGATGTCAGCTGATGCTTCAGTGGACCACACCAACTTTGTAAATACATTATGTTAGTTGAACGAGTTATGGTATTGATGACTTGGAAAGTTTGTATTAATTCACTCCCACAATTGTTTGTGTCTGAGAGGAAAACAACTCAAGCACCTGTAGCATTGGAAATGTATTGTAGTTTAATATTTCCTGGTGGTAAACAATGTAAAACAATTCACGAATACAGAAATGACATGAAATGCTTAAATATACATTATAGAGAAACGTCATATCATGCAGTTGAAGAGTCTCGTGCGTACTTCTGGTTGCCGAGGCCGAACCGAAACCGCTCTTTGAAATGCTGTTTTGGTCACACCACATAACGGTCATTAGAAGTACTATTTGGAAGGCAAGGGATGTAATCCCTTAATCATAAAAAAGCAAATTGATATTATACTTTGATATGGCTTTGATATGGATGATTTCTTCATTAATTAAATCCGATATCATATTTCCTTATTCATGAACAAGAAAACCTTTAAAAAGATCCTTCATGCTTTTTTGTTTTCTTTTTAATCAAACATATATTAAAGAAAGACTGCTGCCCACATATACAGTGTTTAAACTGTTTAGGCAAAACTAAGAATTAATCACTTCAAAAAGGCGCTCATTTATCTGAAACGGAAACATAATCAGAATAAAAGAGTAAAAGGATGAAGTCAAAAGTTTGTAAATACAATTAAATGCAATATTTTCATTCAGTTATGTCACCACAATCATCAGACGGCAAAAAGTGGTGGGAGTTCCCCTTAGGGTAGTGGTTAACGTGCTGGCTTGCGATATATTGTTGTTAGTTCGAACTCCAGACGCACTATTACATCGACTTTTGGACTAATACACTTGGAAAAGGTATGAACCCCCTTATCCCCCCAGCTATGGGTTAGATATTATCACTATTGGTCTTATACGAATAAGGTTTTGACATTAAGTAACTCATTAAGGTTGATATGCCATTAAGTAAAGAAACTAAACCAAACCTATTAAAATGGTGACACTTTGATATCAACTTTTACTGAATAATTCATCTGTTTATATATATATATATATATATATATATATATATATATACACTTTAAAATGAATAGGTCCGCAAGAGGATTTATTTTTTAAGTCATTAATTTCGACACGTGTTTCTAGTTTTTTTTTTTTTACACTTTCTTTCTTCAGGAAGTGATAATGGTTGATGATGGTGTTCCCTTTGATTTATATCGTGGTGACTGTTTTGATAAGGTTGTGGTTATTTTTAAATCTCGGATTTGTGTCTAAGAATTTTCAGATGGAGTTAATTGTCTGTGATAAATCTTAGTCTTTGCATGTGTTGTTTCTCTCTCTTTTTTTTCTTCTTTTTCTTTTTACAAGAGTATATTCTATAAGTTTGTGTGTCTACGTAGGCGCTCGTATCCATATATGTGTATATATATAACAAGAAGGCAGAATAGGTTGTCTTCTGTTATGTTGAAAGAAAGAAAATAAATGGTGAAGGTGAGAATATTGATAAGTTTCAACAATACTTTAATAGCAGCCTGAATGAAGGAACCCTTGTGCTGTAAGTCGCAAGGAGAAGTAACAGTTGTAAATAGTTGAGAAGGAATAAAGCAGCTGATGTCAGAGCAGGAATCGGATTGCTGTAGTCAAGGCAAAAGTTGAGTTGCTGAAAACAGAGCAGGAATTGAAATGTTAATGTCAGAGGCGGAATTAAACATCCAATTCAAATCTTCTGGGAGCCGTTGGTCTAGGAGGGTTGAACGAATGATGAAGGATTGAATTCTTAGGAACTAACGGTTCATAAATTAGATGTGCTCTCCTCATGGTGTTGTGGTCTGCTGCTAGAGTTAGAGAGAGATAAAGAGGATCAGTCCGTCCTGCTCGAAAGATATGCTGAGGAGAGAATGTGTGCATGCTTTCACCGCCTTTTATGTTGCCTGGGAAAGTCATCGGGATAGAATGGGATAAGTCATCCTCATTCGCTGAAAATATGAGACGAGATCACAATGGTCAAATTAATTTACGCGCCAAACAAAAATTCGAAATTCCTTCTGCTACACATACTTTTGTTTTTTTTTTCTTTGTTACCTTTTTGTATTTTATCTATTATCTCTATGATATCATTTTCAAGTATTTACTTTTTCCTCTCATTGGACAAACAAAAAATTTATATATATATATATTTATTAATAGCACTAGGTGACTGGCAGTTTCTCACCTCTATGTTTGTTGATCGTATAGGTTTGGTTTGGTTGGGTTGGGTTTTATGGCATATTAACTATTACAGGTCATTTAATGTCAAATCCTTTTTATACATATATAGTAAATATATGATTTCTAAACACATTTTGTTGGTAACATTTTTAGACAAGCCTGAGCTCATTTTTTTGTGCAAAGTGAAATGGTTTCACTTAATTTCAAACAATTCAATTTAGCAAAAGTACAGATTTTTGTTTACACACAGTTAAATATAAAAACAGTTCTATTTCAAACAATTCAATTTAGCATAATTACACGGTTTAAATGTCAAACAGTTCTATTTTATCTATAGATAGAACCCAGTCAAGTGCTACCACTCCAGGCCAAGGGGTACTCTGCATTCCCCAAAGCTCCAGCATTACTGAAGCTTTTATTCTACAGCCCCAGCTGACTGGGCCAGACGATCATATAGACGGAAAACTGACAATCACCAAGTGCCATTGACTGTGTCTGCGCTATTCTGACTTAGATCTATATATGCTCTATCATTAATTCTGAACATTCTTTATTTTTAGATATAGGAAACTATATATAGTAGTAGTAGTAGTTGGCAACAATAGTCGAAGGCTCCTCGAAAGCTCCTTTTTAATAGCTACTACACCAAGGTGTTGGGGAGGGCGCTACTCCTTTCCCTGGATTGCTCCAATTTACCCTTGAAACGTACCTCATAATGCTGAGTGTTAAGCAAGGAGGTATCAAGTACCATTTTTTGAGTCTTTGGTATGACTTGACCAGAGAATGAACCCCGGTTTCCCGGGCCATTGGCGAACACTCAACCACTAAGCCAATGGGGCAGTTATTAAGAAATTAAAATACACCTGTAAAAGCATAAATACATATCACTTCAAAAATTAAAACACCCTTTATTTATTCAAGCCATATTTTTTTGATTCCAGGGTCTCAATACAAGAGATTTTGGCTATAAATAATACTTAATAATATCCATTGTTCTAGTATAAATTATAAAATCTCGGTGTCATTAAGGCGAACTGATAGCACAAATTTCCTTGATTCTCTCTCACCATTTGTCCCCATCGGCCATTGCTCTTAATAAATCCTCTATACGGTATCCAATGTCCACACAGAGCTGATGAATGTAAGTTTTTGCTGGTTGGCTAACACTGGTATGTCCATAAGTAGGAATCCACAGGAGATTGTCACTCATGAGTTCATCCTTTATTTTATTAAATTATTTAGTTTGGTTGATTAAAGGTGTATCAACCTTTGTGGGTTATCTAATACCAAAACCATCCTTTTTGAAGAACACAATGGTACTATTTAACTCATAGCTCGAGGGATAAGGGGGTTCATGCCTTTCCCAAGCGTATAAGTCTGAAAGTGAACATAATAGAGCAACTGGAATTTAAACTCAGAGTCCAGCACTTAAACCATTTCACCATGCGGACTTTCTTGAAAACAATTTGCTGGTTTTTATATATTTCTGAGTGATACATATATATATATATATATAGTGAGATAGATAGATAGATAGAGAGAGAGAGAGAGAGAGAAACACACATACATACAGAGGCATATCCATTTTATGTTATGAAATACAAATAGTGTTTTTTATTCTTATTTTTTATTTTTTCATCCTTTTCTTGTTCTTCAAAACAAATTTTGTCGTTAACTTAATGCTTTCCTGATTGCTGAAGAGAATTCAAGACAAAAAAGCCTGGCCCACAAACTGCACTGCAAGCAAATTTTAGTTTTGAGGCAGAAATCTTCCCCACCCCCTCATTCAATTCCTCAGGGCGAAATAAATATCCAGTCATTAGGCACAAACAATTTCAGCATGAAATCTGGACTGGTTATTTGCTTCTTTTTTTTTTGCAACTTCCATATGTGCAGAGCTAGATGGTACTGGCCCAAAATCATATTTGGTAATCACACAGTGAGGATCAAACTCACTGCACTGTTGCACTAGTCTGTTAAGCTGACAAATTAAGCACTACATGATAATGCAGCCTAGTCTGGCAAAAGGATATAGTATTAGGGCATCTAGTGAAGATCAAACTCACTATACTATTGCACTATTGACTGATTTTAATGGCATGTTAACCTGGATAGGGTTATTTTATGCCATGAGGTTAGGAAATTGCCTTTATTGTATGTTCATAGTTACATTTTTGTTTAGTTGTTTCTTATGAATTTTTTTTTTTTTTTTTTTTTTTGCAGTCCTATCAAATTCAAATAATTTTTAAGCAGATTTATTTAACCCCTTGATGCTATTATCACTCTGAATCAGAGTGGACCAGGGAATAATGGCAATGAATTATTACTCCACACACCCCAGCTCTGCAGAAAAGGAACCTCACTACCAGATGCAGTTTAGTGTCATAACCAGAATACACTAGTCTGTAAAGATGATATGTTAACCACTACTTCATAATAAGGTGACTTAGGTATATTCTCAACACAGTTTTATAGTAGGACACTTACTGAAGATCAAATTAACTGCATTGCTATTCACATAAATAAAATGCCATGTGTATCCATGTATTTATTTACCCAATTACTCCACATGAACACTGCCTTATCAGCTGGAGCGGTAGAATATGCCTGCTGCATTTCTGCACGCAAACCTTCTTTATCTTAAAGGTCCTCAAAATGGCTGGGGGTCAGTTCTACTGAGATAGCAATACTTGAAACCATTTAATTGTGTGCAAATGAATGAATAATGCTGAATAGAATTATTAGTGTTAGATAGCAATACTTGAAACCATTTAATTGTGTGAAAATGAATGAATAATGCTGAATAGAATTATTAGTGTTAGCAACATTTGAAACCATTTGGAGGTTCCAGTCTTGGAGTCTGGGGAACGAGGAGTACCCTCTCATTACCATTACTCTTAGGTCCACTTTGATCTGGAGTAATCACACCTGTTAGGGTCCCATCTATTGGTTAAATAGAACTATTCAACCCTTTGCTTGGGATTATTATTTGCTAGTTATTTGAAACCATACATTTCTGTGTAAATTGTTTGTATGAGACAGTAGTACTAGATTGATGGATAGCAATACTTGAAACCATTTTCCTCTATGTAAACAAATGCTTTGATTAGAATACTAGAATAAAATTACTAATGTTTAGTAGCAGTACTTGTATCAATTTAGTTGTATGCAGGCAGGTGATTAGTATTAAATGTTATTGATGGTGTTGGATATCAATATTGGTCTAGTGGGTTGAGTGTTTGTCAATGGTCAAGGAGACCCGGGTTCAATCCCAGGTCGAATCATACCAAAGACTTTAAAATGGTACTCGATACCTCCTTGCTTAACACTCAGCAGTATAAGGTACATATCAAGAGTAAAGTGGAGCAATTCAGGAAAGGAGTAGCGCCCTCCCCTACATCTCGGTGTAGCAGCTATTGAAAAGGGAGCCTTCAGGTCGCCCTTGACTAGGGTCACCAACTTACTTTCTTACTTGAAACTATTTAACTGTGTGCAAACAAATGCAAACAAATGCACTCTGGCTCATTTAAAAATGTTACATACAAACTATTTGCTTACAAATGATATATAAATATATATAAACTGGATTTGGCATTAAATAAGCCACAAGGGTTTATTATGCCATAAAACTCAACCAAACCAAACCAGACCAAACCATACAAGCACAATATGATACTTGGTCAATTTTTAAGTGGAGTTTAACAGGTTTTGAATTTAAAGTTTTCCTTCTCCTAGATCAGTTGGCATTTCAAGGTTAAAGAGCCTAACCTGCCTTTTTATTTACCCACAATTAGAGAGAGAATAATTGGATGCATACATTTCCCAAGGGTATTTGCACTATATGAAATGCAAACAGCTTAATCCAGGATTGAACACAGATTCCTGTGTCCATTACACCATGAGTGTCCATTACACCATATATATATATATATATATATATATATATACACACAGTATAATATGAAATACAAATTAAGTCAAAGAATTGATTTAAAAGGAACAATCCATACAGATTATCAATATATTCTAAAAGAGGGCTCAATGCATGTCTGTTAGTATATAAGAATAAATATATATAAAAATTCACCAGCAAAGCAATCATATTATTATTATTATTAGCCTCATGAAAAAGAGGGTGTTGAAATTAATTTATAATGGATGACATCTGTTGAGTTTTACTAGATATTAATAATATTGTATATACTGTATCTGACGGCATATATGGTGCACTTTTTTTTTACTAAAACTATCTTTTAAAATTCCCCTACACCTTATATGACATATGTAGGTTTAAAATTTGTGATAGTCAGTCAAAATTAGCTTCCTGGTAACTCCAATTAGTTTAGACTTTCAAGTAACTTTCATATCCCTATTGTTATTATTTAAAAGACTATTATGCAGATTAAAAGTATTCATTATATTAATTTCATCATATATATATATATAGCTGGCTCATTGGCCTAGTGAGTAGAGTGTTCGCCAATGGCCCAGGAGACTTGGGTTCAATCCCAGGTCGCATCATACCAAAGACTTTAAAAATGGTACTTGATACCTCCTTGCTTAACATTCAGCAATATAAGGTATGTATCGAGAGTAA
Organism: Sepioteuthis lessoniana; assembly: GCA_963585895.1. Taxonomy (NCBI): domain Eukaryota; kingdom Metazoa; phylum Mollusca; class Cephalopoda; order Myopsida; family Loliginidae; genus Sepioteuthis; species Sepioteuthis lessoniana. The sequence goes on from OY757927.1 coordinate 91,153,693, forward strand.
AGAGGATCAATCCTCTCCAACACCTTGGTGCAGTAGCTATTGAAAAGGAAGCCTTCGGGTCGCCCTTGACTACAGTTGCCAACTTATATATATATATAGTGACTGCTATTTCTTTACAAAAGGTCATCTCAATCCTGCTAAAAGTACCTGTGGAAGTGAATGCTTCGAATTAGACCAAGTTCATCCTTGCAAGCCCCATTGCATATGACATAAACAAGGTAACTGTCATTGATTCCAAGCAATCTCATTTGGCTTTTCAAACTCGCTATAGACCCACAGAGTTTGTCACAAAAAAGACACAAGTTGCATGTAGGTTGTTATTTGAAGGACCAATGTAAAATACTCCCATCACACACACACACACACACACACACATGTATGTATGTATGTATGTATGTATGTATATGTGGTATAAATGAAAGAATAAGATTGATAAGTTTGATTGGTTCATTATTAGAGATAAAAGTGATCAATATAAGGACAGAAGGGCTAAAAAGCTGTTTTTTTTATATTACACAATAAAATGACATTGGTTGCAACTATAGGTTCATTGCTATGACTCCTAGGTCCACTCTGATTCAGTTGGGTAATACTTATTAGAGTCTCATCTGAAGATCAAATAGAAGTCTGAAAATTACAAGTATTAGAATACTTGACACAATATAACTCAATGCAAGCAAATTATTATTATTACTATTATTTCTCACCTTGTGAGTTCTTCCCTCTAGTTCAGCTTGAGATTTTTCACTGGAGTCTGAGAGACAGTAAGTCTCCTTAAGACTCTGAGACTCTTCTGAGTATTCAAGTCAATCTCAACAATGCTTTGGTCTTGATGGTCTCTATATCTCCTTTGTTTTCCATTTCTTATAGTGTTTTTTCCAAAAACTTGGGAACAGTTCCAAGTGCACCAACTACAATTGGTATCATAGTCACTTTCATGTTCCACAGCTTATTCAGTTCTCTAGCAAGGTCCCAGTATTTGTCTATGTTTGTGCTTTCATTTATTTTCATTTTGCAGTTTGCTGGAATGACAAAATCCAAAAGATGACAAGTTGTTTGTTTTCTTGATAACTAACACTCGGACAAGTATTTTGGGTTGGGATTTGGTGATCTGTTTGTATCTCAAAATCCTAGGGAATTTTATAGGTATCATTTTCTAAAACAGATTCTGATTTGTGCATATAATATTTGGTGTTATGATAAAATTCTAATCTCTTGCACAATTCCAAGGGGATCACCTTTCTCACCCAGTCATACCTAGTCTTGCACTCCTTTTGAGCAAGTTTGCTGCATTTGCTTATTATGTAATTAATCGTTTCATCTCTATCTCCACATAACCTATACTTGCTATTCTGTTGCATATAGTCATATTCACTTTTTATATAACTGTTCAAAGCATTATTTAGCAATTTTATTTGTACTGCTATTAGTACAGATTCAGTTTCTCTTGTGAAGTTTCCTTTTCTTAACCACATCCAAGTCTTCTTGTGTGCAGTCTCCCCAGTTTGTTACTAAAACAGATGTTTTTCTTCCCATTATTATTATTATTATTATTATTATTATTTACTTAAAACCACATAATTTCTTGCAAAAAACCTTCTGACTTTTGTATTATCCAACAAAGATTGACATACTGTAAAACCTACCAGCCATAACTGTGTATTTCCAAGACTTATTTTACTTGATCAGTTTGGTAAGCTCATCATAGAATGGTAATTAGTAAAGTTAACATCACAATGCCATTACCTGTGAGTATAATTCTTACTGAGTACTCAACTATTATATCCATGTGTCAAACTGAGCTAAGTCAGTAAATATTTCCTTGCTTGTAACTTGAATTGACACTCTTACTCTGATAGCTCATCAACTTTGGCACTGCAGATCCGTTCTTCAGATAAGACCTTCCCAATGCAATTTAAATGTAAAGGTCAAGGCATTCCCTGATATTTGCAGTTTGATTGCCATGAATCACACATTTCATTAAGAGGCTTACCTACATAATCTAATTGCCAGTTAAATATGAGCTATCCATTTCTGCTTATCTAAGGTTGAATTGAGAACATGTGTAACTAAGTTATTTAAATATACATATACCAGAATCAAGACCAGAGTTGAATGATATGAAACTTGACTCTCAAAATAGAAATATTGTCAGATTTATCACACTTCCCTTCAGACCATAACTGGTAACCGGGACATTGGCCCAGCGGTTAGAGTGTTCGCTAATGGCCCGGGAGACCTGGGTTCAATCCCAGGTCGAGTCATACCAAAGACTTTAAAAATAGAACTTGATACCACCTTGCTTAACACTCAGCATTATAAGGTACGGTTCAAGGGTAAAGTGGAGCAATCCAGGGAATGGAGTAGCGCCCTCCCCTACACCTTGGTGTAGTAGCTATCGAAAAGGGAGCCTTCGGGTCACCCTCGACTATGGTCGCTAACTTACTTATATTTATAAATAATTACCAGTTTATATATATATATATATATATATACATACATATGCGTGTTTATATGTGTCAAGCTTCAAATGCTTATATGGATGTCTATGTTAGTGAAACTGATATTTACAATTTTATTTTGGTCCATATCCTAACATTGAAAAATGTTGTACTTTCCATATTTTCTTACTGATGTAGTTTTCTCATATTTGTCTTCCTTGTAAAACACCATTCAAGACAATAGCTTTGACTTAAGCTTGAACACTAAACATTGAAGCTAATGGAAAATACCAAATTATCTCAGTTACTAAACAGACTTCAAATTTGAAGTTTATTACTAAAAGGTTTCATTATCATCAAGTTGTGGTGATAGCATGAATTCTTTTGACTCTTTTTCCCCATCCATCCCTATTGGCCATAGTACTTAGTAAGTCCTCTAGATGGCACCTAGGGACTGTACAGAGCTGATGAATGTTAGGTTTTGCTCGTTGATCAACACTGGTGTGTCCATGAGTAGTAGTTCATTAGAGAACGTTGCTTAGGATTTTGTCCTGATTTTACCAGCAAGACCCTGAATGTCTTGCTTATCTTATTTGGATAGTTTGTGAGATGGGTGGTAAGTGGCCATATAGAAGTTATTTTGTGGGGTGCTGTTTCCATGATTTGCTTAAAACTACATGCAGCATCCTCATGTTGTTCCCATCTCGCATTTTGTCCAGGTATCCAAATGGTGCAACCATACAGTAGTACTGACTTGGCTACATCTTGGAAAAATACCTGTTTTCTTTTATCAGATTTCCATATTGTTGATAACCAATCAATAGCAGTGTGTGCTTTACCGATGCATATGTTGACATCCCTTTCAGTAGATGAGTTATTGCTACCAAGGTATAATAACTGGTCTAATAGTTTCAGAGGCTTTTTATTTTATGAGATAGCACCATCTTGTTTAAAACACATATAAATTTACAAAACATTTATTGAGTGCAGACTTATAAGTAGACAATAAATTTCAAAATGGCCTTTAAACTTTAAAAGATATCTTAAATGACTGAAATGGTTATGATCAGGCAGGGTTTCTAATCTGTTTTTGATACTGTCGACTTTTTCCAATTTATTTCATGCCATGTTATTCACTTCCATAGAATATTTCATCCCAATTTTCCCAGTTCGTTATTTGTTATCATATGTCAATCTGCTTCAAACACAACTGCAAAGACATTTGTCTTTTTAAATGAAAAACTTGTTTGAGCAGTTGAAAAAATTTCAAGATGAATTTGCTTCTTTTAATTTAAACAAATACACTCGGACCTTGATTAATGAAATCAGTCTGTTCTACATTTTTTATCTTGTTATCAATGGAAAGTAGTATAGTTTCTTGGCAGATAAATTCTTTGATTTTTTGAAAGAAATGTAAAAAATGGCAGGCCTATATGAAAGGAAAAAACCTTAACTCTCACATGAATTTTGTAACTTTTATTTTATCAGAGTGATTAATAATTGTTTTTAAAGTGGACTGAACAAATCCAAATAAGTTCTTATTTTTTATTCCCCCTTTTAATCTTTTTATAATCATTGAATGATATTGTTTTACACTTTCATGGTGACATTTTCAGAGAAGAGTTCAGTATCAATAATAAAAAAATAATGTCCTGTGAAAAAAATTATGATATTGGTATATAAGCTGGATAATAAAAGATTTGTAGCACAAACACACCAAGATACGAAAAGAAAATGAAATATGAATGTATATTTAACTAGTTTCTTTTGTGCATGGTGTACGAGGATTTTGTAGGATGATTTTAGCTGGAGATGTTGGTTTGTTAGTAGCGAGGGAAAGTTTGTTGTTAGCGAGGAAGATGGGTGTAACGTATGTGTGTTTACGTTGTGTTGTTTCCTTGCTGCATTTGTAAGGTCCCCCGCTAATAGTTGTTAGGAAATAAAAGGAGGATGATGAAGAAGTAGTATGGCGATAGTCGAAATATATTTTTATGAATAGGTTTTTATTTGCAGCATGGAAAATTGGGTTTGCTTTTGGTGCTGCAAGACTCGTGGAGTTTAAGCTTGTTAGTATTGAGACGAAATGGCGTTATGAGATGTTGAGAAGGTTGTGATGGCAGCGTGTGTCGTTGGACGTGTGAGGGATTGTGTTTTTTGCATTTTTGACAAAAGACATGTTGCAGTTGTAGGAATTGAACTTTGGATGTCACCGTGAGTTTCGTGTCTGGTATTTGGGGAGAGTAGGTGTTATCTCCATGCATGTCGAGAGCGGGATTACGCTCAGATCGATGTAGCCAATTTTGGGGTGACATAAAGTTGTGCCTGTGCAAGGCATGTTGAATGCATCTAATTTATATTCAACTGGGATTCCTCGTAAGGGTTAAATCTGAGCAAGAAGAATCAGTATTTTTACACTCCTGGCCATTTCCCATAGAATTCAGCATTTTTACACTCCAAACAATTTCTTGTAGGAAACAGCACTTTTACACTCCAGGTCATTTCCAAGAGGAATCAGAATTTTTTCCCCTAAGACATTTCTTGTAGGAATCAGTAGGTTTTTGCTCTAGGCTATTTCCCATAGGAATCAGCACTTTAACTCTTCAAGCCAATTCTTGAAGAACCAGCACTTTTATCCTCCAGGCCATTTCTTATAGGAATCAGTATTTTTACCCTCTAAGCAATTTCTTGTAGGAATAAGCATTTTTACCTTCCAGGCCATTTCCCATATGAATTGGCACTTTCATTGTCTTGTTCATCTCCCATAGGAATTGGCATTTTTATCTTCCAAGACATTTCCTATAGAAATCAACACTTTTACCCTCCACACCATTTCCAATAGAAATCAGCACTTCTACCCTCCACACCATTTCCTATAGGAATCAGCACTTTATTCTCTCGGTGATTTCTCATAGGAATCAGCACTTTTACCCTCCAAGTCATTTTTTGTTGGAATAAGCACTTTTACTTTTTAAAGTTCATCTAAAAAGTAAAATGATGATTAATTCAAAAATGTTGTTTGCCAAAATGATTTCATGGAGAATAGCATGAAAGTTTCTTGGAGAAAATTTGCATCATTTAAAAACTCATTCAATAATATGGTGTCTTACATATTATTCTCAAAAACAACTGATTACAAATCCACTAATAATATAGCCTTTCACCAAACTTGCCATAACAATTAATAAATTTAACATATCATCCCCTCCTCCATATTATTTTTTCTTTCTGGACAGCTGGAGGGTAACTAGACAATTAGGGTCCCAGAAAGTAAGAGCTCTTGGCTCTTTAAAGAGCCCCTCCCAGCATTTTGTAAGATTTGAAGTGAGTGACCATAAAAAGTAAGTAAAAACTGAAGATGAAAGAAAATAATGGTCAAAATTAATAATATTAATAATCGAAAAAAAAAAAGGAATGGCCTAGTTTTCAACTTTACATCAAATGTAATTGTGTATTTTAATGTTTCTTTTTTTAGCTGGGTTTGTTCAGTAAATTTTTAAGTGAACTTTCATTTTCTCATGAAATTACATTCGGCTGACTCTTTTCCACTTGGTTCAATGTTTTTCACTATTTTTTCTTCTATTCTTTCTTTCTTCTTTTCTTTTTCTTTTCTTATTTTGTTTTCTTTTTCTTGCTCTTATTTTTCTTCACTTTCTTTTCTTCACTCATTTTCCTTTATTGTTTCTTTGCTTTTTCTTTCTTTCTTTCTTTTTTGCTTCACTCATTCTTTCTTTCTTTCTTTCTTTCTTTCTTTCTTCACTTTTCCCTCTTTCTTTTCTTTTCTTATTTTGAAAGAAAGAAAGAAAGAAAGAAAGAAAGAAAGAAAATAAAGTAAAAAAATGAATGAAGAAAATAAAGAAAGGAAAGAAAAGTTTCCTTTGTTTCTTTGTTTCTTTGTTTCTTTGTTTCTTTCTATTGACTGTATTATTTCTGTTTTCCTCTGTTTTCCTTTAAATTTCTTTTATTTATTCTTTAGTCATTATCCACTTTGACTAAGCATAAACTAGTCAGGTACAAGACCACACCCAATGAGGATCACACTCACTACAGCAGTGATGGTCTTTAAGACTAGCTTGATAACAATTACTCCACAGTAAGCTACACAAGGAAGGTTAGTTTTGCTTGGCACAAGGATACAGACATGAGGCAACCAGTAAAGATCAAACTAACTGTATGTCATGATCTTATGGAGGTGATCATGGTGTAATGGTTATTGACATAGGATATGGACATGGCAATACGAGTTCAAATCCTGGATGAGGCTGATTGCATTTCACATAGCACTAGAACCCTTGGGAAAGTATGAATCCAATTATTCTCCCTCCAGCTATGGGTAAATAGTAGGGCAGACTGGTTTCTTCAGCCTTGATGAGGCAACTAGTCTAGGAGAAGGAAAACTCTGAATTCAAACCTGTTAAACTCCGCTTAAAAATTGACCTTGTGTCATGTCCTGCCCGAGTGGAGGGGTTGGTAAATAAGGTATGTCGTGATCTTGCTTGCTAATCATTGCTTTATGGTAATATTCCTCCTGTTGTCCTCATTACTTCCTTCTCTGTCTTTCTTTCCTCCCCTTCTCTCTTCCTCCTTCTCCCTTTCTCCTCCCCTTTCCTCTCTCCTCTTCTCTTTCTCCCCTCTCGCTCTCACTAGCTACCCTTTGCTTCTCCCTCTCTCTCTCTCTCTCTCTCTCTCTCTCTCTCTCTCTCTCTCTCTCTCTCCATTTCTTTTCTCCTTTGCATCCTCAATATTCATTTCTTTGATAAAAACTATAATTTCACCATTGTGTTTGTGGGTCAATCTTAAAAGTAGAGCATAACACTGCGTATCTTATATATAGCAAAACCCCAACCATTTCACGAGTCGTGTGTTCTACTTGCCGTAGACTGAAGCTTTGACTGACTTGTAAAATACAGGACACTTTGTTCAAATTTGAATTCAAATGATTTTGAATAATATTTTTTGTATAAAAGTTTGTTCTATGCCGTAAATATTATTTTATTCAAATTTACATTTATAGATGTAAATTAAGATTCTTCTGAATTTGAATTCAAATTTAAATATGAACAAGGTTTTGTTTGGTTTGATTTCTTTATCTAAAGGCATATCAACCTTAGTTGATTATCCAGTGTTAAAGCCATCCTTGCAGAAGAATAATAGCGGAAGTATTTAACCCATATCGAGGAAGATAAAAGAGTTTATACTTTTCTCAAAAGTGAATAGCACAACTGGAGTTTAAACTTGTTTACTATCATTTTGCAATCCAGCAAATTAACTACCACACCCTAGGGACTTCCCCTTAAATAAAGTATTTTGTATTTCTATATTGCAAGTTTAGCAACCCAATATAAAGTAATCGTTTTCAGCAACTAATAATCATTCATTGAATAAAGTTTCAAACTTGTTTGTCATAATGTCATTCATATCAAATGCTATGAGGGTTACTCTGTGCTGCCTGTTAAAAAGATACAAAATGTTTTAACAAAATTCAATAGAAATATAAATATGATATAAATGTACAATAAAAAGCATTTTAAAGAAAAATTCTAATCAATTTTTGAGAGCTTTTCTTATTCTTATTCATTCAGCAAATATGTTGTGTCTTTTTTCAAGATTCCTTCAGTGTCCTGGCCCACTCAGCTGGGGCCACAGAGTAAACTGACTGCATTTCTGCAGAGGAGTAAGACTCCTCCAATGAGTGTACTAGATATGACACTAAACAATCTCAGCTTAGTAATGTGGGAGATTTGGGGAATGCGGAGTACTCCTTCATTGCCATTGCTCACTGGTCCACTCGGGCTCGGAGACGTAGCACCTGATAGAGTCCTATCTATGGGGCAAATAGAACTAAACTGTATAATTATGCTAAATTGATTATTTGAAATTAATTGTTTTTATGTTTAATGGTGTGTTTAAAATGTGTACTAATGTTAAACTGAGTTGTTTGAAATAGAACTGTTTGACCTTTAATTGTATGTAAACAAAACTGTTTTTGACATTTAAACTGTATACTTATGCTAAACTGAATTGTTTGAAATGGAACTGTTTTAACATTTAAATTGTTTGGTTGGTTGTTTGGGTTTTATGGCATATCAACCTTTATAGGTTATTTAATGCCAAATCTATTTTTATTCAAATAATCAGTTCTACTTCAAACAATTCAGTTTAGCATGAGTATACAGTTTAATTGTCAAAACATTTCTATTTCAAGCTATTCACTTTAGTCAAACAGTTTTTATTCAAACAATTCAGTTTAGTATAAGTATAGTTTTTGTCCTCACACAGTTAAATTTCAAAACAGTTCTACTTCAAACAATTCAGTTTAACATTAGTACACTGTTTAGTTCTATTTGACCTGTAGATAGGTGCTGGACCTGGGAGTGATGGTAGTGAAGGGGTAGTCTGCATTCTCCAAAGCTCTAGTGCCACTGGAACCTCACCATCAGATTGTTTAGTGTCATATCTAGGACACACATGGGGGGGTTACCCCTCTGCAGAGGATGTGTTCGGTGTATTCTACAGCCCTAGCCAACTGGGCAACATTTAAAATTGTGTACTTACACTAAACTGAATTGTTTGAAATAGAACAGTTTCGACATTTAACCATGTGTAAACAAAAAACTGTATTTATATTAAACTGAGTTGTTTGAAAATTTTTTCCAAATAACTTAATTCTGTGTTAAATGACCTGAAAAGGGTGGATACGCCATGAAACAAAACAACCAACAACCAACAACCAACCTTCAGTGTCTATTTGATGAGATATATAATACTCATATACCAAATGTTTGACAGCTCAGTCAGGTGGAGCTGTAGAATTAGTTGACTTCACCTCTACATCAGTGTAAGACCCCCCCTCCCTCAAGGATTGTCCTAGACATGACACTAAAACATCTTGTGGTGGGGCTCTAGTCCTGGAGCTTTAGATAATGTGGAGCATCCGTTCATTATCATTACTCCCAGGTCCACTGACTCAGAGTGGCAGTACCTGTTCAATCCCTATCTATGGGTCAAATAAAAATGTTTAATCATTTACAATACTTGAAACCATTTAACCGTGTGTAAACAAATGCTTGATAATAAACTGAATTATCAGTATTAAATAGCAATACTTGAAACCATTTAACTGTGTGCAAGCAATAAATAGCAATACTTTAAACCATTTAACTGTGTGCAAGCAATAAATAGTAATGCTTGAAACCATTTAACAGTGTGCAAAGAAATGAACTCTTGTTCACTTAAAAAGTAATGTTACCTTCAAACAACTCACTTTGAAATCATATATGTATTAACGGAATTTGACATTAAATAACCCACGAGGGTTGATATACCATTTAACCAAACAACCAAACCAAATGTTGCAATGTCATTAATTTGTAACACATACATAAAATAAAAGTTGTTTTAAACTAGCAGAGGTACCTGGCCATGTCTAGGATAAAAAATAAGAGACAAAAGGTTTTGATAATACAAAAATATATGACATAAATACACAACAAAGAATTTTAAACAAAAGAAAATCCTAATTATATTCTGAAAGTCTGTTTCTAAAAGAATATTTCTTATTCTTTCATTATCTGCAAAATTTGAGATTAAAAGCATTTTTATATATCATATCCGAGTTTTTATCTTACTTCATTTCGTCAGAGATAATAAATTTTGCCATTTAATGAACTTCAATGACTCAGTGTCTAACTTGATATAGTTTATAAGTTAATGCAAAAAATCAGGTCTCAGGAACTTTTTATTTGGACATACTCCTTGACACACATAAATTCCCAGCTTTCAACACAGGAGTATAGATGACTCAATGTGTAAACTTGGGACCTTTAGACCTTCAGTCCAATGCACTTCTAGCTGAGTTGTTCTTGTAAATGATAAGAAATTAGTTTTGTTTTATTCAAATACATCAAAATAATTGAAAGAACTAATACAGCTGAGTATCCCCTTTTATCTGGGGTGGGGAGAGGATATCTATTAAGGATCCCTAATAAGTGAGTACTGAACCCTCTACTGGTTATTTTCTCTCTACGTACAAATCTTGTCATTTTGGAGGCACCTGTAGTGTAATAGTTATTGTCATAGGAAATGGACACAGTGACCCAAGTTCAAATCCTGGATGAGCTTGTCTGTAATTCACCTAGCGCTAATACTATTGGAAATGGTATTAATTCAACTATTCTCCCCACTCTCAGCTATGGATAAAATAGTAGGGCAGACTGAGCTTTTTTAACCTTGGTATGATAATTGGTCTAGAAAAAGGAAAATTCTGATTAAACTTTGCATAAAAATTGACCTTGTATCCCATCCTGCTTGTGGGGAGGGTTTGGTAAATACATCCAAATGTAGGTATTCATAGCAAATATCTAGTCTGACACAAGGCCGTAACAGTAAAGTACACCATGAAATACGAGCCACAAAACAATGGATGAAATAAAAATTTTAAATGTTATGACTAATGAGTAGAATTCTCAGTGGCTGAAATCAAGTGATACATTAGAATTTGAGAGCCTAAAGTGATCAAATTTCTATATAGCAGAGGCCGAGTTTGGCCCAAGATTAATTTATTTTGGATTGAATCCACTATGAACCACTTTTAAGCACAAACACACATGCACATACAGGGAAAAGCCAGAAATATTGTGTGATTTTTGACTGGGCAGAAAAGTGAATATGAAATTATTTTTTTAACCAGAAAGAAAAAGGAAGAGGAAAGTTAAAAATATATATTTCAAATTGTACTAAAATTGTCATTGGAAATAGTGTAGTCAAAACAATGATAAAGTTGGAAATGAGGTCAGAGGAAGGATCATTCACAACCCGGGTGCAGATATGACTGTTAAGGGAACATTTCAAATCCCGAGAATTGAAAATGTTTGATTTTTTTCTTCTTCAAAAGACTGAGTAATTTGCTTGATGTGATGTGTTGGTCACCAAACAATGAGGGCTGCCCACTGTAGGGAGAAGGCACAATGGCCAACATATGGAAGTGGGAGGACCCCCCCTTTGAGTAACAGTCACAGAGAGTCACTGTTGGAGTGGGAGATAAGCAACTTTAAATGGAATTAATTACTGAAATCTAATTAAGAAGAAAACCATTGATAATATATGCCCAATTGGAAATAAGAAAAATAATTATATAAACCAAGATTTTCCCAAAGCCAGACAGACAGGAAAGAGAAGCCAAGGGGAAGAGATACAAATGAAAGAGAATTCATAGCCGAATTAAGAACTGCTACAACTTAGCTTTTTGAAAAGTTGTGCCTACTGCTACATAGACTGACCACTGAGATAGAAGGTGCCTGGTCTCTGAATTGCATTACTTCACTCAACAAGGAATGAACTTGTATCATCGGACGTATTCACTTTTAAAAAGACTGATTTAATTATTTTTTAAAAAATGGACTTTATTATTTTTTTGTTTATTAAAATTTTTTTTATTAATTATTGAATACCTCGTGTTGTTTTGTCTCTGGACTTCAATTTTTTTTTCTTGAATGATCAACCCTGTTTGATTTATTTGGTGATTGGCAAGTGGTGACTCCGGTTATCTGGATCTAAAAACACAGTGTAAGCAGATGGCCAGACAAGCCTAGGCTTAATCCTTTATTGGAGCAGTGAGCTGTTGGTGGTCTAGATAGTCAACTGTGTGACAAAAAATTGGAGACTCCAATACAAACAATAAGATTATACAATCTGGATATAGAAATGGAATTTGGCATAGAAAAATGTACCATAAAGTCCATGCATCAATATGAAAACTTGAGGATTATATTAAAAAGAACCAAAAATGACAAATTCCACTGGCCAGTAATGTCACTGATAACACAAGGGCAAATAAAAACAATAATAAAAACTAGGAAACAGAAATGGAAGAAAAACAACTGTATGGATATTTCAAGTGACAAACAAGCAAAATCTCACAGAAAAATACTTGGACATGGCTAAGAAAGGGAAACCTTAAGAAAGAAATTGAATTTTTTCTAATTACAGCACAAAACAACATCATAAAGACCAATTTTGTTGAAGTGAAAATTGATAATATGAAACAGAATAGTAAATGTAGGTTATGTGGTGACAAAGACAAAACAATCACATAATGATAAGTGAATGTAGCAAACTAGCACAAAATGAATATAAGTCTAGACATGATTGGATGGAAAAGCTGAACAACTGGGAACTGTGCAAGAAATTGAAATTTGACCACATTACCAAATGGTATATGCACAAACCAGACTTTGTTCAAGAGAATGAGATGCATAAAATTCTCTGGGAATGTGAAATAACTTCAGGCACTATATTAGGTGGCTAAATTATGTGAAATAACTTCAGGCACTAAATTTGGTTTCTAAAATAAATAAATATATTTTTTGTTTGAAATTTAATGCTAAAATATTCTTTAAACTATTAAATAACTTTATTGCAGAATTTGAAATTAACCTATTTCATATTGGATTAATATAATCAACTATCAATACACAGTATTGTGGATATTAAATGTTTCAATATTGATTTTGTTCAGTTGGAATATGTTGTACTGTATGTGGTATATAAGACAAAAAAATGAGTAAATTTGGTTTGTTGGTTAGTTGGTTGGTTTTAAGGCATGTCAACCCTTGTTGGGATATTTAATGCCAAAGACAGTCTTTTTTGAAGCAATTATATGATTTCAAGTAACTAGGGCTAATCATTTTTAAACAATTATAACTTCAAATTGTTTTCTTTACTACTTCATATCAACATAACAGAAGACATGTGACCATTATAACAACTTTATTACAACTACTGTTTTACAACAACAAGTCAAGGGACATCACTACATATTTTCAACTAGCAGGTTAGATAACTCAGATTTCAACATGAGTAACTATTCCTAATACTCATAATTTATAAGGAGTTCTCATGACATAAGGGTTAAAGTGCTGGACTTTAAGCCCTGAAGTGGGTGAGTTCAAAATTAATTTGTGCTATGACATTCGCTTTTGGACTAATGCTCTTCAGAAAGGTATAAACCCCTTTATCCCTCAAACTATAGGTTAGGTGACACCAAAGATGGGTTTGGTATGAAGTAACCCATGAATATTGATATGCCATTAAACAAAGAAACCAAACCAAATCTAATAATTTGTATACAATTTTAGGTTTCAATTATTTGCTGTTTAATAATAATTTATGCAGAGTTAAATGGTTTTGAGTAACTAATAAACATTTTTAAACAATAATAACTTCAAGTAACAATTCTTAATACTAATAACTTGTATATTATTTCAAGTATTCTCTGTTTAATAATAATTTTGAAGGACTCATATTGTTTCAAGTAGTTATACCTATTTAAAAATAATCATTTGGTTATATATACTTATTACAGTATCAAGTATTCCAATCTAATACTAATAATTTTTAAACAGATCCTTTTATCTTATAGATAGCATTCTAACAGTTACTATCACTCAAGGATAGAATGGACCTGCGAGTAATAATGACAAGAGGTAAATTTGATGGGTTGGTTTAATGGCTGACCAACCCTTACTGGGATATTTAATTTCAAAATTATTTTTTTTGGCAACCAATTATGTAATTTCAATTAGCTAATAATCATTTTTAAACAGTTGGTTGTGACTCCACACTCACCAGGAATTTGGAAGTGGAGTCTCACCACAGATCCAATTTAATGCCATAACCAACATATAAAAATAGGTAAATAAAACCAATTTGATATTAAGGTTATTAACTGCACAATCAATTCTTTTATGTTTCATCTTTATTGTATATGTTTTAGGATGTTGGTTTGTCACTTGTTGGATTCTCTCACCATTTTAATGTTTTTTGTATTTTTATTTTCTCTTTAAATGTGAGAAAAATAAAAGGAAATCAGTTCATAAAATTTACTTTTTGTTATTGTTTTTATTTTTATTTTTATTTTTTAAATAAAACATTTGAAGCCCAAGTTAAACTGGTTAACCTTACTAAACTAATAACGGTTTGTAACAGAAGATCAAGATTATAAAGTTCTAATTCTGAATCCTTAAGATAACTTGACTCTTGGAGAAAACAGAAATTCATAAGCAAACACTTCATTCTAACCATATACCATGCACTTCATAAAAGACTTAAAGATTTTTAAAAAATTCTTTTCTTTCTGGGGGAATATAAATAAAAGACTCCATTTTAAAACAGTTGTTCAAAAAGCTACATTATTTATTCCATATGTTCCGCTGTTTTGTTTATTTGTGTTACAAAATGGTTGTAAGAAAATTTCTTTTGGCACAAAAACAAGTTCAGTTGTTATGGCAACAGATGGACTCAAAAAAAAAAAAAAAGGTAAAAGAAAGTGGGTTTTAAGTAGAATTATTACTTGACACAGGCGGGAGCAACTGGTGTTTTTTTTCAGGCTGAATATTGTAACTTAAGATTTCTATGGAAGAGAGTTAAATTCAAGGGAAGGTAGAAAAAAAAAGTATTCTTGATATTTGATGAGCATAGTACAAGGTCAAACACAAGATAGTTGGCACAAGAAGATTATTCTTATAAGGACTTGAACTTTCTTTCTCGTATTTGTCTGTTTCTGGATTTCAACACAGGTCATATGGATGACTGGTAGTTGCCTATACAGCAGGTTTTCTCTTCTTCTCAGGGGGAATGTTGTCAAAGGAAAAGGAAAATTGTTATATAATTTGTTACTGCAGGGGGTGCCCGAACTTAGTTGAACACTAGATTAGACTGCCTTAGGGAGTCTGGCTTCTGGCTAATGTATATATAATGTAGTAGCCTCCTCCCATCTTCAGTGAACCTGGTGGCTGGCTGTATGACTGACTGTAAGGGCACAATCATTAGAACTCTCACAGTAGATGCAAGAAATAGTCCAATGCAAGAGTTAGGGATTTTTGAAAAAGGTCAAATAACAGGCACAGTAACAATTTAAATTTGGAGGCATTTGAAACTGCCTTCCTCCATTGGGGGTGGGCTATAATTTGTTGAACAATAGAATATTACTTTTATTGACTCAAGAATATGACTTCTTGTCTGTTTTTGAGACCAATCTAGAGGGAGCTTGCAATGCTGAAGAAAGAAAAAATAAGAAAAGAGTATCTCAGACAAATGAAACCAAACTCTGCAGCAGGAGTCTCATAAAAGGGATAAACACATGGGTTGTCCCACTTGTAAAATATTTGGAACCATTTTTGAAATGGATAAGAGAAGAACTTTAACAAATGGACCACAAGACAAGAAAGCTAACGATAATGTTATGAAAGGGAAAGCTTAAGAGAGAAACTGAATTTATTCTAATTGCACCACAAAACAATTCTATAAGGACCAACTATATTAAGAGAACTGGCTAAGTAGTGGACTTTGCTGTCTTGGTAGACTACAGAGTGAAAATCTAAAAAAGCAAAAAGATAGACAACTACTTGGACCTTGCCAAAGAATTGAAAAAATAATGCAACATGAAGGTAACAGTGATACCAATCGTAATTGGTGTTCTTGGAATGATCCCCAAAGGTTTGGTAAGGGAGTTCAAAGAGTTAGAAATTGAAGGATGAGCTAAGACCATCTAAACTACAGCATGGTTAAGATTGGCCAGAATACTGGGAATAGTTCTGGAGTCTTGAGGAGACTCACTCTTAAACAGACTCCTGTGAAAGACCATCAGCTAATGCTGGTGTGAAAAACTCACAAAGGATAATATAATAATAAATCTCATCCAAGAAAAATCCCTGTGTAGTTTCTATTGTAAGATATTCTGGACACATCTTAAACTGGACAAGAAAAGAACTCAGAAATATCAACCAAACAACAAGGAAAATTATGTCCACGCACAATGCCTTATACTCAAGAGATGACATAGACAAACTGTATTACAAGTAGAGAAAAAAAAATGAATTACCTCCCAACTCTCTAATGAAAATGAATTACATTTGTTCTTATAATGAAAATTAATATGACTTACTTTAGACTTTAAGGTGCTTCTTAGATTTTTTAGCAGAAATTTTCACAATGTGTTTAAATAGAAAAGGACTGGGTTCTTTGCCTTGACAAGAAAAGAGATTATGTGGAAAAATGAATATTTCTTGTGATTTTCCTCATTAGACAAATTGATCTAATCATTAACAAGTTAATTTCTACCTTTGGGCTGATTCAGTTGGATTACAATTTCCAAAACATAACCCCAAACGTTTTTTTTTCATATTTTTGTGTTCAAATATTCAAAAGAGAATTTCTATAGTTCTTTAAAATTAAAAATTGTCACCTTCCTGCAAAAATGTTTGTATGTATGTATGTATGTATGTATCTATCTACAATATATATATATATATATATATATATATATATATATATATATATATATATATATATATATATATGAGGCATTTGTGGTTTCATGGTTTCTGCTGTAGGAAATGGAAATGGTGACCTATGTTCAAATCCTGAATGAGACTGTTTGCATTTCACATTATGCTAATACTCTTAGGAAAGGTATGAATCCAACTATTCACCTTCCAGCTATAGATAAATAGTTGGGCAGACTGGGCTCTTTAACCTTGGTATGGCAACCAGTCTACGCGAAGGAAAACCCTGAATTCAAACTTGTTAAACTCCACTTAAAAAACTGACCCTGTGTCACATCCTGCCCATGCTGAAGGGTTGTTATATATATATATATATATATATATATATTGATAAACACAGAGATGTTTCAGCAATATCTATCTATCTATCTATCTATTATTAAAACCTCTTTGCATTCATCTCTCTCTCTCTCTCTCACTGAATCTCTCTGTTTGATATATATATGTATGTGTATGTGTGCATCTATTTTATTATTAAACATCTTGATATAAATGTGTGTATATATATGTACATATTTTAGTTGTATATATGTATGCATGTGTGGATGAGTGTGTGTGTGTGTATGTGTATATATATATACATATTATTAAAACCTGTGTTTATCTATCTATATATATATCTGGCTATCTGTCTATGTATGATGCCTGTGCCTCTGTGTATAGATAGATAGATAGATAGATAGACTGATGAATTCTAAGAAGTTTTAGTGATATATACATATATATATGACATTAAAACTTGGCGCATTGGTCTAATGTGTAGAGTGTTCACCAATCGCCTGGGAGACTGGGGTTCAATCTCAGGTCGAATAATACCAAGACTCAAAAAATGGTACTTGATGCTATCTTGGTTAACACTCAGCATTATAAGTTACGGACCAAGGGTAAAGCAGAGCAATCCAGAGAAAGGAGTAGCACCCTCCTCTACACCTCGGTGTAATAGCTTATGAAAAGGGAACTTTTTAGTTGCCCTCAACTATGGTCGCCAACTTATATATATAATGATAAAACAAAAGTTACATCACTTTTGTAATAGATCCTCCCCCGATGATGGCCCAAAGTCAGACAGAAAGTACTTGGGATATATACAATTATAGAAAATACATCAATCAATTCCCACCAAATACAATAAAAGCAATATGGCAATATGAACAGATCAAGAAGAAAATATGTAGACAGAAAATGTCTATTATGTTCAACGAAATTTGTGTGTATATATATAGATATATATATATATTAGAACTATATATCTATATAGATATGTATAAGGTTTATTTTTCTCAGTGATATTGGAAGAAAACTCAAGAAACCAGGGTTTTATGTATAACATGATTATAAACTTTTCTTAAAATATCGTTCTGAATGATGAAAATTTAATATGTATGTATTTATCCAACCCCTCCACCACAGGCAGGATGTGACACAAGATGAATTTTCAGGCAGAGTTCCGCTGGTTTTAGTTCAGAGTATCCCTTCTCCAAGACTGGTTGCCTAACCAATCTGTTCTATTAACCAATTGCTAGGGGCAGAGTAGAGTGATTCATGCCTTTCTCAAGGGCATTAGTACAAAGGGAAATACAAACAGCCTTGTTCAGGTCTAGATTTCATTTCTGACCATGATAGCCATTACAGTTAGATTTAGTATGTAGGTGAGTGTACTTATTCTCTGTGTGTGTGTGTGAGTGTGTGTGTATTGAACCTTGGTGATGGGGGATAAATAAAAGTATGTTATTGATAAAAGAAAAGACCAAAATTCATCAATTTCTTGAACAAAGTTGATGTAAGGTTTGTATAAACCTCATAAGTTGAGTCAGTAAAAAAAGACATAAAAAGCGAAAAAAATTTCAAGATGTTTTCTCTTGTCAATAAATGAACAAATGAAACAGAAACAGAAACAGAAAAATAAAAAGAAAATCTATTCATTTTGAAGAACACAATATCTAAAGACTCAGGCATACTTGTTCACAATTACAAAAGCTAAAATCTTTGTTGGGTTCTGCAATCATAGTCTTAATTTTTTTACTTGAAGATGGTAAATCTGTTTTTCTTTGTGGAATGACTTTTTGAAATAGAAACAATCTTCAAGATAATTGTTTTCATAATAAGTTGTTACAAACATTTGGCAAAATCTCTTCCTTATTTTTGTTTCAATTATTAATTATCCATCATATTATTCGATATATCTCAATCCATACATTATCTATCTATCTATCTATCTATCTATCTAATCTTGTTCATATCTATCCTATTTCTTTCTTTGTTTCTGCAGAAGGGTAAGATCCCCACCCAATGAGTGTTCTAGATATGACATTAAACCATCTGATGGTGAGGCTCTAGTCTTGAAGCTTTGGGGAATGTGGAGTACCCCTTCATTGCTGTTGCTTTCAGGTCCTCTCTGACTCAGAGTGATAGCACCTGATAGGTTCCTATCAATGGATTAAAGAGAACTGTTTGACATTTCAACTGTGTGCAAACAAATAACATATGCTAAATTGAATTGTCAGAAATAGAACTGTTTGATCATTTAATTGTGTGCAAACAAATGGCTGATGTTGAATTGTTAATATTACATCGCAATACTTGGAACTGTTTAACTGTATGTAAACAAATGACTGATGTTAAATTGTGACTGTTATATAGCAATACTTGAAACCATTTAACTATGTGCTATTTAAGAATGTTATCTACAAAATGTGTTTACAAATCATAATGTTTAATATATATGCATATCACCGATAGCCTATCGATAGCTTGCCCAGTCGGGTGGGGCTGTAGAATACACCAACTGTACCTCACCAGATGGGTAAGAACCCCTCCCCAACGAATGTCCAAGATATGACACTAAACAATATGATAGTGAGGTTCCAGTAATGCTGGAGCTTTGGGGAATGTGGAGTACCCCTTCATTGCCATCGCTCCTAGGTCCACTCTGACCTGGAGTGGTAGCACTAGATAAGGGTCCTATCTATGGGTCAAATAGAACTAAACTGTGGTTTGAGTTTACTGTTTTTTGCATTTAAACTGCGTATTTATGCTAAACTGAATTGTTTAAAATAAAACTGTTTTGACATTTTATTTGCATTGACATGGAGGCCTATGCCACCTGCTGCTTATTTCAGACTATATAGCAGGGATATGGTTTGGGCAGGTGTATTTGCCAGAAGTGCTGTCATTGGCGTAGTCCGTGTCCATAATAATTTGTGCAGGGTATCTTCTGCTTCTTTTCTTTGCCAGCATGAAGCCATTTTCTTTCATTAAATCTATAGATGTTCAAAGCATGTATTCTCAGCAGATAATAAACAGGTATGGGGCTAATGTATCTTGCAGCACACCTGCTATAATGTTGAAGTAGTTTGTGTCTCCATCTGGTTAGTGAACTTTTAATTTTGTGTTTTTATTATAACCGGCTCATTGGCCTAGTGGGTAGAGTGTTCGCCAATGGTCCGGGAGACTTGGGTTCAATTCCGGGCCGCGTCATACCAAAGACTTTAAAAATAGTACTTGATACCTCCTTGCTTAACACTCAGCCATATAAGGTACGAATCAAGGGTAAAGTGGAGCAATACAGGGAAAGGAGTAGCGCCCTCCTCTACACCTCGATGTAGTAGCTATTGAAAAGGAAGCCTTCTGGTTGCCCTCGACTACGATTGCCAAATTTACTTTACTTACTTAATGGCTGTGAGTTTCTTTGGGGAGAGCGTAGACGAGAAGTATTTGCTCCATCTTCCTTCTGTCTATGGAGTCAAATGCTTTGGAGAAGTCAACAAATAATAGTGTTGCCGCAAGGTTTTGTGCATGAATACCTCCTAGATTTCAATGGATTGTCAAAATTTGTGATGTCATGGATTGATTTCTCTAAAAGCCATTTTGGTTCTTCCAAAGTATTTTCTTTATTTTAGGTTCTATGCAGTTGTGTTGCAGAACATTGTAGATCTTGGCTGCTATGAATGTTAGGGTTATACCTAGGTAAAATACAACAGTTTTTTCCTAGCAGTGGTCATATCAATACTAATATATGGATGCACAACATGTGAACTAAGCGTATGGAGAAAAAGCTTGATGGCAATTACACAAGAATGCTGCAAGCTGTATTGAACAAGTCTTGAAGGCAACACCACGCAAAAAAAGCAGCTGTAAGGCCACCTACCACTTATCATGAAAACCATCCAAATTGGATGAACCAGACATGCGGGACACTGCGGGAGAAATAAGGATGAACTCATAAATGATGTACTCTGGTGGACCCCCTCATATGGACGAGCAAAGGTTGGATGACTAGCTAGAACCTATCTACAACAGCTCTGTGCTGATATAGGATATAGCCAGGAAGACATCCTGGGAGCGATGAATGATAAAGACAGGTAGTGAGAGAATGTTAAGGAGATCCGTGCTAGCAAAAAGGCATGATGATGATGATGATGATATATGCATAAACAGGATTTGGCATTAAATAACCTGCAATGGTTGATATGCCATAAAACCCAACCAACCAAACCTCTGTCTGTCTGTCTGTCTGTCTGTCTGTCTGTCAATCTCTCTCTCTCTATGTATATATTGGCCTATCTATATCAGTTTGTTCATATCTATCTATCTAATTCTGTTTTATATCTATTCCTTTCTTTTTTCTTTCTTTCTATCACATCATCCTCTACATAATGTCAGAATTCAATGCTATAAACTGAATGATAATTTTGCAATTCTAAAGGGCCTAAATGATAACGGGATATGGTTGTACATGTTTGTACAGTTTAAATAAATAATTGACTGTACAATGCAACTAATTTAATTGACCTTATTGACCTTATTAAAATAGATATGGTAGAGAGCTTAAGGTATATAATGACTTAAACTTTTAGAAAAATCAATGATTTTGCCAACTCAATTTGAAATATTCTATGTATTTGTGGGAAAGTTTCTTTAAATAAATTATTCAAGATTGTTTATAATGTTTAGAAAAGATAATTTTGGCTTAAAAGATTTACCTGCTGAGCTAAATGATTTTTTTTTCTTGATAGAAATAAATCTAGAATAAAGATTAAAGAATTATCTCCAAAACTGAATTCAATCCATTCAATAATTCACCAACATCTGTAACAATTTGGAAAGTTGTCTAAGAAAATGTGTTTCCCATTTTTTGTCAGACACAAACCATAAAGCAAGAGTAAATATCTGCACTTCTCTGCACTTCTTATAAATGGTGATTTTACAAGACAATGAATTGGTACAGAATACAAAATAGATCTCTTCTCCCCAATCGGCAGGGCTTAAAATATGCTGACTGTATTCCCCTATGTAGTAACTTGAAGCTATAATTATTTATTAAGGATTATTATTATTAGTTACTTGTAACTGTATAATTATTAGTATTAGATAGGAATACTTGAAACAATGACATTTGTTTACTGTTACACAGAATCAGATTATACAACATGATTGTGCATGTCTGTGTTGATAATGTTTTCGGCCCAATTAAATTCAAATACATACAGTCAACTGGCAGATATATAAAAAAAAACATGGCTTATATAAGATGTTTGAATGTGCTGTATTTACCCAACCCCTCCACAATGACCGGATGTGACACAAGGGCAATTTGTTAAGAAGAGTACAATTAGTATGAATTCAGAGTTTTCCTTCTCCTAGACTGATTACTGGTTTGGTTTAGTTTGGTTTGGTTTCTTGGTTTAATGGTATATCAACCTTTGTGGGTTATTTAATGCCAAAGCCATCCTTCTAGTAGAACAGTTGTGGTACTATTTAACCCATAGCTGGGAGAATAAGGGGGTTCATACTTTTCCCAAGGGTATTTTTCCAAAAGTAAATGTAGTAGCACGACTGGAGTTCGAACTCACTTACTACGATTCCGCAGTAACTATACCACAAGGACACCCCGAGACTAGTTGCCTTCATCATCATCATCATCATTAAGTCATGCTAACAGCATGAAGTTTCTTGACTCTTTCTTTCCATCCATGTCTATTACTTCTGGCAGATCTTCCCAACTGCACCCAGTGTCCAAGCACATTCATATGTAGGAGTTCATAGAAAAATGTCACTTATAAATTCATCCTCACTTCTCCAGTGGTGCCTCATTTGGTTCGTTTATCTTACATGGATGATTTATGAGATGTGAGGTAAAAGGCCGTACAGCAGCTGTTTTGTGGGGTGTTGCTTCCAGGATTTGTTCAAAACAGCATTTAGCATTCTTGTGAAGTTCCCAAAGGCTAAAGAACCCAGTCTGTCCTACTATTCACCCATAGGTGGACAGAAAAGAGATGGATTCATGCCTTTCCTCAAGGGTATTAGCATGAAGTAAAATGCAAAGAGATTTAAACTCTGGTTGCTGGATACGTTAGAATGCACTGTCGTCCCATAAATTTTTTCTTCTAAAATGATTGATTTAATTGTTTTCTAATAAAACTAGTAATTTTATTGTTCACTTGTAAAACTAACAAGTTGTTTAATTATTTCACATAAAACAAGTTATTGTAATCATACCTACCAGCATTCTTTGTCCATCCCAACATTTCCCTTGATTACATAAGTCTGTGCCTTGAGGCTTATATTTGTATTTTAGGATTTTCCGAGGCATATACATTTAAAAAAAAAAATATAAATAAACAGACTTACAGAATTTGAACTTCATTGAAAACAACGAATTATTCAAAATCTCTCGATGAACGAACAGAACATGGATTCTGCACATTGTTTCTAATAGGTCAGGTGACATAGTTTAAAGCAACAAATACTGATTTATTGATCAAATGGCCAGTTTTTCTTGTCATAAAGAGCCAACTTTTTCTTGTAATAGAAATTTTCCAAAGTTTTTATATATTTTTACACTTTTTACACCTCCATCGTTAACTTAACATCACTAATATAACCCCTCATAGTCCTGATGATGGTTCAGCAGAACCAAAACGCTATAGTGTCCACTTTGTTTCTCAATAAATCTCTCCTTCTACTTGGATTACCTTGTTATCAATTTTTCTTTACTAACTGTTTATTAGTAGTAAGTAGTTTCATTCTTTTCTTGGAAATCAAATTTTGTAATTCTCTATTCATAAAGCCAGTTTTGAAGATATAGGGAGTGTAGAGTACTTCTGTGTTGCCATTACTCCTAGGTCAACTCTGACCCAGAATGGTAGTCCTTGTTAGGATCAAATAGATCTGTTTTAAAATTATTAGTATTAGATAGGAATACTTATTGTCATATAATTGTAAATTAGTTGTATTAAGAATAATTACTTGAAGCTGTTGTTTACTAAGGATTATTATCACTAGTTATGCCAAGCTTAAACATTAAGTTGAGTTAAAGATTGTTGGAGTGTTGTCTTGGGGTATCCACTCGATTAGAATATTTTGAAAATTTTTGTTTTCTTTTTATCTTGAGATTTGT
Organism: Sepioteuthis lessoniana; assembly: GCA_963585895.1. Taxonomy (NCBI): domain Eukaryota; kingdom Metazoa; phylum Mollusca; class Cephalopoda; order Myopsida; family Loliginidae; genus Sepioteuthis; species Sepioteuthis lessoniana. Next base: position 91,177,872 of record OY757927.1, read on the forward strand.
ATTCATTTTTTGCTCTTTAGTATTTACCAAAATGTAATTTTTATAAAACTGAAAATGACAACATAGTATGAAAAAGGGGAAATGCCTGGAAAGTAGATTTTTCACTCAGCTCTGAAGAATATTGATAAAAATAGAATTTCACAGGTCTTTTACTTTCCAAAAAGTTGTCTTTATTTCTTGTATTAACAATTCTTGGTATATTTTTGTCAAAAATTGACTCATAATCCCATGAGAAATTGATAAGAAGAAAAGTGATACCCAAATTGATCATAACTTTATTTAGTAGAAAAGAAAAAAGTGGATTGTACAGAAACAAAATCTCTGTTTAAAATTATTTTTTAAATTTTGGGTGAGTTTTTCACATCAGTTTTAACAGGTTGTTTTTCACAGGAGTCTGAGTGACAGCAAGTCTCTTGGACTCTTCTGAATATTCTACCTGATTTTAACAGTGCTATGGTCTGGATGGTATCAATTCTGCTTCTGGTCTCTAATCTCCCCACTCTCTTTTCCAGGCCTTTGTGGACAGTTCCAAGTGTACCAACTACAATTGGTATCACAGTCTCCTTCATGTTCCTCATCTTTTTTTGCTCTCTAGTAAGATCCAAGTATTTGTCTGTCTATTCATTTTCTTTTATTTTCACTTCATGTTCTGTTGGAATTGCAAAACCCATCAGTTGACAAGTTCTTTTCTTTTTATTGATTAACACTCGGTCTTTTCTTCTAGATGAGATTGGGTGATCCGTTTGTATCTCAAAGTCCCACAGAATTTTATGCATCTGAAAAGCTAGTTTGAATTGAGTGTTTTCCTTCTAGATTGAATGCCTAACTGAGATTAAAGAGCTCATTCTGCCCTACTATTTATGCTTAGCTGAGTGGAAAATAGATGAGCATTAGTGTAAAGTGGAAACACAAACAGCCTCAAGAATTTGAATTCAGTTAATTGATTCCATTCCTACATAGATAACTATTATGTAAAGTGGATTTAAAAAGTAAGTCAAAGTTTGTACAAATACACCAGTAATCAGGGTTGGATTTTGGCTGAAGCCTGGGGTGTCAGTCAATTCAGAAACACTTCTACCCAACTACTGATATATTTTGAGAGATTCAAGTGGAAAATGATCTTTCTCAAAGTTAAAACTTAAACAGATACTTTCCGAGTTTTCTTTCTCGAAAAATCATTAATTAAATCATTAAAATTAAGCAGATGTAGAAGATTTGATTTAATGTTTTGAGGTAAAAAGTGGCGAGTTCCCATGGCATAATGGCTTAAGTGCCAAACTGCAAAGTAAGCAAGTTCAAACTCCAGTCAGGTTGTTCCATTCATTTTGGACTAATACCCATGGAAAAAAGTTATAGACCTCTTCATCCTCTAAGCTATGTGGAGGTTAAATTAGTATCATTGTTGTTCTTCTACAAACATGGCTTTAGCATTAAATAATCCATAAAGATTGTTGATATACCTTTAAACAAACTCAACAAAACCAGAAGTGAGATAAATTTAAGTACTAGCTCAGATATTGTAAATGAAATAGAGAAAGTTTGTTCTCCACTTGAATTTGACACCATCAATGACAGAAATATTGTCAGTCTCAATTCCACTGACCTGACCCCTCTTCCGAGTCTTAGAGAATTTTGAATAGTAGCGCCATGTTGTAGAGAAAAAGTCACTCTCTATGAATATAATTGCATGTAGTCAATAGATAAGTAATAAGCTGACAGGCATTACGTTCAGGACAACCCATTTAAATGGAAAGAAGATGGTGGCTAAATAAGATTGAATGAAAAAGTTATGCAACGGAAAATTTCAAATGACTAAAACTCAGTCAAAATTTTAGATTCACAGTTTTTCATTCTTTTATGTTGTATATAAACAATCACATACTCCATCTTGGATAAAGCTGTTTGCATTTCACATAGTGCTAATGCCCCTTGGGAAAAGTGAGAATCCAACTATTCTCCTATCTGTTAGGAGTAAATAGTAGGACAGACTTGGTAGGCCTAGTAGTTTAGGAGAAGGAAAACACTAAATTCAAACCGTTTAAACTCTGCTAAAAAATTGACCTTGTGTCACATCCTGCTCATGGTGGAGGGGTTGGGTAAATATATACTTCATCTTGGAAAATATATATAACAGTTATTGTTGTAGGAAATGGAATTGGATACCCGGGTTCAAAACCTGGCCAAAGCTGTTTGTTTTATTTTGTGTTCATGGCCTTGGGAAAGGCATGAATCCTTCTTCCCTCAAATATTGGTAAAAAAAGGAAGAAAACTCTGAATTCAAACCTGTTTAAAGATTGACCTGGTATCACATCCTGCTGATGGTGGAGTGTTGGGTAAATATGTACTATATCATCAGTCTTTTCTCTGTCCACTGCCTCAAAGTCAGTAAAATGCGGAGGGTAATGAGCCTTATCTTGTCATGTTGGTCCATATGTTGGCAGGTAGTTTGAATTCAGTGTTTTTCTTCTCTTTGACTGATTGCATTAACAAGGCTACAGAGATTAATCTGCCCCACTATTTTACTTATAATGGGAGAAGGGGGGAAATTGATGGATTCATGCCTTTTCCAAGAGCAATAGTATGGTTTAGTTTGGTTTGGTTTTATGGCATATCAATCCTTGTGGATTATATAATACCAAATCCTGTTTTTACATATATATCAACTATAGGATTTGTAAACACATTTTGTAAATATACACAGTTAAATGATCAAACTGTTCTATTCCTGACAATTCAATTTACCATAAGTCAACAAAGTTAAATGCTTCTAAATATTACTATGTATCACTCACAATTCAATTAAACATCAGTCATTTGTTTACACAAAGTTAAATGATCAAACAGTTCTATTTCAAGCAATTCAATTCAGCATAAGTCATTTGTTTACACTCAGTTTAAATGCCACACAGTTCTATTTGACCCATAGATAGGATCCTGTCAGGTGCTACCACTCCAGACCAGAGTTGACCTGGGAGTGATGGCAATGAAGGAGTTCTCTGCATTCCCCAAAGCTCCTGCATTACTAGAACCTCACCATCAGATTGTTTAGTGTCATATCTAGGACACATTTTAGGGTAGTCTTGCCCCTCTACAGAGATGCTGTCAGTGTATTCTGCAGCCCCAACCAACTGGGCTGTACTAATATGAGATGAATGCCAACAGCTATGGTATTTTACGTATTTGCTTTAAATGAGGTCCAAGGAAGATAAATAGATTATTTAAATTCTCATTAATTGAACAAAAAGACAATTATTTAGTTTATACTCATTGAATCTCTTAACACTTGAAGTGTTGAGGTACTCAGCCTGAATTTACCTTCTGCTATTTGAGCATGATCTCCATACAAGTAAATCAGTGATACAGTGTCGGGAAAAATAAAAGTACCACTGGTATATCAGAGTAACAGGCTCAAAGGGTTAATATTTTACTAAAATAATTCAAATTATGTCCAAGGGAGGTAAATAGTTTAGTCCTTTCGATTCTTTTAACTTTGTTCATTGAAATATTTAAATCCATGTAATATTGATGCAATTTCTCAATGTGTTAGCACTGATGGTTGATCTTTTTAAAACAATATCTCAGAAAAAATCATAAATGATTATGCAGCTTTTGTTATAGCAATACCATTAAATTAGTAAATGGTAAAACATTATGCAACTTTTGTTAGTGCAATACCATTGAATTTATCTTACTTGGAGAAGGAAGAAATTTACGCTGAATTTTTAATTAAGTCTAAAATGCCAAAAGAGCTCGTCAAAAGCAGAGATCTCCTCATCTATTTACACGTAATTATTTCTAATTATTTCCCTCCATTTTATAAATAAGAAAATAAGCAAAAAATGCAGAGAAGAATGTTTGATTTTTCTGTCCTCATCTCCATCAGCCATAAAGACATACCAGTGATGCTATTTTAATAATAATAATAATAATAATCCCCAATCACCTGGAAAAGAGACTGGCTTAATGGAAGATCAGAGGAAAAATCAAAACAATCCAGAACACAGCACTGCTAAAATCAGCTAGAATACATGAAAGAGTCTTTCAGATCTAAGGAGACTTGCTGTCTCTCAGACTCCAGTAAATAATCACCTGTTAGAGCTTGTATAAAAAAACTTGCAAGGATAATAGTAATAATAATAATAATAATAAATCTCGACCTGAAGATCAGACCTTATAGTAATCAACAAAAAAAATTTGCAAAATTGTAGACTTTGCTGTAATAGCTGACCACAGAATAAAACTGAAAGAAAGTGAAAAGAAGGATAAGTACCTGGACCTTGCAAGGGAATTGAAAAAACTATGACGATTATACCAATTGTGATTGGTGCATTCAGTACAGTAACTAAAGGACTATTAAAGGGACTGGAGGATTTGGAAGTTGGAGGACGAGTGGAGACCATCCAAACTACAGCATTGTTAAGAATGGCCAGATTACTGAGAAGAGTCCTGGAGACTTGAAGAGACTTCCTGTCACTCAAACTCCTGTGAAAGACCATCAGATAATACTGGTGTGAAAAACTCTCAAGGAGAAAAAAAATGAATATTTTCAAATAATTATGATATACATTCTATCAATTGGAACTAACATATGAGGTGCATACAATAAGTTTCCAGACTTTTTTGGTATGGGCATTGAAAATTGTTGTAGACTCCAATTTTATTTCAGGTTCAAATGAACAGCTACAGCAGCAATTGGAATACACTCTACTAAAGCCTGATTGTCACAGCTGGTGAATTTCAAAAATGCAATCTGGACGTGAGGAAGAACGATATGCAATAAAATTCTGTTTTAAACCTGGAAAAAATGCCACAGAAACATATGGTATGCTTCAGACTGCTTTTGGAGCATCTTGCATGAATCGAGCATCAGTTTTTGAGTGGCATAAGAGATTCAAGGAAGGTAGGGAGTCTGTGAGGGATGATGAGAGGTGTGGAAGGAGTAAGGAAGTCAATACACCAGAGTTGATTGACCAAAGGGTTAGGGTTAGGGTTACTATGTTGATGTTTTAAGGGAGTTCAGGAAGAGATTCCTAGGGATGAGGCCAGCACTCTTCAAATTGGATCAGTGGCATTTCCACCAGGACAATTCACCGGTTCACAACTCCATCCTTGTCACAGACTATTTGACCAAGATGAGCATCAAGACAGTTCCTCACCCTTCCTATAGTCCAGACCTTGGTCCCTGTGACTTTTGGTTATTCCCTAAGCTCAGAGGCTATCGTTATGAGACAATTGAGGAGATGAAAGAGGCTGTGATGAAGGTCATTGACATGCTCACACAAGGGGACTTCTATGAGGCATTCCAGAAGTTGTAGGAACGGTACAAGTGCATTGCAGCCGGAGGAGATTACTTTGAAGGAAACTAGATTTTCATGTGTGTACTATCAATAAAAGTGCCCATACGAAAAAAGTCTAGAAACTTATCGTATGCACCTCATAATTGATATTGTGCTGTGATCACTGAAAGTAAGCTGTAAAAATTATTTACTTAAAAATTAAATTTTGATAAAAAAAAGCTCAAAATTTGCAAAATTTACAAAAAATATAAATAAAAAAGAAGAAAGAAAGAATCCTAATTTTTTTTCTCAATCTTTAAAACATTTTCTAACTAAACAGAGAAGGTGTTACAAAATTAAAAAGTTCAAAGACAATGTAAGAGTCGATGTGGACCCATTTCTGTTTCCAAAAATTATTTTCTAATCAGCCAGAGTTTTGTATTTTCAGACAATTTTGGGAGGGAAAATTTACAAGCCCCCTTGATCTTTTCTGTCAGATATAAAAGGGTTAAAAAATTAAAAAAGCTTCAATTAGAATCAGTCAGTCAGGCCAGACACCCAGATAAATAGAGAACACACAAATCAACTGTTACAAGTCTTCTTCAAATAATCTGCTTCATTTATTTGACTGAAAAAGACAAAAAAAGAAAAAATTCTGTCAAGGAATCAACTACATTTCCTCTTGATCCTTTCTGTCAGACAAAAAGCCTGAAAAATTTTGAAAAAGTTTCTGTCAGAACCAGCCAGACTGATCAAACAACCAGGTGAAAAGAGGAAGAGAATGAAGACATAGACTGTTACTCGTCTTTTATTAATAACCAAATTACACAAATGGCAATGACATTTTTAGAAAGGAGAGATTAAATATTTTCAGAAGACTTGATTCTGCAATCAAAGAAGATAAATAATTTCTTTTCAACTCCAACTTGACTCGTCAACCTGGTTTTGGCTCAACATTTTCAACACACTTTGACTAACCCTTTGATTTCGATATATCTTTTGATGATACCTTCCTATATTGTTTCTTTTTTTTAGAAGAAATCTTCATTCATTGAACTGTTTAACCTTTTCCAAATACCCACATTATTGCTTGAACTTTAAAACACAACAAACTTTATCTCAGTTCAAACTTGAAATTTGACTGGCATAATTTTTTGAACATTTCATTACCTGTCCTTGAGATAGTTGACTTTAAATGAGGCACTCATAGTGTAATGGTTAGCTTTGTAGGAAATGGACATTGCAACCTGAGTTCAAATCCTGAACAAGGCTATTTGCATTTCATATAGGACTAATACATTTGGGAAAGGTATACATCTATCTTCTCTCTAATTATGGGCAAATAGTAGGGCAGACTAGGCTCTTAAACCTTTGTTTGGCAGCCAGTCTAGAAGAAGGAAAACTCTAAATTTAAACCTGTTAAGGTCCACTAAAAAAGTTGACCTTGTGTCACATCCTGTTCATGCTGAGGGGTTAGGTAAATACATATAAAACTTTGATTTAAAAAAAATCTTTTTAGGTATTCGAATTTATATTTTGAACAATGTTTCAATATTTCTAAATTGTATAGATATATAGCTAATTTTTTTAATTGTTAATAAAGTTTTAAGTTAAGTTTGTTGTCTACTTATTTCATTATTATTATTATTATTATTATTATTATTATTATTATTATTATTATTATTATTATTCCTTATGAGTTCTTTACACAAGCTCTAGCAGCTAGTTTTTCACTGAAATCTAAGTGACAGCAAGTCTCCTCGGGTCTCCTGGACTCTTTTAGATATTCTACCGGATTTTAACAGTGCTATGGTCTGGATGGTCCCTATTCTGCCTCTGATCTTCAATCTCTCCACTCTCTTTTCTTGGCCTTTGCGGACAGTTCCAAGTACACCAACTAAAATTAGTATCACAGTCTCCTTCATGTTCCACATCTTTTTTTGCTCTCTGGCAAAATCCAAGTATTTGTCTGTCTATTCATTTTCTTTTATTTTCACTTCATGTTCTGTTGGAATTGCAAAATCCATCAGTTGACAAGTTCTTTTCTTTTTATTAATTAACACTTGGTCTTGTCTTTTGACTAGGATTGGGTGATCCATTTGGATCTCAAAGTCTCAGAGAATTTCATGGATCCCATTTTCTAAGACAGATTCAAGTTAGTGCATGTACTATTTGTCAGTATGGTCAAATTTTAATCTCTTGCACAATTCCCAGTGGATTACCTTCCCTACCCAGTCATGCCTGGGCTTGTATCCCTTATGCGTCAATTTACAGCATTTACTTATGGGAATTTTTAATTTGATTTAAAAAAAAAACTTTTTATCATTCTGAATAAAATCCCAATGAAGAAGCCAGAAAAATTTCTTAAAGGGTCTTTTTTAATAAACAAAATGGACTTTTGACCAGACTGTTATATAAGTATGAAGTAATGGTTAATAAGCTAATCCAGCAGTAGCAGCACAGACCATTTATTCCTGTGTGGTGAGTTTAATCCTTAAATGTGTACCGAACCCCATGCTAGTGGCCTTGTGCCAGACTAAGATTAACTTAAAATACCTAGATTTATATCATTAAGGGTTTTCAGACTATTGTCTTCATCTTTATTGTTATTTCCACAATGTTTCAGTTGCTATATCCTCCAGCCTTCTTCAGGTGTTTGTCAAACTCAGGAGTGAATTTTTTGGACTTATAAACTCAATTAGGTTTATCAAAAATTCAGTCTGAATTGTCCAGTAGGACACATAGCATAATGGTTGTAGGCGTTGGTTCCCTAAGCTTCTAAGGAGACAATCATCTGGAGGTTGCAGGTTCAATCCTGACTGCAAGTGAGTAACAATACAGGAATACTTAACACTTGTACCCAGTTATGGCTAACGGAATCAGAACAAGGTGATCCCCGTGGATTCAATAAAGGACATAGTTCGAAGTTCCGTGAAGGTTCCCGAGTTCAACAAACACCTGAAGAAGGCCAGGAGACATATCGGCTGAAATGTTGTGGAAATAACAATAAAGATGAAGACAATAGTCCGAAAACCTTTAATGATAAAAATCATCAAGCTTTGTCTCAGAAATTTAGACAACTACCTAGATTTAGTTTGTTAAATTCAGTTATTATAGCTCAGATCCTCGGGTCAATCTGTGAGGATTGAACTCACAATTTATGTGACTAGTGCAATGCACAAATAAACTGACTTTATTTTTTTTGTGCTTTCACATTTTTCACAAATAATGTAAAAAACTAAAGGAGGTAAAAATAAAAAATAAATTAAATCTAATTTCTATATATTTCTCTTTAGGCACCTTACATAGCAGAATGGTTAGCAAGCAAGATTAAAAAACTATTGTTAGTGAGTTTGTAGCAGTCCCCAGAAACCCTTTGACAGGAAGCAAAAATGGTGCATACCAAAATAAAAGGGCTTCTGGGTCATGAAGAAAATTTTTACCACTTCATCCATACCCCTGACGCTAGATGGTTGTCCTTTTAGCTGTTGGTAGGTAACAGTGTTCGCCAAGTCTTAGATTTGGGGGCAGGTTAAGTCTCCCGTTAGCAGCAGCCTCTGTTGAAAAGATCTACTGGACATACCATAAACCTTAAACTCATAATCCCACTGAAAATTACTTTAATATATTTTAGCACCTTGGGAAACGTAACTATTTCTATTGGTTTGGGAAAACTTTCCACACCACAGAATAGTCATTAAAAAACCTAAAATAAAGTTGGTGTTAAAAGGTATCTTCATCTCTTTCCTTCCTTCCTTAAATTCTCTAGCAGCCTTTCACAGTCAAAGAAGCCAACAAATTAATGGGGTAAGAAAAAGAACAAAGAAGTCAGATACGAAACTCAAAATCACGATGACAACCACAACTTACAAAACGAATAATCACCAAACCTTCTTGTGCCCCCTAAGTTTGATTCTCACTGGGTGTCTCATACTGTGCTTTTGTGCTGCAACTCTATGAAGTTTAGTTAATAACTGTAAATTTTGATTTCCTTATAATCCTATACATGACTTGTTCTTTTCTTATCTTTTTTCCTCTTCTTTCTTTTTTTAATGTTATATCTCTTGATGGTTCTGTTTATTTTACATCCTTGCCTTACACATTCACATGATATTTTTTGAAATATGAACGCTGATTTATTGATCAGATTGTTAGCGCCCCCTTTACTCTGTATAGATAATCTCCTCCCTTGTTTTGTATTTCATTAAATATCCATCAATGATCTAATGATGCGGCATAACATCTTTTCTAAGTACTGATGATAGTCTATTAAACCTGAAACATTATAACATTGACTTTCTTTCATATTGAATTCTTCACTTTGGATTACTTTGTTTTTCAAATTTTCTCCACATTGTCAGATTTTTTTCCATTAGTTACTTCCATGTCTTGTTCAGTAAATTTTCCTCACTACAATGTTGTAGATAGAAAAAGAAAATTAAAATTAAATTAAAAATAAGTATAAAAAATGCTGAAACTCCCAGAAGCCCCAGACAGGAAAAGGGTGGTGCATGTGCAAAAAAGGAACCATCTTGGCAAAAGAAAGAGGCCCGTTCTCTTTTAGCAGTGACCAGCGGAGTGACAATATCTAAATCTTTCTTTAGGTGACGAATTGGTTCACCTTTCCACTAGTAGCAGCCGTCTCTTTTACCAACGACCCACCACTAAAAACACCAAATAAGGGACTCAACAAAATCACAACTAAGACACCATATAATGGACTTAACAACTTCAAATGAAAACACCGAATAATGGACATATCTCCCCCAAAGTGTCTAACACATTGTTAATGCCTTGAACACCAAATTTGGACATATATACCCAAGAACAACTAATGCATTTTTAACACCTTGACTGGGGGATTCAACCATTTCAATTGTATTCAGGGAGAATTTCCTCACTCATTGAATGGTTGTTTAATCCAGAAATAAAGGCAAAATATAAAAGTTTTTTTTTACCTCCTATCTTCTCTTCCTGTCTTCTTTTATATAATTCCTTTACAGCCTTCATATCCAAGAAGTTAAACCCGCAAAATAACATGGGGTAAGAATAGAATAACCCAGAATGGGGTCAGATAACAAACAATATCATAAATTACCTTTGAAACCCCATAACAGAAAACAAAATTTATCAACTGTTTAAAAAACAAAAAAAAAAACAAAACCCAAACAAACAAAAAAAAACAAGTCCTGAGGAAGTGAACTTGGCCCTTTCTCATAAAATTGAACCAATGAAGATAGTTTGATTTGGTCTCTTTGTTTAATGGCATATCAACCTTCGTGGGTTATCTAATGCCAAAGCCATCCCTGAAGAAGAACAGCAGTGGTACTATTTAGCCCATTGCTGGAGGGATAAAAGAGTTCATGCCTTTTTCAAGGGTATTAGTTCGAAAGTGAACGTAATAGAGCGACTGGAGTTCAAACTCGCTGACTTCAGGGCCGCGTTACTCCCACACTCCAATGAACATGCGTATAAGCGGCAAAATAAATGAATGTTAAAGTTAAATTCCCCTTTAAACTGCAGATTTTTCTTCTAATTCTTCTTTTTCTCAACTAACATCAGGACAATTGGATCTTCAATAAAATTACACAATGCGACAGGTGTATGTAAAAGCAATAAAAACATTTCAATACAAAAATAGTGTATTTAAAAAAAAAATCTTATCTAAAATTAATTTTTCAATAAAGTTGGTCATATTTGTTGTATCAAGTAAAATATTTTATTTCATAGAAATCAAATTATTTTACAACTCAGTAAGCTAGCTTATTTTTAGTTACATGTAATCGGGACCTACAATCTATGGTTGGTCCCTTCGGGCTTCCGTATCCTGAAAGAGAAAGGAAGAAGAAAGGCAATATTATCAACAATAGACATTGGCAAAACACGCTCGTAGTAGCCCTGGTCGCAAAGACTGACTGACTGATAACAACGTGTTTAAGAAAGGGAAATCAACAATCCAATTAGAAAACTAGTGCTACTAATAATCACGCAGAGTCGAAGTCGTTGTATCAGTGAAACACGCACCTTGATTCCTAGACCCAACAAGTGCTTTCCATGGACAAAGTGATTTTTTTACAATATTGATACTTTTGGGGGCTTTTCCTGCTGACAAAGGTTTGTAACATTTACATTTCTTTGTATTTGTTTAAATGGAATATTAAAGTAATGCGCCAACTTTATCTGTTAACATCTGTTAAAAAAAAGTCTAACTTCCGTAAAGTTTATAAATGCTTTGTGTTTTAAACAATTATTCATATAAAATAAACTTTTTTGTAGTTTTATTCTAAATGATATTATCGTTTTAAAGTCTTTTTGTTGTTGTTTTTTCTTTTTAAAGTTTTTCTCTTAAAAAAAAGTGAAAGTCATTTCCCCTCCTTTTTTTTGTGGTTAATTGTTATTTATTTATTTATTTATTTGTTGGTGAAAAATGGAAAAAAAAAAAGATGTAAGTCACTAGACCTTCAAGTTCTAGCGATGAACTTAAAATATTTCATCTTATCTAATATCTGCATTTTTTCCATGTTTAGCCACAATTCGTGTTTTTTTTTTTTTTTTTTGTTTTACCACGTTGCTTCAACTCTTCTGGTTTATTTATTGACACCACCGTCATCCAATTTTGTTTATACTCCTTTTTATACTATTTTTTTTTTTTTTTTAATTTACCACCAACATTAAATTTTACACAAGGTTTTAAACAATGAACTTCTTAAATTGACGAATTTTTACTAAAAAATATTTAGTTGTCTGAAAAATATATCTACTTCTAAAAAAAAAAAAGGCAATGTCTAAACTTGAATGTTTCGAAACTCTAGGAAAGAAATTCTATTTTGATGAAAATGCCACAATTTAAGCATTTTATTTTTCCAAAAGTGTACATAATTACTGGTTCATCTTATCGTAAAATGCACCGTCGACAAAGAAGAAAAGTACGCGAAAAAGATATGTAACCGGCCCTTTTTTAAAGTTTAGTCAAATTCATGAAATTTACGCGTACTTTAAATAGAGAGTGTAAATTGCAATGTGAAGCACCGTTAATAATAATATATATATATATATATATATATATATATATATATATATATATATATATATATATAAGTGAATGAAATTAATCAACTACTTCTACTACCCTTGAAACATATACCTGACAAGTACAAAAAGTTTTTTTTCTGTACTTTAACTCATTAAACTCTTATTTTTTTTCTATCTTATAAAATTAAACAACACTGAATAACTTCTTGTACTTAACTTATTTTGTAATCTTAAATTTTTACATTTTTTTTTTCTCTGTGACTAAAAATGTTTTTAAACTTTTGTTTAATTCAAAGATTTTCAAAACTCAAGAATAAAACCTTTTTAAAATATTAATGGAACATATTTTTAAATGACCAAAAAAGTCACAATTATTGAGTCGCAAATAATTCTAATTTATTGTTTTAATTCAAATGAATCATCGCTTAAAGTCTAATTTGTTATTTTACACCCCCCCTAAAAACGACTTATTTAAAAAAAAAAAAAAAGTGCTATAAGAACAAATAATGGATCATTTTGTTTGTGTTTTCGACAATTTATTTTAGTTTTAGAGGTTAATTTAAAATATTTCAAACTCCCACTTCTTTAAAGAACATGCTTGTAATTAAAAACTTTTCTGCATGAACTTAAGAAAGCGGAAACATTTAAAGAAATTATTTGAATATATAAAAATTGCAAAAAGTGATGTTGTTGGGAGTGTTTCTTCTTAAGTTCGGGGTTATTCTGGTAGTACAAGTGATCGTGGGTGAAGGGACAGGTATCTGATTACATTTTATCTTAAAGGGTCGGCGGAGTAGAAAAAAACCTAGAAAACTCCCTTTTAAGAGTTTCCTCTTCATCTGAATGTTTACGTGTACAAACCAACTTGACATTTTATTTGTTTTGAAGGCTTTAAAGTTGGTTTGTTTTTTTTTTTCACTCAAAATTAGATAGACATTTTCCTTTTTAGAATTTTTAAAAACTTGTTCCCAGCTTGAATTGTGAGGTGAGGTTACTTTTTGTATCTGTGACGAAAATTTGGTCTAACATTTTTTTAAATAAACATTAAGTAGGCCTCATTGAGATTTTTGTTTGTTAAAAATAGAAACTTCTCCGAAAGTCATCAAATTAAGTTTTGTTGATTGCTAAGTATTTTTAGAATAATTTTTATATGAAAATAAGATTTGTTTATTATCGAAATGATGAATTATTTTCACTTTTAATTTGTAAAACGACTGTCTTTGAACCATGAAGCACAAAAAAATATTCAGGTGTTCTTTTTCATTAAAAAAAAAAAATTACCGATTATTGGAAAAAAAGTTCTTGTTCCAATGAAAAAAAATTCTTTATATTAAAGAAAACAACTTTTGACAAATTATATCTTGAGAAAACACCTTAAAAAAAAAATAGTTTCTTGATATCCCTTATTTTTAAAGGATTAATTAATAAAGTCCTTTTCGTTCCAATGTGAAATAGTTATTTAAAAAAACAAAACTAATTTCGTGCGATTTTGCTTAGTCAGCGTTTCTACTAGCTAGCCAGGTAAAAGTAATTATAGAAGTATTTTTGTTCGAATTTCTCTTACAGCAGTTATTGTGACATACCAGTAACGAAACTTTCCTTAATCTCTGACAATATGGGACATAATACAAAAGGTGTGGCATTTATATGAATCCCAGTTGAAATTTGGTCGTCTTCATTTTTTTTTTGTCCTGAAAGGAAAAACTGTTTAACACTAACCGACACAACAAAATAAAAACAAACATTACAACAAAATGATTGGCACTTTGCAAAAAGTAATGACCGCCGTTAAATACTGGTGTTGGTAAACAACGAAGTATTTACTACTATATGTTTTAGAGCAACTCCCGCCTCCACTCAAAATTTAAAAAAAAAAATCCCCTAAAACAGACAAAAATTAAAACCTCTTGAAGGACTAAAAACGACCGTTTCAATTAAACAAAAATAAATAAATTAAAAAAAACAAACAAACTAACAAGCAAAACAATCAGTCATTGTTATATTCTGTATTTAGATTCAGAAACTTGTTTTAAAAAATTGCGAAGTCGGTGCAACATAGAAGGTTCCGTTATATTTATTTAATTTCAAATTAAAACTAAAATCAGAATCCAACTGTGTCACATTTTCTGAGTAGAACTGAAACTAAAAATCCGATCCGTGTGTGTGTGTGTGTGTATATATATATATATATATATATATATATATATATATATATATATATATATATATATATATAGTACCGAAAACACTCAAAAACATTTTTGACAGAATTTTTTTTTAATTGGCCCCTGTCACGGTTGACGATGTTTTTGTGCTACTGTTGAGGCGAATGAGGTTACCTCGCCTTCCGATTGCATTAAATCCGGTGGTGGGGACAACCTATTTTCCAGGGTTGGCGGTCCTCTCGCCCACTCTCCATTAAATACAGGTTTGTCCCCACACCTTTTTTTTTCTTAATCAAAACCCCTCCCGCAGAGTGATGGGCAATACCACGAATAGTTTTCCTTTTTGGGTCGCCTTAGGCATCAGACTATGAATTTAAACTCCTTTTAGACGAAAAGTGAGTAGGTGCTGCCTATTTGAAGGATCTCGTGAAGCCCAGCTCGATAATTATTCCTGACTGTACCAGGTGAGATAATTATGGGAGATTGGGTTTATTCAAATATTCACTCGCCTGTTTTATTCTCTTACGCACTCAAATTGGCAGCGAAACATCTTGAAAGTGAAATAAAGAGGGTTGCCGCTTTCCCCAAAGTCATTAATAAGAATATATTAAAAATGTATATTTAATTTTTTATTTATTCGTATTTTCTTCATTTCAATTTTGGTGGCTTTTGTATCTTAATCGTAACTCCCTAAGGTCGTTATTTCTGTGACAACGAGGAATTGTGTATATCGGAAACGATAATAATGAATAAGCATCTTGTAAGATTCAATCCCACGTCCTCTTTTTGCTTTTGGAGAAAGTCTAATTTTTCATACAAACTGTCTTCTCTTTTTTTTTTTTTTTTTTTTTTTTTTTTTAAGTGAATAAAGTATTTCACATATTTGCAAAAGATGGAATAGCAAGAGGCTCTTGGAGACTTCTGATTTTAAATTATTCATATTGGATAATTGTCATGTTCATATCTATCTATCTATCTATCTATTTGTGTGTGTGTGTGTGTATATATATATATATATATATATATATATATATATATATATATATACATATACACACACACACACACACACACACACACACAACTATTTCTCTTATTTTTTTTTTAACTAATGTTTTTCTTTGATTTAAAAAAAAAAAATTGCAATTCCCTAAGGTTGTTATCTATACGTCAGCGAGGAACTGTACGTATCGGAAACGACAAAGGAAAAACGCCCGGTGAGATTCGAATTCACGTCCTCTTTTGCCTCCTCGATTAAGTTAAATATTAATGATAAAGAATGATAAAACTTCATCCCAAAATAAAGTCAAACTTTAGTAAATTAATTTCACATAGTAAAGTCGGACTCAGTTCACCTATTTCATAGTAGTTACTTTTAAACTGGCATATTCCATTTAATCCTTAGAATCCGAGCAGCATGTATTTGTGCCACTTAGAAGGAATACCGGCCAAGGAGTCTCCAACGTTATTGCCTCTAAATTGTTGTAATCTCTTAAATAACAGGGTTCCAAGTGATAAATATATTTAGACTTTTTTGTGCAGTAAGTAGATATATTATCCACTCAAAATTTATAGAATTTTATTAACTGCGGAAAATTGATATAATTACGGGAATGACCATGAGATTTAATAATGCAGCAAAAGGGTTAAGAAAAAAAAAGGTGGTTGCATTTTTTATTTTTGATTATTCATTTTTAGACAACTGTGTCCTCTTTCTCTCCGATGCAAATATGACACCAGCATTAAGCTTTTTTTGCATGTCTGACGAACTTATATATATGATATGTGTGTGAGTGTGTGAAATAACATTATATTTTGCTTATACACTCCTTGAATTTATCATAAAACGTTATGTGGTAAGGTTACATTTATTCTCAGACCGTTTTTCACAGTCATTTAGAACACACACACACACACACACACACACACACACACACACCTGTTAACCAATATTATTTAACTGAATTAAAAAAAAAGTTCTGGTTGTATTTGTGTGTACCTCCAACTCGGAGAGAAACAATAAAACTATATTAATCACATCAATTAAACTATTAAGATAGCTAATCGGAGTTGAAACGGTGATTCTTCGGGTTATTAATATTTGGGTTAAGTAATTAGATTGTTTTCTCGCTTTGGTCAGTTTACACGATTGAAAAAAAAATCGTGTGTGTGTAACCCACGATGAGCATGATGTAGCAAAAAGCCAAGTTGTTAAGCTGAGTGCAGCAAATTTGAAATCAGTTTTCTTTCTCTTAGACTGGTTGCTCGTATAAGGGCTAAAGAATCCAATCTGCGTTACAATTCACCAATAGTTTGGGTAGAATTTCCGGATTCATCCTATTTACCCAACCTCTCCGCTCGGGCAGGATATGACACCAGGTTAATTTTTAAGCTGAGTTTAACAGGTTTGAATTCAGAGTTTTCATTCTCCTAGTCTAGTTGCCTCACCAAGGCTGAAGAACCAAGTCTGCCCTACTATTTACCCATAGCTAGAGGGAGAATAATTGGATTCATACCCTTCCTATGTGAAATGCAAGCAGTCTCATCCAGGATTTGAACTCGTGTCGCCGTGTCCATTTCCTACGACGATAACCATTACACCACGGATTCATGCCATTTTCTTGAGTATTATCTCAAAATTAAACTCAAACAGCCTTGTTCCTGATTTGGACTCAGGTTGCTGATTCGATTTTCTTTCGACGATAACTGTTACGCTATATAATATATATATATGTGTGTGTGTGTGTTTGTGAAATATTCCAGTCTTAATTTTAGCTCGTTTTCTTTTAAACTTTAATTTTAATCAATCAAATCGGAGTTAAGTTTTTAAAAATCTTAGATTGTTTCCCCCCCCCCCATGAAATGACTAGCTTAAATGCCTCTTTAGGCGGTCATTAAGTTGATGTCGAGTCATATCCTATTTAACGAATGTTATAATTGCAAATATATTTAGAAGGATGATTTTATAATTAGAATTTAATAGTGATCTCCCTTGAGGAATTAAAATGATTGGGGCGATACCATTATTAGATTGGGAATACTTTTTAACATTTTAATAAAATTTCACTAACAAAATTCTCGCTGTGATGTGGTGTTTTTCTTTGTTGCTGTAAAAATCCAAAAATCGGAACTTTTCTTTTAGTCATAAACACATCCAAAATTGTTTAGACACATGACCCACTTCTTCATATTCTTAGTGTTAATGTTTCTGTTGATCTGTTCTTGAGTTTTTGTCAGGTGTATATTACGTGAAAAGGCGGAGATATATTTAATGTGGTGGAAAAAATCTGAAGAAAGAAAAATATACATGGGTCCAGATCTTGATTATTTGTTAATTCGTCCTTGATTCAACGAAGTAAATGATGAAGGTGATAGAAACATATCCGAATTATGTTACCTATATAAAGATTTCCATATCCCAATTACATCGTCGTTTGCTGCCTTGAATTTGAAACATGAGAACCGTCGTTGTTAAGCAACATTATCAACTAACCATTTCCTTGTCCTGAAAAAGATTTTTTGTTCAAACGTGCCAGTTATTCACTATTGCGTTTCGTGGCAATCTTGTAGCAATATCGTCTGTAATTCGCTCGGTTGTTCCCTACTAAAGTCTCACGTTGTGCTTGTAGTTAAAAGAGCTTATTGTATCACAACAGTCTGTCCAAGTTCTTTTTGTGTAAATAATTTTTTTAAACCCCTCTAAACGCACACAAACTCTGTCTAAGTAGATTCTGATAAAGCTGTGATGTTATCATGTTTTAGTATTTTTGATCACGTGATGATTTTTGTTGTGGATTTTTATTATTAAAATCATGTGTCATTGCCAGTGACTTTCTTATCCCCAAACCGATTTTTCTGTTATTAAAGAGAAAGACGAAAACACTGTCAGTTTCTGTAAATTTACTTATGTAGAGGCTATTTTCATTGCTGTCTATTTTTTTTTTTTTTTTTTTTTTTTTGTGAGTGACGTACTATTTCAGATCTAAGATTTTCCTAACATAGTGCAAAAGATCCTGAAGCTATGCACTCTTACATCTTTCGTCTATCCAGCAATGGAAACAAACGATATAACTTTAGATTAGTCAGCCCTGTTGGTAGGTCTTAGAATAGGTTGACTGTATCCTCTTGCGGAGAGGTAATACCTCTCTTAAAAAAGTGTTTTGGGTATAATGCTCAACTCATCTAGTCGTGAGATTTCAGATCTGGAGAGTTTAGAGTACCCCTTCATTGCCATTACTCCCAGGTCCATTTATTGGTCAAATAGATCTGTTTGCAAATTATTTGTATTAATAATAGTTACTTGTAGCTATAATTCGATAGAAATAATTACTTGACATTGGCCCAGCGGTTAGAGTGTTCGCCAATGGCCCGGGAGACCTGGGTTCAATCCCAGGTCGAGTCATACCAAAGACTTTAAAAATGGAACTTGATACCACCTTGCTTAACACTCAGCATTATAAGGTACGGTTCAAGGGTAAAGTGGAGCAATCCTTGGAATGGAGTAGCGCCCTCCCCTACACCTTGGTGTAGTAGCTATCGAAAAGGGAGCCTTCGGGTCACCCTCGACTATGGTCGCTAACTTTACTTACTTACTTATTAGAGGGGAACACTTACAACCATACAATTATGTGAAAATTATTTGTATTAAGATAGGAATATTTCACATTATTGTAAGAAAAATTTTTTAAGAAACAACTATACAAAAATGTAAGTTTTAACATACAATGTATGCAATTCCCTAACCTCTAGGCATAAAATAATCCTAGACAGGTTGACAAGCCACGAAAACACTCAATTATTGGCAATCTGTTCTATCCACTCTCTCTTTCAGGTCATTCAGTTTTCCTGTCCATTCTCGAATATTGTCCTCTCTCTCTCTCTTTCAAAGTTCTGCTAAACGAAGATTTTGAGCCTGACTGCACTAATTAATTCTTTGCTGATAATCACACTGAAGCAGGTGTCTCTTTGTCCCATGCACAGTTCAGTAACATGTTCGTATTTATCGTTGAAATTAAACAAATGATTTCAGTTTAAATAGATACTGCTAAAGATTTTTTAGCCCTTTATCATTATAACTAACAAAGAAAGTCCCCCCTCCATACTTGAATAGTGGGGACCACCAACGACACACAATATTCTTACATACATACACGTGTGTGTGTGTGTGTGTGTGTGTGTGTGGTTGTGGAACAGTCCTTCATTTAAGCTGGTTTGATTAAATAATAAAGACCTGTCTATATAATTTTTCTAGGATCCTTTCAAGTTTCCTCACAAGTGCTTTGATTTTAGGTTGGAGTTGGTAGATGAATTTACTGAAATTGTCCTGAACGCTTTCGGACCCTTCATAGGTCATCATCAGGAATTTTGTAAATGTAAAGAATGTGTTCTTTTTTTTTTCTTCTTAAATTGCAAAAAACATTACATAAACGTATAGTTGGATTAAACTGAGGTTCTAATGACATCAGATAAAAAAAAAAACCCAAACAAAACGCTATCAACGGAAATAGAATATTTTATCAAGAGAAATAGAATGTTTCAAAAACTTTATTTTTCATTTCGGTAATAACTCGTGGAAAAAAACTTCAGAATCTTTTCTTTTTTTTCTAAGCTGAGGAAATGGACACGATGACCTGAGTTCAAATTCTGGACGAGTCTGTTTTCTTATCATAAAGCGCTTTACCCTTAGGAAAGGCATGACTCCAATTATTCTCCTTCCAGTTATGGATAAACAGTAGGGCGGACACCTTGGTATGGCAACCAGTCTAGAAAAACTCTGAATTCCAACTTGTTAAACTCCGCTCAAAAATTGACCTTGTGTCACATTCTGCTTGTGTGGAGGGGCTGGGTAAATATATTTATAACGAAAGAAAATCTTTTTGGTCGCTGTGTACACCTGTGTGTGTGTGGGGGGGAGTTATGGTTTATACTTTTCGAAACTGTCATCTCATATGTATTTAGCTTTTTTATTTGTTAAATGATATTGGCACACTTTCTGTATTTCCCGCCATATAATAACACTCTTCGATAATTTGGCAAAGAATATTTAAAAAAAAAACCCCTCAGTTATTCTGAACTTGGTAACTCAGCGGATTGTTGTTGTCTAATGGCATATAAACCTCTGTGCGTTATTTAATGCCAAAGCCATTCTTGTAGAAGAACAGTAGTAGAACTATTTGTCAAATAGCTTGGAGGGTAAGGGGTTTCAAGTCTTCTCCCAAGGGAAATGGTCCGAAATTGAATGTGATAGCGTAAATAGAGTTGGAACTCGTTTACGACGATGGCGAAGTCCAGCACGTTAGTCACTACACTTCAGTGACTTCCCCTACAGATTTTGGTATAAGATTGTAAGCAATTGGATAGTCTTTTAGAAGTCCCTTTAACAGTTATCAGCTTAGGAAATGGAGTCGACGACCCGAGTTCAAACGAGACTGTTTACCTTTCACTTCACTTGAGAAAGGCATGAATCCATCTGATCTCTGCCAGAAAGGATAAATCAAAATTTCGAATACCAATAAATCCAGCTGTTTTCCCTCCAGTTATGGGTAGATAGTAAGGCTGACTAGGTTCTTTATCCTTGCTTAGGCAACCAGTCTAGGAGAAAGAAAACTTTGAATTCAAACCAGCTGTACTCAGCTTAAAAATTGACCTTGTGTCACATCCTGCTCGTGGTGGAGGCGTTGGGTAAATATATACTAGATATTCTCCTTGTACATCTCACATGATGTAATGGTTAACAATCTAAGCTAATAGATGATAGTATCTTGGATTCTTATTGGGTACCCACATATTTATGGCCTTGTGTCAAATTAAGCAAATCGTAATGACGACTGGCTATTTTATTTAGTAAAACTTTGATCAGTATTTAAGGTTAGTTGTATTTGCACACTCAACCTACAACTTGGCTACACTTTTGTGGGGATTTAGTCTGACTCGCACTTGATATTTTTTCCTTTTTGTCTTAATGACATATCAACCTTCGTGGGTTATTTAATACCAAAGTCATCCTCGTAGAAGCACAGTAGTGGTACTATTTAACTCATAGTTGGGAGGATAAGGGGGTTTCTACTTTACCCAAAACTAAGTCCAAAAGGGAACGTTAATAGGGACTGGAGTATGAACCGCTTACTACGATGTTGCAGTTCGGCACATTACACCCCCTACCACCTCGATCTTTTTTCCAAAGAATTTCTCTTGCCCTTCTTCGGGGTAACACATTTTCAATTATTTAAGCTGGGATTGTCATCATCATCATCATCATCATCGCCATGTCGTGCTGTTAGGACGGATTTCTTTGACCCTCTCTCGCCACCCGTCTCTATCGTCCATCGCTCCCGGCATGTCCTCCAGGCTAGATTCTGTATCGGCACAGAGCTGTTGTTGATAGGTTTTAGCTGGTCGTCCAACCTTTGTTCGTCCATGTGAGGGGGTCCACAGGAGTACATCGCTTATGAGTTCGTCCTTATTTCGCCAGCAGTGTCCCGCATGTCTTGTTCGTCTAATCTAGATGGTTTTCATGGTGGGTGGTAGATAGTCGTACAGTTGCTATTTTGTTGGGTGTCGCCTCCAGAACTTGTTCAATTGTCGTCAAGGTTTTTCTCCATATGCTTAGTTAGCGTCCACGTAGTTCATCCATATAGCAGTATTGATACGACCGCTGCTTGGAAAAAAACTGCGTTTTATTTTATCAGACAGGTCTGACTTCCATATGACCGATTTGTCCATGCCTTTGCTAGTCGCGTGTTGATGTCATTCTCGGTTGATGAAACGCTGCTTCCGAGGTAGGTGAACTTGTCCACTAGTTTCAGAGGACCACCATATGGTGTGGAAATATCGCCTCTTTGATTAAAGCACATGTATTCTGTTTTGTCTGTGTTGACATGGAAGCCTATGTAGCAGGGTTTCGACTTGGGAGGGTGTATTTGCCAGAATCTCTATGTCATCAGCGTAGTCCGCGTCTGTAATGGTTTGTACGGGTATTTTCTTCTTTCCTTTGCCAGCGTGAAGCCGCTTTCTTTCATTAAATCTATAGACGTAGTCTTAACAGATAATAAACAGGTATGAGGCTAATGTATCTCCTTGCATCACACCTTCTACAATGTCGAAGTAGTCTGTGTCTCCATTCGGTGAGCGAACTTTTACTTTTTGTGTTTACATTTTAAAAAAATAATTTATACCAATTATTTTGTAATAAAATTAATCATAATTACATTTCTCTCTAGAAAGAACTGTTGCTAGTCTTTTCAAGCTTTTTATTTCGTCCACCTCTTGTAACCAAATTTAATTTCTATTCACCCTACCTCTAAATAAATTAAATATCAAATTAAAAAACATAACTAATTTACTTATGTTTAAAGGATTTATTCGACCTTCCACTTGGCCAGATTTGATCATTTTAATGTGTTGGGCTATTTTGTTCACTTTCGGAATAATATCCTTGGGGAAAAGTACAAGCCCTCTTATTTTACAAGTTATGGGTTAAATAATATCGCTACTGTTCTCCAACGATGGGTTTGGAATTAGATAGACCACGAAGGTTAATATGCCCTTAAAATACAGAAAAATTAATTCTTGAATTATTTTTTAATGAGAAGGATGAGGTTTGGTAGGCACTGAGGAGATCATGACTATTAAGTTGGAGTTTTTTTAATTTGATCAGCAAATCACCACTTTTTATGTTCAAAATGTTTCTCTGTTTACTTAGTAAATAATGCAAACGGTTAAACGCAGATTTTACTATTTATGAACATAGAAAAGCTAGTAAAATGGATTCAACAGAAGCACAAAACTGGGAATATTTTGATTCCGTTTTCGATATTTAACAACTTGTTAACACAATCCAGTGATTTTGTTATTAAGGAATTTATTGTAAAATTTCTCCCTTGTGGATCCTTATATTTTTATTCACCCTGCCAAAATTTTATCCCCACCTGGGAATCTATATAAACCAGTTTGAGAAGCTTTTGACGAGTGTATCAAACAAAGGTGTTCGAGTGTTAGTCTATTACCAATAATTTCTACCCAAATCATCAAAGTATAAGACGCATTTAAATGGATTTAAGCGCGTCTTATATGATGGCAAATACAATATTTATTCATCTCTTCTAGAAGTGTTTTCAAATGTTCCTCTCTCAATTTTCTTCGGTTATTTGGTAATCAGGATAATATTGATTTCGTTTGAGTCTAATTACTATTAGATCTCTGAAAAATTTGTATAACATCACAGAATTTTGTCAAATTTTTCGGGACATGTCCATTTAGTCAAAATTTAGTCACTTTTTATAATGTCGTCGCCTAGCATCGGTACCAAGTGGTAATCAATAAAATCAACAGCTCACTTTCAGGGGGCTTTCTCTGTCGGCAGACCTTGCTCATCTCGCCTAAGGGTGTGTGTGCAAAGGTTAGGTTGATTGCCTTGTCCCTGAAGAAGAATGCCAATGGGTCATGAGCAATGTTAGTGTCCGCCTCGCGGGAGACATGCTTTCTGCGGGACATTCACGTTAATCTGACTTTATATCCCTACTCATACACCAAAGGGATATGTTAATAAATACCTCAAAATTTAGTCGCTTGCACAATTTGCCGTCGATCATCTTCTCTACTCAGTGGTGTCTGCTCTTTTTTTCCTTACGTGAGTCAGTTTGCAGTATTTTCTTCTTCTGTTATAAATGTAAATTAGTAAATTCATTCCCTGTAGACTCCCTATTCTTTTATTCAAACTGCCAAAATTTATTCATCATCAGCGGTCTATATGGATCACTTTGAGAAGCTCTTAACTAGTGTGTCTAATAAAGATGTTTAGGTGTTAGTTTTCTACCAATAACCTCTACCTACATCATCGGAGTATATTTGATTATTTGAGGCTGTTATTAATATCGATTCCGTTTCTCTGTTTAAGTTTCCTCTGCGTAGTTATGTCTATATAGTTATTTTCATCCCATTTTCTGTTTTTAAGATTCAATAATTCCTGTTTATTCATGTTATTTTTTTGTTGCTGTTATTGGCTGCTGTAATTAATCTATCTTTTTTGTGTGTATTATATATTCTCTGAGAGTCTCTGTATTGCTGCATCCACATAATCTTCTGGCGAATTCTCTTATTTTTCATGTAGCATATAGTCTGCCATATCATCTGTAATACCTTGGACATCGTCATTATTATTTTTTTTGTTTTGTTTTGTGGTCCATGTTTGAGTTCCTTTCTCGTCCAGTTTAAGAACAGTCTGAAGGATTTTACCAGGGCGATTGTCCGAGTATTTATTCCTTTTAAGTTTCTGCTGCAGAGATTTTTGTTGTTTTGTTTTTACAACAACGTTGTCCTGTTATCAGGAGTTAGAATAAGGTGACTGTATCCCCTGCAGAGGTGTAAGATCCTCCTCACAAACTGAGAAGATCTTACTCCTCGAGTAGTACCTGTTAAATGGATGTTAGCAAATTATTTGTTAGGAATATGATATCCATGTGCAAAAACACCCATACAAAAAATGTAGATATGAGCGTACAATGAATGCTTTTCCTTAACCTGTAGGCATAAAATAACCCCAGAAAAGTTGACATGCCGTTAAAATCAACCGATCAATAATGATAATGTTTTTTTTTGTTTTTTTTTCCTGGTATTGAGATTAGCTTTCAGAATGTGTGGTGCAATTAATGTTCGATATTAACTACATCTGAAATTGTGATTAAGGATTATTTGGGATTAACATGATGTGTCAATATGCCATTTTGACGTTTTCTCATCAACTATTCTTTTAAGCTTGTCTTTTCATATCAAATTTTCTTTCTTTCTTTTTTTTTTTAACTTTTCAAGTTATCGGGATTGAGGGGAAGGGGCGCTTCGTTAGAACACTCACCTTAAAGGAAAAGACCTGAAGCGACTCATTGTTTTGATGTCTTGGGTATGATGCTGAACTGTATCTAATGGTGAGGCTCAACTTCTGGAACTCTGAGTAGTGTCAATCAGTCCACTTTGACCTGCAGTGGTAGCACCTATCAGGATCCCATGTATGAGTGAAAGAGATCCGTTCGTAAATTATTTGTATTAAATAGGTATACTTGATAACATAATTGTAAATTAGTTGTACTAAGAATAGTTACTTGAAGCTCTGTTTACTGAGGATAATAATGATTATTATTAGTTACTTTAAACTATTATGGTACATCTATGGTAATTGGTTTAATGAGTAAAGTCATACCAAAGACTCGAAAAATGGTACTTGATGCCTCCTTGTCTTAACAGCATTATAAGGTAGGCATCAAGAGTGAAGCAATCCAGGGAATGGGGTAGTGCCCTCACTTACACCTCGGTGTAGTAGCTATTGAAAAGGGAGCCTTTGGGTTACCTTAGACTAAAGTCGCCAACTTTATTTACTTCATGGTAATGCAGTGAAGACAAAGAGAGGATAATAAAGGGTGAAGAAATGAATGACAAATAACAAGGATTAAAACAAGAAGTTATATTCATGAATGTAATAAAAGCTCGTTAAGAAGGTCCATTCGATTAAGAATTGTTTTGTATTGTTGTACTTTTAAGTTTTAAGTTTAAGATGCGTAGCGTGAACGGAAAGTAGTTGCTGTGGATGGCTGTTTTCCTTCTAGCTGCATGAATCGCGCAAACGACCATTCTTTACTTGAGCCTGTTGTGTTACAGCCAGGGCTCAGACCTGTGTCTTATTGACTGGCTAGCAAGGATCAGGACGGCAAACAGTCGATACGAGTGTATACATATATGCTTCGGGGGTCCTGCTTATGTTGCCTTCCCATTGGTCAAAAAGGGTCACCCGATTTGTCCCCAAATTACGTCTGTAAGCCGGTGTTCGATATGGACGGGTACCGCCTATACTCTGTCGAATAGTCATGAATTATGGCGAAAACTAACAGTATAACAAAACTGTATACTTGGGCAAACGAAATCTTATCAACAGGTCCAATGGGAATATACAACCCACCAGTGGAATGAGCTATATTTTTTTGGTGTACGACCCACTGGTGCATCGGTTCGCACTCATCAAAGATATACCACGTTCCACCGATCGGTAGTATCAGATTGAATGTGTTAAATAGAAATAATTATCTCAAACCATATAGTTATTAGTATTTGATAAGAATACTTGAACCCATACAACAGCGTGATTGGTTTGGTTTTATGGCATATCAACAATTGTAGATTATTGTCTTGTTATATAAATTTGTAATCACATTTTGTAGATAACATTCTTAAACGAACCTGAACTCTTTTTTGCACACCGTTGAATGGTTTCAAGTATTGCTATATAACTGTCACAATTTAATATCAGTCATTTGTTTGTACACATAGGGTCCTGTCTATAGGTCAAATAGAACAAACTATCATCTGCTACCACCCCGGGCCAGAGTGGACCTGGGAGTAATAGCAATGAAGGGGTACTCCTCATTCCCCAAATCTCTCCATCAGATGGTTTAATGTCAAATCCAGGACACTCGTTCGGTGGAATGTTACCCCTCTGCAGAGATGCAGTCGGTGTATTCTACAGCCCTTGTCGACTGGGCTGACAACTGTGTGGGAGAAAAAGGAAATATTTTAGAAAGAATTATACAAACGTACAAGGAACCTGTAGGCATAAAATGACTCTTGATGGGTTGACATGCCGTTAAAATCAATCAAGTGTAGAACGATAAGACTTACACAGTTCTAATACAGAATAATCTATTCCCCAAGTTTAATTTAGATAGGCTCTTTAAAAGCCAAGTACAAAATCTCACACACGTAAGGGGCCCAGATTAACTTTTTTTTATTTACTGTTCTGAAACAATTTCCCACTTTATCATCTTTAGTTGTTAGTAGCATTAAAAAAAACATTTAAACGTTTAGGAAATATACATTTTGGTCTATATTGTGTTAAAAATGCAATGAAACCTAATAATGATTTTATATCAAAGGTTAACAACGGTCCAAATATAAAAAATAAAAACAAAGTGACCTCTATTCCTTAACAAAAATTGAAAAAAAAAACCCAAAACTTTTATTTTTTATTTTTCGAATTAAAAAAAGACCCTCTCCAATTTTTCATCCTTTAATAGTCGGTTATATTCATTTTGATTAAATTGGCTGTCCTATTGAGTGTCTCCTCCGAATATTGTAAGTGTCCTCGGACAATGAGACACCATTAATCTCTGGACCTCACACACACACACACACACACACACACTTTGTTGTCGTTGGGACAAACTTTCGCGAACAAATTTTATTATTATTATTACGTCGGGTCATTTAAGGGCATTGAAAGAACACACTTTAGAAAAAATTTAAAACCCTTCAACAATAGCAGTGTTTATGTAGCCTCTTTCTCCCTCATCACTATATGTATTCAAAGGTTAAAAAAATCTCCGCCTCGAGACGAGTATCTTATTGAAAGTGACATGTCTTAAATTCTTGCACATTCTGACAAATTAACAGTATTTACCCGTATTTGATACGAGGTTTTAAGATGGTCATTGATGTTCATCAAGTACTCTCTCTCTCTCTCTCCCTGTGAGAGAGAGAGAGCATTTTTAAATGCCTAAAATGCATCTTCCTTTCAAAATTGAATATCACAAATATTTTCGTTGTGATGAAAGAATATCTAAATAAACGAAATTGTTTATTAACACTTCTCAGGATTTCCAACTTTGCTCATGGCGACATAGAGCCGGCCATGCTGGAAGTCCTTTTATCGGCCGTCAACAATCTGGGACAGTTTTGGCTCTGTGTTTTGTTTGCAATCATTTCAAAATGGAGTCAACCTGGGAACGGAAACTGTCGCTGAAAAACAATAGGAATGCATGGGACAGACGACATGAGTGAGCGACAGATGTTGCCTTGAAAAACATTAAGCCAGATTTCAATATATAGTTGAGAACCTTTCTAGGAATTACCCTGGCAATTTCCTCGAGTTTGGTTGCAATCAAGCCAATAATGGCAGAGCCTTAGCTGAACGAACATTTGGAGAATTTTTAAGATTTCTGTTTTTTGTATAAAAGTTAGTACAGCATTATTTCATTATTTTATAGTAGAAAACAAAATCTGTTGCATAAAAAAAAAAAAAAATTTCAATTGGCTCTCTCCTTTCTACTTCGAAATTAAAATAGCACGAGATTGGCCTTATTTTTATTTGTTTATTTTGACAGCACTTAATCGTCCCCTTTTAATTGCTTTTGCGTGACTGAAGACATAAAAGGGGATTGCTTTACGCTGTACGGGAGGATAAGCTTTTGATTTTTGTCAACGCTGCAGGCTAAACAACAACAACAACGGTGGTTGGAAGACCGAATTGGGTGTACGAGAAGGTTTTTTTTTTTCTTAATTCTATTTTTTAAAATCTTTTCTTTAGCATTTAAACAGCATTTGCCTCTTATCGACGTAATCGCTACACCAGTACAAAAAGTCATGAATACCATCGGTATTGCGTGATTTTCGGGGTCTCCTGCAGCCTTTTATAACATTCTATATGTCGCTCTTAATTTCATTATCTTGACAACATATTTTTTTTCTCCATTAAAATTTAATGTAACTGTCTATTCGATTTATCAACCAATAAAAAAAAAATGTTATTTATTAAGCTTGTTTAGATATAGCACACGAGTGGTTTACAATACCTGCTGTTGCTTAAGTGGTCACTCATCTTAGTAATGCTTAACTTAAGTGATCTAGTGGGAACTGATGTTATAGCGTGACTTGACTGTAAATAATTTAGATGTTAAAATGTTAGTTTTCTGTTTATAACAATTATCAAACAGTGGATGTCTAACGGTTATTATCGTGAAAAAATGGATTCAGCGATCCGAGTTCAAATCCTGGTCGAGGTTGTTTGTGTTTGACTTGGCGTTAATATCTTTGAGAAAGGTATGAATCCAGCAGTTCTCCCTTTTAGGTATGGGTAAACAGTAGACGAGGCTCTTTAATCTCGATTGGGAAACCAATCTATAAATTGTAGGGATTACATAACTTGCTTTCTAAAACAGTACTTCTAAAAGCCGGTAGGTGGCGTGACCAAAGTGGAATTATAAAACGCTCGGCAAAGTCGAATCTTTCTTCGGACCTTATTCAATATCTGGCATACGTGCCGGGCGAGTGGTTGAAAATCTCAAGGGGTAGGGGGCTTGCTCCCAGGTTAAAAACTGCTTGACAGGGTTGAGTTTATTGATTAGCGCCTGAGGCGCCCTAAAAAGTGGATGCCGACGAGACCAAGCTAAAAAGACCTTATGTCAAAAACTGACTTGGTGAGAAGTCGATTAAATATCCTCTCCGTTCTGGCCTCGACATCAAGAAACGTGTATAAGTGGGTGCATCTCACAACAGAAGGGGGTGCTTTTGCTCTAACAAACCACTCACGCCAGTCTAGTCGATTGGAGCTGTAGAATATACCAACTACATCTTTGCAGAGGGGTAAGATCCCCCATGAGTGTCCTGGATATGACACTAAACAATTTGATGGTGAGGCTCCTGTAATGCTGGAGCTTTAGGGAATGTAGAGTACCCCTTCATTGTCATTGCTCCCAAGTTCACTCTGGCCTGGAGTGATTACACCTTAAAGGGTCCTATCTATGGGTCAAATAGAACTGTTTGATATCTAAACTGAGTTCAAACAAATGGCTTATGCTAAATTGAATTATTTGAAATAGAACTGTTTGATTATATAACTGTGTGTAAACAAATGACTGATATCTAATTGAATTGTTAATGATACGTATCAATACTTGGGACCATTTATCTGTGTACAAACAAATAAGTAATGTTGAATAGAACTGTAAGTGTTGGATAGCAATAATGGAAATCATTTAACTGTGTGTTAACAAATAAGTAATGTCGAATAGAATAATTAGTGTTAGATGGCAATAATTGAAAAAAATAATTGAAACCATATAACTGTGTAGAAACAATAGCAATACTAGTGTGCAAACAAATTTGTTTTCATTTAAAAATGAAAATACCGACAAATGAATCTCTAACATATCATGTATATCTATTCAAATGTTTACAAACAAATGACCGTTAAATTGTTACTGTTACATAATTAAATGGTTTCAAGTATTGCTATATGCAAACAAAGGATTAATAATAGAATTATTCATATTTGATGGGAATACTTGAAACCATTTGTGTACAGAAGAAATGAGATCGGGCCCCTTTAAAAAAGGTATCTCCAAAATGTTTACAAATCATATTTCATACAAATTTCGTTGAAATAGACATTTTCTGTCTACATATTTTCTTCTTGATCCGTTCGTATTGCCGTATTGCTTTTATCGTATTCGGCGGGAATTGATTGATGTATTTTCTATAATTGTATATATCCCAAGTACTTTCTGCCCGACTTTGGGCCATCATCAGGGGAGGATCTATTATAAAAGTGATGTAACTTTTGTTTTTTGCATTACTACAATGTAAGAGCGTCTTTACCGTTGGAGTGTGTAGCGTTTGCTTTTAAATCTTTTTGCGAGAAATAGTGTCAGTAGCTAAAGACATTTAAGTACATTAGCACTGGTTTGAAAACTAATTCTGTTAAGTGTCGGTTGCATGTTTCTAATATGTAGTGCTTTTAGAATCCGTAGTTTTTGTTTGTTGTCGGTGAGAATTTTTCGTAATTCTGTTGTTGGGCATGAATGTTTTTTTTTAAATGCTGTACTATTGAACTTGTATCAGAAAGGTGCAGTGTAAGTCTCCTCGATTGGGTAGTTGAGGTTGATATTTAGAATATATATAAAAACATGATTTGGCATTAAATAACCAACAATGGTTGATATGCCATAAAACCCAAAGCGAACCATCAAACCAACTACTAAATAGGATTTTCCAGAATGTACTCTTAGTATTTCATGTAATTCCTGTTTCCTTTTTATTAATTTTGCTCAGGGAATAAATGTTTTGTTTTTAATTCATCGTGAATTGTTTTATATTGTTTGGGACGAGGAAATGTGAAAGCATAACACATTTCCTCTGCTACAAGTGTCCGAATTATGTTCCTTGTTCTCTATTAGTTGTGGTTGGTGGGTTTTAGGACTCGGATATGATAAATATACGGAACCCAACCATCAAGTCGTCGGTACCAAAGCCCATTTGATACTGTTCCTCAAAGGAAAGCTTTGAATTCAAACTAGTTGTACTCCTCTTAAAAACTGGCCTTGTGTCACATGGGTAATGCAAATAGATTTATTCTCTTTTCTGATTTCCAGCTCTGGATAAACAGGAGAGTCTGGGCTCTGTCTTTTTAGGTTAGCAATCCAGTGGCTAGCTGCTCCATTTATGTAAACCTATTTGCTACTGAAAACGTAGCACACGGTTGATGTAGTGTGCATTCAGTCCTAAGTTTCACAAAATAGTCTTCAGTGTTACAGTCAATTATAAACAACTTGTGACAATTCTAAGAAGCCAGCAACTGTATAAATATTTACGTGTTTGTGTAAAGTGCTACAAGTTTTATTTTGGTATCTGTCCAGAATATCCCACTGAGAGAGAACGGTCTCTGTTAAAATATAAAATAATTATGAATGTAATACTTAGCTTAACTATTCAGATAAGAGTCAGTTTGTCTTTTTTCTTTTTAGCTAAACTATTACATTTTAGTTACAAAAATTATTTCATCCATACGACGCCAATTATTTTCACTGGCGAGGTGGGAGGGGGAAACTAAGGGAATATAGAGGGTGGGAGGAATTGCAGCGAGTTGAAGGGGTGATTTTTATTTTCTTAAATTTTTATACTGAACATTTTATATTTAAAAAAAATCATACTGAAACTTACTCTTATCTACATGGAAAATGTAAGTTTTACACACACACATACATACATACATACACACACACACACACATATATATATATATATATATATATATATATATGAAATGCAAATAAGTTTGCTATTATGGCAAATTAGGTATCAATCAAATCTATGAAAATATAATTATGAAGACGAGAAGTCCGTTACTTGAAGTTTCATGCGAAGCGCACAATCATCAGACGGTAAAACTTTAATATCTATCTATAGCCCTGTCGGCAGGACTTAGAAAATGCTATTTTTCCTACAAAGAGATTAGACTCTTCCAAAAGGGTGTCCTGGGTATGATACTAAATTGTATTCTAATGGCGATGCTCCAGTTTTGGAACTCTAGGAAATGTGGAGTACCCCTTCATTGCCATTACTCCCAGGTCCACTCTGAGTGATAGTACCTGTTAGGTTCCCATCTGTTGTTCAAATAAATTTGTCAAAAATATTCGTATTCGGTATGATCATGTACAAAAATATTCAACAATTATACAAAAAATGTGATTTCCTAATCTCTAAGTATAAAGTAATCCCGGATGATTTGCCATGGCATTAAAATCACGCACATACAGTATCTTATCACAGACATTTCCCCATTGATATATTTCGAAAAAAAATCTAATTCGTTTTAATTCATGATCTTACCTCAGTTTCATTTTACAGAATAAAACGAATTTAGGAAAAAAATTGAGAAAAAGGCAGAATAAACTGACAAAACAAAAACAGAGCAATGTGTTTGTTTTGACCCCGTCCCCGCCTTCGCATTTAAAATAAATCTAAGATTAAACGAATCTCCATTACACTGTTGAACACTGAATATATAAAGGGAGATAAGAGAAATCTTCGAATTTAATTACTAAACTTTAAAAGAACAAATCGATGGTCTAAATGCGCTCTTTTTTCAAACGGACGAAACAAGGAGATATTGTAGCGAAAAAGTTGCTAAACATTCTAAAAAACATCCTGGCCGGTAAATTTGTGAAAGAAATTCGTTGGCAGTTGCTGAAATGTTTAGCCTAGAAAAGGTAAAAATGTTTCAGAACATTAGCTTGTCTGGCAGACTTAAAACAAACAAGCCAAAACTAGGCGAAGAACTTGCACACCGTGTATAAAGTAATCTCGCAGAAAAATAATCGGAATTTACTTCCTGTTCATTTGGCTATCAACAAAAAGTAGCAGATATAGCAGATTTAACTCTGCAATTTTTCTACGACATGGTGATGATAAAGCTTTTTTTCTGTTAGAATTGACTTATCTAAACTTAGCAAACATCGACTTTGCAACATTTCATTGCATTATGAATGAGAAGATTTCTGTGCAGTCGGTAAATTTCGAAAATATTGTTTAAAAAAAATTCTGTAGGTGGCGACAATAAATGTCTCCTTTCTATTTGGAAGTGTGTCCTTTGGATACTTCATTCTCACATAAGAATCTCAGAATCTTGGTCTCTTTTATCTCTATTCTTTGAACAGCGCAGACGTTTTTTTTTTTTTTTTTTTTTTTTAATTTCTGTTCTTTGAATAGTAGATACTTTTCTACTCTCTTGGCGATGGACATTGATTCTCGCCTCGTCATTTAAACATAAGGTCCACATGCTTATGATCAGCAAACTCAAGTAAGACTTTTACTGTTTTGTTCTGTTTTTATACACTGCTTGTTCGTGGAACAATATGTACGTATTTTCAATATTAATATATCATGGATATAAGTAAACTATCAGTGGGTCGACTCTAGTTGAGGGTGACCCGAAGGCTCCCTTTTCAATAGCTACTACTCCGAGATATAGAGGAGGGCGCTACTCCTTTCTCTTGATTGCTTCACTTTACCCTTGATTCCTACCTTATAATGCTGAGTGTTAAGCAAGGCGGCATCAAGTACCTTTTTTCTTTGGTATGACTCCCGGGGCATTGGCGAACACTTTGCAAATATCCTCTCTACTTTTTAACCAATTAAATAATCCCAATCATTTAACCCTCGCCTGTTTAAAGAACGTTTTAGATCATGAATCTGAGTATGGAGATCTGGTAATTGTACCTTTCGTTAGTTAAACAAACGAAAGATGCTTCAAGTATTTTGTCGGTTCACAGACGTATACTCTAATTATTTGTGTATAAGACCTACATATTTTGTATATATATATATTTTTTTTTCAGCTCAAAAGTTAGAGGTGCCTATTATACATGAGAACTATATAATTAATTTTTTCTGGACACCTGCTTCACCATATTTAGGATGCGATGACTAAAAGAAAGTTGTATCCATAGTCCAAACTGGAATGTTTTCCGTCGTTACAGAGAAATATCCACTGGAATGTCTGTTTGTTTAAAATATTGTTTTTTTTTTTCCCCAATATGAGCTTATTTTGGCCGTCAACTTTTTGTATTTTTGCGTGAAAATGTCCACGTGTTTTCTCTCAATACCGAGTAAATTTTGTGTTTTAAGATATAATGTCAATCGTATAAATTATTTTTAGTCTGTACGAACTGATGAAAAGTTGAACAAATTTCGATTAGTTTTAACGACTACAAATTCTATAAAGTCGCTGTTTATTGTACACGAGGACTTTTTTTTTTCTTTTTCAGAATTTCGTTGTCCGAAGTTAGTTGCATGTTATACACAACTAATTACAGTTTTCCTTATAGAAATGAAAGGCAAATCTGTCCGCAAGCTGACAAAATAAATGGATTAATGTCGTCTGAATTTCTCGTTGATATAACCCCCATTTTTAAAGATTTTAATCGAAAATGGCGAAAGAAACTTCAAATTCCGAAAAAAAAATCTCCCTTGGATTTTTCTATTTCTTCCTCAGTATCTACCCATCTCGTCAGCATTTTCCTACAATAAATCAAATCCTTACCTGTTTTTAGGTGAGGTGGCAGATGCTGCCTGTAGAGATGCCCTCTGAAGCCAAGCTCTTCAATATATCGGCAGTAATAAAAACTTTTTTTTCCCTGTCTCCATTATCCAATCACAAAGAGTTATGCTGATGTGTTAAAAACAGAGACAATAAATACCGACTTGGGTTGTGGAGACGTGTCTTTTGCACACGTTGTGGTCACATGAGAGCACGAAATTTCTTTCATGTTCCTGTTCTTTCAACGTGATTAAAAAATATCTCTTCATTGAACAGAAGAGGCTTTGTCTCATATTGAGACGTTAAGCTCCCATAGGTAAACCACTGAAGACAAGTATGACTTTTACCATTTTTGTATCCCCTTTCATTTGCTCATTGAACAAATATATATATATATATAATGTCGCGCTGCCAGCACGGATCTCCCGAGCCCTCTCTCGCCACCCGTCTCTACCGTCCATTGGTCCCGGCAAGGTTATATCCTATATCGGCACAGAGCTGTTGTATATAGGTTCTAGCTGGTTGTCCCGCCTTTGTTCGTCCATGTGAAGGGATCCACAAGAGTATATCGCTTATGAGTTCGTCGTTACTTCTCCAGCAGTGTCCCGCATATCTGGTTCGTCTGATAGTTTTCGTGATGGGTGGTTGGTGACCGTACAGCTGCTGTTTTGTGGGGTGCTGCTTCCAGGACTTGTTCAATATTGCTCACAGCATTCTTGTGTAATTGCCGTCAAGCTTTTTCTCCATTCGTTTAGTTAGCGTCTATGTAGTGCATCCATATAGCAGTATCAACACGACCGCTGCTTGGACAATAGGTGCCCAATTTATCTGTTGAAACATGTTTGTGTATTTTTGTTTATACTTTTTGTATGTATTAAATGTTTCTGTATATGCAAATGAATTTATTTTTTCTTTTTGTTTATTCAGTGGTAGTTTATAAATAGATATAATAATGTTCATGGTGAGTGGGGGACATGAATGAATAATCTCCCTCGCACCGTCCACCACAATACTAAAAACTAAATTCTAGATTTAATAACTTTTAAAGCTAAAGAAGCTGATTCTAATATATATATATATATATATATATATATATATATATAATGTGTGTGTGTGTGAACTCATTTAATCTCATCTTGGGTCTGTGTAGAGAGCTACTAAACATTTCGAATCGTTATAATCGGAATTCTGCAATAGGAAAAAATGCCAGATAAATCTTTAAACGTCTTTGTACACTTCTTTCGTTCAGAAAGAACATGCTTCGCTAAATGTTATGTTTGGTAGTTTCTTTTAAATGCAACTAACTTTTTTCTTAAATATATATATAAAAAAAAGAAAAATAGAAAGTTAAATCACACCGAAGGAAATTTATGAGTTACAATATCTTGGATAACTCCAAATATTGGAAACGCTGAAAAAATGTACCAGTTTTTCATTAAAATTGATTTCTATTTAAAAAAATTTTTTTTTAAAGAAAACCAATTGTTTTTGTATTGAATATCAAATAGGATGTTTCTTAATTTTTTTTTTATCACAAGTCGTTTCGGTCATTAATTTTTTTTTTTTTCTGCGAACAATTTTACTTGCTTTTCATTCAGAAATTCTTTTCATGGAATATGTCAAAATTGATACTGAAATTGGTTTTTTTAATGGAACTTTATATATATGAGAGAGGGAGAGAGAAAGAGAGAGCTTGTGGTGTAATGGTTGTCGTCGTAGGAAATGGACACGGTGACCAGAGTTCAAATCCTGTACAAGGCTGACTGCATTTCACCTAATCCTAATAACCTTGGGAAAGGTATGAATCTAGTTATTCTTCCTTCAGCTATGGGTAAATAGTAGGACAGACTGTGCTCTTTAACCTTGGTAAGGTAACCGGTCTTGGAGAAAGAAAACTATGAATTTAGACCTGTTCAACTCTGCTAAAAATGACCTTTTGTCACACATCCTGCTGTGAGAGAGAGAGAGAGATCATAAGTATTTTCTTAACACTTTTCGGAATGTCGCAGTGTCTTACAAATTGATGAATGTGTTTATCGTATTGTGTACGTTTGATGAAAAAGGAAGGTCGGGTACTATGTACCCTGTTAACTGAGAATGACAGTTTCTTACAATTTGACTTGAGCAATGGAATTCAAACAATGTATTAAAAAAATGCTATGAAGGAGTAAGTTACCTGGTAACCAATCAAGAAGCAAATTCTTTTTTCTTTTCTTTCTTTTTTCTAGAGGACGAGTAAAACAAAATAAAAATCCTAAAATGGAAATTTATATTATTCATACTTGAAACTTTGTGCTAAATTCAGCCAAGCTTAACTTTAAAAATACGCATCTGGACGAAGTAGGACAACTAAATAAAATAAAACTCAAGAACATATGATCTTTCTTATATTCATGTTTATATAATTCTTTTTCTACATCTGAAAATGAAAATCCAACATTTCAATATGTTAGTATTTATATTTATTTTTGTGATAAACTGAAAAATTCTCATTGTTGCCCAAGATGCTTTTCGGATTTTTAAAAATAGAATTTTGAACATTTATTTTTTTGTTTATTTATCTTTGTGCCATCATAGTTATTACTTTTTTTTTTATACATTTTCTACACTAAATTTAACAATCAGGGCAAAGGTAATAAATATTTCTGACTCCTTTAAAATTCCGTACCACAATGTTTACAATGTACAATATCGCCTGGATATTTAATTAAAAAACAGGTCATATTTACGTAGGTGTGTGATCAACCTCGGATTTTTAATAAAGGAGCAGATAAAGAAAAACAAGTTCGGCTTTTTTAAATTAATTTTTGAGGTTTTTCTTTTATCTTGGTACTTCATTTTCACAATGAATGCCGACAGCACGAATTCCTTTGACTGTCTCTCGCCACCCGATTTTTCACTCTTGGGAGGTCCTATAGATAGCATCCAGTGTCTGCACAGAACTGATGAATGTAAGTTTATGCTGGTGTGTTGATCAGTAGGAGTTCATAGTAGAATGTCATTTATAAGTTAGTCCTTACTTCTCCAGTTGTATTGGATAGTTTGTAAGATAGGAGGTAAGTGGTCGTATATCTTGTATTTTGGTAAGGAGCTGCTTCCAAAATTTCTTCAAAACAGCATCTTTTTGGGGTTTCCATCTAACTTTTTCCCCAGGCGTACAAATGGTGCAACCATACAATAGTACTGATAGCTTTGAAGCATTTTCGTGTTTTAACAAAAAAAAAAAAAATTAATGTTAATTTTTTTTATCACAGATCAGATTTCCATGTGGTCCATAAAGAATTCAAAAGCAATGGTGATAAATAAATGTAACAATGTATAATGCTAAAACTGCTTCATAAAAAAATTTGTACGACTTGAATAGACGGTTTCTATATTCAACAGAAAAATTAGATCTGAGAATGTTACTTCTCTTTCTTGAGTGTTTGGAATATGCCACAAAACTGGAGCTCTGGGGGTGTGGAGTGACCCCTTCTCAGGTGTATTTGATTCCCCGCGAGGTCAAGATGTGACACAAAAGCGTTCCAGAAGCGTGTGTAAAAGATTGTTTATTTCCGTTGACATTTCTCTTTATGAGCGCCTCAGGCACCGAACAGTAAACCCAACCCTTATCACCTTTTAGGTGATGGGGCTGATGCTGCCTGGAACGAAGGGTCTCTGGAACTGAGTTGTTATTGATTTTTCACTCACTGGCACGTCTGTACCCTCTATGCCATTACTGCCAGGTCCACTCTGACCTGGATTAGTAGTACTTGTTAGGATATCATCTACCAGACAAATAAATTCGTTTGAGATAATGTTTAAAATGATTTTGATCGACATTAATGCAATGACTTTTAAAAACATCAACATTGCAACTATAAAGTGTTTAACTATTTAAAATGATTGTGAAAATATGTTTTTAGTTTCATATAGAATTGGAAACCAAAAATGTTAAACTGATATAAATCCATTAAGAGTTGATATGCTATAAAACACCATCAAACCATTTATTGACAATTTGGAGGAATATTTTAGTGTAATGATTATTGTCCTAGAAAATGGAATCTAAGACAGGAGTTGAAATCCTGGATGAAGCTATAACATTTCACTTAGCTTGGAAAGCCATGAATCTGTCTGTTTTTCAACCCTTACCCCAGCTATGGGTAAGTAGTTGGGCAGACTGGGCTATTTAGCCTAGTTGTCAAGAAGGAAATCTCTGAATTCAAACTGGCTTTATTCTGCTGAAAAATTGATCTTGAATCACATCCTGCTCTTAGCAAAGGGGTTGGGTAAATGTATATATTTGAGAATTTTACATTAATTTCTTGACAACTTTATCTTTTGAATACTGAACAATTGAATTGTTTTATATTTAAAATATAAAGTTAAAGACTGATAGTTTATGATTTGAGACAGAACATTTTGATTTAATCAAATATAAATGATTTTTTTTCTTTAATCTGTTTTGCCACACTTATTCAAGATCTTAAATGCATCTGCAATAAATTTCTTTGTACTGAAATGTGAAAAATCTGTGTTCATCCCAGTGAAATTCTTCTGCTCAGAACTTTAGTGAAATTTTAATGTAAAAAAATAACAATATATATAAAATAATTCTTCTCTTCCCAAACAGCAAGCTGATACACTTGATAAATGAGTGGTTCAAAATTTGTAATGCACCACTTCCCTATGAACATTCCCTACTATAACTGATTTTATATTTTAAAAAAGTCTACATATGAGGATCATTAAATAAGTTTGCAGACTTTTTTTCGTATGGGCACTTTTATTGATAGTACACACATGAAATTCTAGTCCCCTTCAAAGTAATCTCCTCTGGCTGCAATGCACTTGTACCATTTCAACAATTTCTGCAAGGCCCCATGGAAGTCCTCTTGTGTGAGTGTATCAATGACCTTCGTCACAGCCTCTTTCATCTCCTCAGTTGTCTAATAATGACGGCCTCTGAGCTTAGGGAATAAGCAAAAGTCACAGGGAGCAAGGTCTGGACTATTGGGAGGATGAGGAAATGTCTTCATGCCTATCTTGGTCAAATAGTCTGTGACAAGGATGGAGTTGTGGACTGGTGCATTGTCCTGGTGGAAATGCCATTGACCCGATTTGAAGAGTGCTGACCTCTTCTGATGGAATTTCTTCCTGAACTCCCCTAAAACCTCAATATAGTAACCCTAACCCTTTGGCCAATCAACTGTGGTCTATTGACTTCCTTACTCCTCCCACACCTCTCATCATCCCTCACAGACTCCCTGCCTTCCTTGAATCTCTTATGCCATTCAAAAACTGATGCTCAATTCATGCAAGATGGTTGAAAAGCCGTCTGAAGCATTCCATACATTTCTGTGGCATTTTTTCCAAGTTTAAAACACAGTTTTATTGCATATCGTTCTTCTAAAGTGTCCTCATGTACAGATTGCATTTTTGAAATTCACCAGCTGTGATAATCAGGCTTTAGTAGGGTGTATTCTAATTGCTGCTGTAGCTGTTGATTTGAAGCTGAAATCATAAAAATTGGTCAGTCATCTCATAAGATGTATAGCAATAACATAGTGAATTTTCAAGAGTTTACGACAATTTTAAATGCCTGTACAAAAAAAGTCTGGGAACTTATTGAATACACCACATAACATACCTAGTTCAAATCATTTATAATGGAATCATTTTGCACATTTGGATTGTACTTCTGCTTTGGATCAGAATGTAGTATCTGTTTCTCCTCTTCAGGATATATATTATTTAGATTTATAAAATTATAATTTTTTTTTTTTTTTTTTTTTTTTGTATTATTGATCTGGTCTTAATAACAAAAATATCTATTGTCATTGAAACATGAATGATATTTGCTGTTGAATAATGTTTCATGTTGTTGTATCAGTGAAATTTCCCATATCTCTCTAGTTTTGTGGTGATGCATAGATAAGAAGATAGAGAAGTTGATGATGTTGGATTTTCACCATTTTTATTCATCCACCCTTCTATATCAATCATTGATTTTTATTCATCCACCCTTCTATATCAATCATTGATTTTTATTCATCCACCCTTCTATATCAATCATTGATTTTGCACAATTATGAATCTGCACCCGAATCTTGTCATTGGTTTGGACAAAAATGTACGGAAGACTAACAGTTTCCCAGGTAGCAAGTATCCTCTAGTGGTATGTAGAGCTACATACCAGTGACCTTGTCCAAGATAAGATCAAGAGTTGATATAACTTGACATCAGTGTCATCGCAGAAGTTGCTAGAACATTGAAGACAACATTGAACTGCCTTTAGAATGACTAGTTTTGTCCTTTTCCTACACTGATTGCCAGTCAAGGTTTAAACAGTTCTTTTTTACCCCTGTTATTAAAAAGAATTGATTTATCACAAGATGTAGGTGTAAATAGTCTAAATTTCGAAGAAAAAACCTTTGATTTTGGCTGCACAACTTTAGGGATTTTTTTAAATTTGAAAGTGGAACTCAAAGAATTTTTCCACATAACTGTGAAGGTAACAAAGGTTCTTCATTCTTATTTTTCCACCTACAAAATCTTAGTATTTTTTTCTAATACAAACTTACTCACAAACAGGTATATGTGTCTGTAAAAAAAAAAAAACATATATAATTAATGAATTCTAGTTAGTCAGAAATTAGCTTATTATCTACAAAATAAAATCCCAAATATCACATGATTAATCTTTGTTTAAAAGATTTCAAATGAAATATTTAACTTGGTCAGTTTCCAAGATCCACAAAGCAGAGCCTCTCAAGTCATTACCAACTCCTACAGAATGCAGCTAAATCTAAGACTCTTTTAATAACTTAATAAAACAGACTATAACAACCAATCTATCTCCTTATCATTAACTTTAGTTATACAGAATTTGTATCTTAATGTGTCACTAAATATAATTCTTACCGTTTCTTGACATCCAAAAATAAAAATAAATTCTTTTTCTTTTCATAATCTTTTTACTTATTACAGCTGGCAGCCTACTTGCCGAATAGCAACTTTTTATTTCTTTAATCTTTAAGAAATGTATGTATATATATATATATATATATATATATATATATATATATATATAATTATTATTATTATTTTTTATATATATATATATATATATATATATATATATATATATATATATATATATATATATATATATATATATATATATATATAAAGTGCTTGTAGAAGTTTTTGGTGTAACAATTAACATAATGAGAAATGGTTGTTCAAGTTTCAATTCCTAGATGAGGTTGTTTGCATTTCTCATAGTGCTGATGCCCTCAAGAAAGGTAAGAATCCAATTATTGTCTTTTCAGCTCTTGGTAAATTGTAGGTAAGACTGGGCTCTTTAATCTTGGTATGGCAACCAGTCTAGGAGAATGAATACTGAATTTAAACCTGTTAAACTCAGTTTAAAAAAAAACAACAACAATTGACCTTTTCATCAGAGGGGTTATTCAAATGAACTTTTCTGATGTCATTCATAAGGCTTCCATCTTTTTTTCAAAATATTTTCTTTTTTTTAATTGACTTTACAGAAAAAAAAAATTGGTTTTGATTGATTTTTAAACTTTTCTTGTCACCCATCTTAGAATTGAATAGGCTTATAGATGCTTCACTTTTGTTATTTGATAGAAAACATTGCTTTAAACATTATTTGATCTACTCAGTTCGAGTTATATTCTTTTTCCAAATATGGGAATTTGATTAATTTCATAGTTTTCGTTTTTTTTCGTCTACTGTTGCATTTTAGGATAATCATAGATGGATTACTTATCTTCGGTCTATATAACCTTTTTCCTTCTTTTAAATTCATTGAAG
The DNA here is from genome assembly GCA_963585895.1 of Sepioteuthis lessoniana. Classification (NCBI taxonomy): domain Eukaryota; kingdom Metazoa; phylum Mollusca; class Cephalopoda; order Myopsida; family Loliginidae; genus Sepioteuthis; species Sepioteuthis lessoniana. The sequence continues at coordinate 91,220,798 of OY757927.1, forward strand.
ATAAGAAATATTGTAACTATCACATTTAAATAAACAAAAATGAACTGATTTTATTGACTCTGAAGAAAATACGAGTGAAATTTAATGATTAATAAATCTTCATTTAAAAAAAAAAAAAAAAAAAATTTAATAAAATATTTTGTGTGTGTGTGTGTATATATATATATATATATATATATATATATATATATATATATATATCATCATCATCGTGCTGGCAGCACGGATATCCCTGACCCTCTCTCGCCACTCCTCCCTATCGTTCATCGCCCTAGGTAGGTCTTCAGGACAACAACCTGTATCCTCACATAGCTGCTGAATGTACGTTCGAGCTGGTCGTCCTGCTTTTGCGTGGCCATGTGTGGGGATCCATAAGAGTACATCTCTTATGAGTTCATCTCTGCTTCTCCAACAGTGTCCTGCATGTCTGGTTCGTCTAACTTGAATAGTTTTCGTGATAGGGGGCAGGTGGCCGTATAGTTGGTGTCTTGTGGGGTGTTGCTGCCAGGACTTGTTCTGGATTGCACGCAGCATTCTTGTGCAATTGCCATCTAGTTTCTTCTCCAGCCGTTTTGTTAGCGTCCATGTAGTGCATCCATATAGCAGTATCGATGTGACCGCTGCCTGGAAGAAACTGCGTTTCCTTTTATCGGTTAGGTCTGATTTCCATATAATCGATAGCCTATTGATAGCTGTCCATGCTTTCGTTAACCTCGTTTCGATGTCCTTTTCGGTTGATTCGACGCTGCTTCCTAGGTACGTGAATTTGTCTACTAGTTTAAGTGGGGTTCCTTCTAGAGTGGAGATGTCCCCCGTTTGGTTATAGCACATATATTCCGTTTTGTGTGCATTAACATGGAGGTCTATGCTTGCTGCTGCTCGTTCCAAACTATGCAGAAGTGTTTCGGCTTGGTCAGGTGTATTTGCCAGTATCGCTATGTCATCGGCGTAGTCGGCGTCGGTAATTGTTGTTGCGGGGTATCTTCTGCTTCTTTTCTTCGTCAGTTCGAAGCCATTCTCTTTGATTTTGTCAATCGATGTTCTAAGTACGTAGTCTAGACAAATGATAAAGAGGTACGGGGCCAGCGTGTCCCCTTGTAGTACTCCTGCTACAATGTCAAAGTATTCTGTGTCTCCATCGGGTGATCGTACTTTTACTTTAGTGTTTCTATAGAGAATCGTTATTGCCGCTACGGTTTCTTTAGGTATGCCGTACGCTAGTAGGATTTGTTCCATCTTTCCTCTGTGAATGGAGTCGAAAGCCTTGGTAAAGTCGACAAATATTAATGTCGCTTGTAGGTTCTTTGCCCGTACACCTTCAAGGATTCTGCGGATGGTTAATATTTGTGAGGTCGTGGATCTATTTCTTCGGAAGCCATTTTGGTTTTTATATATATATATATATATATATATATATATATATATATATATATATATATATATATATATATATATATATATATATATATATATACAGAATTTATCAAAATTTAATGATAAAAGCATTTTTAATTTATAAAATCTTTACACTGATTTATGCAGAACAATATCACAATATTTTTCAAGAATAAAATAATAAAACAGTATAAAAACTCATGACTCATTTTTAAGTTGTCAATCTTCAGGTGTGTCAGTATTCAACACCTGTTGAGTACTAGCTAATCAGAGGATCAACAATGTGAAACTCTAAGTTGTGAGTTTCTATCCTGTTTTCTTATCTTATTTATCGATTATACAGTGTGTATTTCAAATCTAAAATAAGTACATTTTTTTAAATTTAGATTTTTCTTTTCCAGCATAAAACCCTAATAAACATTTAGAAAGGCCAGGCATGTATATTAGATTCTTCTGTCAAGTAATATTTACCGTTCATTGTCATTGATGCTCTAATGATGCCATTTCATCCTTTCTTCTCTAACCAGCAAATGAAGCTGTTATATACTGATGGCATTGCTAACAATTCTGGACTTGTTTGTCATTCATTACAGTAACCTCATTTGGAAATTCGTTGGGTCCATATTTTCCAAATGGTAAATCATATATTGTTGCAAATATGGTAGTTGAAATAAATGAAGTCTTACAGAGATTTTCTTTAGATTATTTGCTTGTGTCTTTGTTAGATCTGATGATGGTGGAATGCAATTATTATTCAGGTAGAAAAGTTGTAGGATCTGATATGTATAACAGGACAAAAACATGTAGCAACAAGAATTTCCTTTGCTATATATTTATAAGTTTCACAGGGAAGCACCTAAACATTTTATAACAGCAGACCTTTATGCTGCCAATTTGGTAAGAAATAGAAAAATATGGTTCCAGCTCAGTGTGAAAACTTCCAGGCTGATTTTAGATGGTCATTTGAAATGTTTTAATTTTGAGAATTTCGGGGTAGATGTCATCATCAAGGTATGCTAACAGCATAGGTTTCTTTGACTTTCTCTTGCCATCTGTCTCTATAAGCTATCACTTTTGGAAAGTTCAGTGTCTGCACAAATGATGAGTGTAAGTTTTTGCTTGTCGACTTACACTAGTGTGTCCATGTGTTGGAGTTCACAAGAGAATGTTGCTTTAGGAGTTAGCCCTTTACTCACGGTTTCCAGCATCTCTTAGCTTGTCTTAGATGGAGAATTTTGAGATGAGAGGTAAGTAGCTGTACAATTGCAGTTTTGTAGGGTGTTACTTCCAGCAGGGTTTATCTAAAACAGCATGCAACATCTTGCTAACCCTTCAAGTAAGATGAGCCAAGATATGTTGGGCACTTGCTGGAGAAGTAGGGACAAACTCGTGTGATGTTTTCCTATGGACTACTATGCATGGACGTGACAGTGTTGGCTGAGCAACAAAAACTTATATTCCTTAGCTCTGTATGGACACTAGATGCTGTCTAAAGGACTTATGAAGAGTGATTGCTGATAAGGACAAATGACAAGAGAGTCAAAGGAATTTTAGGGTGTCAGCATAACTATATGATTATAAAATGCTGTGAATATTGCAAATTGAAATTTGATTTTTATCTGGGCAAAATTTTATTTATTTTAATTCTGTTTTCCTCTGTTTTTATTCTCTGCTTAATTCTATTTTTATTGTCTGTCTCGTTAAGATAGAATATTTCCAATAATGTTATTTTTTTTTTTCTTTTGATTTTAGTTGTAAGTTACTTTCATTTGTTTATTATTAAAGTTGGCAATTTTGAATTGTGCTATTAATAAACTCTCTCTCTCTCATATTGGAAAACTGGATAAAATTTATTATTTTCCAATTGAATTCTCGTCTTCTGACAGCAGAAAGTTTTAAGGTAAACTGTCAACCAAACAAATTATGAAACCTAAATATCTACAACTGGCCACTTTTGGTCATAAAAGACCTTCTTGGCAGCACGTGGTAAAATATATGGTGGTACTTAGGAGAATAGATATGAACATTCTGGATTATCTTGGTCCACGCTTGCCCAGTCAGCTGGGGCTGTAGAATACACTGACTGCACCTCTGCAGAGGAGTAAGACCCTCCCCAACGAGTGTCCTGATTATGACACTAAACAATCTGATGGTGAGGTTCCAGCAGTGCTGGAGCTTTGGGGAATGCAGAGTACCCCTTCATTGCCATCGCTCCCAGGTCCACTCTGGCCCGGAGTGGTAGCACCTGATAGGGCCCTATCTATAGCTTAAATAGAACTAACAGCATACTTATGCTAAAATGAATTGAGTAAACTGAATAGCTTGAAATAGAAAGGTTTTTGAGAAAACTGCGTGCTTATACTTAACTGAATTATTTCAAATAGAACTGTTTTTCGACATTAAAACTGTATTTACATATAACTGCTTGAATAGTTTGAAATGGAAATGTTTTTGACAATTAAACTGTACTTATGCTAAACTGGATTGTTTTAAATAGAACAGATTATTTACATAAAAATGAATTTGGCGTTAAATAACCTACAAAGGTTGAAATGCCATAAAACCCAAACAAACCAAACCAAACCAAACTTGGTCCACGCAGCTGCAGCTGGGGCTGCAGAATATACTGACTGCATCTCTGCAGAGGGGTAAGACTCCCCCAACAAGTGTCCTGGGTTTGACACTAAACATTCTGATAGTGAGGGTCCAGTAATGCCAGAACTTTGAGGAATGCGGAGTACTCCTTTATTGCCATCACTCCCAGGTTCACTAAACTGTATACTTATTAAATGACCCATTAGGAGTTGATATACCATTAAAAAAAAAAAAAAACTTGTATTTTTTATTTTTGTCTATTTTTTACCTGTGGAACAAAAACTCTTATACTTTATCCAATGAAGAGAGCTGAACATGGTGTCAGAAAATAAAATTTCTCTTCTTTGAAGAATTATTGTGATTTTTAACTTGGTTATATTATGCATGTGGAGTTGTTATACATGTTAATCCGCCTCTTATTTTTGACATTCAGGTAGCAGAATTGTTATTGATGAAGAAATGGAATGCAACATTATCGTCAGCAAATTTGAACTCGTGCTGTGTTATTACACTCACTTTAGGACTAATGCCCTTGGGGAAAGGTGTGAACTCCCTTATCCTCCCCCACCTAGAAGTTAAATAGTACCACTACTGTTCTTGTAGAAGGATGGCTTTGACATTAACTAACCCATGAAGGTTGATATGCTATTAAACAAAGAAATCAATTCAAGCTCAGGATGAGTCGGTGTGCATTTCCCCTTTTGAGTTATTGTCACTTAAAAAAAAAACATGTAACACTCTTTGCTCCCCTAAGCTATTGCTGAAATATTAGATTTGACTCTCTAACTTTGGTAGGGCAACCAATTTAGGAGAAGGAAAAACTCTGAATTCAAAACCCAGGGAGTGTGAACTACCCTTTCATTATTACGAGTTCCACTCTGATTTTGTGTGGTAATGCCTGTTAGGGTCACATCTAGAGGTCAAATAAATCTCTTTGAAAATTATTTTTATTCATTAGGAATGCAATTCCCTAACATTGAGACATAAAATAACCCTAGATGATTTGATATGCCATTAAAATCAATTGGTCTATCATATTCTGGCAATGATGTCAAGTTGTATAGTGCTTCAGCCTTTCCTTGGGGAACATAATGATGAAGGTACACCTACTGCATGGGCAATAGCATCTTCCATAAAACTTTTACAAGATTTTTGTATCAAAATCTGGGCCCAGATCCAGTTTTAAGACTGATGCTATGATATTTTTTAGAATGTGTAAATGTATTTATCTGTAAGTCAAATCTATATTCAGGGTTTTATCATTTTCTGTTATTGTATTTCAGTATCCTCTGTAGTTTGAAGGACCTTCCTGGAGCGATGAATGATAGGATGAATGGCGAGAATCAGGGAAATTTGTGCTAGCAGTGTGACTTTATGATGACAATTTCAGTATATGTACATATGGCCTTGACAAAGATTAAACTAAACTTTGTAAATATCTCCGCCTACTCTAAATATTTAAATTAAAAAGGAAAACGTCCTGGGATTAAGCGTTTTCATACAAAGATAAATTCTTCAGTTTGTTAAAAAGATTCCATTTGATATTTATGACAATGTTTGCTAATGAGGAATGTTCTGAGTTTATTCTTGGAGATAATGACAGCAATTGTGAATACTTAATGAGGTTAACTGTTAAATGCTAACAGTTTTTGATGTGTTGTTTTAAATTAACTTTTGTCTGTCCACTCTAAATGGGGTGAGGTAGGGGTCAGTGGAGGGAGGGAATATCTTAATGGCCAAAGAACTGTGGGATAGGAACATTTTAACTGACCATAAAAAAACCTCAGAATTTTTTTTTCCCCAATATCGAAGAGTCTTTTAAAATCCTGTGTATGTGTTTTTTTTTTTTTTTTGTGTTTTCTTTTTCAAGAATGATAATTATAATGTGGAGGTGGTGGTAAATGAAAAATTTTTGCTTTTTATTTTTCTTTTATTTTTTATTTTTCTTTTTTTTAACTCTAACATTGGACATGAATGTAATTGTGTTTATTAGTTCTTATGGTTATTGGTGTTTTTTATCAACTTGGATTTTAGAAGTATACATATAAACAAAGATAACTAGAAAGGTTCTTTTTTTTTTTTCTTTTTTTTTTTTTTTTTTTTTAAATAAAATTGGGAATTTTGACTTAAATGGAAAAAAATTAGGTTATTTGTTAGCTTAGGAGTGGAATTTTATTTAAATTTTTGTCTTAATACTCCTGAAAATTTATCCAAACATCACTATATGCTTCATATGACTAATTTTAATGGCATGTCAATCTAATTAGGGATATTTTATGCCTAGAGGTTAGGGAATTTTATTCATTGTACATTAATATTTACATTTTTTGTATTATTGGTTGGATGTTTGTGCTAAATGGCATATCAACCCTTGTGGTTTATTCAATGCCAATTTCTATTTTTATGAATTGAAAACTAATAAACTTTTAGGTAACTTTATTTTTAAATAAGTTTTTAAAGCTCAATTGTTTGCTCACAATTGAATTGTTTCAAGTATTCCTATCTAACATTATTAATCCTATTTAATGTTTTGCACACAGTTTCAGGTATTGTTATTTAACATTTAGTAATTCTATTGTGGTTTTAGATAACTAATAGTAATCTTTAGTGGATGATTAAGCAGTTCTTTTTGATCTGTAAATCTCATTCTATTCAGGTACTACCAATCCAGGTCAAAGTGGATCTGGGAGTAATGGCAATAAAGAGATATGGAACATTTTTCAAAGTTCCAGACTTGGAGCTTCACCATCAGATGCGGTTTTGTGTCATATCCAGGATACTTGTTGGGGGTGGGATTCTTACCCCTCTTCAGAGGTGCAGTCAGTATATTCTACAGCCCAAACTGTCAGGGAAGTTTTTGTGTCATTATTTCTTTGTTATGCACATGATTGGGTATGAATAATTTTTAAACAGGTCTATAGAACTCAAACGGTAATTCTCAGGTGAGCCACAGATATATAGGGAAATAAAGAAAATAAGATGAGGAAAAATATACGTATATACTTTTTTTTTCAATGTCTGTGTCCCTCTATCTATCTTGGATACTGAAACATGCCAACATTTTTTTTTTTTTTTTTTTTTGTTTAGCTCACTGATGAGTTTGGCCTAGGGCTCTCAAATAAGTAAACACCATTCTGCAGCTTGGAAGTTTTCATCAATCATCATCTACACTACAGCTGGTTTTTTTAACTTGAAAAACAACAAAATGCAATGTTACACATCTATCTTGTCCATCATAACATTTTTTCTCAACAGAAGATAATCTAATACTAACAACTGGTTTTCTGCTGTGTGTACCTACTCTTGAGTTTTCAAAAAAAAAAAAGAAATGAGTGCTACAAACTTTTGTATACATTTAATTCTATAAGTCAATTATAAATATTTCAAGATTTTCATAAAACCTGAGACATAAGGAAAGCATCCCAATTTTTTTGCTTCATTTTTAACATCAAAATTTTCTCTTTTCAGTTTCTACTGATAATATTGGAGTTTTGTTTTATTTCTAAGACAAGAATTGATCGTCACTGTTACTCATCAGTTAAAATAATCTCATTCAAGTAGCATTCAATGAAAATTTAAGTTTATGGTTCAATCCCAGGTTACAGCATTTCAACTTATTTTTACAATATTGTAATATACTGGAAATTGTTCAAACAATCTATTTTTGAATTTTTTAAATTTTTGATGAATTTCTCTCTAAGATTTATATGGACAAATAAGTATTTTGGTTTTTCAAATAAAATTGTAGTATTAATCTGTATTAACTGTTTCTATTTTTGTGATTTTTTAAATATATCAATTTAAAGTTCTTTCCAAAAATTAGGATTTGTTTAAAGAACTTTATAAGGAATAAGATTTTTTTTTTGTCTCTTAACAAAATAGATTTACCTGCCCCCAAAAAATGAGCCATAGATAAATTGACATACATGTTCATTATTGATCTAGACTCATAATAATAAAAAAGAAACGTGGGACACCTTAGACAAATCCATTGCAATGTGTCAAAAAAATAAAAATACTAAATCAGGTAGGAAATAAATGGTGTCTTAATCATTTATCTAAATGCTACTTTTGGCAGTTTCCACTCAATGACAAATCATTTCCTATTATATTATAGTTATTTGATGATGCTAATTGTCTTGAATATTAAGTATCAATTATCTTCATATTAAGTTTCATCACTAGCATGTCACGACTGAAAAAGAGTCTTAATAGGTCAAAAACTTTCATTTCTTTTATTCACATTTTTCTTTTTTAAAAAAAAAAAGGTGAAACCTCTTTGTAATTAATAGTCAATAGGCCTAAAATTATCTTCCTTAAAGGTTCTTTTTTTTTCTTTAAAAATTTTTTTTTTTTATGCATACTTGAAAATGATGTGGAAATCAGTGGCCCAATTGGATTGGAAATTGCTTCATTATTTGAATACTTTAATGATTTTTCACTGAAAATTATGGTATAATGCAGAGTTTCTAATCTGTGGTTCACATGTGACATGTAACCTTAAAGAGTGGTCTGTGCAGACTTTCACCCAACTTTGAAAATGATGTTGAATGTGAAGATGTACCATTACAATTGCAGATAAAACTGAATTTCTAGTATTTCTAAAGGCATGTCAACCATCTGGGTTTATTTTAGTCCTAGAGGTTAGGGAATTGCATTCATTGTATGTTTATATTTATATTTTTTGTGTAGTTGTTTGAGTGTCTTTTTTATTTTTTGCACATGGTCTTGCAGATGGAACTGATTGATCTTCAGTGTTCAGAAGATTTTAAGTCCCACTTTCTTGTTTGCCACATCATTGATTTTTGTAAGATTTACATGCTTTTATCTGGACAATTCCCCAACCTTATCCCCCACATTTGCAGCAAATAGTGAGTATATTTGGCATTAAATAACCCCATAACAGTCTTTCTCCAAAATAAAGCATACCAGGAGTATTCTGCATTCGCAACTGTCAAGTCATCTCGTATCGGATGTGCTTCAATTGTCAACCTTTTCATCTAACCCTGCAAGCTGCATCAATAAATTGATGGTCACTTTGTAACTTAAGCTGTTTTTTTTTCTTCCCCCACCCCCATCTTTTTAAGATTACAGCATTGGGCCCATCTAAGTTAAACTTTGTGGCTCTTGGACTGAAAAGGTTGGGGACCCCTGCTATAAAATCTTCTTGCTGCTTTATGGTAACAATCCTACAGAAATGAGGACACACATTAAAACTAATATCTAGAAATATTCAAAACTGGTGAAATACATTAAAATTTGACTTGTAAATATTTTAGAATTTCAGGTTTTTAATAATTTTTTCAATATTTCTTTGCAAAATTAAGGTTTTACCTTCAATTAATACTTTTCTTAGATATATATCTCAAATTGTGCTGATAGCCCAAAGTTTTCTGACTCTGGTTATCTTATTGTTCATTGTTCCTGACAGGTCCTTTAGATGGCATTCAGTGTCCATACAGAGCTGATGTATGTAAGTCTTTGCTGGTTGGCTAATGTCCATGTGTAGGAGTCCATAAGAGAAAATTGCTTATGACCTCATCAATACTCCTCCAATAGTGCCCAGCATACCTTGTTTGTTTTGGATAGTTTATGAGATGGGAGGCAAGTGGTTGCTGTTTTGTACGGTGCCACTTCTAGTGTTTGTTCAAAACTACACATAGCATTCTTCATCATCTTGTTGTACCATCTGCACGGATGTCCCTGATCATCTCTGGCCACCCCTCCCTATCGTTCATTGCTTCCCGCAGGTTCTCAGGGCTACACCCTGTATCCTCACAGAGTTGCTGTATGTAGGTTCGGGCTGGTCACCCTGCTTTTGCTCGACCATGTGAAGGGGTCCATTGGAGTACATCACTAATGTGCTCGTCCCTACTTCTCCAGCTGTGTCCTGCATGTCTGGTTTGTCTAACTTTGATAATTTTCATGATGGGTGGTAGGTGTTTGTATAGCTGCTGCTTTGTGGGGTGTTGCCTCTAGGACTTGTTCAATATTGCTCGCAGCATTCTTGTGTTGTTGCCATCAAGCTTTTCCTCCAGCTGTTTAGTTAGCGTCTACGTAGTGCATCCATATAGCAGTATCGACACGATCGCTGCTTGGAAGAAACTGCATTTCATTTTATCGTTCAGGTCTGACTTCCATATGACCGATAGCCTATCGATAGCTGTCCATGCCTTTGTTAGTTTCGTGTCAATGTCTGTCTCATAGCATTCTTGATTTTCATGAAAAATTGTCAATAGCAGTTCATGCCTTCACAATGAATAAGTTGACATCAATTTAGTAGATGAGATATTGCTGCCAAGGGATGTAAACTGGTCTACTAATTTCAGAGGATTACCATTTAATGTGGAGATGAACTTTGAGGCAAATGTTTCCTGCTGCTTGCTCCTGGCTATGCAACAGGGATTCAATTTGGGTAGGTGTATTTGTAAGAAGTGCTACATTATCTATGTCTGTCATAGTTTCTATGGGATATTGTCTACTTGCTTTTAGGGGGGTTTTTTTTGTTTGTTTTCATGTGAAACTTTCCTTTTTATTAGCTATATTAAAGGAGAAATTGTCTGTTAGGCTAACTTGCTGATCATTGCTCACTATTTTGGCATGAGGCTACTAGTGTTATGTAAGATATCTGAAACATTTTTAAAAATAAATAATAAGAATTTTTTATTCAATTTCTTTATAGCAATATGTAATATTATTTTTATCCTTGTGTAATTTAGTTGATAAACACATACTTTCTCCAGCCTTGCAGAGATCTGAGTGTTCGTTCCCCTCAAAGTGAAATAAAGTGTCAAGTGAGAGGAGTCAAGCTTGGGCCGGGGAATTCCAAGCTTGTGGTAGCACTCCCCCTTGCAGCTCTAAAGGCAGGAAAGTCAGAACAATTGAATACCTGTATAATGTTGCTGGCACAGACTAGGGCTATTTAAGCTATTTATTGTTTTTTCTGAATTTATTTATGTTTAATCTATTTATTTTTGCCTTGAAAATCAAATTGGGTCCTCTCTTTTAGCTGACCTTGTGTCAAATAGTACAGTTTAGGGAATGTTGTTAATATCTCTCTCTCACACACTCACAACTACTGAAAATAATCCTTGAAATCTTTAAAGTAATCAAATTGAAAGTGCTTGATTAAAAATCAACATTATTTACCCATCATTACTGGAAAGGAAAATATTATTCTTTGCTAAGCATTAATTGGCAAAGTTGAGAACAGTGTTTACTTTTGTTGTTGTTGTTAATATATCAAGTTTGTTTCTATCCGTTGAGGTTTTGTGATGATGTAGGCTTCTTAGTCATATTTTTACAGACATCCACCCATTGCCTCATGTGGTGCTTTTCATAGAGTAATAATCAGTACGCTAGACACAGGTCATTCACTTGAGTAATGAGTTCTTCATTGGAGTGCTTTTCTCTCACTCTCTATTGTGGCCTTGTACCAATCTTAGCTAATCTGAGTAAATACTTAGATATCCTCCTACTGAGTAAAGGTTAGTAAGTTTGTCTTAGAGGAATGGAATATGTTTTAATCTCATTAGGTGCTCTATTATTGTGGCTTTGTGTCAGACTAAATTTGGGAATTCAACATGCACATATCACTTGGAAGGAATGAACCCCTTGGGTTCCTATTCTCAGTTGTTCATATTAATGCTTGTGCTTCTGTTTAAGAATGAGTGATTGACTATAATTAGCATTTTATAGTAACATGCAGAATTTGGATGATTGAAAAATGTTCCGCTTGAAAAAAGTGACAACCTATCTTTCAAAGTGTAGTGGAAATTGCTTTCTTCTATAATGATTCTTGCCCAGTTGGCTGGGGTTGTAGAATACACTGACTTCTTCTCTGCAGAGGGGTAAGACCCCCCTCAACGAGTGTACTGATATGACTCTAAACAATCTGATGGCGAGGTTCCAGTAATGCTGGAGCTTTGGGAAATGTGGAGTACCCCTTCATTGCCATCACTCCCAGGTCCACTCTGGCCTGGAGTGGTAGCAACTGATAGGGTCTGATCTATGGGTAAAATAGAACTAAACTGTGTACTTATGTTAAACTGAATTGCTTGAAATAGGATGGTTTTGACATTTAAACTGCATACTTATGCTAAACTGAATTGTTTGAAATGGAACTGTTTTTGTATGCTAAACTGAATTGTTTAAAATGAAACTGTTTTTTTTTTTTTTTTTTTTACATTGAAACTGTGTACTTATGCTAAACTGAATTGTTTGAAATAGTGTTGTATAGCCATAATACATATACATGCGGAAAAACAGTCAACAATAATGATGAACTTGAATGAACGAACGAACGAACACACTTCTTTATAAAAATATACCTCTCACACTTTATTCTCAAAAGGGTTGATGTTGGTTATGTGTGAGAGGTGAGTTTGAGACGGGGACAGACTGCCACATATTGACCCAAAGTTCTTCTCGCGACCATAGCAGCACTTCTTCCTCATCTTGGCTTGGCTGTTCAACCATGGGTTGCTGAGGGCCTAAGCCCTCTGTCTGGAGCTAGTTCTCACTCCACGGGCATCCTATCTCCGACTGGAACTGAACTCGAACTGCAACTGACTCTAACTGACTAACCCAAGCTGTCTGTGGCACCTGGTTATATAATTGTTTGATGTCCACCTGCTTCCTGTGTGCATACGCATCTGCACGGAATTCAACTATGTCCACAGGTCAAGGTGATATTCTAATATGCACTTGCTTCGCTGTTTTTCCGCTTATTTACACAGGTGCATCTCTTGATTGATGGCTCGGTCGAGGGTCAATATGTTACAATAGAACTGTTTTGACATTTAACTGTGAGTAAACAAAAACCATACTTTTACTAAACTGAATTGCTTGAAATAGAACTGTTTAATGTATAAAAATGGATTTGGCATTAAATAACTTATAATGGGTGATATGCCATAAAACCAAACCAAACTATCATGACTCTCCTAATTATCATCGAAGCAGGTAGATGTTTGTATCATACACTTCAAGCGATGGTGTTCCTCAGGGTGGAAGAGAAAGACATTGGAAAAATCAACACATGAAGGCTAGAGTGATTCAATTGCATTTTGTTCTTGTTTTCACCCCATAATCTACATTAAAGTAAAACTGATATAATGAACATTATTATCTACTTGTAATGACTGCGTAATAATTATCTTTTTATCTGGCAAAAAAACCCCCTGTACATATATATATATATATATATATATAATGGGGATTTGAGTTCAAAAAATAAATTTTACCTACCAACTCTCATTGTTGAAATTTTGGAAAATCATATGACAGAAATAAGACGTATTACAAAAAAGTTATTTTCAGATCTTTTTCAGAAGTTTCTAGTTTCTGGCCTGGAGTGGTAGCACCTGATAGGGTCCTATCTATAGGTCAAATAGAACTGTTTGACATTTATGCTAAACGGAATTGTTTGAAATAGAAATGTTTTTAAAATTAATTGTGTGTAAACAAATGACTGATGTTTAATTGAATTGTCAGTGATACATAGCAATACTTGAAAATATTTAACTGTGTGCAAACAAAGGATTAATAGGAAATAGAATTATTCGTATTAGAAATAAGTGAAACCATTTAAGTGTGTGCAAAAAAAAAAATGAGCTCCAACTCATTTATAAGTGTTATCTACAAAATGTGTTTAGAAACCATATCTTTAATATACAGTAGCGTCCAAAACTAGGGATAAAATTTTAAAACCTAATATTTGTTAGAAATAACAACTGTGAAAAGCTGAAATTTTGACAACTGGTAGTCGTTATCATCCATAATAACATACTAAAATTTGAATCATTTGCAAAGGATAGAAAAAGAATTATAACATTTATTTATTTTCAAATTTGGAACGTCCAAAAGTAAGGGACAAAATTGAGAAAAATAATGTAAACAGCCAAAAAACAATAAAAATACATGTACAATCAATATTTAGTAAATGAGCCCTTGCTCTCAGTGACAGCTGCACATCTTAGACTTCAAGAACGAATCAGTTCTTGACAATCCTCGATACTAATTTTAGACCATTCTTCTTGAAGCTTCACCCACAAATCCTCCGTGTTAGTGGGATTTCTTTCCATAACTTTCACTTCTAGGGTCTTCCAAAGATTTTCTACTGGATTTAAGTCAGGACTTTGCGGTGGCCAATCCATAATTTCGAAATCTTGCTCGCTAAGGTAACTCATTACCACCTTTGCCTTGTGACATGGGGCATTATCTTGCATAAAGGTAGCCCTATCGAAACCTGAATTCTTTATGATTGGCACAACATGATCTTGAACAATGTTTTTATAGATCTGCATGTTTACACGAGTTTGTAACCGGACAATAGGCGTTGTACCTTGGCTAGAAAACATTCCAAACACTATGATGCTTCCGCCCCCAAACTTGACAGTTTTCTTAGTACACTTTGCACTTAATCTTTCACCAATACGTCTCTTTACATTGTTTTTTTTCCATCATTTCCAAATAAATTAAACTTGCTTTCATCACTGAAAAATACTTTTGCCCAATTTTCATATGTCCAAATTACATACCTGTTTGCAAACTCTAATCTCTTCTTATTCTTCGAACTAACAAGTAGTTTCTTCCTTGGGGTTCGATTAAACAGCCCTATTTCTTGCAGTCGTCTAGAAACAGTCTGTCTTGACACATTAATACATGAGGTACTATTCATAACCCTTTTAATTTCTGTGCAAGACTTAAAACGGTCCTTTAATGACATACACTGCATTATTCGATCTTCTCTTGCCGAAGTTTTGCAGGGTCTGCCGGTTTTAAAAGCACTAACTATTTTGCCAGTATCATTGTAGGATTTAACAACCCTGCCTACAACACTCTTGGAACGTTTCACTTTCTCTGAAATCTCTCTAATGGTGTGCTTTTCCTTGTGTAGCTTCACAATAGCTTGTCTCACAGAGTAATCAAGTTTTTGGCATTTCGCCATGGTGCCGGCTGATGCAACGTTTACAAATGACTAAGTAAGACTTATTCTTTAGAGGAAATCAAAAAATTTGAATATAGCATTCTGTTTACATTGTTTTTCTCAATTTTGTCCCTTACTTTTGAATGATCCTATTTTGAAAATAAATAAATGTTATAATTCTCTTTCTATCCTTTACAAATGATTCAAATTTTAGTATGTTATTATGGATGATAATGACTACCAGTTGTCAAAATTTCAGCTTTTCACAGTTGTTATTTCTCACAAATATTAGGTTTTAAAATTTTGTCCCTTAGTTTTGGATGCTACTGTATATGTATAAAAGGATTTAGCATTAAAAAACCTACTATGGTTGATATGCCATAAAACCAAACCAATCAGAAGTTTCTAGAACTTTCAATTGATATAGTTTCAAAGCAATCAGTTATTTGGACACTGTATTCACTATACTTATTACTTTTCTGAAAAGAACAAGTTTCATTGATAAAATATTTATTTTGGCTTATGTAGAGGATAAGCAAAAGCAGGACGGCCAGCTCGAACATACATACAGCAGCTATGTGAGGATACGGGATGTAGCCCTGAAGACCTGCCAGAGGCGATGTATGATAGGGACAAGTGGCGTGAGAGGGTCAGGGATATCCGAAATGATGATGATAATGATGAGAGGATAATGGTATTTGTGCTTTTGCACTAAAAAATTAACAGATCTCGAACTGTCATTAGCAGTTTATTTTAAAGAATTAGCCGTTTATTTTAAAGAATTAGTTTATTGTAAAGAATTTTGAAATGTATGGCAGGAAGGGACACCTGAATTCACCGGTCATCACTGCCCTTTTAGAGTAGCATAAAAAGTTAATTTTGCTTTTAGGGCTCCCAAAATAAACCTACTCTTTATATCACTGAAAGATAAGTCCGACAATGAATCAACTATGCATTTGAGTCCAGGAAGGTGACTTTAACTTTAATGCTTTTAGAAACAAATAAAAAAATGTCTCGGAACAGTTGAAGATAATGTTCTTTGATAAGAAGTCCATGATGGAATTGAATATTATTATGACCTTTTTTTTTTTTTTTTTTTCTTTAGAGCATTTTTATTATTCTATTTATTTATTTATTTATTTATTTATTAAATCCATTTGGCACAGGATTTGTTATAGTTGGGATAAGATTAAAAGATGAAAATAGCTATTGATTGAAAATAAGTAAAAGCCTCAGCATTTCATAGAAGTGTTAAAAAAAAAAGTCTTGTGCCAACTGTCATTATGGAATAAAATGTTATTCAAGAAGAATAGTAAAGCCATTCAAAATGGTCACTAAAAATATTCTTGTTCTGATTTGGCCCATTGCAAATTTGTTGAGCATCTTTTTAAGATGTGTTTATGAACAAAGAAGGTTGAATCCATTCACAATGGCTACTAAGGATATTCTATTGAGTTGAATCATAAATAACTTCCATTTCAATAAAACATAGTTTATTAAATAATTTAACAATGAATTTCAATCAGTAGTATATTCACCATTTATCAGGTAGCGTATTGATTCCTCTCAAGTAAAATTCAGCTGGTTTTGAGTGCAAGCATTTTCACTTGATCTTCTTGAGAAATTTTTTGTCATTCAAAACATTCAGTAGACAATAAAAAAAGATGGAAATCACTTGGTGCAAGATCTGATGAGTATTGTCCATGGAATTGAACAGATCAACCTAAATCCAATATTTTTTCCTGTGTGGTTTTTTCTGAATGTGACCTTGTGTTATCATAGAGAAGCACAACATTTCTATTGACAAGTGCAGAGCATTTTTCTTAGATTTTCATGCACACATTGCCACTGTTGAAAGTATAAGTCTGCATTGAGTGTCCATTTGTGGTTTAAAAACTCAAAATGAATAATGCCATGGTGATCTCACCATAACTTTTTTTCTATGAAGCTCCACTTTTGGGGTAGGCTGCAGAAATTGATCCTTGTTGATACACTGCCTTTTGCATAAAAAATTGTCATAAAAGATCCATTTTTTTTTTTTTTTTTTTTTTTTTTTTTTAATTCCCTGTAATGATATTCTTGAGAAACAGTTAATTTCTTTGCCTTGAAAGAAGGGTTACTGCTATGGATATGCAATCTTAGTTCTTCTTCATATGAAGAGTAAGAAGAAGCCAAATGCCTATATTTCTCACATTTTCTATTTCTTTCAAGTGGTGGCAGATTATGGATTGGAATGTGTTAAGGTCAAGGTTATTCTCAAGTGATTTTGTTCGGATTGCATTTCACTAATTTTTTTAAAGCATCTTGATAAATGTCTAATGAGCATCCTGGTCTGGGTTCATCCTTTTAAGATGTGTATGAACAAGGAAGGTAGTTTGAAAAGAGGAACGGTTTAATATCATATATAAAGCATTCCTAGGATAAAATTACAATTAGAATTTTTGTCCTTGAAGCAAAATAAACTTGAAGTTTTACACCTAAAAATAGAAGCTTTTGTCAGTATTTATCTACCCAACCTCTCCATCATGAGCAGGCTTTGACAAGAGGTCAGTACAACTGGTTAAATTTTTAAAGTTCATTTTATTTTAGTCATTCTTTGTCATGTATTTAGATTTTTATGGGCACAGATACTACACTCTTATCCTAGGCAGAAGGTAAGAAAGAAAGAAAAAATGAAACAAGAAAAGTTACTGTTCATTAAAACAATAGGTTCCAGTTCTGAAAACCAATGTCCATTCTCGTCTGTAAAAATTAATTTTTGTTGGAATTGATTCTTTGATTGTATTCCTACATAAAATTCTCGTTTGTCAATTTGTGATCGTGCGAGCCATGTGAATTGTGAAGCCTTCTATTCACAAGGTAATTTTACATCCCTCAAACTGATTTGTTCATCTGCAGACTTGTTTATTGACCATCTGCTGCTGCTAAGAACTAACAATCATTAAATATTAATTCCCAATATCATCTAATATTTATGCAAAGGACAATGATCCCCTAACATGGCTATATCTGTGTACAAATTACCATTCATTATCTATGGCTTTGATATAATGTCAGAGGCGGCACTACTTGTATTTATTTAATTGATTTATCTATTGTACTGGACAGATTACATGTTTAAAGTTACATCCTTTGTTATTTTATTTGACCTGATCTAAAATAATTTATTAGTTAAATTCTAGGGGAGATAACTTGGATACACTTGATTAGGTATTTATATATATGCGCTTGTATTATAATGATTATTGATGTAAGAAACGGACTCTGAATCAAGTTTGAATCCTGAAAGAGGCTATTAATGTTTAACATAGTGCTAATATCCTTTGAAAAGGCATAAATCCTTTTCTCTTCCCAGCCTTTTGGTAAATAATAAAGAAGACTGAACTCTTTAGCCTTGATAAGGTAACTGGTATAAGAGAAGGAAAAATCCTAGGAGTGTTGTTTGTAGAATCTATGTGACACAAGTGCTTTGTCTGTGTGTGTATGTTTTGTTTTTTTTCCTCAGCTCCAAAATGTGTGGCTAGTCCTGTAAGCCTTCACCACTATAAACAAATCTCTTGTGGAAGCATTCTAGTGGTCGAGAATATATTTTAACCGAACTTAAAGACACTCAGAGGAAATGAGAGAGCCTTTTCTTTCTTCCATTTTTTTTTTTTTTTTTTTTTTTTTTTTTTTTTAAATTTGAGAATCTTGGTTGGTTCTTATTTTGACCCCATTGTCTACACTAAAGTAAAACTGATATGATGAACATTTCTACCAGTAATGATATAACAAAAAAAAAACCTATACATACACACACACACACACACACACACATATATATATATATATATAATTGGGATTTGAGGGGTTTTTTTTAAATTTTACCTACCAACTCTCATGGAAACTTTGGGAAATAATGCAACAGAAATAAGGCTTATTGCAAAAAAAAAAACATCGTTTTCAAATTCACTATAACAGGCTTTTGAGATATGAATTACAAAGTTGTAATTTGTAGAAGTAAGGATATGCCAAACCTTCAATTGTTAGCATATCAGGCTACTGGTTCTTTACAATTCCCTCAAATGCCGAGCATCTGAATTATCTTTTTGGACTTTTTCAAATTCTCATTTTCATGGGAAGTCTTAGCTAGTGAGTCTATAATATGTTGCCCATGGCAACAACAAAAGTAGGTGAGATTTGTGGTTGTTAACCAGCTTTTCTCCGTCCTCCCCACAAAAAGGTAACTGATATAAGAGTATACAAAAGTAACAAGCTGAAATACTAATTAAAGTAACATATAATGTACTTTTGGTATAATGATAATTGTTGGAAGAACTGGACATGGCAACTAGAGTTCCAATCATAGACACTACTGTTTGCATTTCACATAACGCTAATACCATTGGGGAAAGTTTTACATCAAATTCTCCTTCCAGCTCCAGGTAAATAGTTGAACAGATTGGGGTCTTCAGTCTTGGTATGCCAACTGGTCAAATAGAAGAAAAACTTTCAATTTAAACCTGTTAAAAACTGACCTATTTATCTTTTTAACCAGTTGATAGATTTTTCAAACTAATACATTTTAATAAGCAGAGTACACAATATAATTTGAATGGTTTTATTTATGGTTTGGTTTGGTTTTCTGGCATATCAACCCTTGCTGCTTATTTAATTCCAAATCTTGTTTTTACATATATTAAATATATGATTTGTAAACACATTTTGTAGATACATGCAGTTGAATGATCAAACAGCTCTATTTCTAACAATTCAATTTAGCATAAGTCAGCAAAGTTATAAGATTTCAAGTATTGCTGTGTATCACTAACAATTCAATTAAACATCAGTCATTTGTTTACACCATTGAATCATTAAACAGTTCTATTTAAAACAGTTCAGTTTCACATAAGTCATTTGTTTGCACTCAGTTTAAATGTCAAACAGTTCTATTTGACCCATAGATAGGGCCCTATCAGGTACTACCACTCTGAGCCAGAGCGGACCTGGGAGCAATGGCAATGAAAGGGTACTTAACATTCCCCAAGTCTTCAAGACAGGAGCCTCGCCATCAGATTGTTTGATGTCATATCAGGACACTGGTTGGGGGTGGGTCTTACCCCTCTGCAGAGATGCAGTCAGTCTATTCTACAGCTCTAGCTGGCTAGGTTGGGCTTTATTTATGTTATCACTATCTGTTTTGTAAAAAAAAAAATAAGAATATAATTTATAAACATATTTAGTCGCAAAAATGAGAGTCAATGTGTTAATGTAATTTAAAATCATTTAGAACATTATCTTGAGCAGAGTTATTTGACTCGGAGGCAATTATAACAGTTACTATTTGTCTGTGTAACTGAGAGTAGTGGCTATAAAAAAGTGACTACACACTCCCTAGAGCACCAATAACTGGAACTTCACCATCAAATGCAGTTTAGTGCCAATAATTATGATACTTTTTTTCCCCTACTCATCAGTGTCATATTCTAGACATTTGACGTATTCAACATGGTGATGATAACAACCAATATAAGGATACTAGTCAAAATAGATCCTGTGCATAAGGATGTTTCCTCATCTCAGAAATTCAAACAGAAGTTATTTATTGATCCTCATCACTTTTGTCAGGAACAAGGCCAAATATTAAAATAATTGTGAATAGGAAGACAGTGATTTGCCAAACTTTTTAATGGGGAGGGCCCATATATGTTTAAAACCAACATTTGAATATCTAGTTTTTTTTTTTCTTAAATTCAAACATAAACCATTGATGTCAATGTGAGGAAAATACAACTACCTCAGCCGTCAACAGGTTCTTTTATTTTATATTTTTCAACTTAGCATTTTAATAGTTTTAGATAGTTTTGAATTTCTTATTTGTTGTATTACTGGTGTCTGTGTAAGATTTTCACGTTTCAGGAAGAAAAATTGAAATATCCTGTACATCTCAAATGATATTAAATTTTTTGAACCTGTATGTGACCATAATCCAACAAAAACGCCACCTCATACCAAGATTTTGATTAGAGCAATACACTTAAAATGCTCTAATAAAACTCAGCCCAACAGACTGGGATTGTAGCACTTGCTGACTGCATCTCTGCAGAGAGGTAAGACCACTCAAACGAGTGCCCTTGATCTGACATTAAACTATCTGATGGTGAGGCTCCATCTCAGGAGCCTTGAAAAATGTAGAGTACTCCTTCAATGCCATTGCTTCGAGGTCCACTCTGAGCTCAAGTAGTAGTACCTGTTAAGGTCCCATCTATGGATTAAATGGAAATATGTAATCACTTTCTAAACTTGAAACCATTTGTGTGCCAAAAAAGATTTCTGACGGTAAATTGAATTATTCATATTATATAGCAAATCTTGGAATGGTTTAACTATGTGGAAATAAACCTATTAGTGTTGGGTGGCAGTGCTTGAGGCC
This sequence comes from Sepioteuthis lessoniana, assembly GCA_963585895.1. NCBI lineage: Eukaryota > Metazoa > Mollusca > Cephalopoda > Myopsida > Loliginidae > Sepioteuthis > Sepioteuthis lessoniana. The sequence continues at coordinate 91,242,130 of OY757927.1, forward strand.
ATTTAACTGTGTGCAAACTATTTGTTTACAAATCATTTATTCAGTGTATATATATGTTTAACAATATTTGGGTTAATATACCATAAAACACTATCAACTAACATCTAATAAAGCAATTTCCAGTTCAACTTGCAATTGAATGGTAAATTTGTGTCACGTGTTCACAATGAATGTAAATTTTTTTTTTTTATAAACCAAATTCACACTGTAATGGAGATAATCAGGAAATTCTTTATTTCTTTCTAAGTCGATAATTTCAAGAACTGCTGTTATCATCAGAAATCAATAAGTTTATAGTTGTCTATATATGACTAACTGGACATTCGCATAATGTTTAGTGTTTGCCAATGGCCTGGGAGACCTGGGTTCAATCCCCGGTCGAGTCGTACCAAAGACTTAAAAAATGGTACTTGATGCTTCCTTGCTTAACACTCAGCATTATAAGGTATGGCTCCAGGGTAGTGGAGCAATTCAGGGGAAGGAGTAGTGCCCTCCCCTACAACTTGGTATAGTAGCTATTGAAAAGGGAGCCTTTGGGTCACCCTCAACTACAGTTGCCAATTTTACTTGCTTATATATGACTAAAAATTTTTTCACTAGTCTTGGTTTGGCCATGGGAGTGCTACTTGTGTAACAATGCTTGGGTATGAATAGTCTGAGGGAGCCCATCCTTCTCTAGATCTACAATTGGTTTGAATTCAGTTTTCCTTCTCCTTGACTGGTTGCCATACCAAGGTTAAAGAACACAGTCTGCTCTACTATTTATTCATAGCTGGCAAAGAGAAGATTTGGATTCATACTTTTCTCTGGGAAATGAGTGTTATGTGAAATGCAGCTAGCATTTTACAAGATTTGAACTCTGATAGCTGTGTCTACTTCCTACAAGGAAGGATGTTACACCATGAGTACCTCTTCTTCTCCCTTCCAATTCAAAATGCAATAAATCTAAGCTGAAAGAAAAAAAACAACTTCTTGGTTGAGTCAGAAGTTTTGCAATATTTTGACACAGGCTAGTTTGTGCCTGGAGCAGTTTAACCCATGAAAGGTACCCATTGTGGTTGGTAGTATTGTGGTAGTTAGTGTGCTGACATGTTGTGCATTGCTTCACTTTGTGATTTGAAAGGCACACATTTGAACATGCAATATAGTCTAATTTGGGAACTTGTTTTTTTTTTTTTTTTTTTTTTTTTTTTTTTTTTTTTTTTGCATGCTTGAACTGGGTCATAATACCACAAAAGTGACTAAAAACATTTGTTGTGGGAAAGGTGAAGCCACAGTTGATCATGATACAAAAACCAGATGATTCAAGAGTATTTTGCTAGTATTGTAAGAAGTTCTATGATCAGGCAAGGTCAGGTAGGCTTGAAATGGAGGATTTAGAGCTTGTGCTCTGAGCCGTTGAGGCAAGTCTAGCAAGTAGCACCTGTAGAGTATTAGGCAATCCCAACATCTTTGCAATCCAGTGTAGTTTGTCACCTTCATGACCTCAGCAAAAGGTATCTAGAACTGCTGAACTGTGTCAAAACATTGTGGAACTTTTGACTCACCCTAATAAAATAATAAATATGTTAGTAACAATTGACTTTTTGATGTTCTTACTGTTAATATTAGCCACTTGAACCTGGGCAGCACTTAATCACCTTGCTTCTAATCATAAAGTATTAAAATCAACCAGTTTCAACTCTTGTGTTGATTGTTAATAATTGCTGAGTAGCAATTACTGTTAACACTATCATTATTTACAAATAACATTTCACTTAAAAAAAACAAAACATGTTTTGTTAAAGTACTTAATTAGAGAGAGAGAAAAAAAAAGGTTGCTGATGTTATGACATTGAGATTCTCTTGCTCTGGAGATAACTAAAACTAATTGATGAGGATGGCTGTTAGGTTAAAAAAAATCCTTGATGGTTCACTGGTTAATAAGGGAGGTGAATGATCATGTCTTCTCAAATTACCACTTGCTTGACTTGTATCACTATATAAGTTAGACAGGCATCTTAACATATGGTAGATTTCTTGGAAGCACTTCACTGGAGTTGGTCTGCTACATGATGAGAGAACTAATTAACCAAATGCTGCATTGATATCATCTTAGTTTTGTACCAGTGATTTGTTGGTTAAAGGGTATCTAATTATCTGGTAGTTGATATAATCCCTCTTTGGGATAGGGCATTATAATGAATGAATAAATTTTAAAATAATGGCATTTCATGTTTTGGTTACAGGTAAAAAAAACAAAACAAAAAAAAAACTCTTGGTCTTTCATAGCTTGGAAAATTATTGAACTCAATTTCAGATGACTGTCCACCAGGTAGCACCCTCTTCCATTGTGTGAAAAGTGTGAGTATCAAGATTAATGCCTTGGGTGCTTCTTTTGAGGAATCTCAGTGGAACTATTTTTTTTGCACCATTCACAAGTGAGAGAGTTCTTGTATTAAATGTGACTTTGTATCACATATTGTCCTGGTTGGGAGATAAAGACATTTACTGGTTCAGTATGAGAGACAGGTGATGTGACAGGGAAGAATCAATAAAAAAATATCCTGTGCAGAGGATGGAAACAATCTGTCCTTGTCAATTGAATTATGGGTTTGATTCAAAATTGCTCAAAGGTTATCAACTATGTTATACTTGATAATGGTTGGTAACTACAATGACTGATTATAATATCAATGAAAATGTGAATAC
>OY757927.1:91245020-91562520 GCA_963585895.1 Sepioteuthis lessoniana
TGAAAATGTGAATACCAGTCAGATTACATGTGTATAATAACAGGTTCCTGGTTCAAATCCTAGTTTGGGTGTTAAATAGTATTTGATATAAATATTTTTAGCTGTTTTATCTGAAGATATTTTCTCAAATGGCAGTGATCATTTCTACCTCAAATAAATTTCCACTCTGCAATGATTGGATTTGGTTTAAATCAAAGAAATGAGATTCTTTATTTGATTTAGACAACTTGCATTCAGCTCTAATATGTTTCTTCAATATATAATCATAGGCACTAATGAAACTTTTTCTTTTTTTTATGTTTGTGTAAGTGACTCTTGTACATACATTATGTAACTAGGTCCTTAGTATTATCATAGCTTGTGTATAATATATATATACATCTGGAGAAAAATTGAAAAACAAAATAATCCAAAGTGAAGAATTTTTTTTCTCCTCTTCTCTTTCTTTTTCTCTCTTCTGTTCTTTTCTTCTCTCTATTCCCTCTTATCTTTCTTCCCGTTCTTTTTCAGTTCTTTTCAATCTATTGTATCTCTTGATGGATTCATTTGTTTTACATCATTGCCTTACACAGTCAAGTGATATTTTTGAAATATGAATACTGATTTACTGATCAGATGGTCAGCATGCTCTCCTTTTCTCTGTATATATATATATATATATATATATATATATATATAGTCTTCTCCCTTGTTTGGTATCGGTGATCTAACAGCACTTCATAACATCTTTTCTAAGTCCTGATGATGGTTTATTGAAAGAAAGTATTGTTTTTTATTGTATATAAAATCCCCTTCATGAAAAAAAAAATCTTCCATATCTTATCTGTGAAATGGAGGCATCTGGTGTTTACCCTGTTATCCATTATTGGTACTTCAATTAGCTTCACAAAGCTGCAATATTAAATGCAAATAGTTGGGCCGCTAGGTTTAAATACCATTTTTCATAATGAAACTCAGTTTTCTAAAGAATGCTACAATTAAATTAGATTTTTACTATCTATGTAGATTTAACTGTTACTGTGCTATATATATATATATATATATATATATATATATATATATATATATAGTATTACCCATAAATAAGTAGGCTGCTGTCATTCTTTTTAAACAAAAAATACCAGGATCTTATTTCTAGGGGATATTATACAATCCAAAATATTATTAGGTATTATTTGTTACCAAGCTCTACAACAAAAAATATGAATATGTAGCTGTCCAAAGTTCACCATTTGTGTGCGCATCGTTTTATTTTGGTTATGTTTTGAATTTTATAGTTTAGTTATAAATAATACCTAATAATATCCATTACCAGCCATTGGCCTAATGAATAGAGTGTTTGCCAATGCTCTGGGAGATCATGGTTCAATCCTAGGTCGAGTCATACCAAAGACTCAAAAAATGGTTCTTGGTGCCGCCTTGCTTAACACTCGACATCATAAGGTAAGGATCAAGGGTAAAGTGGAGCAATCCAATGAATGGAGTAGTGCCCCTACACCTTGGTGTAGTAGCTATTGAAAAGGGAGCCTTTGGGTCACCCTCAACTAAGGTTGACAACTTTATGACTAATAAATACAATCAATAATTTTAGTTTAGAAGAAAAATAACTTTATAAAAAGTTGATAGTGGAGTACTTATTTATGGGTGAGATTTTGTGTGTAATATATATATATATATATATATATATATATATATATAAAGAAAAAACAAAACCGGTCACATTAGGATTATAAATTTATTTCCATCCTGTTCACCCTCTTCTCTCCCCTTCCCACTCTTCTGTCTTGTGCTATTCTGATTTATTTATCCATTAGATCTGAAGAAGTCCTGTTAATTTTTTTTTCGTGTTTTTTGATTTTATCAAAAACCCATCACAGTATGGAAATAAATTTATAATCCTAATGTGACTGTTTGTTGTTTTTTTCTTAAAGAAATTATTGCACTGTAATGTCAGTTACATTGAGCTCTTTACCAGGAAAATTTAAATGTTCACTGTTGAATTTTTTTTTTGTCCTGATGGAATTCCTCCAAACTCCGGTTTAACTGGACTAATATATATATATATATATATATATATATATATATATATATATATATATATCCATTTCAATGAAAGAAAATGGATAGTTACTAAGTTGGAGACTCAACTCATCAGATGGTTTCATACAGAATAAAATCATTAACTATTTAATCAAATATTCAAAGTTTTTTTTTTTTTTTTTTTTTTTTTTTGTCTCATTTGTGTAGTTAAATCCATGCTGTTAAAATTTTGTTTTTCACAAATAATGCTCTATGGATGATCTGTCTCCATTTCTTTAAACATTCACTTTTGGACTTGTTTTTCCTTCAGAATGAATTATAAGAATTAAGACAAGTTTTGTTGAATTAGAATGATTCTTTAATCAGCTGATTAGGTTGGTTGGTTGGTTTCTTAGTTTAATGGCATATCAACCTTTGTAGGTTATTTAATGCCAAAGCTATTCTCCTTGAAGAACGGTAGTGGTACTATTTAACCCATAGCTGGGAGGATAAGGGGGTTCATACCTTTCCCAAGGGTATTTGTCTGAAAGTGAACATAATAGTGCGACTAGAGTACAAACTCACTTACTACGATTCTGCAGTCCATCGCTTTAACCATTACACCACGAGGAGGACCCCCCCCCAGCTGATTAGGAAAAAGTAATCAACATGTGTAGGTTATTGAATAAAATCTAATATCAGTTTAAACAAAACAAAAATGACCCAATGAAAAATGTAAACTAAGAATAATTATCCTTTTCCCCAAAATTTGTGAAGGTCAAGAAATTCATTAAATGGGGGAACTGCAGTTAATGTTTTATTTTAAAATAGATATATTAAGGTAAGTCGATTAATCATATATATAGTCAGTCAAATGAAAAACATAAAAGTATAGATAATTAATTGACTCTCCCCCATAATTATATATAAATTTAGGATAGAGTAAACATAGTTAACGGAGTTACTGAAATATCAATTTCTCACTGAGGCAATTGTCAAACCAATTTTTGGTCCAACAATGGCATCGATGAGACACTGACTCTTACCAAGCACCATTTATTCGGTGTCTTTGCTATCCTAAGTTAGATAGATGTGCTCTATCACTGATATTGAGCACTCTCTATCTATTCATATAGCAAACTATATTACTGTTATTTTATGGCTGTGTGAAGTCCAGAGATGTAAAGTCAAGAGTTAGCAAAAACAAAGTTGAGAATCACTGGCGTAATGTTCTGCTATGTTGTTTTGCATGATGCCTTCACAAGTTTAATGAGGGCTAAAATTTCTATAACAAGAACAATGATGGCTTACAGTCAAATCACTCAGAAAGTTCCACTGAATTTAAGCAGCAATATTCCTGTTTAGTATTGAGATGGGTAACCATTAATTAACAGTTGGTATTGTAAGCAATTTTTTGGCATAAAATAATACTAGATAGGTTGGCATGCCATTAAAATCTATCAAGTGTTTGCGGTATCTATTCACAGCTAAACTGTTCTATTGGAATCAAAGATGAGGATATTAGTCCAACTAATATCTAAAGTAAAAAGAGTTTTTTTTTTTTTTTTTTTTTGGTCAATGTGAGACACAGGTTTGCTTGAGTGAGTGTCCACTCACTAATAATCAGTTTTAGCTTTAGTCTATTTGTGGTATACTAACACTGAACTCTGTCAAAATAAAGCCAAGATAAACACATTTGTAGATAGAAAGAACTTGTAACTTTTTATATAACTGATATACATACCTATGTTATTATAAAAGAAAGAATATAGAAATAAGTTTTAACAAGTAGAAATATACATGTTCCATAGAAAGAGTAGAAAAATGGAAAAAAAGTAAGAGACATGTGACTTTAGGAAGATTTGATGTATCTTTTTTTTAAAAGAATAGAGGCAAAACAGATTGAGTTTCTGTGACTGTTATGTGATACTTTGTGAAACACCCAACACACACATCCATTCTCTAAGATACATAATTATTTATTGTAGCCCTACAAAAGCAGCGACATACCTACTTTATGTAAAATATGAATGTGTCCATGGTGTAGTGTTTGTCATTGTAGGAAGTAGACATGACACATTCAAATCCTGGACGAGGCCAATTGCATTTTAAACAGCACTTATACCTTGGGAAAGGTATAAATCTAAGCTCCAGCTATGGTTAAATCGTAGGGCAGACTGAGTTCTTTAGCCTTGGTTAAGCAACCAGTCTCAGAGGAGGAAAACTCTGAATTCAAACCTGTTAAACTCCACTTAAAAATTGACCAAGTGTCACATCCTACCTATGCAAAGGGGTTGGGTAAATCCATGCTGTATGTAATGTTAACCATGACAGTTAATTCTTAATCAAGATGATAAAATCTTGCACATCAACAAAATTTCAGATTGATTTTTATTCATCAACTTAAGGTTTTAAATAAAGTTAAAAGTATATTATTTAGAAAGTTTTTTTTAAATTTCAAATGAAAAAGTTAGTCAAATGCTCAATTTGATAAATGGCTTTCTACTATAATGTTGTTGCAGGCTCCCTGCCACTAGTGAACCTGGTGTCAAGCTTTGTGACTGACAAGAAGAGGTTGATCTCCAGAACTCTTATTATGGGTGCAATAAATTGTTACACACAAGGATTTTTTTAAAAGGATCAGTCAATTATTAATCATCAGACGAAAAGTAATGACCTAAATTTCAGAACAAGCAAAACTCCTCTCCCCCCTCATTGCAGGAGAGGAGCTATGATTTAGTAATTTCTTCAACTCAAAAATCCCACTTCACATCTGCCTGATTTGAAATTGCTTTTCAGGGAGGTTGAAATGCAGTAATATAGTGAGTAGTATTTTTTCTGTGACCATATGTCTGACTTTCCTGATGTGAACTCATCATCTCTTTATATCTTCTTAGTCTCTGGCAACTTTTGAGATCCTCAACACCAGAAGAATTTGGAGAAATGGGAGGAAAATGTATTACAGATGAGAACTTTGTCTAATAATCAGATTTGGCTTCCTTGTTGGTTAAGGTGGTGTTTATGAAAGATGATCACCCTGGTTTGAAATTTTAAAGTGTTGATCAAATGAGATTGATTATTCTAATTTTCCATAAATTACCAGCTAAAGGATTGATTTGCTAGAAATGTTTAAGGTAGAAAATGATAAAGTATAAAGGAATGAAAATTTGTCAATCTTGAATGATGAGTAGTTCTCTCCCCACCTTTTTTTTTTTTTTTTTTTTTTTTTTTTTTTTCTGTATCAAAATCATGAATGTTTTGTAGATTGTGAAGTGCTCTGTTGAGAAGGTTTAAACTTTTTTTGTTCTTCATTTTTGTGAGTATGGCTTGCATTAACAGAAATGCAGCAATGAAATGAGAAAATAATGCACAGAAAAAAAAAATTGTTACCATTTCTGCTTTGTCCATCAAAGTATTATAATTTAAAAGCTTAAATATCCATATTTCTTAAGAAAAATAATTGGCAGTATATGAAATCTCATGAAAGGCTGTACCTCTTTAAACCCTTCCCCTAGTACTGGACTTATAAGTTTAGGGTTACCTTGGAGCCTCATTTTTTTTTTTTTAAGATATATTTTTATTTTATCATTGATTTTCATTCTTTAACACTAATTCATCATAAATGGTAGCAATAATGAATGCCTTCTGGAGACAGATATATTTAAGTTTTAATCTAATAATAAAAATATAGAAAGACTAAACAAACTAAATAAGAATCTATATAAACAGATTACTTATCTTAATTTTTATAAAATTTATGTTGGATAGCTTTTAATATTTCAGAATAAAACAATGTTAAAAATCAGTAACAGCAAGTAATTATTCATTCAACTTAGTTTTATTAAAACCAGGATGCAAATTATTCATACCATATAAACTTTTATTTATAACACACATTGCAGGATTTTAAATACATTAATATTGGTTTCACCATTACTGGTTTTTCAGGGACCACCTGACACAAATACCAGGTGGGTGTTATTAGGCTGATCAATTGTTCCTAGGGAATCTTCCTGCTTGATTGGCCAGGGTTTATTGCTTGGTGCTTAAAGTATCCCAAATTGGAGAATGCCAAGGCGATCAAGCATAAGTCTTGATTTGTGTGTGCCCCTTCCCTTGCTTCCATAAAATAACTTCATGTCAAATCTCATCTCCTGTTTTTCCAGAGGCAATCTGGTACAAATGCTGGATAGAGAAGGTTGGGGCAGTTATTAAGCTGATCACTTGTTCCCAGGGGTCCTTTTCCTTAGGTAATAACTGTTTTGGCACTTGAGGTACCTCAAATTGGGGAATGTCAAGGAGATCAAGTATTTTTTTGTAATGACTATGTATGAATCTTGATTTATGCATCCTCCCGCTAAAAATAAAATTTGTATTTTGTATTTTTTTCATTACTTATTATTTTTATTTTTTCATTTTTGTTTTTTCTTTAGATTTTTTTTTTTTTTCTTTTCAGGTTTATCGTGAGAATTTTTGTCTATATTTATTATAATAAAACCAAACGATTAGAAATCAATTATGCCAAACAAATGTATATTAAGGTAAAATTTTAAGATCAGTATTCAAATTAGCCTTTCAATTCCCACTGTAAACTGCCAATTGGTTGTATATATAAATATAATTGCATGTTATAAGTATGTAGGACTACAGTATTGATTGTATAAAACAATTTTATTGATAATTGAGATTTAAATAAGATCATGGAGAGTGTGACATGAATAACTAAGGGAATTGTGACATTGGTGGTGATGTAGTTTCAGTTATAGACACTTATAATTTCCATTATAATAATATATTTTTTTAACACAAAAAAATAATTTTTTTTTTTTTTTTTTTTTTTGAGAAGGACCTCAAATTTCATATAACTTAGAGCCTCAGCAAGTGAAAGTTAGCCTTTGACTTACTCCATATAAAAAACCTGAACAAATCCAAAGTAAGAATTGAAATATTCTTCTCTGATTTGCTCCATGTTTATTTATTTTTTTGTTTTTTGCACAAGCAAATTTTAAAATATTCTTAATATATTTAATAAATTCACAAAAACTTTAATAAACACTAACTTTTAGATCAATGTGTTTTTACATACAAATGCCTAAACAATTCATTGCCAAAAAGAAAAATAAAGAAGAAACCAACAAATTCAAGTTGGATGATTTAAAGAAATTGTTTTTGTATTAGAAGATATTTTGTGGTGAGGTAGAAAACTCCATTTTAGGATTAAAAGCCTTTAACATGAAAATCTGAAAGGGGGATTTTTTTTTCTGCAAAACTGAACCACCAAATATCATTTGCTGTGTCATGCATTCTTTGACTTTTCTTTTTTGTTGTTTTGTTTTTTTGTCTGGTGGTTTGTAGCTGGTTAGTATTTCATTTTCATTTCTTTATAACTTTTTATTAAAAAGAAAATAGTTTCCGCATTATAAATATTGTTTCATTTTCAAACTTCACAGTATGTGTTATATCTTTATATTATCATTCTTTAAAAATGAATGGACATACATATGTTTTTAAAACATTTAAAGTTCAACTTTTAGTGCCTTCCCATTCTCTTTTTTTTTTTTTTTTTTTTTTTTTTCTATAATGCTCTAAAAATGTATGCTTTTCATTTGGCCTAATTGGTAGAGTGTTCGCCTATGGTCAAGGAGACCTGGGTTCAATTACCAGGTCGCGTCATACCGAAGACTTTAAAAATAGTACTTGATACCTCCTTGCTTAACACTCAGCAATATAAGGTATGTATCAAGGGTAAAGTGGAGCAATCTAGGAAAAGGAGTAGCGCCCTCCTCTACACCTCAGTGTAGTAGCTATTGAAAAGGGAGCCTTCTGGTTGCCCTTGACTAAAGGGAGACCACTTTACTTATTGTTTGTGGATAGCATGTAAGGTTCTCTGCTGAAAATAATTTTCTTCCAATCTTATCGGTATTGTCATCAAAATTAGAATTTGACACCAAATTCTCTAAATTTGTTGAGGAAAAACTTGAGGAAGGCTGATAATCATATTGGCTGAAATATTACAAAAATGAAGATAGGTGGAACATAGAATAATAATAATAGTTAATTTTTGAAAACTGACAATTATTCACTTAGTTTTAACTAAATATTTGGAGTCCGTTGTAAAGATTTTGATTTAACATAAAATAATAGAATAAAGGGAAATTAATTATTATAACAATTTATTATATTTAATAGCTTAAAAGATACTCATTTTTCCCAAAAATGTCTCAGGAAATCACCCTCCATTTAAGAACATCAAGGATCAGTTTAGGGTTACTGGCTAGTGAAGTGTGTGATACAGTGACCCTTTAAACTAAACTGCACTTCTGAACTAGGTGACGATTACCTCTACACCAACAAAGACGTCTCTTTTTGAAGATAACAATGTATAACAATACCTCTCAGTACTTCATATAAAATAATGCCAATCAGAAAGAAAATTAAGTGACAATGCTTTACCATGCATGCACCTAAACAAACCCATTAAGTTTTTTTAACGTAGAATATTGGAATTTAATAAGGAGATGAAATTTAAAAAAGGCTACAAATGTCACCTGACATTTTGTGTTTAAACCAGTTGATTTCTTTCTTTAAATGCCTGTTCAAATTGAGGTGCATCTCATAAGCTGTCAAATGTGGTAACTATTTGCTAGGCTTCTTTTCTCCCCCCAGCTTTTGTTTTCTCCGACAATCCTAAACTTTGTTCACTACAGTCCATCCTATTGTCTGAGCTGTATAGTCATTCAATCTATAATACCAGAATGTTGACTGCAGCATAATATTAGCAATTTGAGGCACAGGGTGGTATAAGGCTGATAAAGCCCTTCACCCATAAAGAAATCAATAAACAGTTTTGCCCCTGTACTGTTCAGAAAGGCATGAAAGCACTTTTACCTACACTTTGTCTCTTCTCCAGATAGCATAAGAAATTGTCTTATCACTGACATGTCACAATGGTTAATAAATCGTCAAGTGAGCATTTCAGCAAATCACAATCCTATAACTACTTGTGCAGTGGAAAAATTGATAACTTTGCAATCAACCTAGATGGGTTTTAATAAATTCTATTTTATTGATCTTTTTTTAATAAGGTTTTTAAAAATCAGCTTTTTTTTTTTTCTTTTTTCATGCCTTTTATAGATTTAAAAATTTTTTTATTTTTTATTTTTTTATAAATTACTGAAAAATTAATTAGTTTTATGAATGAAAGTAAATATCTATCTATCTATTTTTTTATTTATTTATTTTTTGTCAAATTTGAATGTCTTAAGGATAACATTATTGATTATGTGATCAGTTTGTTCGTTCACTTGTTATACTTATATTCACTTGTTGTTCCTGATAGTACTACAGAAAATTTTTGGAAATGATCAAGGAAAAAAAAAAATTCCACCATCTTCCATTTCCTGAACACTCACTTGTTAGCAAAAGGCTTTGAATATATTGATTGTATCTTCTTTGGAGAAGTAAGATCTCCCCACCAAAATGGTTATCCTAGGTATCATAAATTGTATCACATTGTGAGGCTCCAGTTCTAATGATCAAGGTAGTGTGGAGTATTGCTTCATTGCGTTTACATCTATGTCCACTCTGAGCTGGAATGGTTGTACTTGTTAGTGTAAAATTTATGAGTCAAATAGATCTGTTTTAAATGTTATTTGTATTCAAGAAGAAAACTTGATGTCATATAAGTGTAGATTATTTGTATTAAGAATAGTTATAATTATCTTAAAAGATTATTGTTAGTTATTATCAAGACCACATAAATGAGTGGAAACAAATTACTATTATCAAATAGAAATAATTCTTTGAAGCGATATATTAGATGGGAATACCATATAAATCATACAACTATGAGCAAATTATTTGTATTAGATAGGAATACTTGATATCATGAAACTGTGCAAATTATTTGTATTTGATAGGAATACTTGAAACTATATAGCTCTGTGCAAAAGACTCTTAAAACAATGACAATAGAAAATGTAAATATAACTGTACAATGAATACAGTTTTCTAACTACTTGGCATGAAATAACCCAGACAGGGTGGTATACCATTAAAATCAATGTGAATACCTCAAAACTTTATGAAGTACCTTGTCCATTTTTAATCAAATTGTTTGGTTTTTGTTAAGTTTTTCTTTATTTTCAAAATTTTTTATTTTTATTTATTTATTTTTAAAGAGAATGAACAATAGGCTACCTCCTCCCCACCCACATCTCTGTTCAAGTTTTTTTGTCTTCAGCTGTTTTTGTTGTTCTGTATTTAGAAATCCTGTCCTGTCATTTCTCTCATCAAAACACAATCCTTCTACTTAATTAACCTCCTTCTTCAGTGAAAACAAAAAAGATTCTAAACAAAAATAAATAAATTTGTTATTTACTCTTTTGTGAATTGAATTTCTTCACAACAGAAAAGACGAATAATTATTAAGAAGGGATTTCTTTCCTTTGGAAATTGTTGGAAACAAAATTTGAAATGTTTAATTCTCAATGGATTTGACCAGTTGCAATGATAGACCAATATTTAGATTGTGTTTTTGCTATACAATTCATTTTGATTTCATAACATTATTATTATCATTATCATTCTTTAATCCAATCAAATAAACAAAAAGGATAAGGCTATTAATAATGGAAATAAACAAAATCCTATTTAATTGTTTTACTATTGGTATGTGTTTGTGTAATGAGATCAATTAGAACATTTTAATTGGTTCTGTTGAAAGATTAACACCTGATTTTTGTATTTAACAATGAGCCGTCTTCTGAGAGTCATATATTTGTATTCATTTATGTAAAGTGTGTGTGTGTGTGTGTGTGTGTGGAGATATATGCATAAAAGAAAAAAACATTTACTTGGATGGATTGGTAACCCCCCCCCCCTTTTTTTCTTTGCTGTTAACTACCTTGATTTATTCCTCTTTTTTTTTTTTTTTTTACTTGATTATCACTGTATTCCTCTGAAGAGACATAAGCCAAAAAATTTCCTCTTTTCAGAACTTATAATGTATGCTCTACTTAAAGCTATTCTTATATATACACACACACACACACACACACAGACTTGTGTGTGTGTGTATATGTACCTTGTTTATAAATGTGTGCACGTATATATATATATATATATATATATATATATATATATATATTAGGGTAGGTTGATTTTTCACTTTTTTTTTAAATATCAAAAAGAATAATGCACTGAAAGTTGTGTATATACCTATTAAATACTCATACCAAAAATTAGATCTGAATCTTCAACGATTTTTTGCTAATTTGGCATGAAAGATTTTGAATAAACACGTACTGAAAAGTCCTCGATTTTGCCAGATTTGGCCTAGATATTGATGTAAAAACCAAACAATTTCAGTATTTAAATTAGGAAATCTTTTATTTTATGGAAATATAATAAATATATTATAACAAAACTTCAAATTGAAAATTGAACCCCTACCCCACCCTGCTTTACCTGTGTCGAATCTAAAATGCTATTATTCAAGCAGTAATATTCGAATATATTGAAAAAAAACTTTTTCCTGATATGAATTGAAATACAACAAATAAACAAATATGGAAAAACAAATAATTGTTTAATAATTTTTAATATATGGAATCAAATAGTTCCATATATGAGCTCTTAGATGAAAACACTGGTCTCAATTGTTGGCACGAAACTTTTGCAAGTATGTGCTCGTGCCTTGCTTCAAAGCCATACACGGATTGAGAAGCCTCCGTTACTAACTTAACTGCCCGTTCCACACCTTGGGAATGTGAAGGGAAATCTGGCAAGTTAATCTTTTCACCAGTTAACAATGAATTCTGTAATTCATTGTCAGAAAAGTTTCGTGTGAGTGGTGGCTCACAGACTCCATCTACTGACAAATCAATTAAATCAGTCCAGTGCACAGCTTTAAAGTTGATCATTGGGATCTTTTAAAATCTTTTCTTGGCTGGCTTCCCTCTTCTGAAAGAATATAAAAAATAATTTGAGTTTAATTTTTAAATGCAATTTGTTCTGCTTTAAAAATATTTGGTGAAATCAGATGTAATCTTTAAAATGTTTCAATAAATTGGCACAAGTACTTCAACCAGTTTTGTATGAATAAATATAAACGTACCTAATGGCCAAAATTCTTTTTATACCCTCTTCTCTCACTTCAGGTTCATCAAATTTCACCATTGAAAATAAAACATTCTCCAGAAGTCATGCCAAGGCATTATATTGGAGGTTTTTTAATGTAATCCTTTGAACCTCAATTGGTTTCTTTCGTATCCTGTCAATTATATTGTGAATATAAATTTGCTGGTGATGGAACTTGTTACTTTTTTTAATATCAAACCAACAAATAGCATAAACATTCCCAATAAAATTTATCAAACTATATAGTTTGGTCGAAAGATTCTGTGGATATGCCCCACGAGTCCATAGGCACATGAGCCTGATGGCCAAAGTTAACCACCTTGCCTGGTTTAATGGACCAATTTTCCACGATGCAAATCTAGGGTCCACCTTACCTCTAGAAATACCAACTGTATATTCATGAGTAGTCTTTGGTCACTACTAAGGCTATCCATATCTTTCATTCCAAAATGAAACTCCAGGGGATTCTCAACAGCTGAAAAAGATTTTTGGGGTAAATTATGGCAATCATTTGCACCTAATTTACCCAATGGACCATTGAATGTTGTGTGGCTTTTTGTGGTGCCATCTAAATGTTTGAATAGAGCTCTAAATGGAAGTTCATTTTGATGTAAGGAGCAACGAATTGTGTGAAGATTTATTTTTATTTTTTTTTTCTAAAAGTGTAACAAGTCCACCTTCACAGCCTGTATTTGCATTCGTGTTGTTAACAAGGACAGCCTTAATAGTGTACCAGTTGCACCAATATCAGGAAGAACCCTGTGAGTCAAATATATACTCTCATTTGGTGTCTCCTTTGTGATTGTCAAGTGGCATTAGGTCCTTTGGCTTTTTTCAGAATTTTACTTCCATTTTCCTCCATTGATTCCTTGTAGTGTGTCTTTTTCCTCCCATCAACTCCAATACAAAGAAGATTCTCCACATTTTCATTATGCTTTTCATAGGCATTTGTTTTCACTTTAGCCTTTGCTCAATTTTACATTTATCCATATAGATATTCTTTATATCTATATTAGGGATAAAAGTGCCAATAGCCCTCAAATCCAAGAGCAAGGCATGGGAAAGGCTGGCTCCAAGATTAGAAGATACATCACCCCTGACTAACTCAAGAGCATACCTTGTAATTTTTGTGAGGTTATAAGGCACTTGGAGAGGACTCTCTAGCTGTTTATAATCCTCTGTTTCATCACTTGGAGAAGATGAGTAAGAATGGGAAGAATCACCCTGAACATATAATGTTGAAGCTATTGGTGGGGATATCTTCATACTTTTTTATTGGCTTTTTGTCAGAGGACAAGTGCAGATGATGTGCTTAGTCTGGCAATTTTCTTTGGTGCATTTGACATTAATATTGTCACAACTTAAAATTGGCAGGTTGCATGAACATGATGATATATCAAAAAATGTATCCAACTTTTCCTTCCAGAATTTTGTTTGGGCAACAGGTAGATGTTTCCTACTATTTGCTTTGCCTTCTGAAAGCATAGAATTTTCACCTTGTTGACAACACTAATTTCCTTTTAACAAAGGCAAACGAGGGTTGACAGCCTTCCAAATATCTATCACGTCCTTTGCTATTAATTTAGAAATACCTAAACAAGAAAGGTGGGGATAAGTGTTCATTAAAAAATAGCTGTATTGAATTATTTGTCGACAAGTTTGTTGCTCAGTTTTATCCAATGGTGATGGTAAACCTGAAAATCTAATTGCACCTTTATTTCGAGTGGAAACTCCAGTGTTTTTTCCTGCCATTTTTAATCAAAATATTTGTAAAAAGAATATATTGTCTGAAAATACATGAAGATGTTTTAAAAAAATTGTTAATAAATTTCGAAATTCATAAAAAAAAAGTAATAATGTTTACTTACCAAACAACAGTATTGTACTGTTTAGTTCCAAAATTAACTCGTAAACCGACTTTTCACTTAAAAAAACACTAAATTTTAAAATATAAATAAATTACAATAATTATAAAATGTTTAAATATTTTAATAGTATGTCTACTTTGCGAAATATATATATTTGCGTTAATTATAAGGATAAAAAACATAAACAAACCGAAGTACTCCGGAGAGATATTTACCACCGGTGAAAGCCGAAAAAATATCCAGTAAATAAAACGATGTTTAGTAAGTCGTTCTTTGTATTTTAAACTATATATTTTAATGTATTTAATTTTTGATTTTGGTCATTTAATTAAACATAATATGAAAATGGATAATAAACTTAAAAATATCAATTATTTAATAAATTTTATTATTTAATTTTCCTTTAGTCTCAGTTTTAATTTTATGGATACAGGTTTCCAGTGTCACCGATATTCCGACTAAAATCACAAAATATTATGTCTTTAAATGCGATTTCGCAAAAAATACAAAATTTTAGAAAAAAATATTTCATGTGGTAATTTCTGACGTTATTTTGCAACTTTCACCGCATTCTTTTTACAGTTCCAAAATCGACCTACCCTTATATATATATATATATACATATATATATATATATATATATATATATATATATATATATATAAGTGTGTATATGTGTTTTTGTGTCTGTGTGTATACATTCTTATATGTATCCATATATATAATATGATTTATTTCCGATGTAAAAAAGATATAAAATGTTAGCCTTAATCCTGCTTTTAATCCCCTTTTCTCATGTGTTGTGATATTGCTTTGCATCATTGAGCGTTAGGAAGGCTTTTTTAAAATTCATATATATGTATAAGTTGTGCTGTGATTTTCCTTTTTCATTCATGCATATTGTCAGTGAACAAAAAAGAAAATAATTATTTTTGTTTCAAAGGAGGAGTGTGTGTTACATGCCAAAACAATTTGACACCTCAAACAATGACACTCATTGCTTGTTCTTCACAATAGGCAGTGAATCTCTTTGAATAAAAAAACCCAAAATAAAACGATGTATTCATGGTGTAAAAGGAGCAGGATGTACAAATATTTTTGATTTGGTTCAAAATCAAAAGTGATTTTCTGTGGGAGGGATTATAAAAACCCCATAAAAGAAACAAAATACTTGTGGGATAATCTATTCAGGCCTTAAATATTCAAGATAATCAGTAAATCCCATTTTATTGCTTCTGCCTATGAGACAAATGTTTATCATTTTAAATTTAAAAATCCTTTAATCCTATTCCCAATGTTTAAATTTTGGATCAAATCATCTAACATGGATGGTGGTTCAGTAGAACATTTTTTTGTTAAGCCATCACTTTTAAATTAAAGGTTAATGTTGTCCTTATTCAAGGAAGTTCAAGGAAAATTTGGTCACATGACCAAATGATTTTGTGAAGAAAAAAAAATTGATTTAATTGGTTTTTTTGTTCAATGGCATGTCAACCTTCAAGGGTTATTTAACGCCAAAGCCATCCCTGTAAAAGAATACTAGTGGTACTATTTAACCTATAATTTTCATTAATAAACAGGATCATAGCTTTCCCAAGGGTATACATATGTTATATAGCCACATATACATATACAACTAGACATGTACATTTACAAATATACACTTACGTGCGGAACATAATCAACACAATGACGACTTCAATGAACAAATGAATATGCTTCTTTATAAAAATATAATCTCTCACACTTTATTCTCTAAAGGGTGATGTTTCTTGTGTATGAGAGATGAGTTGGAGATGGGGACAGACTGATATATTGACCCCAAGTTCTTCTTCGACCATAGCAGCACTTCTTCCTCATCCAGGCTGGGTTGCTCATCCGTGGGTCACTGAGGGCCCAAAGCCCTTTGTCTGCTACTGGCTCTCACTTCGGCATCTTCTCTCCAGCTGACTCGAACCGCCCTGGGCACCTGGTTATATTATTGTTTAATGCCCACCTGCTTCTGCTATTCTTCTGCTTATTTACACAGGTGCATCTCTTGATTGACAGTTCGGTCGAGGGTCAATATATAACGCATAAAATTGTCTCGAAAACCACCTGGGGTGGTTTCCCCATGGTGTTATAGCTTACATGCTGGACTGTGGTCTCAAAGTAAGCAAGTTCAAACTTGAGTTGCACCATTGTATTCAATTTCCAACTAATCAATATTCTATCGATTGAATAGTATCACTCCTGTTCTTCAGGACACGGCAACATGAGTTCAAATTCTGGATGAGACTGATTGCATTTCACATAGCATTAATACCCTTGGGAATGGTATGAATCCAGTTATTCTCCCTCCAGCTATGGGTAAATAGTAGGGCAGACTAGGTTCTTCAGCCTTGGTGAGGCAACTAGTCTAGAAGGAAAACTCTGAATTCAAACCTGTTAAACTCTGCTTAAAATTGACCTTGTGTCATATCCTGCCCAAGTGGAGGGGTTGGTAAATATGATCACTCCTGTTCTACATGGATTGCTTTGGCATTAAATAACCTCTGAAGTTTGATATGTCATTCAACAAAGAAACCATACTCACTGTCGTTATTATCAAGCTACACTGTTTGCACAGATTTTTCCAACTCTCTCCATTCGTCCCTATCATCCATTGCTCATGGTAAGTTTTCTAAATTATGTCCAGTGTCCATACAAAGCTGGTGTAGATACATTCTTGCTGATCGCCCATTACTGGCTAGTCCATGTGTAGAGGTCCATAGATGAATGTCACTTATGAGTTAATCCTTGCTTCTCCAGTAGTGTCCCATATGTCTTGTTCCTCTTAGTTGGATAATTTTAAGTGGCCATACAGCTGTTGTTTCATGGGATGTTGCTTCCTGGATTTGTTAAATATAGCCCATAGCATTCTTATGCAGTTTCCATCTGGGTTTTTCTCAATATGTTTTGTCAGTGTCCATATGGTGTGTCTATACATTAGTACAGCTTGAAAGAAATCCTGTTTTATTTCATTGGATAGATCGGATATCCATATCATCGATAGCAGTCCATACATTTATTAGGTGCATATTAACCTCACTTTCAGTAGATGAGACACTTCTACCGAAGTATGAGAATTTGTCTACTGTTTTTAGAAGACCACCATTTTGAGCAGTGATGGCTCCTTCGCATTTAAAACATAGGTAATCTGTTTTGTTTGTGTTCACATAGAGGCTGATGCTTCCAACTTCATGTTATGCAGAAGGGATTCAGCTTGGGTAGGTATGTTTATAAGAAGCGCCTATCATCTGCCTTTTTGGAATCAAATGCTTTTAGAGAAATCTACAAACAAAAGTGTTGCTACAAAATTTTTGACATGAACTTCTATGATTTGATGGATTGTTAGAACCTGGTATTGTGGATTGATTTCTCCGAAAACTGTTCAGATTTTTCCTGAGAATTTTCTCCGTTCCAGGTTCAATATTGTTGAGAAGCACAGAGCATTATAGACCATAGCCACTATAAAAGTAAGAGTTGAGCTTCTGTAGTTGTTGCTGATTCCGAGGTGAACTTTCTTAGGGAAGGGGAGGATGCAACCTTTTGTCCATCTTTCTATTGTATTTACTTTATATACGGCAGTGCAAAATCTAAAAAGTAAGTCATCAAATTTCCTTGTCTTCTATACTTCTGTGGATTTTTTGTTGGGCCTTGCTGCTTTTCTGCTTTTAATTTTTGTCAGTATTATGTTGAGTTCTTGAGTAAACTGTCCTATTTTTGTAATAGGTTTATCAGTGACTATAGGGGAGTTTCCTAGCAGATTCTTGAAATGTTCTGTTTCCATCTATAGTTGTTCTTCTTGGTTTGCCACTTTGAATTTTACTCTTCAGCTGCTCTTCCTTTTGCTCACTTTATTTACTGTCTGCCATGCTATTCACGATTGTCTATCTTCCATTGAGTTTTTTATTTTATTGATCTGACCTTGAATGTATTCTTTGTTTTCTTTTCATTTGTGTTAGTTCTCTTTGTGGATTCTTAAGTTTCTGTGCATTGGCATTTGTTGGGTTTCTTTTTTATAAAGTAAGGAGGCTATTTTCATGTTATCTTGTTTTTTTCCTAACAAGTAGTAACTTCCATGGAACTCTACATTTGGCTCTTGTTTTGGTTGATATGTATTCTGCTACTGCTTTCATTTGGGTATTAACAAAGTTTTTGCATTTGTCATTCAGAATATGTATTTCAGATTTTTCTTGAAAGGTATTGAATTTCTTAGTTCCCACATATTTATTGTTCATATCTCTTTTGGTAAGTGATAACCAGTCGAAGCTTGTGGTTTTGACTATATCTTATTTCTGCGCAGACTCTGGTGTATCTTTGCTGTTCCAATTCTGTGATTGGAAAATACTCCTTCAAAAAAGGAGTAGGCCACACAGTTCAAAGTATTATTTATCCACTTCTTGTTTATAAGTATATAATCTATCTGTGCTTTAGCATTATTTAGGGAGATTTAGGCTAATAGTTTTCCTGCCTTTTTTGAAATTTCGTATTAAGGCATGTCAATCTATTCTCAAGTGAGAAGTCTATTAGATATTCCTTATTTCTTTTTGGCAAGTGTGTGTGAGCAGAATTTATTATTTTTGCTTTTGCTTATTTGAGCATTCGTGTCTTCACCGATGATTGAAACGTTGTGTTTGAGAATGTGTTGGACAAGGGGAAGATAGCTTGTAGAAGGTGAGGATGTCTGTTTCATCACTGGCATTGGTAGGATTGTAGCAGGAGATGATTGTTGTGCTGGGGTATTGTATTTATCTTTCTTTCTGCATGGGTAGGAGGTGACACAAGGTCAATTATTTTCAAGCAGAGTTTAACAGGTTTGAATTGATTGTCGTGCTGGGGTTGCTGTTAAATTAAGCACACATCATTCTTGGTTGTATTTTCTCAATGCTATTAAGTGGTTTTAGGGCATGAGAACTGAGAAGCATTCCTAACCCTCCTATGATGGCATTGACAGTTTTTCTATGCAGATAATGAGACAAATGTCTATCCATAACTAGTATCACGGTATTTTATTTCTAGTTCACTATGGTAGTATCTATTTTCTTGTATACTTACACTGTCTATATTATGCACTGCTGCAAACGCTGTCAGCACAGCTAGCTAGTCAATTCTATTTAAAGTTCTAATGTTAGATGTCACTATGCTAACTGTTTTTATATCTAAGTAATTTGGATTTGAGTTCTGTGGCTGATTTTTTGAACACTGGGGCCCAAGCGCCAACCATAGCAGGGTGCAAGCTCAAAGCTGGGTCTGTTGAATACACCGATCACATCTCTGTAGAGGGGATTAGACCACCCCCTCAACAAGTGTCTTGGATATGACCTTAAACAATCTGATGGTTAGACTCTAGTAATGCTGGAGCTTTGGGGAATGTGGAATACCCCATCATTGCCATCACTCCCGGGTCCACTTTGGTCTGGAGAGGTAGAACCTGATAGTATCTTATCTATGGGCTAAATAGAACTGTTTGATATTTAAACTGAGTGCAAACAAGTGACTTATGCTAAATTGAATTATTAGAAATAGAACTGTTTGATCCTTTAACTGTGTGTATCTAAAAAATGTGTTTTACAAATTATATATTTAATGTATCTATAAAAACAGGATTTAGCATTAAATAACCAACAACAGTTGATGTGCCATAAAACCAAGCAAACCATCAGCAGAATGTGCCCCCTTATTTTCTTGCAGAATGGGTGATGCAGCACTAGCTGTACTCTGCTTAAAAATTG
Organism: Sepioteuthis lessoniana; assembly: GCA_963585895.1. NCBI lineage: Eukaryota > Metazoa > Mollusca > Cephalopoda > Myopsida > Loliginidae > Sepioteuthis > Sepioteuthis lessoniana. The sequence goes on from OY757927.1 coordinate 91,264,804, forward strand.
ACCCTGTGTTGCATCCTCCATTGTTAGTGGTTGGATAAATACATGGATTTCATATTTTTTTTGTTTGTTTGTTTAGTAATATAGAACAATCTAAATTAGATTGATTCATTTTTTTCTTTTTCTTTTCCATGGCAAATATATCTAATCAACAGTTGGCTTTTTTAGATTATTCTGGCTTAAGTGGCAATCTTTTATCTCAAAAGTCTGCTATCCCTCTTGAATTATTGATATCTTGCTTTTAATGCAAACGGTCAAAAATGGGAATTACCATCCAGTCTTAGATATGCTAACTCTAGGAGTACAAGAAAAACTTAAAAGTTTGCTGGTGACCAATCAGATAAGAACAAGCAGTTACCATGGAAATTAATTATGCCTTGTTTTCATTAGTTGATTTTATTATCTGCTGACAACGTGAAACAATAGTAATTGTCAGCCATGTTTAGATATCCCTTGTCATAAATATGGAAATTATGTTCTTTTTAAATGACACCCAGTTTGTGTGTGAGTGTGTTTTGTTCTCTAATTGGTTCATACAAAGTCTTCTTCTTTTCTTCATTGCATTTGTATAAAAACAAATCAATGAATGTTTAATTCTATCCAATGATCTTTTGGCTTTGTCATTTGCAAGCGGATATCTTTCTTAATGAAAATGGATAATTCTTTATGGTGTTTTTTTCTTATTTTTTTTTAACAAACATCTTGTACAGTGTGTTTGTTTTTTTTTAATTGTGACTTTTTATCCTTTGTTTGTTTCTTGTCAATAAGTGTTATTTCTGTGGGTGTGAACCAATTGGATTTGTGAGCATTCACCAGAGAATGAAAAACTTGTAGTCTTGTCTGAAATCTGCATCTTGCAGTCAAGCTGGATATTTTTCCACCATTCCCCTCGACCGAGTGAGATATTCTTCTACATAAATGTTTCTTATTCAGATCAGACACTGAGTTCAACTCTGGAATTGCTCAGTGCTCATTTCATTTATCCTCTCTAAGTAGCATAATAAACAAATTATTGTATATTGGTTTGCTGAAAATCTGAAAAGCTTTGACAATGTACTGTCAAAGACTGAAAAAGAAAAAGAGCTCTAAAGATTCCTAAACACCAGCAATACTGTTATCCACAAAATAGAATATGCAACTATATATATTGATTTTGTTGTTTTGTTAGGATTAAATACTAACAAATGATATGTGTATTAAGTATTATATAGATTGTTATTGTATATTTTCGTGGATTATTTATTGTAATGGCAACAGTAGATGTCATATAAGATTGCAAATCATCTTTAGCTTATATTGCTTTTCTTGGTTATCATTTTTTCTCTGTTCCATGGAATTTCCATGGTTGTTGTTATTCCATGAATTTTTCAAACTGTTATCCTCAATCTTTAAGATTTGGCATTAAATAACCTACAACAGTTGATATGCCATAAAACCCAACCAACCCTTTACCTAGTCAGCTATGGCTGTAGAATACACAGATTGCACCTCTGCAGAGGATAAAACCCCCCAATGAGTGTCCTGATAGGACACTAAACAATCTGATGGTGAGGTTCCAGTAATGCTGGAGCTTTGGGGAATGTTGAGTACCCCTTCATTGCAATCACTCCCAGGTCCACTCTGGTCCGGAGTGGTAGCACCTGATAGGGTCCTATCTATGGGTCAAATAGAACTAAACTTTGTACTTTTGCTCAACTGAATTGTTTGAAATAGAACTGTTTTTGACATTGAAACTGTACTTATGCTAAACTGAATTGTTTGAAATAGAACTGTTTTGACATTTAACTGTGTATACAAAAACTATACTTGTACTAAACTAAATTAATTGAATTAGAACTGTTTGACTAAACTGAATAGTTTGAAATAGAAATGTTTTTGACAATTAAACTGTGTACTTATGCTAAACTGAATTGTTTGAAATAGAAGTATTTTGATATTTAACTGTGTGTAAACAAAAAACTGTACTTATACTAGACTGAATTGTTTGAGTGTTATATCAAAATGACTTAATTCAGCATTAAATGACCTGAAAAAGGTAGATATGCCGTAAAACAAAACATCCAACCAACCAAACCAATCTTTGTTTGATAATTGTTTAAACTGACACATTCTCTAGCTATTTTCACATGTATGTATTTACCCAACAACTCTCTACCATGTGCAGGATGTGACACAAGGTCAATTTTTAAGTAGAGTAAAGCTAATTTGAATTCCAGTTTTCCTTTTAGACTGGTTGCTTAATCTTGTCTGCTCTACTATTTTCCCCATTGCTGGGAAAGAGGAGAGATTGATTCATGTCTTTCCAAAGGGCATTAGCACAAAGTGAAGTGCAAACAGTCTTGTGCAGGATTTTTGACCTCTGGTCGCTGATTACATTTCCTCTGATAATAACTGTTATACTCCTGACATTTTCTCCATCAATGATGAGATCGATGAATAGAATCCCTTTTTGGTCTTTGTATTGTATGAAATTCTGGGGGGGGTATTTTCATTATTCCATGACTTGTTTGGACTAAATTATTCTCAGTTTTGTTTTGATGACTATATTTTGACAGCTGCATTCTTGAGCCTTCTCAATTAGATTATTTTTTTCTTTTTTGTTTCACCACTCCACTGATCCAAACATCAGAAGTTAATTTGACAATGTTGACTTTTAATTTCCTGTGCAAATTTTTGTTACTTGGATTACGATAAAAGTGATAAAAACTAATACTGAAGATTGCCAGATTCCGAATATACCTGAAGGTAAGCAGAGAGCTGACTGGTTGAAACAGTTTGAAATAACAAATTGACTTTCATGAAAAAAAAAGCCACATATACAGAATGTAGTGTGTGTGTGTGTTTTTGTTTTTTTTTGTTTTTTTTAATGTAAATTAGGATACCAATGGCACAATCAGTGGCACTTGGTGACTGTCAGTTTCTCGCCTGTGGGATCATCATCCCATACTCGCGTAGATCTACATATGCTCTATCACTGATATTGAGCACTCTTTATTTATAAATACACCAAAGTACTTTATATAATCAGGGTGGACCCCTGTTAGTGCTGGCCCAGTCTGCTGGGGCTGCAGAATACACCGACTGCATTTCTACAGAGGGATAAGACTCCCCCCTACGAGTGTCCTGGATTTGACAGTAAACAAATTGATGGTGAGGCTCTAGTAATGCTGGAGCTTTGGGGAATGTGGAGTACCTCTTTATTGCCATCACTCTCAGGTCCACTCTGGTCTGGAATGGTAGCACCTGATTGGGTGCTATGTATGGGTCAAATAGAACTAAACTTTGTACTTATGCTAAACTGAATTGTTTGAAATAAGCCTGTTTTGACATTTAAACTGCGTAATTATGCTAAACTGAAATGTTTTTATATTTAGCTGTGGGTAGATAAAAAAAACTGTACTTATGTTAAACTGAATTGTTTGAAATAGAATTGTTTATATGTATAAAAATGGATTTGGCATTAAATGACCTATAATGGTTGATATGCTATTAAACTGAACATGATGACAGTGGTTTTAAGGCATTGAATGGCTTGATTTTATTTTGTAAGAAAATCAAAAGAGGTTGATCTTATTACAATTAAATAAAAAAAAAAAACAAGAATGATCAGTGCTAGTAAAAGTTGAACCTGGAACAGACTGAGTAAATTCAGGTGAAATTTAATAGAACTGTGTTTCACCCACCTACAATTACAACCCACTGATATTTGACTGACATAAATAATGGGTCTGAAATTGAACATGACCCATAATATTTATCTAAGTTTATCATCCATCAAAATTCCTTTATGATATTAAGAGGTCAGCGGAAGTTTTTATAGGTCAGCTAAGTGGTCTTCCTTAGTGGTCATGTATCAGAATAAGACTACATGACATTGGAAGAAAAAGACAGTACTCTTAAATTAATTGCATTTGATTTGAAATATCCCAAACTGCTCTCTCTCTCTCTCTTATATGAAGTGGGATTGGACTAGCTCATCAGTCTTTGTGGGTTGTAGAAAGTTATAACTAGTTTTTCAGTCTACATAGGTTATCCAGAGTGTCTTTGGCAGATTTTGTCAGCATTATCATCAGTTTCACAAAGAAGGGAGACCTGCTACATGGGCAACTACTGGTTTTGCAAACAAACTTGACTTGATCCGTGCTAAGATCCAGATGTAGACCTATAATCTCACAAGACTGACGGGTGCCATAGCTTCACAATGAGGTGCCTATCTGCATAATGTAAATGTAATACTCTTTTTACAGAGTGTGCAGATACTACATTCTGATCTTTGGTTGAAATATCAGTCACTGAATAAACAACTTTCTTTTTTCCTGTTTTATGCTAATAGTAAATTAAAATGAATGGGAAATGGTAATTAATACCACTCAAAAGGTTAATTAATACCATAGAATGGAAAGAGATTCATTCCAATTCATATGCTTTTTTTGTTTTTTTGCTTTACTGCAAATCAACAAAGGATTTTCAAGTTAACAGCAATTAGGACCCAAGAATTTTTCTCAGTTATCAGATTAGAGAATAACCTAACTATTTGTGATGCTGAGCAAAGAAAGACACGGGGAATGCAAAAAGGGTTGATAGAAAAACATTAATATTCAAGTAACAGAAACAAGATACAAGTGAACCAGGTTAGACAGTAGTTAGTTGATAGGAAGCGGAGAGTCCAGTGGGGTAGTGATTATCCATCCACTACACAAATGGTATCACACATGATTGTGTTATGCGGGTCTGGTGAATTCTGTCTAATGCTCTTGTTGACATGTATTTATGGAGGAGGTGAGTCCATTATGTAGGGAGTACGACACTATTTCATAAACAGATAATTTTTTAAATCCTTATAAAAGTAGGTGATTATTTTTTGTATATTAACACTGAATAGATCAATGAGCAGCCAATATGAAAATGCCTTACATTGAGCTACTGTAAAGATAAATCTACTGCTCTCCCTGTGTATTCTTGGTAACAAAAATATTGTTCTGCCTACAAAAGGATTAACATTAATTTAAAGGAAAATATCTTAATGTCTATGAAAATGCCTTACATTGAGCTACTGTAAAGACGAATCTGCTGTTCTGCCTACAAAAGGATTAACATTAAATTAAAGGAAAATATCTTAATGTCTATAAATCTGTTTTATTTAAATGTTATAATAGTACAGAATCTTTTAAGAAAAGTTTTGAAGAATCTTTTTCAAAATTACAAGAGTCAATTATTATTTGCACTGTACAACTGTTCTAATATTATATCAAAAGTGTTGAGGATTTTTTGACTCGCCCTCGTACATTTTGATAGCAGGATTAATTTTTTTTTCTTTATTTCAATTGCTTTTTTATACAATTCTTAAAGCATCATTAATAAAAAGGTGATAAGGCTTTGATTAGTTTCCCTTTTTTTTTTTTTCACGAAACCTGTTTTAATGTTATGACCTGGGCTAGACTTACCTATTAGATAAATAAGCTATCTTAGGGCCACATATCCACAGGGAAGGGTTGGGGGGCTCATTTTTAAAAATGTATTTTATTAGTAGTTTTTATTCTTCAACACTAATTCATCAAAAATTGTATAAAAAGATGAGCGAAAATATTCCTATTTCTCTTATGTCGTTAATTTTTTTGATTTGTTTTCCGCTTAGGTCGTTGTCGGGGGTAAGTTTTTTTTTTTTTTTTTTTTCTTTTTTTTTTTTTTTGTATAAAAACAAAGATTATTTTTAGATAGTTTATAAAAAAGTCGATATGTTATAAGAGAAACAGTGAAAAAATATTCTGGTGATTTAGCATACTTATTTGTTGAATGAAAATTATTTATATATTCTTTTTTATCATTGATATAAAAATCTTTTAGAGAAGGGCCTCAAATTTCCTATAGCTCAGGATTTCGGCAGGTGAAAGCTCTAGTGAGAGCTGCTTTACTGATTAGACCACAAGACCTTCATGTTGCAATAATTCGCATCTAATCATACAGGTAATCTTTATCTTTCTTGTCCATTGGATCAATGAAGTAACTGTTGTGTCAAGATGGGTTTACTGAAGAAAAGGGGATGTAAGTTCAAGTCTTGCTGGAGGTTTCATTTTTATTTTTGATTTTTATTACTTTCTGATGATTGTAGAATGACCATCTCAGAAGTTGTGTTGATAAAAAAAAAATTAGATATTAGTAAAAAAATTCAAAATGCTTTATTTTTGTTTTAACAAAATATCACTACAACGTTAATGACTCAAAAAAAAATAGATTAAGGTTTTGTATTTGCAACTAAATAGTTGGATATACATTGTAATTGCGAAAGAATCTTGTTTAGGTGTTTTTTTGAATAAATGACTTATTGTAGAAGAATGTACTCTGTTTGTTGTAGAAGAATGTAAAAAAAAATGTTGGCGACCATAGTCTCCCTTTTCAATAGCTACTACACGAAGGTATAGAGGAGGGCACTACTCCTTTCGCTGGATTGTGCCTTTTTACCCTTGATCCATAGCTTATAATGCTGAGTATTAAGCAAGGAGGGATCAAGTATCATATTTCTGAGTCTTTGTATGACTCAACCTGGGATTGAACCCTAGTCTCTTGAGCCACTGGTAAACCCTCTTGTAGAAGAACGTAGTCTGTGTTTGTTGGAAGAATTTCTACATTTAACCATTTAGAATGTCTTTAGGTTTTAGGGAGGATAGTTCAATTGATTAATGAACTTTGCTAAATCCTCCACCATAGTCAGGATTTGACATAAGGTCTATTTTTAAAGATAATTTTACAGTTTAACCCATTTTTGGGGTTTGTGGAGAGAAGGAATGGACTCATGCCTTTCCTATGAGTATTTGTGCAAAGTGAAATATCAACAGCTTCATCCAGGATTTGAACTTGGTTTGCTGAATTCACTTATGATGATGACTGTTAAACCATGAGCTGTAATAACTTTGTTTTTACAGGAATTGCTACAACGTTCTAATTGTGTAAGTTGAACAAATTTTGTCTTGCACATTTTTGCCTATTGGCTTTGACACTTTTAACATTTGATTTACTGATATGAAATTTCAAGAATGAATTTAAAAAAAAAAAAAAATGGTTCTGCATTGATCATATGAGTAAATGACAAACTGAATGAAAGTAACTCTTCATTGCCATGACTCTCAGGTCCACTCTCTTACTCAAAGTAGTAATACATGTTAGCATTCTGTTCACAGGTCAAATAGATCGAGGGAGGGTAGCTTCTGTGGCATGATGGCTAATGTGCCTGTTAGCGTTCCATCTACAGGTCAAATAGATCTTGAGGGAGAGGTAGTTTCTGTGGCATAGAGGCTAATGTGCAAAACTAAAATATTGTAGTGAGCAAATTCAACCTCCAGTCGTGCTATTACATTTGCTTTTAAATTAATACGTTCGTGAAAGGTATGAAACCCACCTTATCCCTCTAGCTATAAGTTAAATAGCACCACTACCACCTTTTTACAAATAAGGCTTTAGCATTAAATAACCCTCAGAGGTTGATATGCCATCAAAGAAAGAAACCAAATTGAATGGTTTTATTAAAATTATTTGTATTTGATAGGAATACTTGATAACATAAAACTGTAAATTATTTCTATAAATAATTACTTGAAGCTATAAGTGTTTACTATGGCTTATTATGATTAGTTACATGAAACCATATAACTGTATGCAGATAAAGGATCACTATTAAATAGAAATAATTACTTGATACCATATCATTATTAAGATTAGATAAGAATACTTTAATGTCATACAACTGTAAATTATTAGTATTAAGAATAGTTACTTAAAACTAATATTGTTTACTCAGGATTATTATTTATTTGAATCCATATAACTATGTACAAGCAAATGACTATTATTAAATGAAAATAATTACTTAAAACCATATAATTTTTAGTATTAGATAGGAATACTTGAAACCCAACAAGTGTGCAAATTATTTGTATTATCATATTTACCAATCCCTCCGCTCGAGCAGGATATGACACGAGGTCAATTTTTAAGCAGAGTTTAACAGGTTTGAATTCAGTTTTCCTTCTCCTAGACTAGTTGCCTTACCAAGGCTGAAGAACCTAGTCTGCCCTACTATTTACCCATAGCTGGAGGAAGAATAATTGGATTCATACCTTTCCCAAGGGTATTAGTGCTATGTAAAATTCAATCAGTCTTGTCCAGGATTTGAAATTATTAGTATTATGAATACTTTTACTTAACTGGACAAATAAACGATTATAGATAGTACAACTTTAAAAATTGCTATAGAAGATTGAAAATATTAGACTTAAACATTTAGAAATTAATCAAAATTTGTCATTAAATAACCAATTGGAAGTTAAACTAAACTAGGTGTTTTAAAATGTATTAGGATTGAAACTGTATTTACCTAGATAGTAATGAACCACGAATGAAACATTAATTTTCTTTAAACGTAAGGTATGTTGAATTTAACACTTACTCCAGTAATTCTTCCATTGGTTGAAGCACCTCAGAAACTCCTTTTAATATGGTATAAAGTTGTTCAATTGCATCTTTTGATGTTCTCTGCATTAAATCTTTTACCCTTGATATGTATTTTCTGTTTAGGAAATAAGAAAAATCTTAAATGGAATTAGATCTGCTAAATATGGAGAATATTTCACTCACAAGATTCTGTTTTTAGGCAAATTGAATAGGGTCTGCTGGTACATTTTCATGGACAATCTGTTACTAATTTGTTAACTGCATATCCAGTCATTTATGATGCATAGAATTATTGGATAACTTAAGACTTCTAAGCAAATGCTGTTTGATGACAGAATATTCACAGTGAAAGAGGAACATGATTATCACTTTGGTCTTACTTTGACCTTGGCGACAATAGACTTCCATGCAGAGGACTAAGCCTTTGTCTTCAGTCATTGTAGCCGGATATCCGTAACTTATGGTTTTTTCCAAAAGTCTGCATCAATTAATGCATACTGAAGTAGCCATAATTACCAGAAACTCCTCCTGCTTTGGCAATAAGACAAGTTGCAGTCACATTTGTTTATCTGCAAATCTTCAGTAAGAACGACTTGAAATAACTCCATTAGAAACGCTCACAAAACTTTCTGATAATTGGAAGCAGAGAGGAGATTGTCTTCTCAATTATTTCAGCATTTCTCTTGGTGGAAAGCTTTCCTGAATGCTTCTAACTTTTAACTAATGTTCTTCCATTCTTGAAGTGACAATACCAGTCAAAGATTTCGGAATAGCTCATTGCTTCATTTACAGAAACTTCTTTTAGTATTTTTGTTCATTTCTTGGCAAAATTGAATGTTGTATTTTCTGTCATGAGAAAATGTCACGTGTTGAGAAAAAAATTAAAATGTGGGCACTGTTGAGCAACAAATGTCTTCACAAGTTTGTGCCAATTTAAAAGAAAAGTCCTGCATTTTGAAAACAGCTTGTAAAATTACTTTTTTATACTTTATGAAAATAAACAAAAAAAAAAAAAAAAACGTCAGTGATGAAACATTTTAAGGAACATAGTGTAGGGAGGAGTGTTTCCATGGCTTTCAAAACAGCACTGGTGCAAAACCTGTTTGTTGATTCCTTTTTTTTTTCTTTTTTTTTGTTGTGAGGGACTTTATCAAGCTTATACCAGCCTGAGCCTCAAAATGCTAATATTATGTTGCAGCCAATATTCCGGTATTATTAATAGGATGACTAACTAACATATCACTCAAGAAGTCCTGGGCCTGACATATACTATTGTATATGTCAGGCCACTAATAAAAAATCCATATGATTTTTATAAAGTATTAACCTTCAAATGGCATGTGTCAAAATTTGAGCCCAATTGGATTATTAGTTTACAAATTACAGTTATTTAAGTGAAGCTAATGTTGCAAATTTTCAAAACAATGGAAAAATCTGAATTTCATGGGTTGATAAAGCATTGCTTTCTGATGTGGGGGAAGTACTATTCAAATAAAGCAATGGCTTGATAAGTGTTATTTGGACACTGCTCCGTCGGAAACAATAGTAAAGAGTTGGTATGCTGACTAGTATGTAGTCGTACAATCACAAATGATGCTGAACATTCAGGTTGCCCAAGTTTGGTAGTTGTCCTGAAAAACACCAAAAAACTCCACAAACTCATTTTAGCCAATCCTAAATTGAAGTTGTGTAAAATAGAAGAGGAGTTGAAGGTATCAGAAGGCAGTGTATTCACCATTTTGCATGAACATTTGTCAATGAGAAAGCTGTGTTCAAAGTGGGTCCAGCATTTCTCTTCCGAGTCTAATCGACAGTCAGTTGAGTGGACTACAGCAAGTGAAAGCCATCCAAAGTGACCAGACACAAACATCAGCAGGCAAGGTTTTGGCCTCCGTACTTAGGAATGCACAAGGTATTTTGTTCATCGATTACCTTGAGAAAACAAGAACCATCAATAGCGAATATTATATAGCATTATTGGCATGTTTTAAGGAGAGATCACCAAAAACAGCCACAAATGAAGAAAAAAAAGTGCTTTTTCACCAAGATAATGTGCCGTGTCACAAATCAATCGCAATGATGGCAAAACTACATGAATTGCACTTAAAACTGCTTCTGGTCCCTAGCGACTACTGGCTGTTTGCAGACCTCAAAACAATGCTCCAAGGAAAGAGGTTTGGCTTCAATGAAGAAGTGATATTGGAAACTGAGGCGTATTTTGAGGTTAAAGATAAACCGTTAAACAAAAAGGCGTCGAATGGTTAGAGAAGTATTGGAATTGGTCTCCTTCTTGGATGATACACTATGTTGATAAATAAAGTCGAATTTTGCCTAAAAGTTGTTTTATTAGTTAGGCCAGGAACTTATTGAGTGATGGGTTATACAGCTCAGATAAGATGAACGGTATTTCTTTTTTTTTTTTTTTTTTTTTTTTTTTTTTTTTTTTGCACATTGACCTTCATGGGTTATTTAATACTAAAAGATGCCTTGTTGAAGAATAGTAGTGGTACTACTTAACTCATAGCTACTGAGGATAAGGAGGTTCATGCCTTTCCCAAGGGTATTAATCTGAAAGGGAACTTAAGAGTTAAGCTGGAGTTTGAACCTGCTGACTATGATATTGCAGTTAAGTACATTAGCCACTGTACCATGTGGACTCTCTTGAACTGTTGTGAACAAAACGTTTAAAAAAGCCTGTCAAATAAGGAACATAGTGTAGGGAGGAGTGTTTCCATAGCTTTCAAAAGACAATAGTAATAAATTCAAAATGAAAATAATTAAAATTGTTATAATATTTAATTTCCTTTTATTCTATCTCATTTATCATTTTAGGTTAAGTAAAACTCTTAACAACTACAAAAGATTCCAAACATTTTTTTTTTTTAAACTGACATAGAATTACTAATTTTTACAGTTTTCTAAAGTTTATTTTGTGTTTTAGACAAATCTTCATTTTTGTAATTTTTCAGCCAATATGCTGAAGAGCAATTTTTTTCTCAAAGTCGAAGCTTTTGGTGAGAATTTCAATGGTTGTTTTTGTTTCCACGTCACTTTTATAAAGACAAAAGAGTTTAGGTTTTTTCTTACTGGTATATCTTGAATCTTAATAACATTATTATTTAGTGAATAATCTGGACTAGTATCTTTATCTTTGTTGTTTTGAATAGTTTCACCTGGCTGTCTTTTGAACCTTCAGTTTTGTTTGAAATTCTGAGCTGAAGAATCATTATTCAATATTTCATGTAAGCTATATATATTTTATTTTTTTGTCATTTTACACTTTCCACCCTCGTATATCTAGTAAACCATAATCATTTTTTTTTCTTCTGTTCTCATCTTGGGTCTGTGTGAAGTTTTATGAATTTCTTTTTTATTTGTTATTTGGTGCTATAGTTACATTGAAAACTTTCATGTGTAGCTGAGATGTGTGTGTTTTGGTTTTTATTGTGGTAAGGAAATCTACAACCATTAGTCATTGAAAGAATTTTGGCTCTTTCTCTCTTGGATATTCTGAATTGTAAGCAAATATTTCTCCAGGTTTAAAGACAAACAGATTTCTTCATTCCTGGAAGCTTCCACGGATGATTTCCTGCTGGATATTAATTAGGTTGAAAGTTGTATGCACACTCAAAGAAATGTTTGGAGGAAAAAGACGTAAGTTTATTTCATTGGGAATGCTTCTGTCAATAGAAACGGACTTTAAGGCATTATTATCATCATCATCATCATAAGTATTTGTGATCTGAAATGGTAGATAAATTAGTGTTAGAGGTGTAAATTGAATGTCTACTAAGAAATGATCTTTGATAGAAACGGATAACTGCTGATGTAAATAATGGATTGTTGTCTTGGAATTGGGAAAGGTAAGTAAAGTTCGTTTCAGTTTTGGGATTTTGTAGGAAAACAAAAAAAAAGAATGTTTAGGTGCTTGTTGGGATGGATAGTTTATGTTTAGAAGAGCAGGACTAACAAAACTCGTAGGTGTTGCCTTTTCAAAATACAAGTATTTACCTTTTTCTTGTGAAAGAATGCCAACACTATTGAAGATATTGATATGCAAGATTACACAAGAATTGACTGATGAACTTTGCTTTGTAGTGGTTAGGGTGGGACGTTAGGAAAATTCAGATTATGTGTCAAAGTACTTATTTCTATTTAAGGGTTTATCTTTCATCCTGTTTACACCTACGCACATGCACACACCCACAATCACAGTTGGATTTATTTTAATTGGTACAAGGTTGCAACCACTATTCATGGCTTTTAAAACTTACTGCTCATTATCACATTCCTTTACTTCACTTCTCTTCTTTCTGGGTATTTGTCTCGTTATTGGTGCTTAGAATACACTGATTGTATTTTAACCTCCCCACCTCCAACTAGAAAATGGGGGACTTGGTGATGACACTAAACTGCATGTGGTGGTGAGGTTCTACTTCTAGGGAATATTGTACCCCTTCATTGCCATTGCTCCTAGCTCCACTCTTTACTAGAATGGTAGTACCTATTAGGGTCCCATCTATGAGTCAAATAAATCTGCTTAAAAATTATTCATATTAAATACTTGATATGGTGTAACCGTGTGCAAAAAAACTTCAAAAAATTTAAAAATATAATGTACTTTGTATGTAATTTCCTAACTTCTAGGCATAAAATAAGCCAAACAGGTTGACATGCTGTTAAAATCAGTCGGCTGTATGATAGATTTGTTTAAAGTTTTTTTTTATTTTCCCTTGTAATTTACAATTGTGGTATGTTTATAGCCTGAAGTATTGAAGAAAGATTATATACAATATGCCAAAACCATCCCTACATAAAATTTAGTGCAAAGATAATGATTCATGGTGTTCTTAATATTAAACTAGAGCTATTTTTAGAATGACCCCTAGGAGTTGTACTACTCTCATTGAAAATCACTGAACCAATCTTGTGATTTGAGGAAATATAATAAATGTGCCATTTTGAAATTCGAAGCTGAACTATTGCCATTATTCATAAGCTTTTTTGTTCTTTTTTTAAGCTTATTTTGGTATCATGACCTTTGTTTTGACAAGTGGGTTTTCCAACCTTCAAGTGTTGGTAATTTTAAACTTTGTGTGTCAGAGAGAAAAAATGTGGTATAAATATAAAGCCAAGAAGTTCAACAGAAACATAATGAACAAAACAACAAAGATAGAGATAATTTTAACTAAGTCATCAAATCCTGAGTACTGAATTTTAAGTAATTTTATTTTCTAATTTCCTGTTTTTTAAAAGATGCAGAGGAAAGTAAGACCTCCTCTCCACCCTCAGTGAGTGCCCTAAATATGATCCTAAACTGCTTTGGATTGTGAAGTTCCAGTCCTGGAGCTATAGAGAATGTGGAGTACCTCTTTGTTACCATTACTCCCAGGTCCACTCAGACCCAGAATGGTAGTACCAGTAAGTGCTCTATTTATGGGTTGAATAGAATTAGTGTTCTGGGTATGACACTAAACTGCACATGATGATGAAACTTTTGAAGCTTTGAAGAATATGGAATACCTCAGCATTGCCATTAATCCCAGAGCTACTCTAATTCCGAATGGTAGTACCAATTAGGGTCCCATCTTTGGGGGGGGGGGGTCAAAAAATCATTTACTATAGTCAAAACAATTTAACTATGTGCAAACAAATAATTAATATAAAATTATTAGTATTAAATAACACTGCTTAAAACCACTTAACTGTGACAAATAGAACTATTAGTGTTTGATAGCAATACTTGAAACCATTTAACTGTGTGAAAAAAAAAAAATTAGCTTTAGCTTGTTTTAAAATATTTATCTACAAACTTTTCACTTAAGAATCATGTGTAAACTAGATTTGGCTTTGAATAACCATCAAGAGTTGATATGCCATTTAGCCAAATAATCTAACCTAAGCAAAAGTTAAGACTTTAAAAAAATATTTTTCTTCTTAAATGATTATTTTTCTAAATGTAATTTATAAAATGGAGAAAATATTTAGGTAGTATATGACAATTAATAAGGGAACCAAAATAACTTTAAGTTCTAGTAGTGATGGGGTTAAATTTTAAAACTCTTTTGAGATATATTGTTGAAATTCTGTCGTATCAGGTCTCTCTTAGTGACAGTGAGTCAGCACTCAGTTACGTTACGCACTGAAGTGAGCTCTCAAGAACTCAGAGGAAAAGGTTTTATGGCCACCGAGGCATTACATTATGCGTAGTTGTCTATTCCTTGGGCAGCGATTGTTCACTAGACCAGTACTGGCTATATCAGTGTAGATATATACTGGCCCATTCAGTGTGGTCGCAGGATCCATATTGAGTTACAGCCCGTTTTATTTTTCATCTGCCAGCTGGATGCTAGACTGGGACTGCCAAGCTGTTAAGTGTTGTTATTATTGTTGTTTGTCAGAGCTGTGACTTCTACATATTTGAAAATCTTGTGGTACGTACAGAATCTAAATATTGCTTTAAAAAGTGAGTGCATGGTGTTAAGAACATTTTAAAATCATAAAAACAAACTAAAATCCTTAAAGAGGGGACCATTTCTTTAGGTTGCTTATCTTCTGAAAATTGTCAGTGACTAGAGGAAATAAGCATGGGATGGTAATCAAAGGAAAATCCAGGTGGGGTGAAGAAAAATACATTGGGGTGGGGAGAAAGGAAAAAAATGACTGTAAGCCAGCAGAATTGGTACTGGTAATAGTGTTTTCTTCTGATGGTCTGAGAAAGTTATCAAAAATCAATGAAGTATAGAATTGCTTTTGGATATACAATTCTGGTTTGTATTTTTATAATAAATAATGCTTCTAAAATAGAAAACTGCTGTTCATTTGTTGATGTCTCCAAAAGGGTAAACACATTGGGACTGTATATGCATGCGCAGGTCTGATTGTCCAATAGATGGCGGCCAATGGCAGAAGTTGAATTATAACTGCTCAGCATTGCAGTGGAGTTGGGAATATGTTGGTTTATTCTGATCTCTAAACATTGGCTAGTAAAGCAAAATCAATTTAATAAAAACCTTAGTCCGTCATGTTTTGATGATCTGCTCCCAACCAAAACTTGTTGATGAATTCCAATTCATAAAAAAGACTTTATTGAAAAATCGTTACCCCAAGGATGTAATCATCAATACCATTAAATATAAATGCCTGCAATTCTCCACCAAACCAAAGTTTGGACCAAAGAGGTGTCTGGTATATCTAAAATTTCTATTCGGTTAAATTGAGATTTGTTCTTTAATCTGTTATTTCCTGATAATCTCAAAGACTGTGTGACTGCTCTCCAAAAAAGTTCTCTCAATTATTGGTTTACATACAAATGCAATGTTTGCTATATAGACTGCAAACCATTATCAGTATCAACTATGCTGGCTTACAGCAATTTTTTTTTTTTTTTCCCCCAATATTTTTCTTCTCCTACCCCTGGATTTTCCTTTGGCTACCATCCAGTGATTACTTCATCTAGTACAAAATTGATTGTCACTGAAGCTTCTCTGAAGAGAAGTGACCGAAAGAAAGGGTCCTTTTTTAAGGATTTTAATTTATGATTTTAAAATGTTCTTAACACCTAACAGTGTGTGTATGTATATATATATATATATATATATATATATATATATATATGAGGCTTTGGTGGTGTAGTGGTTACTGTTGTAGGAAATAGACACAATAGTGACTTGAATTTCATATGATGCTTATACTGTGAGGAAAGGTAGGAATCCAATCATTCACCTTCCAGCTATGGGTGAATAGTAAGGCAGACTGGAATTTTAAACCTTGGTATGGCAATCAGTCTAAGAGAAGGAAAACTATGAATTTAAACCTGTAAAACTCCACTAAAACAAATGACCTTGTGTACCTGCTCATTTAGAGGGGTTGGTATATATATATATATATATATATATATATATATAGACACAGTCAACAGCAATTGGTAATTGTCAGTTTCTTGATAAAGCATCCAATGATCACCAAGCACTGTTGATTGTGTGTCTATGCCCTCTTAACTTAGATATATGCACTAAGGGTAGTCCCACGTGCAAGATATTTTGGGCCACTTTTAATATGTGCAAGGGAGGAACTCGGACAAGGATATTGATGATGTACAAAGCTTTATACTAGAGAAATGACAGACAAAATATGTGAAAAAAAGGTAGAGGACTTGGAGGTTTTATGGGTTACATAAATGCAAAAATTCATGTAGTTGAAGAATACACACAAAAAAGAGCAAAGAAAGACTAATTACAGCAGCCAGTAAGAGAAATGTCATCATAAGGACAGACAGAAAAACAAAAACCAGAAAACAGTTGGGAAGAAAAATAACTGTATCGATGTTTCAAGTGACAAACTGCCGACATTCCACACAAGATGACCTGGACATGGTTAAGAAAAGGAAACCTCAAGAGAGAAACTGAATTCCTTTTAATTGCAGCACAAAATAATGACATCAGGACCAATTATATTAAAGCAAAAATTGATAACCTCTATTTGCTCTTCTGTTGCGTATTATGTGAACTAGCCTAAAAGAATACAAGATTAGGCATAACTAGTTGGGAAAGGTGATCAATTGTGAATTGTGCAAGAGATTGAAATTTGACCATACTACCAAATAGTACATGAACATCCTAGAAAATGTGATGCATATGTCACATGGTCTACCACTGAGAGGAGAGAAATAAGAGATTTCCCCTACCCCTCCGTGTTTGAATTAACAGGCCGCCAAAGACTGACCGTTTAAAGAGGAATAAGGAATGTAGGTCAACTTTGGCCGGCCTGTTAAAGAAAGTAAAGAATGTAGGTCAGGCTATCTGTACCCCGTAACCTCACTCGGGTGGAAGAGATAGTAGTCCCAACGAATCGCCTGACAGGGTGAAGGAAGGAGAAAGAGGCCGAATGATTGGCCAGAACCCTAAAGCGGAAGTAGCCCCCTTTTCGTCAGTGGACATAGGGATAAAGAATATCAGTTTTGAAGACAGAGGTCGCCATGAACAGATGGGCAAATCTCATGCCAAACTCCGGGTGAAGAAGCAGAACCGGGGTTTTCCGGACAGCAGTTGATGTGATAAGATGAATTGAAACTGCCGCCAAAATTCCGGGGAAAAGCGGAAAGAGTTTTGGACAAGAAGAGAACTGATGCCTTCAAGCCAAGCTGTAAAAAAATCCCACTAGCCCTTAAAAGAGAAAATACTCTCAGAAGGAACCTGTCAAAAAGCTAAGTAAAGCTTAAAACTGTTTCTCCCTCCACCCTTCCTAAGTACTGCAATTACATACTCTCTCTCTCAATTTAAAGAAAGAAGGAAGAAAGAAAAGAATAAGGAAGAAAGACATTTGTATATTTGATATTATCCGCTGATAATATAGCCGACACGTTAAATAGGTGTGTCCGCATGTATTAAAAACCTTGTTATATTTTATATCTCTCCTCGTGTCGAAATTTATTCATTGTGTTGTCTGCCTATCAAGTTGTCTATTGTATGTTCCTTTTCAGCTTCATTCGCCTCATGTTATTCTCACTAAATGTCCTACTCGCCCTTTAAGATATTATACGGGAAACTGGAATTGTTGACTACAATAATTAATATTATAATATCTAAACCTAGAGGCCCATATCTTCCATTATCTTAGGGGTAGGAAGAGGTAGTGGTCTGGTGGGTGTGTCTGTCTAGCCCCAAATTAACCCCCACATTATCTGCCAGTTTCTTTATGCCCGAGAAGGGGAATCTTAACTGGAACTTATTTTGCGAGGGATCACGTGCCAGGCTTCCCCGTCTTCACACGTGCGAAAAATAAACTCCCGTCTTGGGATAAATATTTTAGGCCACGTCACACATAGTATTATCTGGGTCTTTAATAGATCGCCTAATCCTGGCCAAAAGGCCAGACATATTGTGAATTAATGGATTGAGTTATAAATGATATACTTATTTTTTATTTATCTATTTTTTGAAGTACGTGAAAACTACAGATTTAAAACTTCCAATATAGTGTAGTAGCTATTGAAAAGGGAGCCTTCTGGTCGCCCTCAACTACGGTCGCCAACTTTACTTTTACTTTACTGAGTGCCAAGTCCAAAGTGGTTTTTAAAATTTTGTCCTAGCAATACATCATTGAGAGATGAATCCAGGCCAGGACGCTCATTAGATCTTGATCAAGATGCTTGAAGAGAATTGGTTGAATGCAGTCAATGGATAAGTACTTGAGAATTAGCACTTGACATACCCCAATCCACAATCTGGTGCCACTTAAAAAAGTGATCAAGCTGGGAATTTGGCTTCCTCATACTCTTAGTGAAAAGATTGCTTATCCATTGTGACATTATCTTTCAAGGCTGAAAAATAACCGATTTTTTAAGAATATCATTGATGAAAAATGGGTCTTTTATGACAATGTTCAACACAAAAAGCAATGTGGATTGACAAAGACGAATCTTTGCAGTTTACCTAAAAGATGGAGTTTCAAGAAAGGAAGGTTATGCTGTTTGTATGATGGGATTACCATGGTATTGTTCATTTCAAGTTTTTAAACTGCAATCAAAAACTCAATGTAGGCAGACTTTCAACAGCTGTGAAATGTGTGCATGAAAAATCTAAGAGAACAACCCACACTCATCAACTGGAGAAACTTTGTGTTGATCCCTGATAAGACAAGGCCACATTCAGCAGGAATCACTCAGGAAAAAATATTGGATTTTAACTGGTCTGTTCTCCTTCACCCAGCATATTTACCAAATACTGAACCTAGTAATTTCCATCTTTTCCTTTCTCAACAAAATGCTCTGAATGACAAAAAAATTTCTCAAAAAGATCAGGTGAAAATGTTTGTAGAAAACCTGGGTTTGAAATCATCTGAATTTTACTTGATAGGAATTAACAAGCTAAATGATAAATGGCAGGAAGTGACTCAAATTAATGGCAAATATACTATTGATTGAAATTAATTCTTCGTTAAATTGTTTATGAATAAATTCTATTTTACTGAAATAGAAATTATTTATGACTCAACCTGTTAACAAAAGGGAAAGAACATGTCATCTAGTAGATTTTGCTGTTCATTTGAAAATGAAGTGAAAATGAAAGTGAAAAGATAGACAGATACTTGGATCTTGCTAGAGGGCTGAAAAAACTGGAACCTAAAGGTAATGTTTTTGGCACAACGGAACAATTTGCAAAAGTTTGGAAAAAATACTGGAAGAATTGGAGATCAGAGGAAGAATGAAGACCATCCAGATCACAGTATTGTTAAGATCAGTTAGAATACTGAGAAGAGTCCTGGAGACCTGAGTAAATTTGCTGTCACTCAGACTCCAGTGAAAGACCACCAGCTAATGTGTAAAACTCTATATAGTCTTCTTTTTAGAATCTTTGGTTTATAGAATTTTTATTTGGTGAATGTAACATTGAGATCTGTTAAGTTTTGGTGGTTAGAAGTGCTGGTGTTTGCATTTCACTTAAATGGTGTTTGCATTTCACTTAAAATTGTCTTTAAGTAACATCAATGTAAGATTGAAATGTTTATCATGTGTAACTGAGATTCATATTTCATTTTATCTTTAAACTTTTTTTTTTTTTGTTGTTCATTGGTGTCTGCTATAATTTATTTTTCTTTGCTACTTGCATTTCTGTCTTTTTTTTCTTCGTGTTCCACTGATAAAATTCAATTTCAACAAATTTGAAATTAGGTCACTGGTAAATTTTTTAAAGATTGCCAATAGTTTGAGAATTGAACTGATTTTATGTATTGAATTCTGTTATGAGAAGCTGCCTGACTCACCACCCCCCCACACACACTTTAGATTAAAAATTCACATGCAGTGTCATTGGCCAGAAATTGAATTTCTGATTTTTAAAGAATTAAATGACTATTTTTATCCAATCTCATACTACAAATGGCTTACCTTTTGGTGTTCCCAGCTATGGGTTAAATAGTACCACTACTGTTCTTCTAGGAGAATAGCTTTGGCATTAAATAACCTTCAAAGGTTGATATGCCATTAAACAAAGAAACCGAACCGAACCTTTTGGTGTGGACAACAAATTGGTCTTTTTTTTAATTTTTTTATTTTTTTTTTTTATTCTTAGCTGTTAATTTTACCACTGGAATAATGAAAGTGAAACTCTTTCAAAACTTTAAAAACTTTTTTACATTTAAGGATTTATTTATAAATCGAAGGATTTTACTGTTTTGGAAAAAGTAAAATTGAATTGGGTGAAATATATAGATGACCCCCACCTCCGCAACATCAAAAATTGCAAGAAAATCAGTTGTGAATTTTCACAGATTCTCTTTACTTTAAATGCGTTCTGGACAAAACTAGAACTACAGCCCAGTCGGCTGGGACTGTAGAATACACCTACTGATACTTTGTAGAGGGGTAATATCCCCACCCCCATGAGTGTCCTAGATATGACACTAAACAATCTGATGGTGAGGCACCAATAAATGCTGGAGTTTTGAGGAATGCAGAGTACCCACCCCTTCATTGCCATCATGCCCAGGTCTACTCTGGCCTGGAGTGTTAGCACCTGATAGGATCCTATTTAAGGGTCAAATAGAACTGTTTGAAATTGAAACTGAGAGCAAACAAATGACTTATGCTGAACTGAATTGTTTGAAATAGAACTATTTGATCATTTAACTGTGTGTAGACAAATGACTGATGTTTAATTGAATTGTTAGTGATACATAGCAATACTTGGAACCATTTAACTTTGCTAAATTTAATTGTTAGAAATATAACTTTTAGATCATTTAACTGGGTGTATCTACAAAATGTGTTTAGAAATCATATATTTAATATATAGATGTATAAAAAGGATTTGGCATTAAATAACCAACAACAGTTGATATGCCATAAAAATAAAACTAGTGTCCTTTTTATTTTTATTTATTTTTTTGTTAATGTCAAAATATTTTTTGTTGGCATTGTGTCCTCAGGACTTCTTCATTATTTACATATATTTATATATAGTTGGAGTCTACTATAGTCGAAGGTGATCCAAAGGCTCCCTTTTCAATAGCTACTACACTGAAGTGTAGGGAAGGGCACTACTCCTTTCTCTGGATTGCTCCACTTTACCCTTGATCCACACCTTATAATGCTGTTAAGCAAGGAGGTATCAAGTTCCACTTTTTGAGTCTTTGGTATGACTCGACCTACCATTGCGAACACTGTAACCAGGAGGCCAATGAACCGGGGTATTAGCCATCAACTATATATTTATTTATTTTAGATTTATATCTCTTCTATGATTCTGATGGTGTGAAAAAAAATCCAGATGATACAATTTGTAAATAAAAAATAAAAATAAAAAGATTATGCAAACTGATTTCTGGGGAAAAATTCCATAAAAAAAAAAGACTAAAAACATTTGTACTATTTGAAAATAATCAACCACCACCACAATGCCTTGTCAAAAGAAGAAAAAAACACTGAAAGAATATCTTGAGCTAAAATGTAAGAGTGCTCAATACTCTAAATAGAATGAAATGCCAATACGAGGATATTTAAATAAGTTTCCAGACTTTTTTCGTATGGGCACTTTTATTGATAGTACACACATGAAACTCTAGTTCCCTTCGAAGTAATCTCCTCCAGCTGCAATGCACTTTTTGTACCATTCCTACAACTTCTGGGAGGCTCCATGGTAGTCCTCTTGTGTGAGTGTGTCAATGACCTCCGTCACAGCCTATTTCATCTCCTCAATTGTCTCATAACGACAGCAAAAGTCACAGG
Organism: Sepioteuthis lessoniana; assembly: GCA_963585895.1. Taxonomy (NCBI): domain Eukaryota; kingdom Metazoa; phylum Mollusca; class Cephalopoda; order Myopsida; family Loliginidae; genus Sepioteuthis; species Sepioteuthis lessoniana. Next base: position 91,286,972 of record OY757927.1, read on the forward strand.
GAGCAAGGTCTGGACTAAAGGGAGGGTGAAGAACTGTCTTGATGCTCATCTTGGTCAAATAGTCTGTGACAAGGATGGAGTTGTGGACTGGTATATTGTCCTGATGCAAATGCCACTGACCAGATTTGAAGAGTGCTGGCCTCTTCTGATGGAATCTCTTCCTGAACTCCCTTAAAACCTCAACATAGTAACCCTAACCCTTTGGCCAATCAACCTTGGTGTATTGACTTCCTTACTCCTCCCACACCTCTCATCATCCCTCACAGACTCCCTGGCTTCTTTGAATCTCTTATGCCACTCAAAAACTGATGCTTGATTCATACAAGATGCTCCAAAAGCAGTCTGAAGTATTCCATACATTTCTGTGGCATTTTTTCCAAGTTTAAAACAGAATTTTATTGCATATCGTTCTTCTTAAGTGTCTTCACATCCAAATTGCGTTTTTGAAATTCACCATCTGTGATAATCAGGCTTTAGTAGGGTGTATTCCAATTGCTGCTGTAGCTGTTGATTTGAAGCTGAAATCATAAAAATTGGTCAGTCATCTCATAAGATGTATAGCAATAACATAGTGAATTTTCAGGAGTCTATGACAATTTTAAATGTCTGTACAAAAAAGTCTGGAAACTTATTGAATATACCACATACCTACAGAGTTGGAAGTAATCTACCTAGGTTTCACCTAACTGGATTATCAGGTTAATTCTGACGAAAGAAGGGTTGAACCAAACTTCATTTAATTGAAAGAATAAAGAATTAGCATAATAATCTTTTTATTCTTTCTGGTTGTGTTTTTAATCAATTAAATGTTGTCTGGTCCAACCCTTTAGTCAGAATTAACCTGATGATCCAGTTAGTTGAAACCTAGGTAGATTACTTCTGACACTGTAGGTATTTGGAGATAGATATAATAAAATGAGAGACACAGAGGAGCCTATAATTATGTATCCTGAAATATGCTGAAAATAAATAGCTGAAGAAAAAAAACGAATTGATATATAAGTGTATTGATAAATTCGTTTACCACCTGACTAATTCTATTATTTATTTCCCTTTATTTGGACTGCTCTGATTTCTATGATTTTTTTTTTTTTTTTTTTTTTTTTTTTTGTGAGTATCACCTGAGCAAACATCTTGCCACATAACAAATACCTAGCACCATAAATATGATTGATTAAAAGCTGCAGGGCGTGATGAAATACCCCCCAGAAGTATGGAAGACCAGGGAATTCGATGACATACTGCTCTGACACTGTAATAATGTATATAATCAAAACACAATAGACAGATGGACAAAGGGATGCACCCTCCCCTTCCCTCAGAAGGGTGACCTTGGATTAGCTAAGAACTACTGAGGTATAACCCTTACATCCATAGTGGCCAAGATATACAATGCTCTACTACGCAACTGCATAGAACCCAAAATTGAGAAAATACTTCGGAAATACCAAAATGGCTTTCGAGGAAATCAATCCACAACATCACAAATTTTGACTATCTGTTGAATCCTTGAAGGTGTACGTGCACAAAACCTAGAGGTAACAATATTACTTGTTGACTTTGTCAAGGTGTTTGACTCGGAGGGAAGATGGAACAAATACTACTCACCTACGGCCTACATAAAGAAACTGTTGCAGCCATAATGATGCTATATAGAAACATAAAAGTAAAAGTCTGCTTCCTAGATGGAGACACAGACTACTTCGACATTGTAGCAGGTGTGCTGTTGGGAGACACATTAGCCTCATACCTCTTTATCATCTGTCAAGACTACGTGCACTACATGGACGCTAGCTAAATGTATGGAGAAAAATCTTGACAGCCATTACATAAGAATGCTGTGAGCAATATTAAACAAGTCTTGGAGGCAGCACCCCACAAAGCAGCAGCTGTACGGCCACTTACCACCTATCATGAAAACTATCCAAGTTAGACAAACCAGACACGCGGGACACTGCTGGAGAAGTAGGGACAAACTCTTAAGTGACCTACTCCTGTGGGCCCCTTCACATGGATGAGCAAAGGCAGGACGACCAACTATAACCTATATACAACAGCTCTGTGCCAATACAGGATGTAGCCTTGAAGACCTACCAGGAGTAATGGACGATAGAGAAGGGTAGTGGGAGAGGGTCAGAGAGATCCGTGCTGGCAGTGCGACATCATGATGAGCCACTTTTTCTTATATTTTTGTCTGATGATTATGTGATCCTCATGAATTTTTAAGTAATAGACTTTGATTCCAAAATTTGACTATTTTTGGTATTAGACCTGTTCAGCCATAATAGCACCAAGCACTTTTTATGCAGTTTTTTTTTTTTTCTCTTTGCATTTCTTATATATAAAGAGAAAAACACCGTCTCCAAAAGGAAGTGTTTCAAAATTTTATTAAAAAAACAAAACTTTTTGAGATATAGACACTTAGTTTTTAGAGAAACACTTGATGTGTATAATAATAATAATAATAATAACTTTTGGTAATATCAAGTGTTCTGTTGTTTGTCGGCTTGAAGACATTTTCTTTGAGAAAATCTGTTACTGTCAACTTTCAGCTGTTTAAAATACATTTAGGGAAATCACTGATCATCAAACAATCCTATGATTTGATACTAGAAATAGAGAAAGGGGATGTTTCTATAAAAGTAAAAGTCCTAGGAAATTCAACAATTAAGTTTATTCATGTTAGTTACTTGCAGAGTCCATGGAAATCCAAGAGGAGGTCATGAATTATAAATTTAACGCCTTACCATTTGGAAAATTTTGAGGAACCAGTTGAAAATAATTCCTTTGAAAATAGCATTTATTGCAAAGTCTAAGTGAACAGGATAAAAACCACTTATTGTAATTTCTGTACAAAAATCCTAGATGAAGAGGCATTTATGGAACATTTAATTCTCATTGAGTTGATTATAAGTTTAATAATTAATGTCAAGTTTTTCTTTTTAAAATTGTATTATCAGTGTTAATATTTAAAAATTTTTTTTTAATAGATTTTTAAAAATTATTTCATTTTAGTAGATTTTTTAAAACTATTTTTTCTTGTAGAGTTTTTTAAAAAATTTTATTAGATTTTTTTTAAAAACTATTTCTTTCGAGTTTTGAAATTTTTATCAGTAGATTTTCTAAAACTATTTCTTTTTTGAGATTTTTAAACTGTTTCTTTGGTAGATATTTTCAAAACTTTTTCTTTTTTTTACATCATGTACAATAAAAAAGAATAAATAAATAATAGTGGTAAAATTTGCGAAGAAAAATATACTACACCAATTATATGATGAAGTATAAGAACATCTTTATCACTTTTTTGTAGTTTGTATATTTTTGGAAAGTATTTTTTTTCTTAGACTTTTCTAATCTACTTTGACAACTTCCTTCCCCAAATCAAATTGTGAAGTGTTGACTAAGGCGTTTGGCAAATGCAGCATTTTTTTTTTTTTTTTTTTTCTTCTAGTGGCGTCTGATGCAAGAAGCACCATACTATGTATGCTCTGGGGAATTTTCACTCTGCTACTTAGTGTCTGCAGACCTTGCAGAAATTGGGTATCCAATTCCATCATAAAGCCTATAATTCTTTTGAATATACACCGGCTTGAGTGAAGAATGGGGGTGAAGAAACACTAATTAGCATAAGAGGAAGGAAATAGTATTAATCTGAAAGAGATTACAGAGTTAGAAAGATAGGGGTCATCTGGGATTGTGGGGGGAGGAAATGATAGGGTAAAAGAAAGGTGAGGAAGTGGAGGAGATGAGATATATATTCTACATTAACCTTAAATACTAACATAAATTGTTTATGAAATAATTCAGTGAATAATTAAATTCAAGCTGGTGCTTGAATTAATTGTTGTAATAATGGTAATTATGATTTTTTTTTTTTTTTTTTTTTAATAGAATAAAAAATATAGATAAGAATCGATAAATTTTAGTATTTGTCCAGAATAGCTCAATATTGGATTTGTTAATTCCGTATTAATGTACCAAAAAAATTATATCAAAATGTAATACTTACATTCACCATGCCAATAAGTTTCAGTCATTATTTTATTTTATTTTTTAACTAAACAGTTAAATCCCAAAATCATAAATTGGTCAACTTGACAGGATAATAGTGATTAAGGAAGAAAACGACTAAAGAAATATGCCTGATGGCTGAATTATAGCTCATTGAAGATGTAATTTTGGAAGTTAACTGTTCATGGAAAAAAATTTGAGCAAATAATTAAAACTTAATATCCTGGACTAATGTTACAACAGGAAGTCAACTGGTTCACAGATTGTCTACTAAAAACAACAAAGATGAGGATTATTGTTGGAATAATTTATTACATAAGTTCTAATAAGTTTTATATACTTTGTATCTTATTCAAGAAAGATTTTTTTTTGCTCATGACAACATATTTAGGGTGGACCTTTTGCCCGACATATAGTTAATAGCTGAATTTCTATTTGATCTAGTGATTAATGTTAAGTACTTTGAAAAAGAAGCAGATTGCCTTGAAATACAATTCTTGTGCAAAAACAAATTTTTTTTTTCTTTTTTCAAGGATCTTCAGAGTTAGTGATGGACATTTATTTAGTTTGGCGGGATTGGGATTAAAATTGTGTGTATCCAGTCTTTCAGGGGAGAAGAAGCCACCTGCTTTGAAACTCTGCTTTTAACTTTGTGGAATTTAGAAAAAAAATAAGTGATTCCATAATTTGTTCCTCTAGCTTATGTTGAAAAAAAATCTCCAATTTAAAATAAATTATTTTAACTAATTTGAGGTATGTTCCATAAAGCCAGACAGTTTGGCTATAAAATAAGTTTTGTCTCAGATTTGTACTTAGTCTATTTTTCATAGATCAAAAATAACAAAAGTTTCTTGAAAATGTTTTGTCTATTTTTTTTTCTTTTTGCCACTGTTTGCATAATGCTGTTAAAAAAAAAAGAAAAAAAAAATTAAGATCATTTTTATGAGAACCAACTGAAAAGTATAAAGATGAAATGTTTTTAAAGTTTGTTTGTATATGGCAACACATGGTGTTTATTTTTTATTTATCTATGTTTTCTCTAAATATATACAGAGTATCACTTGCATCTTTCTATCAGTTATGAGTTCATATATGTGTAGGGTCGACATGAATAAGTTTGTCCTAAACATCCAGCGTGTCATTTAGTTCTGGGAATGAGGTTGGGTTTGGGAAAATGGATATATACCTATGGTGACTACAACAACAATTATAAAAGCAATACTTAAAATATATTTTTCTCGAAATTAATTGCTCTCGCAACTTCCTTGAATTCCCAGCTGACCCCTCCCCCTCTCAAAAGTTTTTCATGCTTTTCTAATTAGCACAAGAATTCCCAGAACCTGATCCACCCTCAGTAAATAAGATAACCAACGCCATTTTGTCTCCATTTTGAAATCATTGCAGCAGAATAGCCAAATTTAAGCTTTGCTATTTTCGTTTATTTCAGTCTATTTCTTTGTAATCATATACAAGGGTGGATCTAAATTTTGATTTTATGATCTTTGATCTGCAGTGATAAAGGAGATTACATTGGTAAATATTGGTGGGTAAAAAAAAAAAAAAAAAAAAAAAAATTAATATCATGCTCAACTTTAACTCTGAAGGATAAAGAACATCATTGTGTGTGTGTGTGTGTGTGTGTATATATATATATATATATATATATATATATATATATATATATATATATATATATATTTATTATTATTATTATTATTATTATTATTATTATTATAATAATAATAATATTCATTTATTATATAATAACTCTATCCTAAATATTTAGTGACAACCAACACTCTTATGTGTATCTATATATATATGAGAGAGAATTTTCATGAATCTTAGCTTAGTCTGGTACAAGGTCACAATAATTGGGGAAACTGACATGCAAGAAATGTTTGCTAACCATTTCTCAATTGAGAATGCCTTATTTATCTTGCACATACACACGCACACATGATGGACATTTATTTAGTTTGGCACGATTGGGATTAAAATTGTGTGTATCCAGTCTTTCAGGTGAGAAGAAGCTACTGGCTTTGAAACTCTACTTTTAACTTTGTAGAATTTAGAAAAAAAATAAGTGATTCCATAATTTGTTCCTCTAGCTTATGTTGAAAAAAACCTCACATTTACAGCTCCTCCAACATTGCCTGATAAGAACTTGTGTGATAGGTTGCTGACAATGGCTCTCAACCAATCAGAGCACATGAGACATACGACATTAGGTTCTGTTTTGGGTAGAAATACAAATGCAAGAGAGACATCCCTCTCTTACATACACTGCAGACCGTCCAAGTAAGACGTTAACACGTCAGAGACTTATAAGTGCCGATAACAACATAAGGTCGACTTGATGGAAACAATAGAGATTTAACAACCTAAGTGACACAATAAGTTTGCTGGCATATTGTTTTGCAACTAATTAAGTTCACTTAACATCTCTAGCCCTTCATTAATTTTTACACTTTGCTTTTTGTATTATGTTTATTATTGTTGATAATATACCATTTTGTTGAAGTGTCGTGTCGTGTCCTGTTGTCTTTGCCACTACTTTTTATGTTTATTTTGTCCATCTAATTACTACAACGTTAAAAAAATATTTGCTTAAATTTTTAAGTTTTTCTGTAATGTGTATGTTTGGGTTATTAAGCTTCATTTGTTCTGCAACTTTAATAGAAATTTAAATCTTGAAAATTAATCTTTGCTTCTGTCAGCTTATCTGTATGTGGATTAGGAGGAAATATTGAAATGACTAATGTCCAAGAGTTGTCTCCCTTGTTAGTATTAGCATACAATATGCTGAAATTCTTAAGTCTACTCAATCATGTTATGGAGTGGATAGATCTGCATGAAAATTATTAGTATTGGATTGGAACACTTGAAACAATATAAGTTAGCCAGCCGTAGTTGAGGGCAACCCAAAGACTTCTTTTTTAATAGCTACTACACCAAGTTGTAAGGGTGAGCGCTACTCCTTTCCCTGGATTACTCCACTTAGACTAACCATTATAAGGTATGAATCAAGAGCATTACCAAAAGGTGCTTTGAGTGTAACTATTTTTATTGTAGGAAATGAAATTGGTGACCCGATTTCAAATCCGGGAAGAGGCTGTTTGCATTTCACTTTACACTAGGGCTCTTGAAAATGGCATGAATTGATCTGATCTTTGCCTAACTCTAGGTAAATAGTAGGGCAGACTGTGTTCTTTATTCTTGGGCCAGCAACCAATTAAAGATAAGTAAAAACTCTGAATTCAAACTAGCTTTATTATTTTTATTAAAAATTGACTTAGTGTAGCATCGTGCTCATGGTGGAAGGGTTAAGTAGATAGATGCAAAACAGAAATTCAAACTAAGACCAGATGAGATATTACTTCAAGACCCAGTGAGACACTCACTAACCCAAGACTAAAAAATTCAAGGTTCTAGTTTGCAGGAGTTTGTTTCACTATGTCGATTTTGTTAAGAAATAAGTTGTTGGAATGAAACCCGTCTGGTGTGAGGAAGATTTAGAATGGATGCTGCTTGTTTGAGTTCTTACCAGACTCTATCAATAGTGTTATTAACACTTAGTGTTGTGTGTGAAATTTTTAGTGCTGTGCCATATGTGACTAAAGTTGAATTCTTAGTACGTTTTACTGGTTGATCTTTTCAACCTTCTGGGAAATCTAACTTGTGTGCTTTTTAATTTAAAGGTTTTGAAGTCTTTGGGATTTTTTGGGTTTTTTTTAATGCTGCACTTAAAAAAAAAAATCTAACGTCATCAGAATTGGAAAATGAAGCAACAGGAGAATTAATTTTTTATCTATTCTTTTTATTTAGTATAATTTCACCTTATTAGTTATTTACGAGACTTAACTCAGCTTTGTCTGGTATGACGTCGCTCATGGGAACTCGGTGAGGATCAAACTCTTATATTAACTCACCATTATCTGAATATCTTAGTCTGACTCGTTAATAGTGACTTTCATCTTCATTACACACGAGTGACTTTTTAAGACAAGCTTATTATTCTTTGTCCTCTAGCCAGGGCATTATAAGTTAGTAGAATGTATTCTCTTTGTAAAATAAATATTCACTAAGCTTAGTTGGAGCTGATACAAGCTGTGAGGATTGAGCTTTCTACTGTAGGAAATGGTTTTTGAGATTTACTTCTTGCTTATTAGTTGGATCTAGCATATCACAATAGTGATCCAGTAAAAACTAAATGATCTGTTAGACTTGCTCAATAGCTGGATCTGGTACAAGGCTAAAATACTGGAATGCTTGGGATTTTAAGTGGTCTGCAAGATTAACTGTGACTCAATCACAGACATCACTTGTTGAAAAATTATGAATATGAAACTGTTCATATGAATTTACTCAAACTTGGTTCATGATAAGGTATGACTGATGATGGGACTGCTTTAGAAAAGTTTGTTTTATTCTATGAAAAGGGTTTAAGTTGTTATAAATGTAATTTGAACCTTGCTGATAATTTTTCTTCAAGTTGACAACTTTTATGTCACATCACATGTCAGAGTTGTCTAATCTCAAGAACATGGAGCGTATTTTGAAGTGGATATGAAATTGTGTTGATTTATTGTAGAATTGTAAGTTAATTGATATTTTGATAGGTGAGAAGATCAGTTTGAATTTGAATAATTATGTCTGACTCTTGTTGTTTTGGGAGGGACAAGTTTGAAAATTTAGATGAGTTTGAAGAATGACAACCTTTCATGTTTTTGATGATTTTTTTTTGTTACCTAATTATTATTATTATTATTATTATTATTATTTAATTTTTTTATAAACTAGTTAACACAAAATAATCTGTCCTAATTTTGAGTTGATACCCCTCCCCCCCCCCATCTCTGCAACACGTATGTTGATAGTTGTGTAATTGTTCTTTAAGAGGTTTTTGCATATTGTTATATCAAGTATATTTTATTCAATAGAAATAATTTGTACACATTTCTATGGTTTTAAGTATTCTTATCTAATATTAATAATTTGTTTTCAATTTCTATTTAATGATATAATCATTGGTTTATACAAAGCTATAAAATTTCAAGTAGCTCAAAATAATCCTTAGTAATCAATTCTAGTTTAAATTAGATTACTACACATAATTTACAGTTATATGGTTTCGAGTATTCCTATCTAATACAAATAATTTGCAAACACATCTATTTGACCCCCCTAGATGGGACTCTAACAGGTACTACCACTCCAGGTCAGAGTGGGAGTAATGATAAAATCAAGGAGTACTCTATACTCTGCAGATCTCCAGAACTGTAGCTTCACCGCTAGATGTAATATCATGTGATATCCAGGACACTTCAACTTTGAGAAAAACTTTTAAGTGTTTTGTAAAAGTTAGCAGAGAAAAACTGATTTCCAACTGTTTATTCAGTCTCACATATTACTTTTTCACATGATTAACATCTCTACGTTACTGCCCGTAAATAAATATACCACAATCAAGTTTTCATAAAAGTTAATTTTCATTTTAAAAAAAAAAAAGAATGTTAATTATATATATCAGTGTTCAATGTAAACCTGTTTAGAGTTTGTCATGGCAGTGATAAGTGTTGGTCCAATTAGGGTTCACCCCCCTCATTGCAATAAAAGTTGACTGTTTTCTATGGGTAGGGGCAGAAATAAAACCATTTTTGCTTATATAAAGACATACAGAAATTGCACCAAAGATATCAGGATTTTATTTTCTACTATAACAATATACAATCAAGAACAGATATTATCATGTGTTATTTGTTATCAAACTTTTCCCCAAAGAAACTGTTGCAGCTATAATGATGCTCTATAAAAATACGAAAGTAAAAGTTCCCTCACCAGATAGACACAGACTACTTTGACATTGTTGCTGGTGTTCATCACGGGGATACATTAGCCCCTATATCTGTTCATAATCTGCCTTGGCTATGTACTTAAATTGTCAATAAATCTAATGAAAGAAAATTAGCTTCTTGCTTTAAAAAAATGCAAAAAGCAAGCTGAAGATGATACCCCACACAAACTATTATGGACACAGACTATGCAGAAGACATAGTGCTTCTGGCAAATGCACCTACCCAAGCTGAATACCTGCTGTGCTGTCTGGAGCAGGCAGCAAGTGGCATTGACCTCCATGTGAATGCAGACAAAATGGAGTACATATGTTTTAATCAAAAAGGATACGCATCCTTTCTAAATGGCGGTTCTTTGAAATTAGTGGGCAAGTTCACATACTTTGGAAGTAGCGTCTCATCTACTGAAAATGACATCAATATGTGCCTAGCAAAGGTGTGGGCTGCTATTGATAGGTTATTGATCATATGGAAGTCTGACCTATCCAATAAAATAAAATGCAATTTTTTCCAAGTAGCAGTTATGTCAGTACTACTACATGGATGCACCACATAGACACTGACTCAGTGTATAAGGAAAAAGCTAGACAGTAACTGCATAGGAATGCTACAAACTACATTGAACAAATCCTGGAAGCAACATACTACAAAACAGCAGCTGTTAGCTACCTACCTCTCATCTCTAAAACCATCTAAATAAGATGAACAAGATATGCGGGATGCTGCTGGAGAAGTAAGGATGAATTCATAAGCGACATTCTCCAGTGGACCTCTTCACATGGACATGCTAATGTTGGCTGACCAACAAGAACTTGTCTACAATGGCTCTGTATGGACACAGGATATAGTCGAAAAGACCTGCCTGGAGCAATGGAAGATAGAGATGAATGGTAAGAAAGTCAGGGAAATCCATGCTTGCTGTGCACCATGATGGTGATGATGATATTATCAAACTTAGTCGAAAAGACCTGCCTGGAGCAATGGAAGATAGAGATGAATGGTAAGAAAGTTAGGGAAATCCATGCTTGCTGTGCACCATGATGATGATGATGATATCAAACTTTCCAGCATTGAAACTTTGTAACCAAAAATGTCTCACTTGTAGAATTAACTTAAATGGAAATGTTAGCCATCTAACAAAATGACGCTGTGTGAAACGTTACCCCCTCACCCCCACCACATTATCTCTGTCTTCTAACCATTTCACTTCTTAGCCGGCCGGTGATCAACTAGTGGCTGAGGGGGTAACGCACATTTCTTTACCTACACAAGAATACGATCGAGGGAGACAGGAGAAAATAGAAAGACAAACGAACAAACACGAACAAAGCTTGGGGTTACCAAGAGCAGAGGAAGGTATGCAACACTACATGCATGTGCATTCCTAATAGCAGATATGGACTAACGCTAGAGTGGGTTACTAGCGAAAATTCCACAATGCTACTGGAATCAGACATCTTGAGACTCTTCTTCACTGGACCCTATCTTGTCTCCTCGCCTCTTTGCTCGGTGTCTGGTGTTGACTGCCCCTGTCCGTTCTTCCACGCCCTCCTTCTGCTGTTCGCCTCTCTCTTGTCCAGTCTCGACTGCCTTCTGCTGCTTGCCTCTCTGCTCTCCAGCCACCAACTCTCCTCTCTCCTGTCCAACTGCCAACTCTCTGCTCTCCAGCCACCAACTCTGCTCTCTCCTGTCACCAACTCTCCTCTCTCCTGTCCAACTACCAACTGCCTCTCTCTGGGTCGCGTCGTCAACTCTCATTCGCCTCCCCGTACCACTTCCGGATACGGCGAGATTTTTTTGTCCAAGAATCCTTTGTCTGGTTTCGTGCCAAAACAGACTCGTCTGCTTTGGTGGCCTACCCCCATAGTGCTACAGCTGCTGGAGAAGTAAGGATGAATTCATAAGCGACATTCTCCAGTGGACCTCTTCACATGGACATGCTAATGTTGGCTGACCAACAAGAACTTGTCTACAATGGCTCTGCATTGAAACTTTGTAACCAAAAATGTCTCACTTGTAGAATTAACTTAAATGGAAATGTTAGCCATCTAACAAAATGCAATTGCCAACATAGGATGCTGTAGAGCAGTGGTCGCCAATCTTTTCAGTCTGAAGGCCACAACGTTTCACCCAGAAAGGTCTGGGGCAGTGATCTTAAAAGGAAACGGGGGTGGGGAACCCTGGCTAAATTCATAAAATAACAATCATAATTTATTAATGAGGAATCTGATGATGTTTTGTAATCACAGAGTGATATAATACAAGGATTAAATGAAGAGGTTGACAGAAGTAAGTATCAAACATGCTTGTTACGTGCTGGGTATGGGTAATAAAGTTGGCAAATCAAGATGAAAACATGTGATTCTTATTGAAATTGTGATGTGGCAAACAAGAAATTTGCGACTGCAAATCTGAAAATTGAAGATCAATGAGTTCCATCTGCATTTATCTTGATTCTTAAATGATTCAAAAGCAAAAATTTGAAAGTTGAGTGCAGAGTCACGTGTGGCCCATTGGCCACATTTTGGTAAATATTATCTGATAGAAATAATCTGATCTAATAATAATCGATTTTAATCATGAAATGATATAATCCTGATATTTTTATATTACAAGAAAATTAATTTTTTTTTTAATTTGATTGTTAGTGGTCTACTTAATTATGTATGACCTGATTTTGAGGAATTCTTTTTCTTTGATTTAACTGTATTTTTATTTTATTTTACAGAGTAAACATTGATGGATATGTCAACATCTGTGAATTGTTTATATTGGAAAAGTAAATAATGCCTGTAAGTAATTATTATATTTTTCATTTTAAAATTCCTTTTTACAAAATACAATATATGAATAAAAGAATCTTGTTATATATGATTCTTATTTTTGGAAATCTTTTTCAGTTCTGTTGAAAGTTGGGATTTATTGCTTGGAAGAATTCTCAAATTGGGAAATATTTTGGTACCATATAACCATTCATCTCGGTTTAAATGTTCATTAGATATAAAACTTGAGTAACAGGAATTTGTCAGCAGTAAACTTACTTAGTGAAAACATCTTTTTATATATATATATATATAATCTCAGATGTCTTTCCTATAGAGCTTTAAATATCTGCAGTGATTGCAAGATTGAAGACGAACTTAAGGTTATCAGGAATATGTTTATTAACAATGGGTATTCCGAGGAGGTCATCGATGACAATATCAAGTTTACAGTGACTAGTTTTAATAAGAACAAAACCCTCAGTTCTCTGAAATGTCCTGTTTACTTTAGACTTCCTAGGGTTAGTTCTGCTCGCCAGTCCTTTGCTGAGAGGATTGCTTCTTCAGTGTATCGCTGTTATCATGCTGTCAATTTAAGACCAATATTCACTACAAGGATGGCCTTTAGTTCTACACATATGGACAAGTTGCCTATCTTTAAACAAAATATGTTGATATATAGATTTGTATGTCGATGTAGTTTGACATATATAGGCAGGACTTGTCAACACCTCGAAGTGATGATTAGAAAGCATATACCCAGAGTTATCTTATCAAAAGGCTGACAAACATTTGGGCACTCTCAGGCAATGGATTCAACTATTGGTGAGCATTTGCTTACCATAAATAGTTGCAAGACCAACTATGAAGATGACTGCTTCTCTGTTCTGCACAGAGCCAAAATTCACTTTAAAATCTTGGATGTGATTTATATTGCCATAAAGCCCCCCCACTCTGTGTAGACCATTAAGCACTCATATTTTAAATATTTTTGGGGAACTGTTGGAGACTGGCGTGACTTGATTTTCTTTCTTTCTTTCTCACCTCGCCTCCTTAATCCTATGAATTAATTCAAACCCCGTTTTTAAAAATTTTTCGGTGACTAGCTTGACAAGTGCCGGACGAAAGGCTCCTCGCTAGTTTATTATTTTATAATAGATCCCCCTCTTTTTTTACCAATGATTTTATTAATCTCTTGATATAAATTCTCATGTACCAAATATATATATATATATATATATATATATATACCAAATACTGTTTTTTTTTTGTTTTTTTTTATTATTTTGAATTTTATTTTAATAGAAAAATGCAAAACGAATTTATCACCACCATTCTGTGTGCACACACACACAGTCATATATGTGTGTGTGTGTGACCAAAAGTGAGAAGACAAATAGGATAATTCTTTTGTGTTAGTTTTTTTTTTTTTTTTTTTTCATTTTATTGTTCGTAACTCATATTGATTTTAGGTAATCACCAGGAGAAAAAATTTTGTGAAAAAGGTTTTAAAACATTTGATAGGCTATAAAAGAAGTGAATAAAAAATGAACTGGTGGTGTAGCATGTTCATTTAGTGAATCATAATATATATGAGTTAGGATAGTGTAGACATAGTCAATGGTACTTTGTGACTGTTAGTCTCCTGACTATGTGAGATGAATGATCACATTAGTGAGAAACTGACAATCACTAAGCACTGATGACTTTATCCTTAAATATGTTGGATGACTGATTAAGCTATCTTTATAAATATAGTAAACTAATATATATTTTGAAATCGATCTGATGAGCTTGAAAAAGCAAAATAAATTTATTATGGAATACAATCTCTAATTTTCTTGTATTTTAACCAATATATATATTGGGTGGATGTATTTGCCAGAAGTGCTATGTCATTGGTGTAGTCTGTATCTGTTGTTTGTTTGGGGGAGATATATATATATATATATATATATATATATATATATATATATATATATATATATACCCCACACAAACAACTGATGATGATATATATATATCCCACACAAACAACGGTCGCAGACTACGCTGATGACATAGGGCTTCTGGCAAATACACCTCCCCAAGCCGAAATCCTGCTACGTAGTCTTGAACAAGCAGCTGCAGTCATTGGCCTTCATGTCAACGCACACAAGATGGAATACATGTGCTTTAATCAAAGAGGCGACATCTCCACACTATATGGTGGTCCTCTGAAACTAGTGGACAAGTTCACCTACCGAGGAAGCAGTGTCTCATCAACCTAGAAAGACATCAACACGCGACTAGCAAAGGCATGGACAGCTATCGATAGGCTATCAGTCATATGGAAGTCAGACCTGACTAATAAAATAAAACACAGTTTTTTCCAAGCAGTGGTTCTGTCAGTACTGCTATATGGATGCACTACATGGACGCTAACTAAACGTATGGAGAAAAAGCTTGACGGTAATTACACAAGAATGCTGTGAGCAATATTGAACAAGTTCTGGAGGCAGCACCTCACAAAACAGCAGCTGTACAGTCACCTACCACCCATCATGAAAACTATTCAAGTTAGATGAACCAGACATGCGGGACACAGCTGGAGAATAAGGATGAACTCATAAGCGATATACTCCTATATACAACTGCTCTTTGCTGATACAGGTTATATCTTTGAAGACCTCCCAGGAGCAATAGATGAGTGGTGAGAGAGGGTCAAGGAGATTTGTGCTGGTTGTGCAACATGATGATAATATATATTATAAGTGTTGGTTATCACTCTCACTTTGTGGGTTTGTGGCTGACCAAATCAAATATAATTTGGAGAGTGCACAATATCTGTGATAGAGCTATTATATAATAAGTAATTATATTAGTTTTTATATTATCTTCCAGACAGACTGTTTGGTCTCACAACTCATCAGTGTGGCTAGACATGCAGGACGCTTCAAGCTGGGATTGAAACCTGCCCAACTTAACTTAGACTTAGTATCATACTTCTCAGCCACCAGTTGACATACGTCAGCTTGGGAATAATAAGGCATTATGTAGTAGCTTTTGCTTGTTTATATTTTGCCTTACCGGATACCTGAGTACTTAATTCATATGAAGAGCTTTGCATTATGCGTGTAGCAGATATACATTTAATAGCATGGAAGCTTGTCTCCGACTACAGGTTTCATGACTTTTGGGCTGTCTTCTTGCTCTAATTAGATTAGAGTGGGTATGTATTTGTGTATATTACATGTATAAAAAACCTAATCTAACTTGCCCAGTCGGCTGGGGCTGTAGAATACACCGGCTGCTTCTCTGCAGAGGGGTAAGACCCCCCCCAACTAGTGTCCTGTTATGACACTAAACAATCTGATGGTGAGGTCCCAGCAATGCTGGAGCTTTGGGGAATGCGTAGTACCCCTTTATTACCATCACTCCCAGGTCCACTCTGGCCTGGAGTGGTAGCACCTGATAAGGGTCCTATCTATGGGTTAAATAGAACTGAATGGTGATTGGCGTTTACTGTTTTTATACATTTAAACTGCGTATTTATGCTAAACTGAATTGTTTAAAATAGAACTGTTTTGACATTGAGACTGCGTACTAATGCTAAACTGAATTGCTCAAAATAGAACAGTTTTGATGTCTAAACTGTGGACTTATGCTAAACTGAATTATCTGAAATAAAACTGTTTGACATTATCTCTGCGTATTGCCCAGTTGGCTGGGGCTGTAGAATACACTGACTGCACCTCTGCAGAGGGGAAAGATCCCCCAACGAGTGTCCTGGATATGACACTAAACAATCTGATGGTGAGGTTACAGTGATGTTGGAGCTTTGGGGAATGCAGAGTACCCCTTTATTGCCATTGCTCTCAGGTCCACTGTTGCCCGGCGTGGTAGCACCTATCTATGGGTTACATAGAACTAATGGTATACTTATGCTAAACTGAATTATTTGAAATAGAACTGTTTTTTGACATTGAAACTGTATTTACACTAAATCAAATTGTTTAACAGAACTGTTCTGACATGTAACTGTGTGTAAACAAAATCTGTACTTATACTAAACTGAATTAGCTGAAGTAGAATTGCTTGACTAAACTGAATAGCTTGAAATAGAAATGTTTTTCACAATTAAACTGTACTTACATTTAAACTGCGTGCTTATGCTAAACTGAATTGTTTTAAAAACAACTGATTATTTACATAAAAATGGATTTGGCATTAGATAACCTACAAAGGTTCATATACCATAAAACCCAACAAACCAAACCAAACCTAATCTAACTTGGGGAAGATAAAGGGAGATATTGAACTGGGTTAGGGTTAGTGGTTAGAATTAAAAATATGTATGAGCAAAATGTTAAGTTTTATTGAAATATCTAAGTTGTATGGAAACTAGAAAATTATATTTGGTTGGTCTAAGAAGCTGATTGGTTGATGAGTGTAAAATAAGTGAAAAGAAAATTGAGGTGTCTGAAGATTGACCACAAATGCATGAAACTGGAAGTCATCATTATCATCATCATGTCGTGCTGCTAGCATGGATATCCCTGACCCTCTCTCGCCACTTTTCCTCATCGTTCATCACCTCTAGCAGGTCTTCTGGGCTACATCTGTATCTTCACATAGTTGCTATATGTATGTTCGTGCTGGTCGTTCTGCTTTAGCTCTGCCATATGCGGGGGTCCATTGGAGTACATTACTTATGAGCTCGTCCCTGCTCCTCCAGCAATGTTCTGCGTGCCGGGTTTGTCTAACTTTGATAGTTTTCATGATGGGAGTTAGGTGGCCGTTTAGTTGGTGCTTTGTGGAGTGTTGCCACCAGGACTTGTTTAATATTGCTTGTGCAGTTGCTGTCTAGCTTCTTCTCCAGCCGTTTTGTTAGCGTCCAAGTGGTGCATCCATACAGCAGTATTGACACGACTGCTGCTGGGAAGAAACTGCGTTTCATTTTATCGGTCAGGTCTGATTTCCATATGACCGATAGCTTATCGATAGCTGTCCATGCCTTCGTTAGCCGTGTGTTGATGTCTTTTTCGGTTGATGAGACACTGCTTCCTAGGTAGGTGAATTTGTCAACCAGTTTCAGAGAGGTTCCGTCTAGTGTGGAAATGTCGCTTGCTTGATTAAAGCACATATATTCAGTTTGGTGTGCATTGACATGGATGCCAATGCCTGTGGTGGCTCGTTCCAAACTAAGCAGTAGTGTTTCGGCTTGGTTGGGTGTATTTGCTAGTAACACTATGTCGTCAGTGTCGGTAATTGTTTTTGCAGGGTACCGTCTGCTTCTTTTCTTTGTCAGATCAATTGATAAAATCAGAAAAACTGGAAGTAAACTTTGTAAAATTTTTCTAATTCAATTTCAATAAATACAAGGTGTCTGAAAAGTAACGAAACTGATGTTACAAGGAATTTCAATTCCAAACAAACTATGTAGTTTTCCCTTTAAAGTAATCTCTTATGCATCTAATGCACTTTCCCATCTTTCTCTGCCATTTTTTTTATTCATTGCTGGAAGGATTCTTCTGGGAAGATCCTTAGCTCTCATTATGACCTTATTAATGATGATTTCCTTGAACTTGGGGAAATTAAAAGTCGTGTGGATCAAGTGAATTGGAGGTTTGTTCCTGTCCAGCAATGTTCTTCTCAACCAGGAATTACTGAATACTTAGAACATTGTGAGTGGGTGCATTGTCTTGGTGAAGCAGCCACAATTTGTCCTGCCACAACTCTCATCTCTTCTCATACACTAAGCAAAGCCGATGCCACAGGATTTTCTTTGAGTGTTTTCGGATTGTCTGATCCTGGGATTACTGTGGATGAGACTGGATTACTGTGGATGATGACTCTCTTATCAAAAAACATGATCAACATGTCTTTGTCTTTTGAATATCTTGCTTTCTTTGTCCTTGGTGAAGTCAGACTTCCACTGTCTGTTCTGATGCTTGGTTTTCAAGTCGTACTCAAAAATCCACGTCTTATCACCTGTGATGATTCTATGACGCAAGTCTGGTTCAGTTTGAAGATGCTTGATGCTGTAATTGTACGTGGTGCTACTCCAAATATTTGGTGATAATCTTTCAAACACTGTATTTCTTGAAGTCTATCTGACTTGCAATCATTCCAACAGTCAAGTGAGCATTGCCATACACCATCTGCCTTACCCACTTGATATTGACCTTAGTCCTACTTGTTAAAAGCCTCCCACTCCTGGAGTCATTTTTCACCTCCTTTCAACACTCTTTGAACCTATTGTAAAAACCTGTATGTGACGTCGTATTATCTCCATATATTTGCTGAAGCATTTCAAGTACTTGTGATGGAGTGTTCTCCAATCACACCAAAAATTTCAGTTTTATTTGTTGCTCAGTGTTCATTGTTTTTTCATCAGTGCTCATTGCTGATCAACCTGAAAAAGACAAGGTGTAAATAAAGGCATGTGAAATGAAAATAAAAAAAGGTAATGGTTGTAGAAAGCTAAGATTAGTTATATACACCCAAGATATCATGTTAGATAATAGCACAATCTGCTTATTCCTCTTTTGCCCATAGCTCACACAGCACAAACCTGTCCTGTTATTTTTCTGACAGACTTTGTGTGTGTGTGTATATATATATATATATATATATATATATATATATATATATATATATATATACACACACACACATAAACACAGAGTCGCTCTTTGTAGGTTTTGAAGGATATTTTAATTCATATGCTTCTCTTTTTTCCAGAACTAAATTTTTTTTAAGTTAACTCTGTGTTATTTCTTAACTTTTGATTATTGATTTTTAATAGGCTTTATTTTGTATATTAAAATCTCAAAACAACAAAAAGAATTAAAATCTTACCAAATTTAGAAGAGTGATGAGAGGCCGAGTAGATATTCTCTAGGTTTTATTTTGTAAGTTCATTTGACCCTGTCAATGTTGATTTACTTCAGTAAGAAACTTCACATTGATTATAACAATTTTTTTTATTGTGCTTTGTTTAAACATGTTTTTCAGTAGTCAGTGTTTCAATGTGAAAAAACGCATGAAGGACTTTGGCTGTTGATTAGCTTATTAAAAGGATCTTCTTTAATTTCCTTGTTCAGGTTTGAGCTTGTCTTACTAAAACACTTTAATGTTTTTTTTTTGGGGGGGGGGGTTGCACACTGTGTGACAAGTAGACAATAAGTGCGGATCAGAGATAAAGAATAAGCTTCTATGAAGACTCGTAGTTCTAATCGATGCTACTTGTGTTCAACAGTGCCCAGTCAACTGGGGCTGTAGAATACATTGACTATATCTCTGCAGAGGGGTAAACCCCAGCCAATGAATATCCTGGATATGACACAAAACAATCTGATGGTGAGGCTCCAGTAAGGCTTTGGGTAATGTAGAGTACTCTTTCATTGCCATCGCACCCAGGTTCAATCTGGACCAAAGTCGTAGCACCTGATAGGGTCCTATCTATGGGTCAAATAGAACTGTTTGAAATTTAAACTGAGTATAGACAAATGACTTAGGGTAAACTGAATTGTTTGAAATAAAATCGATCATTTAACTGTGTTTAGAAAAATGATGTTTAATTGAATTGTGATACATAACAATATCTAGAACTATTCAACTTTGTTGACTTGTACTAAATTGAATTGTTAGAAATAGGTCTGTTTGATCCTTTAACTATATATATATATATATATATATATATATATATATATATATATATATATAAAAACAGGATTTGATATTAAATAACCAACAATAGTTGATATGCCATAAAACCAAATTAAATCAATTGTGTTAAACATTTTGAAACCTTTAGTTCCTTGGCCTTCAGATTCCCTGTGCCTAAACTCCAAAAATATTAGGGCAAGTCAAAAGTTTTGCAATATCTTTTTTAATATCAATAATGTAGTTTGTTTTTGCCAAGGTTGTGAAGGTAACGAACCACAAAGTGAAATTTCTTCACCTGTCTTGGGAGCAACTGTACCTCCACCTTTTGCACAACAAATGTTTTTGGTTACTTCTGTTGTGTTATTACCCAGTTTGAACTCGTAAGGCATAAGTTAGTGAATTAGATGACATTGCACGTTCGTCTGTGTAGTTTTCAAATTGCAAAGGGAGTGGGGGGAATGTACAATGTGTCAGCACACCAACTATCATGATACAACAAACTACAGTGGGCACCTCCCACAGCTTGAACTGCTTCAGTTATGTGATATACCAAAAACTAGAAAGAAAAGTAAAGGAAAAATAATCCTCAAAAAAATGAAGAGGAATAAAAAATTGACTATCCATGTAAGAAAGGCAAAGTTAGTGGGTGAAAAAAAAAAAATTGTGCAACCATATGTAGAGTGAATATACATCATCTCCTCTTTGGTGGTGTAATGGTTAGCAAGCTCGACTTGCAAACCTACACGAGTGAGTTCGAGTCTCATTGGGCGCCCCTTTCATATGGCCTTGTGCCACATCTAACCAAAAAAAGCTTAGTAAATTACCTCTGAGATGAGAATCAGTTATTGAAATGGGAGAAAGTTAAGAGGTTGCATTTATTGGTTTAACATGTAAGTTGGCCGTGTATAGATTTCAATACTGTGTTTTTCTACCAAAAGTAGTGTGCATTGTTTGAAATCACTAGAGAACATGGTAAAAAAAAAAAATTCCTTTTTTTTTTTTTTTTTTTTTTTTTTTTTTTTTCAATCTAGATGATGGGATTTCCACATTAAATGGCAATCCTTGGAAATTAGACCAGTTCACTACCTTGGTAGCAATATTTCATTTACTGAAAACAATGTCAACATTTGCATAGGTAAAGCATTGATTGCTATTGACAAGTTAATGACCATATGGAAATTTGATCTTTCTCACGAAATAAAAAACTGGAATTCTTCCAAGCTGTAGCTGTGTGAGTACTGCTGTATGGTTACACCATTTGGACTTTAATGAAACATCTGGGAAAAAAAAATGCTAGATGGAAACTATGCAAGGATGCTGCTTGCTGTTTTGAGCAAATCCTCAAAAGCCCAGAGACAGCAGGAGATGTAGAATACACCAACTGAATCTTTGCAGAGGAGTAAGACACCCGACAATCTGATGGTACTATTTACCCAACCCCTCCGCTCGGGCAGGATATGACACAAGGTCAATTTTTAAGCGGAGTTTAACAGGTTTGAATTCAGAGTTTTCCTTCTCCTAGACTAGTTGCCTCAACAAGGCTGAAGAACCTACTCTGTCCTACTATTTACCCATAGCTGGAGGGAGAATAAGGGGGTTCATACCTTTCCCAAGGGTATTTGCCCGAAAGTGAACATAATAGCGCGACTGGAGTACGAACTCGCATACTACGATTCCGCAGTTCATCGCTTTAACCATTACACCACGAGGACACCCCTCAAAATTACACCACTGATGGTGAGGCTTAACTTTGTTGATTTATGCTAAATTGAACTGTTAGAAATAGAATTGTTTGATCATTTAACTGTGTAGTAACAAATGACTGATGTTTTAATTGAATTCTTGTGATACATAGCAATACTTGGAACCATTTAACTGCGTGCAAATTAATGGGCTCAGGCTTGTTTAAAGATGTTATCAACAAAATGTGTTTACAAATATATATTTGATATATATGTAGAAAGAAATGGTTGATATGCCAATAAACCAAACCAAACCCTCAAAGTAGCACCTGACAAAACAGCAGTTGTACGGCCACTTACCTCCCATCTCACAAACCATCAAAATAAAATGAGCAAGAATGCTTAGCACTGCTGGAGAAGGACAAACTCATAAACAATGTTCTCCGACACATACACACACCAGTGTTGGCCGATCGGCAAAATTTACATTCATCAGCTCAGTGTGAACACCGGGTGCTGTCTAGAGGACTTACCAACAGCAATGGCTGATGCGAACTTATGACAAGACTGTCAAGGGAATTTGCACTGCTGGCACATATCAATGCTGAGTACATATATCTATGCCACTATAAAAGCATAGCCCAGTTGATTGGGATTGTTGAATATAGTGTCTGCATCTCTGCAGAGGAGTAAGATCCCCACCCCAGTAATTACGAGTATCCTGGATATGACCATATGTTAGAAGCTTTGGGGGAATGTGGAGTACTCTTTCATTGTCATTACTCCCAGGTTCACTCTGACCTGGAGTAGGTGAGTCATGTGGGACTGTAAAATACACTGACTGCATCTCTGCCAAGTGTGCTGGATATTATACTAAACCATCTGATTCTTATACTCCAGTCTCTAGGGGAATGTGGAGTTCGCCTTCATTGCCATTACTCCCAGGTCCACATTGACTCGGAGTGGTAGTACTTGTTAGGGTCTCATCTGTGGTTCAAATATGAATATTCAATCATTTTCTCTTAAAACCATTTAACTGTGTGCAAACAAATGATTAATATTGAATTACTAGTATTATATAGAAGTACTTGAAACCATTTAACTCTGCCAACAAATAAGCTCTGGCTTGTTTAAAAATTGTTACCTACAATGTATGTGTTTACAGATCACAATACATGTCTAATATATATATATATATATATATATAAACAAGATTTGGCATTAAATAATCTCCAAGGGTTGATATACCATAAAACATAACTAACCAACCAACTATAAAAACATTTCAAATGTTTGCACTGTTGGTGTATGTGTATATATATATATATATATATATATATATATATATATATATATAGGCAAACACAAACTTTATTTTTCAGCATAAGTGAATGTTTATATTAGTTTTTTTGTGGCTATCAACAAGTGATACAAAATAAGTTATAAAGGAAAATGTGGGGCCAGGAAGAATCATTCAGGAACTTTCTAAAATTATCAAAATCTCTATATAAATCTGAATCTAATCATGAGACTTCTGAAACCAACAGAATATTCCAGGTTGTTGTTGATCTTCTGGGGTAGAGGTATGAGAGGGGGAAAGTCTTTCCTTCCTTTTTACACTTCTCCTGAATGCCAGGTGCCCATTCACAATATGTGGGTTGGCATGTTAATAAGAACTTTCCTTTCTTCCTTCTCAGACATCTTTTCTTCTTTCCTTCTCCTGTGTACTTTGCTGTTGCCAGAAGTAGATTAAGATAATAATAATAATTTTTTTTACAGCTGTTACACTTGGATCGAGATGAAAGAGTGCCAAATTAATTTTTCCACTCTGAATGGTGGATCTGTTTTAGTCATAAATCCAAGATGGTAAATGTTAGAATTGTGAAACTTGAATTACTCATAATTTCTGAATGGACAGGATAACAAACACTGAAGTTCTAAATTTGATAATGCAACCTTAGTTATTTTGCTTTAGAAAGGCATGTACTTAAAAAAACAAAAACAAAAAAAAACTTGCATATTTTTTATGAAACTTAAAATTAAATAAAATGGTTTACTATTTGAGTATCTTTCCTATTTTAAGATTTATCAAGTTGATTGGGTCACAAAAGATTCTTGATTCACTTTGCATTAGATTAAAAGAGGTCACAATGTTTTCAGTCTTAAATATTCATAAGACGGTGAGCCCTATGGATTTTATAAGTATATTATTGTATTTTAGCTGAGGATACATTATCCTAAAATCTCCAATAAAAATCAAATGGTTTTCATATAAACATAAGCCAAAAAGAAATGGTTGATTTTAATGGCATGTTAACCCTTTAAGTGTTATTTCATCCATATAGGTTAGGGAATCACGTTCATTGTATGTTCAGATTTACATTTTTTGAATAGTTTGAGTTTTTTGCTGTTATGTTAAGTATTCCTATTTAATACAAATAATTTTATGGTCCTAAGTAAATATTTCTATTTAATAATAATCATCTATTCTTATATGGTGATATGGTGTTTCAGTATTTCTACTGAATCCAGATGATTTGGAAATACCCTAACAAGTACGACCAGTCCTGGGCAAAGTGAACCTGAAACTTATAGTAATGAAGAGGTATTCCACACTCATCAGATTTCCAGTTGCCCAGTCAGCTGGAGTTGTAAAATATACCAACTGCATCTTTGCAGAGGGGTAAGATCCCCCCCCAGAGTGTCCTGGATATGACACTAAACAATCTGATGGTGTGGTTCCAGTAATGCTGGAGCTTTGGGGAATGCGGAGTACCTCTTCATTGCCATAACTCCCAGTTCCACTCTGGCCTCTAGAGTGGTAGCACCTGATAAGCTCCTATCTATAGTTCAGATAGAACTAAATTGCATACTTATGCTAAACTGAATTACTTGAAATAGAACTGTTTTGATATTTAAACTGCATGCTTATGCAGAACTGAATTATTTGAAATAGAACTGTTTTTGACATTGAAACTGTACTTTTGCTAAATTGAAATATTTGAAACAGAACTGTTTTTGACATTAAAACTGTACTTATGCTAAATTGAATTGTTTGAAATAGAACTGTTTTGACATTTAACTGTGTGTAGACAAAAATTATACTTATACTAAACTGAATAGCTTGAAATAGAAATGTTTTTGACAATTAAACTGTGTACTCATGTTAGACTGAATTCTTTGAAATAGAACTGATTATTTGTATAAAAATGGATTTGGCATTAAATAACCTACAAAGGTTGATATGCCATAAACCCAAAAAACCAAACCAAACCAATTGGATCTCCAGAACTAGAGTCTCACTATCAGATGGAGTTTAATGTCCCATCCAAGACACTTTTTGGGGAGGAGTGCTTACTCTTCTGCAGAGGATACAGTCAGCATATTTTAAGGACAGACAAAAATATAAAGTTTGAATATTTTGATTGCAAGATATTTCATAAAATAATAGAAATATTTTTGAAATACTTCATGACATATAGTAGACTATTCTTTGGCCGTATTTTAACTTTAAATATGAGTATCAGTAGTTTCCTGCCTGAACTATGCGATCCTGGCCGTGGACCTGTGGGGTTTATCCACCCAGCATCTGGTGAAGCATGCTGGCTTCATCCACCGTGCTTCATTCACTATGCTGTTTTCCATGGCTTCAAATGTTTAACTTGTGGCTATAGAAAAAATATGATTCTCACTCAAACCATATGTCCAAACTGCATCGCCCTTCGCGCGGGTATAAAAAAAGGTGCGTTTTGCTGAGTTTGGAGCTTTGGCTCCAGTGTTCGAAAAATTTGCTACAGAACTCAAAGATAAACGAAAATTACTCAAATGCAAAAGCACAATACAAATCGCGACATTTAGAACTTCAAATAGAACAGGCCAACTACTGGAGCCGACAGCGTCTGCGATAGATCATAAACATAGACATAGTATGCGTACAAGAACACAGAGACCATCACAGTGAAGTAGAAATAAAATACCACCATGCTGGTAATGGATGGATGTTTGTCCCAGCCTCTGCACGGAAAAACTCTGTCAATGCAGTCAGAAGTGGTGAAGGAATGCTTCTCAGTCCACGTGCCCTAAAATCACTTAAAAGCATCGAGAAAAGACCACCCAGAATAATGGTAGCTACGTTCAATGGCAACCCCCGGGACAACGATCATCTCCTGCTATAGCCCTACCAAGATTAGTGATGAAACAGACCTCGACATTTTCTATGATCCATCCTCCCTTGTTTGTAGCGCCCTTAAACACAACGTTCTCATCACCAGAGGAAACGTGAATGCCCAAATAGGTAAAAATGTAAACAACAAATTCATCTTAGACAATTCGTCAAACAGAAATGGGGAACACCTAATGGATTTCATACCAGGAAATATATTAACGTGCCTTAATACCAAATTTCAGTAAAGGAAGGAAAAACTATGGACCAGTGCAAATAATGCTAAAGCACTGGTAGATTACACCCTCATAAATAAGAAACGGATTAACAGCGCTTTGAATTGAGTCATATTCCGACCACCAAATTGTCACGGCAAAGATACGTTTGAGCCTGTACAGGAATGCGTCGCAAACAACCAAGACTGCACGTTATGACTGGTCCATACTTAACAATAGATATACGATAACATTAAGAAACAAATTCGGTGCACTTCAGGAAATATCAGAAACACT
Source organism: Sepioteuthis lessoniana (assembly GCA_963585895.1). Classification (NCBI taxonomy): domain Eukaryota; kingdom Metazoa; phylum Mollusca; class Cephalopoda; order Myopsida; family Loliginidae; genus Sepioteuthis; species Sepioteuthis lessoniana. Next base: position 91,313,609 of record OY757927.1, read on the forward strand.
AACGCCGAATGAAGAATACGAGAACTTCGTTAATGCCCACACGGAAGTGGTAGTAGAATGCATACCAACCAAATTAAGAGCAAAAGAGTTCCCTGGGAGACATTAGCAGTTAAGAAAAAACGTGACGACCAGAAAACAGAATCCCTATACAATAAAAGGAACCCAACTCATACCAACGCTCAGAAACTCAAGAAGGCACAAAGTGAACTAACTAATGCTTACATGAAAGAACAAATAGAATACATCCAAGACCAGGTAAATAAGATTAGACACTCGGTTGAAGATAGATAATCTCGGATAGCGTGGCAGACAGTAAATGAAACGAGTAAAAAGCTCTTCGAGAGTCAGACTAAAAGCTGCCAACCAAGAAGAATGGACATTCTTGTGGAAAGAACATTTCAAGAATTTGCTTGAAAAGTCCCCTAAAGTTACGGATGAACCTATCATGAAAATTATTGATAATCAACCAGACATCAAACAAGGACAGTTTACCCAAGAAGAACTCTATGTAATATAAACAAAAATTAAAAACAAAAAAGCTGCCGGACTTGATGAAATACTTCCAGAAGGAAATTCGACGACATACTGCTTCGATAATGCAACGCTGTATATAACCAGAACACAATACACAGATGGACAAAGAGATGCATCCTCCATTTCCCCAAGAGTAGTGACCTAGGAATTGCCAAGAACCATCGGGGTATAACCCTTGCTTCCATAGCGGCTAAGATTCACAATGCTCTGCTACTCAACTGCGTTGAACCCGAAATTGAGAAAATTCTGCAAAAAAATCTCGAAGCTACATTCCTGTTTGTTGATTTCTCCAGGTCATTTAACTCCGTACACAGAGGGAAGATGGAGCAAATACTCCGAGCCTATGGTCTACCAAGGGAGACCGTTGCAGCCATAATGATGTTCTATAAAAACACAAAAATGAAAGTACGTTCACCGGATGGAGACACAGACTTTTTTGACATTGTCGCAGGTGTGCAGCAAGGGGACACATTAGTACCAACCTGTTCATATTCCTTCTAGACTGCGTACTTCGCACATCGATAGATTTAATGAAAGAAAATAGCCTTACACTGGAAAAGGCAGGAAGCAGCCGATACCTCGCACGAACTATTACGGACGCGGACTACGCTGATTACATAGCGCTTCTGGCAAATACACCCGCCCAGGCCGAATCCCCGCTGCATAGTCTGGAATGGGCAGCTGGCGCTATAGGTCTCCATGTGAACGCAGACAAAACTGAGTACATGTGTTTTAATCGAAGTGGTTATATCTCCTCACTAAGTGGTGACTCTCTGAAACTAGTGGAAAATTTCACCTACCTCGGAAGTAGCGTCTCATCTACCGAAAATGGCATCAATACGCGACTATTGATAGGCTATCGGTCATATGGAAGTCAGACCTATCCGATAAAATACAACACAGTTTTTTCTAAGCAGCAGTCGTGTCCATACTACTGTATGGACGCTCAACTTAAACGCTGACTAAACGTATTGAGAAAAAGCTTGACGGCAATTGCACCAGGATACTACGAGTTAAACAAATCCTGGAAACAACATCCCACAAAACAGCAGCTGTACGGCCACCTATCACTCATCTCGAAGACCATCCAAATTAGATGAACAATACTCGCAGGACACTGCTGGAGATGTAAGGTTGAACTCTTAAGCAACGTTCTCCTATTGACCCCATCACGCGGATGCACAAGTGTGGGACGATCAGCTTGAACTTATTTACAACAGCTCTGTTTGGACACAAGGCGTCGCCTAGAAGACTCGTCGGAAGCGATGGTAGATAGAGATGGATGGCGAGAGGGAGAGAGTTAGGGAAATCCGTGCGAGCAGCACGACATAATGATGAACAATCCTTAAATAAATAACAAAAATTTATTTATTGAATTTGCCACTCTAATTAATGTTTAACATTACATTCACTTGATTTAAATGATAAAATTTGAAATTATGATTTTATGCCAATTGCAATCGGGAACTTAAAAAAAACTTTCGTACTATTTTTAACTTTGACCTTACCAGGATCCAAATTTTCTCTTATCCAAAAATCGGTCTGTTAAAAAAGTATTTTATTTATGGTTTATATACTCGTGTAAAGGTCGAATTTTGAAGGCCTAATTTTAAATCTAGAAATTCACAATTTGTCAATTTTTCTAAGTTTGAAATTCAAACATAACAGGAAGAACTAGAATCAAACTCTTGGCTTAAAAAAGATGAATCAAGAATTTTGTGACTAAACGTGAAGGGTTGACTAGTATATGATAATTTTAATGCAGCTTTTTTTTCTCTTTTATGGCGTTAAGAAGTGAACGTCTTTATAAGATGAGCAGCTGATACATCCTCAATTGTACTAATGAAATTGGATTATCAAAGGTTCTAAGTTTATTGTGCAAAGCTAAATAAGCATTGCTGTAAAGTGTATGACTAAAGGTGTTCTTCTAAATTATGGCTGGCTGGTCGCCAGTAATGTAAGACTTCCTTCATCATTTCCAGGTGTGTGTGTGTGCAGAATGAGATCAGAAAGAAAAATTAGGCTTTATTGAAAATTCTGTTTAAATTACTGGATATTCTTATGGATATTTATTTTGAAATTCCTTTGATTTCCTGTTTTGCTTTTCTCTCTTCAATTCGTTTTTCTCTTATTGATTTTGATTTAATTCTATTTAAGATTTTTTTTCCCGGTTCTTCTCCACCGCCCAACATCTTTTCTATTTTAGATCGTATGTTTTTGTTTTTCTGCTTCGCGTTACATTTCTCTTTCTGCTTTAATTTAATTCTCCTTTGGTCCACTTCCCAAATTTATAACCTGCTTCGCGTTAGGCTATCACCTTGGATTGTTACATCTCGTTGTCGCCTCGGTCGTCGTCTCTTCTCGTTGCCGCCTCGGTCGTCGTCGCGTCTCGTTGCCGCCTCGGTCGTCTTCGCTTCGTCGCTTCTCGTTGTCGCCTCGGTCGTCGTCTCGGTCGTTGACGCTTAGGCCGGCGTCGCGTCGTCTCTTCTCGTTGTCGCCTCGGTCGTCGACGCTTAGGCCGGCGTCGCGTCGTCTCTTCTTGTTGTCGCCTCGGTCGTCGTCGCGTCGTCTCTTCTCGTTGCCGCCTCGGTCGTCGTCTCGGTCGTTGACGCTTAGGCCGGCGTAGCGTCGTCTCTTCGTTGTCGCCTCGGTCGTCGTCTCTTCTCGTTGTCGCCTCGGTCGTCGTCGCGTCGTCTCTTCTCGTTGTCGCCTCGGTCGTCGTCGCGTCGTCTCTTCTCGTTGTCGCCTCGGTCGTCGTCGCGTCGTCTCTTCTCGTTGTCGCCTCGGTCGTCGTCGCGTCGTCGCTTCTCGTTGCCGTCTCGGTCGTCGTCTCGTCCGTTGTCGCCTAGGCCGGCGTCGCGTTGTTGCCTTTGATATTCCTGTTCTCTTTATTTAATTCTCTGTCTTTCCATTAATTTATATCTGACTTGTCAAGTTTTTCCTATCATTACATCCTAATTTAATTTCTCTTCTTCAACGTTTGGACATGTTCACTAAAATTTTGCCGATGATTAACTTTGCAAAAATTGAATTCGAAAATCTAATTTAAGCCATCATCACTATTTAACTTGGACAGGATTATCTTAATTACCCCTGGCAGAATAAAACGTTGCTGAGTTTGATTACTTAAGTCGAAGTGATGTTATTATTTTAAAGATTTGCTAACGTATTTTTCTCATCTTTCGTGAATGTGAATGAAGGAAAGAAATTTTCTCAAAAAAAAACTTGAACCAATTTCAGACTACCGGAATAATTAATTCAAACATCTAACTATTTAAAAAAAAAATACCCACTTTATTTTCTGTGGCATAAAATCTAAATAAGAGCAGCAATATCATCAATTTAAAAGGTTCTGGAAAATGTGTATTCAAATTAAGATTTTATATGCTGATTTATATATGTGAAGCGAAAAGAATTATAGTGTATGTGTCCGTATTAAAGATGACAAAGATTTGCTTATGAAATTCTTTTATTGGACTTACGGTGTTCATGAGTGAGATGTCACAAATGTGGATGAAGGCTGTTTGAAAATTGTCTAAAATCTGTTATAATCCGACCATCGTGGTCATTGTTGAGGACAACTATGTTATGGAGTTAATGATGTCTTCTGTGATGAATGAATTTCTAAATTGGAACATTCATCACATGCAGTTGACATCATGTTTGAATGTCAAGTCCGTTGGTGCTAGTTTGAAGTTGTAGAAATCACAGATCAGGATTATGTAACTGAATTACCTTGGCTATGATCCTTAGACCAAGAACTGCTTGATCTCATAGGTGAAAAAACTGACAGTCACCAATGGGTGTTGACTCTGTATCTATGCTATCCTAGGTTACATATGCTTTATCACCAATCTTAGGCACTCTTTATGGATATAGAATTTTATATAATATTTATTTCATGTATAAATTTAAGCCTACATTTAACAGAACCTAATTTCACACACACACACACACACACACACACGTGCGCGCACACGGAATCAAACTTCATGCTCACAATCACAAACATATATGCACAAACTATCTCAAGATCTATCTGTTCAACTCAGAGAGAGAAAATAGAAAAAAACAATAACTGGATATATATTGAATATGTATTAATACATTCTCATACAATTTCTACTCAAACAGGAAGAAAGAGAAAAGAAAAAACTAACAGCTGGATGTACATGCATGTATATACGTACACAAACACAGAAATTATCTACTGGTTAAAATAAATAAATTTGAATCAAAAAGAATCAAACTCCAGTTAAAACAATTTATTAGTCTCTTGAAAAGGACCACAACCTCTGAAATGTGTGTCGAGATAATAAAATCTTGAAATACCACATTGAAATTAATTTGCAAACCTATTTATTTTAAAATACACATCCACAAACATTACATACACACACACACACACATATATATATATATATATATACACGCACACACTATGATTGTTGTAATGTGAAAATCCAAATAACTCACATTTGGAGGGTAAAAATTTTGAATTATGATCCTATGGTACACAGGATTATAATTTCAAAATTTTAGCTTTTAAATTTGCTCTGATGTAAAAGTACAATTAGTATTTGTTGTAGTAATATATACTATCATACTGTCAGATTCACTACAATCTATCATTTCAACATATATATATATATAGGGTTTAGATGAAAATAATAGGAAGTTAATATTACATAATATGAATCTATTGTTATATATATATATATATATATATATATAATATTTACTTTTTCCTATTGACTGCTCTATTCTCTCTTTCTATGCATTCTAAGTCAGTTCTTCAGTGATCATTCTTTGCTGTTAGTAACATGTAACCTATTACAATCTGTCACATTTTACTTGAAGAAAAGATGGGCAATGGCAAAAGAAACACCATTACCTTGAAGGGGCTTTACCCGGCATGGTACCCCAATAATCTAATAGGAATTCATTTGTTGCGAATCATCTCTTGAAATGCTTGAATCAAACTCCACAAATTCTTCTGTAAATGTTGGCTCCAGACTGCAATAAAAACTGGTAAATCTTATTTCTTTTATAACACTAACATAATGGTGAGAAAATTCCCCTCTCTCTTGTAGTGCTTTTCTTCCCTACTGTCGTCTACAAAATTTGATAATTTTAGTTTAAAGAAAAAAACCCTCAAATTTTCATTTCCTATGACCATAAATACAACACTTCATAGTAACTACTTTTTACCATTTTATTTTGGGTGCTTTTTTTTTTTTAAATACACTCGAGGATATATGAACTGCTTTTTGATAATGTGTGTGTGTGTGTGTATATATATATATATATATATATATATATATATATAAAGTCAGATGATTGCATAGATGAGAAACTTGTTGTCACTATATTCAGCTGACTCTTTCTGCTATTATATATATATATATAGAGAGAGAGAGAGAGAGAAGGAGTAAGTGGTGTATAAAGAATAGATCTTATTGAGCGATAATCATATAGAAAAAGATATATAAATAGCCATATACAAACAACTGTGTGTGTATATATATATATATATATATATATATATATATATATATATATATAGGAAGACAGACAGAGACACACACACACACACACAGATAGTGATGGTCATATTGAGTGATAATCATATAGAAAAAAAAAAGTATTATAAAAAGATATGGTGTACAATACTAAGACAAAAATAATAATGGGACCAGGTAGTCTGTTTATTTTGTAGCTAATGTAAATAATAGAAGCAACTCTATTATTGCTATAAAATAACTATGAAAAGTAAATGATACAGTATGAAATACAACTCACTTGATTAACAAAAATCGATATGTGCTCCTTTGTGTAGAAAGGCTGTGACTGTTGATTTCCCGAACAGATAAAATTTCCTCTCTACTCAGTCATTTTTCTGTCCTCTGTCATGGTGAACAAGTGATAATAATACTTTAGTGTAAAGAGGACTGATATGATGATGAAGGGAATATTGGATTTTTGACTTTTCTCCGAGGATCAGTCTAAAAGCTAAGCTGAAATTTAACATAGTTTATTGCAAATATTGTTTAGATTATTGATCTTATTTATTGTTATTTGTTATGATGGTTTGTTTATAACCTTTAAGTTCATTGGTTTGTATGGAAAATTGTTGAAGAGTCTTTTTTTTCCCCTGTAGAGAAACAAGAAATGTGTAACAAATAAGATACCCTTTTTAGATACCATCATAAATGGGATTCACTTGTGGTGTAAAGGTTATAGTTGTAAGAATTGGAATTGGTTACCAGTGTTCAAATCCTGAATGAGGCTGTTTGCATTTTACATAGTCCTAAGACCCTTGCCAAGAGTATGAATCCAACTATTCTCTCTCTACCTCTGGGTAAATAGTAGGGCAGACTGGGCTCTTTAATCTTGGTCTGGCAACCAATATAAGAAAAGGAAAACTCTGAATTTAAACAAGTTGTAGATCTGGAGAGAGATGGGCTTCATCAGGTTATTCCTACCTAAGACAGTTTATGCGAGTACCCCACTTCTGACCAAAGTAGATGACAGGGCTCGTGAGATAAACCAGAGGGTGGAAACAAATGCTTATAGGGTTATTCCAGGATTTTAGCTCAAACCATATTTTAAAAAAAATGTGTTGCTTTCGACATTTTACAAAAGTCATCAATAGTGATCCCTTTGATTTAAAAGCAAAGTTAATTTCTACAGTTGATTCCTGTTGAAGTTTGAGTTATCTAACTTGATATCTCTTTATATATGGTTGTCTCCCTTGTTTATAGTTATTGTTAGTTCCAAATAAATATGGTGTTCAGCTAAATATGTGTTGTATCAGTGCTACAATATCAACAAACTAACAGTTCCTTCCCAAGGAACAATTATCTATTCAACCTAATATTGAGGATAGGAAAATGAATCTTGGAAATGCCAACTGTTTTATTTTCATATTTTTTAAGCCTTCTCTGGCTATGTACTGAAAAATATGCAGGGATATGTACAATGTGTGTTTAATAAAGGAATTTTTTTTTTTTTTTTTTTTTTTTTTTTTTTTTTAATCAGTTTTTTTTTCATAAATGTAAACTCTACATTATTTGAAATTTTGTTTATTGCAAAATGTATTTGAATCTTGGAAAAATGTTTTGTTTTGAGACTAGTCAAAATGGTGCCAAATCAGAGTGCTCCTAGTGGGAATAGAGTTCTGTCCTCCAGTTTTGGTAGCCAAGAAGTGAAAACTATGTGAAATGTATGGAAGAATGTGTGATGTGTACAGAGAAGTATATTTTAGTTAAAAAAAAGTGTTTACAAATAGGCTAGATATGTTTGCCATTATAAGTCTTTGAAAATGCAGTCCTTGGAGTGGAAACATATTAACTCTCTGGGAAGAAAAAAGTTCCTGTCACAGTGATTAGTAAAGAAGGTCATGCTGACAGCATTTTGGTCCATGAAAAGATCCATCACTATTGATTTTCTTGATTTAAAAGTGCAACCGTAAACAGTGCTTTTTATTGGCGAAACCCCACCCCCTTAAGTGTCATTTTCAAAATAAAACAGATTTGAAAAAATCTTTTGCCATTGAATCATTACATTTCATTAATGCCATCATTCATGAACTATGATAATAAGTTATGAATTCAACTGAAATAATATTTATAGTAGGGTAAAAACTTTCAAAAGATGCTATCCATTCTGGCTCAGGGAAAGTTCCCGTCGTGCAGTGGTTAATATACTGGACTGAGACATCATAGTTAGCAAGTTCAAACTCCAGTCACACTTTTGGAGTAATACTCTTGAAAAAGGTATGAACTCCGTTATCAGCTATGGAGTGTGTGTGGCGGGGGTAGATAGTCTCACTGTTGTCCTTCTATAAAAAAGGCTTTAATAACCCATGAATGCTAATAAGCCATTAAACAAATAAACCAATCATATTGGTTCACTTTCTTTTTGTCCAATCAGGAACAGTGGAATGCTTTGCCTACTTTCTGACTAAGTGTTATATCATTTTATTGGCGAAAGAGATTACTGTAAATTGAATTTTGCATATCAGAGATACAGATTATCAAAGGTGAACATCTGCTTAGAAGTTTTTAGTATTTAAAACACTATAAATAAATTTACTTTCTCTAAAGTGCTGTATGATGCAATTGAAATAAATTGTATATCAAACTTAAAGCTATTTAATTTTTTGTACTGAATGACATTTATAATAAACAATGTGTATACACAACTTTGAAGCCTTTCATGTGTCAGAAGATTAAAATGACAGCACAATTTTCAAAATTCATTAAAATAGTTAATCTATTACAGTGGATTCATGCCTGTGGTGTAATGTTTAACATCAAAGGAAATGGGCACGGTGACACAAGTTCAAATCTTGGGTGAGGCTTATTGCATTTCACATAGCACTAATACCCTTGGGAAAGATATGAATCCAATTCCTCTCCCTTCAGCTATGGATAAATAGTAGGGCAGACTGGGTTTTTAATCTTGGTTTAAGCAAGCAGTCTAAGAAAAGGAAAACTCTGAATTCAAACCTGTTAAACTCTGCTTAAAAATTTACCTTGTGTCATATCCTGATTGTGATGGAGGGGTTTGGTAAATACATACAAGGGATTTGAATGACAAAAGATTTAATTCAAAAGTGGGTAAAGTGTCTCCATGGCATAGTGGTTAACATACTAGAATGTGACAGCATAGTGAGTGAGGTCAAACTGCAGTCGGGTTATTAGGTTCACTTTTGGACTAATATCCTTTGGGAATTTATGAACTCCTTACCCCACCAACTTGGGTTTAAATTGTACAATTACTGTTCTTCTATTCGGGTGAGTTTGGCTTTAAATAATCAATGATGGTTGAAGTACCATTAAACAAAGAAATCACCCCAAAAGTGTAGAATAGAGGAACATCAGATGTCCCTAGGAAAATTTGAAGAATGTAAGAAAGTTATTCTTGTCTGAATTTTGTTAAATGGCGTTTATTGTTGTAATTGAATTTTATTTTCCTTGTTTCTGTTTGTTCACAGTATTTCAGCCATGTACTCTCTGACCGTTTTCTAGTGTATTTACTATACAATTAACTGTCCACCATGAAGTTCTATACAATTTTAAAGAATTTTTCTGATTATTGATTAATCATGTAATTTCAATTTTTAGATTTTTTTGTTAGAGGTTCCCATTTGCTGTTTGTTTATACTGGGTTTGCTGAAGATATGTGCATAGTTTCCTTCAGACATCTCATTTGCCAATGTGTTTCTCTGTCTATTATATGGACCTCATTCCATAAGGGTTGGTGTCTGTCTTCTTCTTTCCAAGTGTCATAAATTATACCAGATTTGAAAAGTTTCTTTTCATGTTAAGACTTTTCTGTGTTTCTTAATCCTTATTTTTAGGAGATGACTGGGTCTTATCTCTCTGCAGAAATCCAGTTGATCTATTCTACAACAAAGAAAAAGAAAGTATTCCTCTTTCTTCATGGATCATGCACTTAACCATTTTCTTACTAATCCTGATGGATTTATCAATTTCAATGGCATGTCAATTTGTCTAGGGTTATTTTATGCCTCAAGGTTTGGGAATTGCATTTATTTCATATTCATATTTACGTTTTTTTTGTTTAGTTTTTTCTTTTGCACATAGTCCTTTTGAATAAGAATAAATTTAAATGGATCTATTCGACCCATAGTACTTAAGAGGTGTTTTCTAAAATGTAATAGAATAAATTACTCATGTATGACCGTCAGGAAAAGAAAGAGGAATGTGAGTTTGTGGACTCCTTATATACGAATAGCGTTAATTTGCATATGAGGAGAAAACGAAGCTATAAAAAGACCAAATTGGCAAGGACAGGGAGTCGTGTTATTCTGAGAGCGGAGAGCAGACATTGAGCTAAGAGGAGTTGGTGTGAGTTGCAGAGTTGTGTTATTCTGAGAGTTAGTGCGAGTAGCAGAGTTGGCGAGAAGGAGTTCCGACCCCCCCTTTTTTTTTCATTACAAGAGGTACTGCCACTCCTGGTCAAAGTAAATCATGAGAAATGGAATGCAGGTATTAGCATGATAGTGAAATGCCTCATCCAGGATTTGAACTCTAGTCACCAGGTCCATTTTCAGCAACAATCTGATCACATGTACAAAGTTTGTTTCTGTGATCATTCCTGTGACCTGACCTCTCCTCTCATCTGCAGTTTGACAAAAGATCTAGTTTAAAATAATTTAGGAGGGGGTAAATAAGAAATATGAATATTAGGATTAGTATTAATTCTAATACTGTTGCTTAGATACTTGTTTCACCAAACTGTGGATTGTTCCTATTGGTGAGGAGCTAGAATACATCAACTGCATCCTTTGCAAAGGTGGGTAAGACCTTCTTCCCCTCCAAAAAAGGGTGTCTTAGGTATGATACTCAACTGCATCTGGTGGTGAGGCTCCAGATCTGGGGAATGTGGAGTACAACTTCATTGCCATTACTCCCAGGCCCACACTGCCCTGAGTGGTAATATCTGTTAGGGTTCTATCTATGAGTCAAATAGATCTGTTTAAAAAGTATTTGCATTTGATAAGAATACTTGATACCAAATAATAGTTTTTTTCAAGCTATATAATTGTTTACTTTGGATTATTATTATTATTATTAATTACTAGAAACCATATAACTGTGTGCAAACAAATGACTGTTATTAAATTGAAATAATTACTTAAAATCATATAATTATTTGTATTAGATAGGAATACTTGAAACCATAGAAGTGAATGCAAATTAGATTTGTATTAGGAATACTTGATATCATATAACTGTGTGCAAAAAAAATCTTCAGAAACAACCATTTGAAAAATGTAAGTATAAATGTACAATGTATGTGATTTCCTAACTTTTAGGTATAAAATAACCCTAGACAGGTTGACATGTTGGTAAAATCACTCAAACTGTGGGTGTTAAAACATCCAGTGCTGTTGTTGTCATTTAAGAGCACTGAATTACCTTTTAAATTGTTTGTATTTTCTGGAATCTTCTCTGAGAATGTCTTAAATACCTGACAGCTGTTATGCAATGATCTTTTTGAGATTTTAAAATATTTAGCTGGAATTTTTTTAAAGTTTGTATTTGTTCAAGGTGAATTTCGTAGAGGGATAAAAAACCTTCTACGGGTGTGTACGGCTTGAGGAAGATAAATTTGAAAATATCTGTAAATTGCAATTTATTTTTTTTATTCTGACATTTGAGATGATGAAAACGTTCTTTCAATATTTTTCTGGACATATTTCATCAAAGAACTTCATTTATTTTTACTGTTATATGACTTGAGTGATCATGGCTCTCCACAGCTTTCTTTATCATTAAACTGCCCTTTCCTCTGACCGTTCTTCAGTTAATCTTTGCTAAACTTAGTCTGGCACAAGAGTAGAAGTATGAGGCACCCAATAAAGACTGGATTTAATACAGTAATTTCCCAAAGTAGTACTGTCAAAGTATTCAGAAGTATTTACAAAGTTAAATTTAGTACTATATGAATAATTTGATACCCCAACCATTGCAGTATTAGTAACTTAAGATCCTTCCTTGCAGCCCCTCCCCCTGCTGCAGCAAGTGTAACTTGGGGACCCCCTACTACAGCAGTCTTAACATGAGATCCCCACCTCTAATCATGGTAATTTAAGATTTGCTTATTGTTACTTATTGAGGTATCCAATTTTCTTTGATATCAGGTTCTTAAAATACCTTTAAAAAAAGAATTACCAAAGAACTTCATATTTTAATGTTTGATAATCAGAAAATGCTTTTTATAGATTGGAAGTGGTCTTGTTTTATGCCCCACCCTTTTCTATAAAAGAGGCCAAAAAGGTTGTGATTATTAAAAATGAAGTGTCCTTGTTTCTTATTGTCTTCAGATAATTTTTGTTCTTTACAAACGTCTGAGTACAGATTGCCTCTTATATAATAAAAGAAAAAAAAAGTATTTGAACTGATGATTTGATTAAACTTCAAGTTAGTTAATAGCAGTTTGTTAATGAGAGTTTGGGGTAAATTGAGGCATTGAGTGGAATTCAAAGGGAAAGGCTATTGTACTGAATGTTGGACATAATCAATGCTGAAAGAAATAAGGCTTGTTGCTTTGATATCAATAGAAGTTGCATATACATTAAGTCATGAATACATTTTTCTATCTTTACATAATGACATTCTCATATACAGTTTTTTTTTATTGTTTTTATTTTTTATATACACACAAAATATGTCCATTTATTTTAAGTAAACAATTACTGCTATACTTCATTCACAAAATTTTAACTATCATCTATTTAAAAATATCTATGCTTTAATATGTTTATTACTAGAAAAGATTTTGTAATTTCTATTTTTCAGCCAACTTTTCACTCAATTCAAAGAAATAAAAATTCATAAATGTGTAGATTGGAATTTTATATAATCTACTCCTTTTTCTGCTTCATGTAAGTACACACACAAGCACACTGTCATCATAGTGTGTTGACAGCATTGATTCTCTTGGCTCTCTCTCACCATTTGTCCCTATTGGCCATCACTCTTGGTAAGTGCTCTAAACAGCATCCTATATCTGTACAGAAATGATTTCTTTTGCTGGTTGGTCAAGATACCGGTGTGTCCACATGTGAATGTTGTTTATGAGTTTGTCCTTACTTCTCTTGCATGTCTTGTTCGTCTTACTTGGATAGTTTGTGAGATGGAAGGTAAGTGGTTGTACGGCTGCTATTTCGTAAGCTGCTACTTCTATAATTTGTTCAAAACAGCATAAAGTATTTGTCTTTAATTGGAATCATTTTGAGATGAGGCTTCTTAATCTGAGAATTAATTTTTATTTATTGCGGCCTGTGGCGCAGTGGATAGAGGCGTTGAGTCTCTACAGTTCCAGATGAGCATTGTCAGAAGATAGCGGTTTCAAATCCTACCCAAGCCGGCCAGAGGTTTACTTGGTCAAAAACGTGGTGCGATAGATAACAACTATGGAAGGCAGTAATTACTGGGGATAAGGTTACAAGACTCATCATTCCTATCCGAGGTCACAGTAAAAATCACCTGAAGAAGGCCAGAGGTGAAATTTGGCCGAAATGTAGTGAAAGAAGAAACAACACAAAAAAACTACCAAGATGAGGACAAAAAAGTCTGCAATAAATAAAAATTAATTCTCAGCATAAAGTATCCTTGTATAGTTCTCATCTAGATTTTTCTCCGAGATCTTTGTTAAAGTCTAAGTGGTGCAACCATACAATAGTACTTGGCTATTGCTTTGAAGAAATCCCATTTTATTTTATCAGAGATCTCTCACTCATATTTTTTCTGAATAATAAAATTTGTCACTACTTCATCTAATAAAAACTATCATAATTGATATTGTTATTGTAAAAATAACATTAAATATAGCTCATTGGGTGGTTGAAAGTAGTGATGGATAAGTTTATAAGGTTAAAGTTGATCTTCAGCCAATCATAAAGATCATTTAGCTCCAACGGTGGAAGAGTTATTACAGAAACAGACATTTTTGTTGATGCTTTTTACTAATAAATGTAGAATTGACAGTATGAGAATTGTGACAAAAAGCAACAGAAATAAGATGAAACAAATATAAATAATTATGATGATAATTAAAGCAAAATTTGATAACCTACGTTTGAGATGAAACGCTTATTCTTATAGGTGAAAGTAGTAAACTTGCACAAAAGGAATACAAAACTATGCATGATTGATTGGGTAAACTGATCCACTGGGAATTGTGTAAGAGATTAAAATTTGACTATGCTGACAAATGGTACAAACCAGAATCTGTCTTGGAAAATGAGATGCGTACAATTCTGAGATATTGAAATACAAATAAATCATCCAATCCTGACCAGAAAACCAAACCTGGTTTCACTTACTAATTAAAAAAAAAAAGTTACTAACTAGTGGATTTTGCCATTCCAGCAGATGATTGAGTCAAAATGAAATGAAGTGAAAAGATAAACAAATACTTGGACCTTGCCTGAGAACTGAAAAAGTTGCGGAATATAAAAGTGACATTGATAGCAATTGTAGTTGATCCAGACCACAGCACTGTTAAAATTGATTAGAATACTTAGTCCTGGAGACCTGTGGAGGCTTGGTGTCACTTACTCTAATGAAAAATCACCAGTTAAAACTGGTGTGGAAAAACCCATGACTAGTACTGTTAGTAGTAGTAGTAGTATTATAATGATAGTGGTGATGATGATGATGTCTCTTCTTTGTTAATCATAACAATCATTTTTTTGACTGAATATTAATTATACAATTTCTCAATAAAAAATATTCTAATTAAAATTATAAAGAAAAGCATTCTACTTTTATTTTAAATGATATTTTAAAGGTTTAAAATATTCTTCTTCAGCAGAAATAAACAATGGGATCATTCTCAGTGCAATGAGTTAATGTTTTGGTTGACCCCAGGGTCATTTATTAAGGATGCAGCCATTGTTTTTGCAGCAGCATATGTGAAAAATGTTGGTTATTGTCAAATATAAAATTGATATATTCAATTGCTATAATTTTTGTCTTTATTGGGAATCCTTTTTGAGATGAGGCTTCTTAATTTGAGTATTAATTTTATGGCGGACTTTTGTCCTCATCTTGGTAGTTATTTTTCTCACAGCGTTTCAGTCAAATTTCACCTCTGGCCAGGTGATTAACCGCGACCTCGGATAGGAATGCTGAGTCTTGTAACCGTATCCCCAGTAATTACTGCCTTCCATAGTTGTTGTTTATCGCACCACGTTTTTGACCAAGTAACTCTCTGGCCAGCTTGGGTAGGAATTGAAACTGCTATCTTCTGGTGATAGACAACAACTATGGAAGGCAGTAATTACTGGGGATACGGTTACAAGACTCAGCATTCCTATCTGGGGTCACGGTTAATCACCTGAAGACGGCCAGAGGTGAAATTTGGCCAAAACGTTGTGAGAAAAACAACAAAAACTACCAAGATGAAAAAAAATCCGCAATAAAATTAATACTCTGATTAACAAGCCTCATATCAAAAAGGATTCCCAATAAACAATTACAAATTTGGTACAGACCCGACTCTGGAAGACCAGATAAGGAGGACAAATAATTGGATTTATAAGACCAAAAAATCTAACCTTGATCGCCCTTCGGGGCTCGTGGTGCAGCGGATGGAGGCGTTGAGTCTCTATGGTTCCAGGTGAGCATTGTCAGAAGATAGCAGTTTCAATTCCTACCCAAGCTGGCCAGAGGGTTACTTGGTCAAAAATGTGGTGTGATAAACAACTATGGAAGGCAGTAATTACTGGGGATACGGTTACAAGACTCATCATTCCTATCCGAGGTCACGGTTAATCATCTGAAGACGGCCAGAGGTGAAATTTGGCTGAAATGTAGTGAGAAAAACAACAAAAACTACCAAAATGAGGACAAAAGTCAGCAATAAAATTAATACTGCTATAATTTTATCTTGATGCTAATTTTATATGATTGATTGATTTTAATGGCATTTCAGCTTGTTTAGGATTATTTTATGCCTAGTGGTTAGGGAATCATGTTCATATTTACATTTTTTTGTATAGTTGTTTCTTGAGAATATTTTTGACATGTGGTCATATCAAATACAAATAATTTTTAAGCAGATTTATTTAACCCATAGATGGGATCCTAACATGTAGGACCACTCCAGGTCAGTGTGGCTCTGAGGGGAATGGCAGTGAAGGGGTTCTCCTCTCTTTCCAGGCTCACCATCAGATGCAGTTTCATTCCATACTAAAGACACCTCTACTATATCCCAGCAGGAAATGTAGTCAGTGTATTCTTGTCCTCGCCACTCCATAATGCCTATGGGTGCTACACTCTGAATTCCTAGCTGAAAATGTAATCATCTGTTGGCTGTATTGTTGCTGGGCAATAGTGACGTAGAAATGGGTATTCCCAGTCAGAATTCAGGTTCTTTTGGATATATGTACTTTTAGCTAGTGGCACAAATACTGGTTGCTATTCTGGTTGTAAGAGTTAATTTTACATAACAATTTTGATTAAAAAAAAAAACCCAAACAACCCCCATAACAAACTTTTTATGGGTGGGCCAGTTACACAGTGTAAATGTCAAAAGTACATTATGTACATGACCTCCTTACTTCATATCTTTATTTAACATTATTTGCATTTTGAAGTTGTTTATACAAACAACATTATTGACATATGACAACAATAATTCCTCCTTAAAATTAAATGTTAGAATTATTATTGAATGAGATTATGTACAATTAACTGGTGTAGTCCATGGTGCCTGGGTAAACATTTGCAAGTCAGATCCCTCAACTATGTTTATAAAACCTCAGAGATATTTCCAATTATTTTTCCAGGAGAAAGAGGCTTTTCAACAAATGATATTTTCTGCATAATGGGTTTTATAAATTAAAGGGAGAGTTGTTAATAAATTTGGAATATTAAGGGGAAAAAAAAATGGATAATTTTAACCTTGTAAAATCAAATCTAACTATGTTTACAAATGTTTCTGTTGTCCTATTTGTAGAGCTTAGAATACATTGACTATATCCTCTGCAGAGGGTTAAGATCCTCCCTACCAAATAAAGAGGTGTCCTGGGTAGGATACCTACCTGTATCTGATGGTGAAGCTCCTATTCTGGGGTGTGTGGTGTATCTCTTCTTTGTCATGGTTTATTTAGACCTGCAGTATGAGAACTTGTCATGATTCCATCTATGGATCAAATCTTTTAAAAACTTATTAATATTTGATAGGAATACTTGATATCATTTGAGTCAATGATTTGACCTCTTTGTACCAAATAATAACCCGAGACAAGTTGATATGCCATTAAAATTGCTCATTCAATCAATCCAATGTTCTGAGGAGGAGAAAATAATAACTTGGAATTTGTTTGTATTCTGTGTTTACCGCTGATTTTTCAACGTTGGGACAAAAAGTATTTAATACTCATCATATTCATTATGTTACTTATTCTGCAGATATCAACTTCTAAAAAAATCACAACAATTGCATAATATATCAATTTTATATTGGACAATTACCAACATTTTTCCCAGATCTCCCTGCCCCAGTGACTTTAAAAGTAGTTATAATTCCATACATATCCTGCAGCAAAAACAATGGGGTCAACCAAAACATTTAACTTACTGCACTCAGAATCACCTCCATAGTATATCATGCTCCAACATTTTTTTAGGGATGGTTCTCTTAGTATATGAATGTTTGATGAAAATCCAGTTACATTATGTATTTTTTCTTCTATTCACAATATTGACATCATTATTTTGAGCCGAAAAATGTTAAATCAGTGATGTAATAAGATTTGAATGGAATAAGATGTCAATGTTGAGCGGTGAATGTGAACTTAAACAGGGAAAGTGAACACAGTATTCTACAATATCCAATCTTAAATGACAAGTGTTCTTTGTTCATTAAAAAAAAAATTTTTTTTTTTAATGGTAACTTGTGTTGACAATGACATCTTGTGTATTATATTTTCTTAACACTGATATATATTTTTTTATCTATTTATTCAAGTTTTCAGTTACTTCATAATCTTAATTTGAGATATCTGCAATTATTGATACAGTCAATCAATTTTGATGTGATGAACCTGCACTGATGATGTTTTTCATTTATTTTCCACTGTTTGTAAATTGTAAGGTTTTTTTTTTGTTTTTTTTTACCCATTTGTTTGTGACATGGTAATTATTACAGTGTCTCTTGAGAATGTAAGTCAGATTACATTATCACTCAATATAGTGGTCTTTCCCCACTGTTATCAGTTTTTCGTGGTATTGCTATATTTTTTTCAGAAGTCTATTATAGATGTACATGCTTCTGTTAAAATAAGTCATGCTGTCAAGAAAACCTTTGTCAATTGACAACTCTGGGGAGTACAGGCATAATTGTAGGTGTTGGAGCACAAGTAACATCCGGGCCAGCATGTACTACCTCTGAACACTCTGACTAGAGGTGGGGTGCTTGGTGGGTACAGAGCAGATTTCAGCAGGGCTTTGTGCAAAATTAGTGGTGTCTCATCATCCCAGGGATAACAGAATATTGATAGGGTACACCAAGTCCCCTTGTTGAGGTTGGGGTGCCTCTTCAGGAGAAAAATTAAAAAAAAAAAAAAAACTGTCTACTAAAAAGTGAAAAAAATTTTGTGGATTTGACATCAGTTTTTTTGTTTTTTTTTAATTCGTCAAAATTAGGTTGATTAAAATTATTTTCGTATGAAAATTAACTTGTTGTAGAGTGAAAGCTTGCTATCATAGATTGGTAGGGGGGGGGCTGATTAGTATGAATGCACTCGTATTTTAACGTTCATCATTGTAAAAAGTGAACTGGGCTGCCCAAGTTTAAATCCTGAATATGGCTGTTTGCATTTCACTTTGAACTAATGCCCTTGGGAAAAGTATAAATCTAACTCTTCTCCCTCCAACCATGTGTAAATAGTAGGTCAGACAGCGTTCTTGAATGATTAAAACTAATCCAGAGCATCTCATTTTTTATTTTTTATGTGAATTAAATTTTTAGAATCACAAGCTCTGAATTCCCGTCCAATATGTAAACAGAAGGATAAATTATCATTTGGAGATTGTGTGATTCTTAACTTTTGAAATATGCCTCTTTTATTATTCTTAAAAGAAAAAAGAATGGTAATTGTAACCTTATAGTTCCAAATTTACTCTTCAATTTTACTATCAAGTTGAAAGCAAGACAAATAAAGCTCTCTCTCTCTCTCTCTCTCTCTCTCTCTCTCTCTCTCTCAAAATTGAGCAAATTGGCCAATCAGGACATTAACAATTGAATATATGAGTGTAGTTTGTTTTGACTTTCATGTACACAAGATTGAGATACATATGTAAAAAAAATTGACTTGATTAATTGTTAAAAAACCAAGAATATTATAAAAATCATGAGATGGAATATTCACTTTTATGGTGAGAATTCAAAATTCCTGGAAAGTTTAAGAATTTTAGAATGCATAAAGATTTTATAATAGAGTATTTTTTCTTAAATTATGCTAATTCTTGGGATTAGAAATAAATTGTTATCAAGTCAAGAAAGTGAAGTAAGTTTTCAGAAATGCAAGACTATTTGATTTTTGTCTGGAATATCTTCAGAATCAGTTAGATGGTATTCATGTAATTTAGCAACCCATTAGAGAACACCTTACTATTTACATGAGTAAATACTCTTCCATCAGGTTATTCAGTTGCAAGTTATAAGAAATGGAATTGGCAACCCGAGTTCAAATCCTGGATGAGGTTATTTGCATTCATAAAAAGGCTCCTGGAAAAGGTATGAATTGATTTGTTTACCCTTATTTTTGGGTAAATAGCTGGGTAGACTTTGGTCTTGGTTTGGCAACCAGTCTAAGAGAAGGAAAACTCTGAATTTATATCAGCTTTACACTGTTGGTGGTGGGGGGAGTTAGGTAAATACACATGCAGTTGACAAGCCAGCGTTGGTGAGATTGTGTTCTGTGTGACAGTTGCATTCATGATGACTAAGCAAGTAAACTCTTCATATCTTGTGTAAAGTTCTTTTTTTTTTTTTTTTTTCTCAGTAAAACATTACATGCCTCTAATCAGCCCTCCCACATAACAGATTTGTCATCTTTTGTCTTCTGGTTTTTCTCAGAGATAAAATTTCTATTGAAGTAATGTGGGCAATATTAAGAAGAGTGATGAAGCCACTGATGGTAATCCCAGAAGACTGATCCTTTTACAGACCTTTTCGAAAAAGAGAAATGATGATTGGATAAATGTGTGAAACCTTAAAGATAGTACTTAAGGCACCATCTGACCAAATATATGCTGTTGTATATCTATGTATTTATATATATATATATATATATATATATATATAAGCACGCACACAAGGGGCATTCAATAAAAAATGAGGATTTTATTTTTTTTTATAAATGTCAAGTCTGTATTGTTTCAAATTGTCTTAGACCAAAAATGATTTTAATCACGCAGAAATGTTTTGAGACTAGTCAAAATGGCTGTAAATCATAGTGCTCCAGGCTTGAACAGAAGTCTGTCATCAAATTTTTGGTGTTTGAGAAGTACAAACCATATGAAATTGACATACCTTATAATGCTGAGTGTTAAGCAAAGTGGCATCAAGTACCATTTTTTTGAGTCTTTGGTATGACTCGACCTGGGATTGAATCTAAGTCTCCCGGACCATTGGTGAAATATATATAAATTATCATAATATTAGCTCTATCTCATGTATTGAGCACTTTATTATGTTTTAACTTAGGTAATTCTTTCAGTGTTTTTTCTTTTGACTAGACATACATGCCGCTTGATTATTTTCATGTAGCACGTGTGTTTTTCATTTCCTTTACTGAATTTTTTTTTCCCCCCCAGATATCAGTTTGCAGAATTGGCAAATTGTATAATCTGTTTTTTTTTTTTGTTTTTTTTTTTCACACCAACAGAATCATAGATTAGATATAAAGATTAAAACATATGATATATGCCCCAAATACATGGACTTGTCGGGGGTGGAACTTTCACAAGTTATATCTAAAACAAATAAAAGATGTAAAAGTGCCTGTCTTAATTTTTTCCTTTTTTGAAAGTAACAATTCCAAATTTCTGTCTTAAATAAAAGAAAAAAAAATGGTTAGCCCGTTCATCTTTGCCTGTAGAATACACCAACTGCATCCCCCCCTCTCCAATGAGTGTCTTGGATATGGCACTAAACAATCTTATAGTGAGGCTCCTACACGAGTGAGTTCGAGTCTCATTGGGTGCCCCTTTCATATGGCCTTGTGCCACATCTAAGCAAAAAGCTTAGTAAATTTCAATCTTATAGTGAGGCTCCTATCCTGAAGCTTTGGAGAATGTGGAGTACCCTTTGATTGTCATTACTCCCAGGTCCACTCTGACCTGGAGTGGTAGTACCTGTTTGGGTCCCATCTAGGGGTCAAATAGACCTATGTATTCATTTTCTATATTTGGAACCTTTTAAGTGTATACAAATAAAACTATTAGTGTTGGATAGCAATACTTGAAACCAATGTGTGTGCAAACAAATGATTTCTGGCCCATTTAAAAATGTTACCTATAATCTTATTCATTTACAAATCATATATATTTAATATATATTTATAAACAGGATTTGGTATTAAATAACCTACAAAGGTTGATATGCCGTAAAGCATAACCATAAAAAAAACTGTTGGTCAGTTTCTGCATTTTGTTTACATGACTTCGACTAGCTGTTGGCTTATATATGGAGATCAAAAGTGTAATAATAATTTGCGTCTTTTGAGAGTTATTGTTTTATTTTCTTTCCACTAAACATTATGCCTTCTGAATAAAAAAAAAAAAAAAAAAGTATTTCTTGCAAAAGAAAAGAAAAAAAAAGATACCTTTACAAGAAAATGTACTCGGAAAAAAATGTCATGCATTTACTTATAGGAAAGGATTGTCATAGATAGACCATTCCCTCTTTTTTTTTTTTTTTTTTTTTTTTTTCTCCACTCTTTTTCCTCGAAATATTAAATGACTTTTCAGATCTGTATGATATTTGGAGAATACATTTTAGGATATAAAAATTTAATTTTGTTGTTTTTAAAAATTGATCTTTTGTAAAGCTCCAATAGACTTACACTCAATTGCTGTTATATCACATGAGACACAAAGCAGTTAAAATTTTCCATCATGTAAAGTCCTCTGCCTATTTGCTGATATCATTACACTTTCTGTTTATCAGCTGGAGATCCTTGTCTTTTGTCAATTCATCTTGGGTTGTCCTCTTTTTTCCTGGTTGGTTGGTATTCTTTCAACAGTTTGCTTTCAGACCGTGTGGGGAGGAGTTTCAAAGTTTCAGTTGCCACACATACACACTCAAGTGATTTTGAAATTCCTTTTATGTAACAATTATTTCCTTTGTAAACTTATTGCCTAATGGAATTGTAGGAGTGTTATTATTCTGTTTTGGTTGTGTTGTCGAGGGTGTACAGTCTTGTATTAAATCTACAGACTGAGACACACCCTTACATAAATTGAATCAAATTCATCAGTTCTAAGATCCTGTATTTTCTCTGTAAGTTTACACCTTTTTCTTTTTTATCCGTTTATTTGTTTTGCATAATGAAGATGAATAGATTTTTATGAGTTCTAAAAATTTTACATTGGAAGTTTGGCTAACTCAAAGTAGAACATTTATTTGATTGTAGGAATACTTTTTTTTTATGGTAGAAAAGTTTTCTGTATTGTTACTGTTTTAATCCTTTTGCAGGCAGACTGAATTTTTTTTACAATAGCTCAATATAAAGCATTTTCTTATTAGCTCCTGATTGACCAATTCAGTATTAATGCATAGAAATATCACGAGGAGGTCTCACTGTGTTGTAGACTTGTGTAAAGGTTGTTTTGCAAAATATGATTAAAAGTGAGTGATTTATTGTTTTTATGCTATTGAACGATGACACAAAATTGCTGATCAAATTATCAGGTTTTATTTGTTTTTGTTTTTTTTTGTGTATGATTAATTGATTTGTTTGAACATATTCTTTAAATTGGCTGATATATATATTTCCCCCCAACTCCTCCACCACAAACAAGATGTGACACAAGGTCAATTTTTAAGTGGATTAAAGTTGGTTTGAATTAAGTTTTCTTTCTCCTTGACTGGTTGCCTAACCAAAGCTAAAGAATTCAGTTTACCTTACAATTTACCCATAGCTGGAGTGAGACTAGCTGGATTGGCCAGTGTAATTGAATGTGATGTTTCTTTTGAAATTGCTATTATACATCAAAGAGGTTGTAGTTGCCTTATATTCCCTTTGTGTAAAAAGGACTTAAAATTGTTGTAGATAGTAAGAATGAAATCTATTTAGGATTAATCTAAACTATTATTAGACCGATACTTTTGTTATGTAATGTAAGTAAGCTCATCTTATATGGATTTACCCAACTCTTTTGCCTCAAGCAGGATGCAACCGAAAATCAATTCTTAAAGTTAAATATAAATAGTTTGAATTCAATTTTCCTCCTAGATCAGTTGCCATACCAAGGTTAAAGAACCCAGTCTGCCCTACTATTTACTAAAGTGTATTGGAGTGATGTGAAATGCAAACAGACTAGTTTCGTAGACCAATTACTGAGTAGTGAATGTGGTCCTTATTAGGAACTCAATACTTTTGGCCTGGTATCAAATTTAAATTACTTTTAGTTTTTTAAGGCGGCTGATCTATTACTCCTGACCCATGGCAAAGTAGCTAACATGCTAGACTGTGACATCATAGTGAGTGAGTTCAAACTCTTGTTGTATAATTACATTCACTTTTGGACTAATGCCCTTGGGGGAAAAGTATGAACCTCCTTATTCCCCCAGCTATAGTTTAAATAGTACCTCTTTTACTGTTCTACGAGATTGGTTTTGGCATTAAATAACCCTTGAAGGTTGATATGCCATTTAAACAAAGAAACCAAACCATTACTACTGAGTAATGAGATTGATTCTCACTGGGTATCCCATACTCTTGGCTTTTGGCCAAATTATGCTAAGCTTAGTAAATGATGAGAAAGTTTTCTGAATGAAACTTTTTTTGTTTCTGTTTTGTTTCATTGTTAATTGTGAGCATATTGTCTGTATAATTCTTTCTATTATACATGAATAAGTTGTTTTACTAATGCATTAAAAATGATTCTTTATTGAAATTGTATTCAGTACAAAGAAACAAAAGGGAAATATCTATTAAATATTTATTGTAAATGTCAGAATAAAAATGTTTATCTTGTCCTTCAGTAGATTTTTAAATGAAACAATAAAAATAAATCTTGTGACTATCATCCTTGATTTTATATATATATATATATATATATATATATATATATATATAATGTGTGTGTTTATTCACTAAATACAGTTGATTGTTTTGAAAAAAAAATCAAAATTGTGTGGGTTTTTTTTGGGGGGGTCCATAAATGTAAATTTTTTTTTTTTTTTGTTTTTTTGGAATTGGCTTATTGCAAAAAATATTCTAATCTTATGAAAATTTTTGTTTTGAGGATAGCCAAATTAGTGCCAAGCTTGAATAGAGGTCTGTCATCAAGTTTTTGATGATCAAGAATTACAAACCATATGAAACTTAAAGAACGTGTACAGAAAAGCATGTTTTAGTCGAAAAAAACTCTTTTCAAATGGGCTAAATTGTACCAAAGAAGGTAAAAAAAATAGTCAAAATGAAAACTGACCAGGCAAACCCACAATGGTGGAGAACACCAGAAAGGATGGATTCACTTAATGCACTTATCTTGCTTGATAGAAAATTACAATAGGGGACATTTCTGAACAACTGTGAAATTCCTGTGAGTACAGCACACAAAACTGTGCATGATGATCTTGTCTTTTCTAAAGTCATTTGTTGTTGAGTTTCACCATGACAATGTAAAGCCTTATACTGCAGCAAGAACAGTGGAAACCATTTGTCAGTTGCGGTAAGCCCATCTAATTTCTCCTTGTTTGGTCTCCTCAAAATTTCGGTATGAAACTGTTTTCAAATGATAAGGTGAAGAAGACTGTAAGCAGGTGTGGATAAAAACTTCATCTAAAGATTCCTATGCTGAATGAATACAAAAGCGTGTTGTTTTTATGGGAAGAATGTGTTTTAAAGAATGGAGGTTATATTGAAAAATGAAGCTGATATTTTTTTCCTGGGTGAAATGTTAGTCAATATTTTGCAAAATTCATGTTATTTATTGAATGACTTTTGTGTGTGTGTATATATATATATATATATATATATATATATATATATATATATATATATATATATCTTTAGGAAAAACAAAAATGGGTCACATTAGGATTATAAATTTATTTCCATCCTGTTATGGGGATTGATTTGAATCAACAACACCAAAAATGACAGGACTTCTTCAGATCTAATGGATAAAATAATTAGTCAGAATAGACACAGGAGGGAAGGGTGGGGGTGTAGAAGAGGGGTGAAGAGTTTCCTCCCCATTTACCCACTTCCGGTTTTTCTTTTTTATTACCGGCTGGAATCACAATAATGTAATTGGACTTATATTCAAAATTCACTTTCTCCAGTTGATTAAATCTTTAAAATTTTTAAATTCTGAATACATTTCAACTTAAAACTCCAGATTTGATAATAATTTAGAGAAGTACAACATTCCTTAACCTTACGTAAGGATACAGTAATACATATCTTAAATTAAATTCAAAATTTAGAATTAAAATTTTTAAATTCAAAATTTATATTCGTGCCTATTAATTCAGTTACCCTTTCATTGAAAAGTACGTACACATCACATGGTATCTTCCCATTTTTTAAAATTTTATTCATTATACCTCAGATCTCAAATTAATCCTATTTTTTGGTTAATTAAATATTATCTATGATATTTGTCTATTGTTTAAATTTATTCCTATGTTTACATCAAGCTATTAATTCACATCGCCGATTTAATAATTTTTCAGGGTTTGGGTATGTCATTATTTGTATTTTTTCTTCTAGGCACAGATTACATCTACTATCAAAGCATTTTGGAGTATTCAACATTTTCAATATGGTTGATTGAATCTCAGGAGTCAAACCTTTATTTTTCAAACTCCAAAATTTCTGAGATAGGGCTGTTTGGTTTTTCAGATGTTCATGGGAGACAGAAAAAATATGATTATAGTATCTAAACTTCCATTTCGTCAAAGAAGTCCCTATATAAGTTTTTCTATCTTTAACATTTTTTTTGGGGGGGGGTAAATGATTCCTTGGTATACTACATTATCTAAGTTACATAATCCATTCATGGGACAATTCATTCGAGTTTTACAATTACATTTATTTTGTTTACTAGTATTATTATTGTTATTATTAATATTCATTCGTTCATGAAATTCCTTGATTATCTCTTTATTATGATTATTGATTATTTCAAAAATATTTTTCGTGCAGGAGTAACTCATTTTTAACGTTTTTCTATTAAATATTTTATATAGTATATTATTATGTTTAAAGTGCTTATCTATCAATTTAAAAAAATATTTACCAACATTTAAACTTGCTAGTCTACAAAAAGCGGGGTTAACCGATATAATTTTTCTTTTTCTATTTTTTTGACTGTACTTCTTATTTTCTTTATTAATATCATTAGGTATATTTTCTTCTTGGTAGGTAAACTCTTTCCTAAAACTGCCCTTTTTAAGGGCATCCTTATATATCTTACTACTTTCTTGGAATATTTTCTTGTTAGCAGATAAATTCCTTATTCTCAATTTTACTGGTTTGGGGACCTGTTTAATTATGGTCTTCAGGTGATTTGAGTTTACATTAATTTTTATATATATATATATATATACATAAGCTGGGAACTATTGTCAAGTGTGACCTGAAGGCTCCTTTTTCAATAGCTATTGTACGAAGGTGTAAGGGCAGGTGCTTCTACTTTTTCTGGATTGTTCCACTTACCCTTGATCTGTACATTAGAATGCTGAGTGTTAAGCAAGGAGACATCAAGTACCCTTTTTTTTCTTACTCTTTGGTATGACTGTGATTGAACCCCAGTCTCCCAGTCCATTGGTGAACAATCTACTCAACTACACCAATGGGCCATTAGAAATAAAAAATAAAAACTTTTTAAGAAAAAGTTGGTAGTTTTTTTGTTTTCTACTTGTTCTATATTTTTGTATTCAACACAATTTCATTTGTTGTTGTTGTTAGTATTGCCATTTTAGTTTTTAAACTGTTATTATAATTTGAAACTAATAAAACTTAGATAATAAGTAGAACTTTATAAAATTTCATCTGTTAATTGTCTTCTATTCTGTAGAAGATACATGAAACAATAAGGTAAGATTTTAATTACTTTTAGTTTATATATATATATATATATATATATATATAATCTCGCTATTCTGCAGTGTGTGATATGCATTAGTTGTTGCACCAATCTTTCAAATGAAGTGGATCTGTCTTGAAAGAATGTCAAAATCCTAACCTTTTTATCAAATTATTGATGCTAATAAGAAAGGTAGAACTATCTCAATCACCGAGCTGGCCTGTAGATATTTATTCAGTTTAATTTAGTCTGGCACAGGGCTAAAATAAAATGTTTTGCATTATTGTCAAGTTTCTTCATTTTTGGCCTTGTTGATTGGATAAGAAAATGGAAGATAAAAATAAATATTACATTTACCATTTCTTCAGTAATTTTTATTTCTTTCTTCATTAAACAAAGTTATGTTTTAATGTGCTTTAAATTTGGGGATTTGCAATATAATGTAGATGATAAATACAAATAAAATATCCTCGAAATATGAATAATTCTCCTAAACATTAAAGAAAATGTCCTTTTTTGTTTTTAATAAACTAATTGTAAATTTCATTTTTGGAACACATTTTAGGATTTTTCTATTTTGTATGAATAGTTTTCTTCACTACTTTAATGTGCTATGAAGATGATATAGGAAAAGGACAGTCTTGTTGGCTAATAAGCATTGCTTAGTAAATACATAGCATGATGGGTTAAAATCAGCTATCAAAGATGAGCATAAAATATCAGTAGATTGTGAATCCTCCTTATTTTTTATGTGCAAACCACTAAGCTATGCCCTCAACTGTTCATAATGTTTTATTGTTTGGTTTGGTTTGATGGCATATCAACCATTGTTGGTTATTTAATGCCAAATCCTTTTTATACATATTTATTAGATATATGATTTATAAATACATTTTGTAGATACACACAGTTAAATGATCAAACAATTCTATTTAGCATAATTCAAGATAGTTCAATGGTTCCAAGTATTGCTATGTATCACTAACAATTCAATTAAATATCAGTCATTTATTTGTAAATATCAAATAGTTCTATTTGAGCCAAAGATAGGTCCCTATCAGATGCTACCACTCCAGGTCAAAGTGGACCTGGGAGCGATGGCAATGAAGGGTTATTCCGCATTTCCCAAATCTCCAGCATTACTGGAGCCTCACCATCAGATTGTTTAGTGTCATATCTAGAACACCTGTTGTGGGGAGGGTCTTACCTCTCTGCAGAGATTGAGTTGGTGTATTCTACAGTCCCAGCTGACTGAGCTAAATGTTTTATGGCTATTTTTTGATTTTAGAAGTAGATAAAAGTATTTCTCTTGATAAATTTATTCAAAGCTCATATATTCTCTTTTTCAACTAAGCTGATTCTTCCTTGCACTACATCGATGATACATTGGCATTTAAAAAATACTTTGTTTTTTCTCAATTTCATTCATTTATTTTGGCAATTCTTTAACTTTTTTTTGGAATTTTGTTTCCTGTTAAATTTGAGGGGAAGGAGGATGATCAAAAACTTTGATAGACTCTGATTTTTACTCATTGTTTTTAGCTTTTTACATTACTGAGTTAGCTCAATTGAAAACGGAAGAGTTTTTGGGCAGCAACTTCTTGTGTTACCGGTTGCACAGCACTTAGTAGCTAACAATTTCACTACAGCAGGTACTGTAAGTAATCTGAGGCCTGTGTACCAGACAAAATCAAATCTTAGTCAATTACATCTTCTTCTCAAGTTACCAGTTCATCTGATAAAATGGATGTTAGATGAAAAAATACATTGTGAAATCTCAATCACAAAAACAACTGGACAAACAAAATCTCTCATAAGATATTTATTGTTTCTTTATTGTGTTGATGAAAAAACACTTTTTTTTAAACACAAGCTAATTTCGTGGTAAATAGAAAGGTCCATGGAATTAAAAACTGGCTGATTTTAATGGCATGTCAACTTGTCTAGGCTTATTTTATATCTAGAGGTTAGGGAATGACATCCATTGTGCATTTATATTTGCCTAAGGTTATGATACCAAGTATTCTTATCTAATACAAATAATTTGTATATGCTTGTATGGTTTAAAGTATTCCTATCTAATACTAATAATTTGTTGGTTTTCAGTAACTATTCCTATTTTATAATAGTCATTTATTTGCACACAGTTATTGTTATGATACCCAACCTGCGGACGGTAATGAACTCTTCCATGACTATTAATACTGGGAGAACACTTATCTCGGTAGCTGTAAGTTCTACTCAGCCTAACACTTTGGCAGTCAGACTGACCTTCGACATTCTGTTGTATTATACTTTCGTTAATATACTTTTGTTCCATGTAAGCCTGAGTTGTGTTAGTCTTCTGGACCCTTTACTGGTCCACAACAGTTATATGGCTTTCCGTTACTATTCCTATTTAATAAGTCATTTTGTTTGCACACAGTTATATGGTTTTAAGTAACTGATAATAATCCTAAGTGAAGCTGATACAAATAACTTATGATATCAAGTATTTCTATTGGATATAAATAATTTTGAAATGGGTCTATTTAAGTTATAAATGAGATTTTAACAGCTACTACTACTACTACTACTACTACAGTTCACTGTGGACCTGGGAGTAATAGCAATGAAGGAGTACTCCACACTTCCCAAATCTACAAAACTGGAGCCTTATCATTAAATGCAGTTTAGTGTCATATACAGGGTACCCCATTTTGTGAGGGATTAGGGTCTTACACCTCTGATGGGTGAGATACAGTCAACATATTCTAAGTTCTGCCAAACCAAAGTAGAGTTAAAAGCTGAGATTTGGGGGAACAGTGTTCTAACAAAGCAATTTGATCTTCCTTGGACTTGTGTGCTCATTTTCTTTTATTTATCTTGTCAGACTTCATTTCAGCTTCTAATGAATCAGAGTTCATAATAAAAGGACTGTCTCCAGCATTATTATTATTTCATCATACATTTTGTAGAAAATGGGTGAGATGTCCTGTTAATGATGTAAGAAATAAGATGATAGATTGTAAAGTTATTGAAAATTTGGAACTGACTGTAAATACTCAAACTAGACAACTAAAAACTCCAAGAGGCAGAAACTACTTGTTGTGATAGGGCGGGTGGGAATGTAACCTGTTGAGGGTTGGGGAAGATGTCATTTGCACCTGTGGTTATAGGCCCACCATTCACAGCACTAACAGCTGTTCTAAAATAAACAAATCTGCTGAATGTTTACACTAAAACAATAGATATATTTCTTAAAATAAATTTAAAAAAACAAACAAATCTGGTTTAAACTATCAATTTTCTTTGGCTCATTTTTACTTACTGCTTAGGTTTTGTTTCTTGATATTTACTATCATAAGGTCAGATTTGTTGGGCACTCAGTTAGGCTCAAACTCGTAACATAGCCAATTAATACTACAGAAAGAAGTCTCTATTGGGTAGAGTTAGTTTCTGAGTGTTCAGTTTTAGACTGAATTAAATGACCCTTGGACCTTTTGAGTTTCTGTCGTAACATTGTCAGACATTGTGTGTACTGGAGTTGCCAATTTGACAGATGTCAGCCATTTTTGTTGGAATGCAGATAATCACTTTATATGCAAATCAAAACAGTGGAAAGTTGAAATTGACAAGCAGTTGTAAAGGAGAAGAGTGAGACTGAGAACGAAATGGAAGTGAAATGGGGCCAGCAATATGGAAGACATTAGATAATCTGGCTAATAAAAGGAATAGAAGTGAAGATAAATGGGAACATATACCCAGAAATTAATCTGGTTATTTATTGGTCAACACTGGTGTGTTCTTGTGTAGTAGTCCTTATGAGTTCATCCTTATTTCTTCAGCATTGGTTGACCAGCAAAAACTTAGATTTGTCAGCATTGTGTGTACACTGAATGCCTTTTTAGAAGACTTGCCAAAAGTGATGGCTGTTAGAAATAGATGGTGTGAGAGTCAAGGGAATCTATGCTGTCAGCCCACCTTGAAGATGATGATTTTATTCTTGAAGTTTCTTGGCAATCACTTTTTTTTTTTTTTTTTTTTTTTTTCTCATCTTGTTATAAGAAAATATGAGATGGATTTGAGGTGCAGAATTTTTCAAGTTTTTGTTTTTGAAATCATTTTGATTATTTTTGATGGCTTCCAATTTTGTGTTATTTTAATAATCTTATTTGACTGAAGTGGGGAAAACAATTTCTGATGACATTAGAAATTTACCGGAATTTTTCTGTCATTTTTGATGACATGGAAATTGTCCCCGTTAAAAGTATGGTAAGGGCACTTGAGGCCAAATTTTAATTTATTTATACCTTTTTCTTCCAATACAAACCTGTTTATTAAACCCTGTCTCATTCCCCAATGATACCTACATCAGAAAAATAAGGTCTAAAAATATTGGCTTTATGTTAACCTTACTGCACTTTTAATCTGAACTAAGAAACTAGTATGAAAAATAATGGAAACTCTAAATAAGATTATTCATATATAATTTTCACTGATCTATAATTAGATTAACTGTCTGAAATTTTATAAAATTGACTTTGTAATCTGTAAATAATTTATTCTAGCATAAAAAAAAACCCAGCAATCATGTTTAAACCAGACATAATTAATTTTAGAAGTTGAGAACTTTGTGTATTTTTGACTATTTCAAATTTCCAGTCAAATATAACTGGTGTCTTGTTCAAGGTTGATTTGTTCTGTTCCACAGAAATTGAGAGCAAACCGATGGTAGATGTTATAAAAAAAAAAACATGTCATATTTTTTTTATTTGGGGTTGGGTTTACAGGTTGGATTTTGCTTGCTCATCATTTAAATTTGGAGGTTCTCACTTAATTTAAAAACTAAAATCCCTACACTTACATTTTATGTAAATTCCTTAGCAGATATTCAAAGAGTAAATATTTTCATGATTCAAAATGCCAGATAATTTCCATCATCACTTGAATCGGTGAAAAGGTAAAATGATTTTTTATTTTTTTTATTTTTTAACAGCATGTCTACCCATCTGGTGTTATTTCGTTCCTGAGGTTAGGAATCATATTGTACATTCATATTTACATTCTTTTTGCAGTTATTTTTTAAGAGTTTTTTTGCACACAGTTGTATGGTATCAAGTATTCCTATCTAATACAAATAATTTGAGCCATTCATGTGACTCTAACAAGTACTACCACTCAGAGTGGACCTGAGAGTAATATGAAAGCTGAAAAGTCTACTTGTTGAAAGGAAATTAATAAAACAACGAAGATATGGGTATTAGATTGAACGATATATTGAATCATGTTTTTTGTTTTGTTTACTAAATTGTAAAGATGAGGGGGAATTTTTTTTTTTTTTTTTTTTTTTTTTTTTAGTAGAATAAATTCTCCTTTAATGTCTGTATTTACCCAACCCCTTTGAACAAACAGTATGTGATACAAGACCAATTTATAACCGGAGTACAATTAGTGGCGGGATTGAAAGATTTAAAAAGAAAAAAGGTTCTCTCAATGTGACAGTCAATAGCAATAAACCATGTTGGCGAGACTGATATACCTGCAAAAGTGGATGTTTGCACTGTTACATGCTATCATCTAGCAAGCAAAATTAGTAATTTTAGTTATTTTCCCAAATTAAAAAATTAATATCTAAATAGATTTTTAAAAAATTGATTTAAGCTAACAACCGATTCTCAGGATTAATGAAATTCTAAGAACAGGTTCTTAGGAATTGGTGTGAACCAGCTGAATCCCATCATGGAGTACAACTAGTTTAAATTCAGTTTTCCTTCTCCTGGAAATTTCAAAAGGTATTAAGGTTATGTAAAATGTTAACAGCTTTGTCCAGGATTTGAACTTTGGTACCTGTGCCCATTTCCTATAATTTTAACCCTTACAACACTTTTTATAATCTGTATAGCAATTCATGTAAATATCCTCATCATGACATGCTGTTAGGATGGATTTCCCTGACCCTCTCTTAATATTTGTCTCCATCATCCATTGCTCCTGGCAAGTCTTCCAGGCTACATCCTGTATCAGTACAGAGCTGTTGTAGATAGGTTCTAGCTGGTCGCCCAAGACTTGCTCGTCCATGTGAAGGGATTCACAGGAGTACATTTCTTATGAGTTTATCCTTACTTCTCCAACAATGTCCTGCATGTCTTGTTCATCTAATTTGGATGGTTTTTGAGATGGGTGGTAGGTGGCCGTACAGCTGCTGTTTTAAAGGATGATGCTTCCAGGATTTGTTCATTAGAGCCTGTAGCATTCTTGTGCAATTGCCGTCAAGCATTTTCCTATTTTTTAGTAAGTAAAAAATAGAAATACCCTTTCATTGCTAAAAATAATTTGTATTTGATAGGACCATGTGATAAAAAACCTCTTAAGAAACAACTACACAAAAAGTGTAAATACGAATGTATAATGAATGTGATTCCCTAACGTTTAGGCATTAAATGACCCAAGACAGGTTGATATACTGTTAAAATCAATCTCATGCCCTTTTAGTTTGACTTTTATTTCTCTTTTGAAGTAGAATGAGTCTTTGTCATGTCAGTCCAGTTGGCTGAGTCTATAGAAAGAGTGCCGGCTGCATCTCTACAAAGGAGTAGAACGCTCCTTTCAACAAGTGTCCTGGATGTGACACTCAACAAACTGATGGTGAGGCGCCAGTCCTAAAGCTTTGAGGAATGTAGAATATCCCTTTATTGCTATGACTCTCAGGTCCACCTTGACCCAGAGTTGTGTTGTAAGATTCACTTTCAGACTAAAACCTTTTGATTAGGTATTAAACCGCTTATCCTCCCAGCAATGGATTAAATAGTTCCACAACTGTTCTACAAGGATAGCTTGAGCATTTAATAACCCTTGAAGATTGATGTGCCATTAAACAAAGAAACCCAACTAAATTTCATTCTGGACACTGCATTTTTTAACTTTGCAAATTCACACCATATTTCATCTTGAAGTGGTATATCAATTTATAGCAAAAAGAAATTTCTTCAAATTGAATTTTATATCTCAAAGCTACAGACTTTCAAAGGTAAATATCTGCTTAGAAGAAGATTCAAGTGTTCATTACAATTAGTGTAAATTCACTGAGCTTTTTTAAAAAGTGGTTTATGATAAAACTGAAGGCATCTTTAAGTTAATAAACTTGAAGTTAATAAATAATCTAAGTTAAAATCTTAAATTTTGTATGGAGTAATTTGTTATTGGGTAAGCAATGTGTACATTGCTTCTTAGAAATATATGCCATTGTTCAAAACCAATTGTAGGTTATTCTTTTTTCTGTAAGAGGAAATCTTTTATCGTCATTGAGCTTTGATTAGTTTGGTAACCAGTGAGAACTGTACTCAATAATTATGGTCTGTTTGCCTAGATAATCCTTAAACCATTTGAGACTCTCAGAAAATCTTTTGTTTGGAGGTTTTCTATAGAGATGACAAAGAATAAGCAATGTCAGTGATGGAACTCGGTCAGTTGTAAAATTATTAGTAGGACTACAAAGCTGGAGAGGGTTGGTGAAATTCTGAGGGATGGAAGGGAGAATAATAACAATTGTTTTGTATTTTTTGTGGTTGTTGCTTTCATTGAATCATTGTGTTAATTTAATGAGTATTAGGTTTATTGGCTTTTATATTTAAAGGTTTTTATTCAGAGCAACACTTAATGTGCCCAAATTAGTTTAATTCAAGAAGCACATGATAAAAGTTCAAATGTTTTATGAACTGCAAGACAGGAGCAAGTTTAAAAATTTTTTTTTTCTTTTTTGATTAGACACTTTTTGCTTACAATGATTTTATATGAATAGTAATGTGCATGTGTGTATTTATAACAATATATAAATTTGCAACAGAAAACTGTTTAAGCTGTTGGATCCTGTGACCCGACCCCTGACCTGATATTCTACCGCTGGACATTTTAGGTAAATTTTACTCTCCATCTCTTTTCATTCTTCCACTCTGTTGGCAGGGCATAGAATATGCTGATTGTATTCACTGGTGGTGAGGCTCCAGTTCTGGAGATATCGGAAATAGGAAGTACTCTTTCATTGCTATTACTCCCAGATCCACTCAAACCTGGAGTGATAGTGTCTATTAGGATCCCATCCATGGGTTAAATAGATCAGTTTAAAAATTATTTGTATTTGACAGAACTGTGAAAAAAAAAACCCAGTTTAGAAACAACTATACAAAAATATAAATCTGAATGTACAATGAACCTGATTCTCTAACTTCTAGGCATAAAATAACCCTAGACTGGTTGATATGCCATTAAAATTCATGATTCTAGAAAATTCATTTCCTCATGTATGTGTGCCAAAGTCACTGTATTATTTCTGTGCCATTGTATGGTCATGTGATGTGTTAGTGCTGGACTACAATATCAAAGAATTGAGAGTGAAACATGCAAAGCATAGCTTGGCTCTTCACCTGTCCTTTCTTTGAAGGCTGGTCAGATTTTCTTTCATTCCTTGTTTTCCTGAAAAGTAATCAGGTTCCCAACTCCTTTCCTGATGGAAGATTTTCTGCTTGTGCTGTTAAAAAAAAGTTGGCGACTGTAGTTGAGGGTGACCCGAAGGCTGCCCTTTTAATAGCTACTACACCAAGGTGTATGAGAGGGTGCTACTCCATTCCCTGGATTGCTCCACTTTACCCTTGATCCTTACCTTATAGTGCTGAGTGCTAAGCAGGGCGTCATCAAGTACCATTTTTTGAGTCTTTGGTATGACTCGACCTGGGATTGAACCCCGGTCTCCCAGACCATTTGCGAACACTCTAACCATTATGCCAATGGCTCGGTTTACTTGTTAAAAATAACCAAAGCAAATGCAAGGAACTTCAGTTTTATTGCTATTTTTTATTTTTTTGTTGGTAGCCAGTTAGAATACCATTGACTTGAGAGAATGTGTGATTGATAGGTTTTCCTTGTGGATCACTTGGAATACAAACTAGACTCTTGGATTTGGGAGATGAAAGCTTTCTGGCTGTCGACTTTGATTGTTGAATCCTCTTCTCTATTGATTTTGGCAGTTAAATACTCTGATGGTATTGGGACTCAGTCCTGTATATTGAAGTGACCCATGTAATTAAAGCACTTTGATTATAATTATCCCCACTTTTGTTTTTTTTTGTTCACCTCTGCATGAACTTCAAAGGATTTTTAGGAGTCGCCAATACCTCCTTTCTAATTTGACTCTGGCCAGTTTTTTTTAATAATTATTAAGATCCTAAATATTATAAACTTTTTAAATTGAAGGATTCATTTACCTCTAAATATCCCTTAGACTTAACTTAACCAGATAATTTATGTTACTTCTAAGGATTCACTTTGGAATCACCATGTTGTCTTGGCTTTTAGACATTTACTCTGTGTCTGGGTTGACTTATGTATTTATCAATCTGTACCAAGATTTCTTTTGATTTGACGAGGTCATTATTTAATTTCTTCATCTAAAACAAATCTTAAACCAAATAGTACCACCCCCTAAAATAATGTAACATATATATGCCCACAAACATACAGTGTAAATCAATTCAACTTGGTTTGCCCCTGGGGCAAATTTTGAGAAGAAAGATATGAGGTGCATATAAGTTTCCAGACTTTTTTGCATGGGCACTTTTATATATAGTATACACATGAAACTCTAGTCCCCTATGAAGTAATCTCCTCTGGCTGCAATGCACTTATTGTACCATTCCAACAACTTCTGGAAGGCCCCACAGAAGTCCTCTTGTGTGAGCATGTCAATGACCTTTGTCTTCTCATAATGACAGCCTTTGAGCTTAGGGAATAAGCAAAAGTCACAGGGAACAAGGTTTGGACTATAGGGAGGGTGACGAACTGTCTTGGTGCCCATCTTGGTCAAATAGTCTATGACAAGGATGAAGTTGTGGACTGGTGCATTGTCCTGGTGGAAATGCCACTGACCCAATTTGAAGAGTGCTGGCCTCTTCCAATGGAGTCTCTTCCTGAACTCCCTTAAAACCTCAACATAGTAACCCTAACCCTTTGGCCAATTAACTCTGGTGTATTGTCTTCCTTACTTCTCCCACACCTATCATCATCCCTCACAGACTCCCTGGCTTCCTTGAATCTCTTATGCCACTCAAAAACTGCTCGATTCATGCAAGATGGTAGAAAAGCTGTCTGAAGCATTCCATACGTTTCTGACATGTTTTCCAAGTTTAAAACAGAATTTTATTGCATATCGTTCTTCTAAAGTGTCAGATTGCATTTTTGAAATTCACCAGCTGTGACAAGCAGGCTTTAGTAGGGCGTATTCCAATTCCTGCTGTAGCTATTCTTTTGAAGCCGAAATCATAAAAATTGGTCGGTCATCTCATAAGATGTTGTGACAGCAAATTAAAATAAAAGATCCCTGGATGAGTAACCATTTAAAAGTGTATGGGAACTGGTGCATTTAAATATTGTTATCACCAAACGGGGAGTTTATTTTTTTCGCACGTGTGAAGACGGGGCAGCCTGGCACTTGATCCCTCATAGAATAAGTCCTTGTTCAGAGTCCTTTCTCGGGCATATAGGAACTGGCATATTATGTGGGGATTAATTCATGGCTAAACTGACCACCGTTGGCAAGGGGTTTCCACATTTCACACTACACACACACCCACCAAGGCCACTAGTTCTTCCTCCCCTAGAACAATAGAAGATATGGACCTCTAGGTTTAGATGTAATAATATTAATTATAGTAGTCGACAACTCTGGTTTCCCATATAGTATTTTTAAAGGAATTCATAGGAGAATAACATAAGGTGAATAGAAGCTGAAAAGGAAACAAGCATGAAATGATTTGGTAGCAAACGACACAAGTGAACAACTTCAACACGTGGGAACATTGAAATATATCAATCTTTTTACTATACACGCGGATACATATATTCAATGTGTCGGCTATATTATTAATGGATAGTCCATAAACATAAATGTCTTCCTTTTCTTTTCTTTCGTCTTTCTTCAAATTGAGAGAGTATATAATTGGGTATAGGGAGAAACAGTCTTAACGTTTACTTAT
This sequence comes from Sepioteuthis lessoniana, assembly GCA_963585895.1. Lineage (NCBI taxonomy): Eukaryota > Metazoa > Mollusca > Cephalopoda > Myopsida > Loliginidae > Sepioteuthis > Sepioteuthis lessoniana. Next base: position 91,351,968 of record OY757927.1, read on the forward strand.
CTTTACGACGACTTTCCTTTTGGAGAATATTTTCTTTTTTTTACGGGTTGACGGAATTTATTTATGCATATCACTCTGGCTTGAAGGTATGGATTCTTCTTGTCCAAGATACTTTCCGTCTTCCCCCGGTGATTTCGGTGGTAGTTTCAATATATCTTATCATTTCAACTACGGTTCCGCAAATCCCGGTTTTGATGCTTCACCCGGAGTTTGGCATTAGATCCATTCACCACGACCTCTGTCCCAAAACTGATTTTCTTTTACCCTATTTCCGCTGACGGGAAGAAGGTGCCACTTCCGTTTTAGGGTTCTGGCCAATCGTTTCACTTCCATCTTCCTCCTTCCCCTGTCAGGTGATTCGTTAGGGCTACTATATGTCCCTGTACCCCATTATTTACCCATCCGGTCACCAAGTACAAACATCTGTTGGTTTCCATTCTGACCTAGATTTGTTACTTCGGGATTGACCTACATTTTCTCTCTTAACAGTCATTCTTTGATGGCTTGCTAATTCAAACACGAGGGATAGTAGAAATTCCTTATTTCTCTTCTCTCAGTGGGAGACCACGTGACAATGTATAGCAATAACATAGTGGATTTTCAAGAGTCTACAACAATTTTAAATGCCCATACGAAAAAAGTCTGGAAACTTATTGTATGCACCTCGTAGTTACATTAATCTTCCCTTGAAAGATTCAGAATTCTTACTTGAACACAAACTGATATTTGTGTATGTCAGAATTGTCTCATTTCTCTGTAGATGACTTGCAGGAATGTGCATGTTCCATTGATGCCAGTTGTAGAATTAACCCCAAACTTATTCTATTTGCACTTATTTTTCTTTAGTTCCATCATTTGTTACTCCTCTTGATTTGCAACCTGACCTAAACAAAAAAAAAATACACAAGCACCAAAAAACTGGTTACTAAATATAAGATTTACTCATTCCATCAAATGTAATTTCACATTTTTTTGTTTTTGTTTTTTATGTTCAATGTCTACTACCCCAACAAGACTTCAAATATTGAGAAATCACATGGCTGCTTTTCCTTGTTTAAAGTTTAGCCACTGATTTTTAGAGCCATAAATATCATGTGCTTCTTTTTTGTAGTTCTCATATCTTGTTGCTATCTATGCTGGATTTACTGGTTTATGATGAGATTGTATCATGATACACTGCTTACTTCAGTCATTTTACTTTCTCAGTGTTGTTCTATATTGATTATTCAAAAAAAATCTTAATTCCATTAAACTTTTTGGTTTGGTTTCTTTGTTTAATGGCATATCACACTTTGTGGGTTATTCAATGCAAAAGCCATCCTTGTAGAACAACTGTAATAGTACTATTTACCCTATATCTGGGAAGAGGATAAAGAGGTTAATACCTTTCCCAAAGGGCATTAGTCCAAAAATGAATGTAATAATAGTGCAACTGGATTTAGAACTTGTTTACTACAATGTCACATTCCAATATGTTAGCCACTACATTATGGGTATTTCCCCTCCCACTACACCAAGGGGATTTCCCCTCCCACTACACCAAGGGGACCCCCCCTCATTTTTAGATTGAGTAAACTGGAATTTATGACCATGTCAAATGTTTTCCAAATATGTTACATTTTTTCATCATAAACCATGTAAGTTCCACTTGGGTCTACAAATTCAAATTCTCTCCCTCTCTGTTGGGCTTAGAATATCATCTGCATCCCTTGCAGTGGGTTACACGCCCCCCATTAAAAAAAAAAAAAAAGAAAGATGTATGTATCTGATGGTGAGACTCTAGTTCTGGGGCTCGGGGTAGTGTGGAATACTCTTTCATTGCCATTACTCCCAGGTCCACTCTGACCCAGACTAGTTGTAGCTGTTAGAGTTCCATCCACTTGTCAAATTCTTTGCAAATTATTGATACTCGATATCATAACTGTATGCAAAAAAAATCTTGAGAAACTGCCCAAAAAATGTAAATATGAATGTATAATGTATGTAATTTCCTAACCTCTAGGCATAAAATAACACTACACTGGTTTACATGCCATTAAAATCAATAAATTTACATTTGTCACCCAAACAGGATGACCTATCCTATTCAGCTCGGACCTCTTTCCCGGGCTGCAGAAATTGGGTAAGCTGCCAAACACTCTCTTTGGCTGAATGATGCTGCCCAGTGCAGACGTCTCACTAGTGGCTCTTCAATAGCAGCAACAGCATGGACACATGTGGGAACCTATCTAATTTATGGATTCCTTGCACTTATTTCAGACCAAGGAATCCCAGTTGAATATGAATTCAATACGCCACCACAGGAACAACTTTATGTCACCGCCAAAATTGGCAATGTCGATGCGATGCCTTCATTCCGCTCTCGACACCTAGCTCTCAATTCACCTCTGGGTCACTTGCTGAATTTTCCTAATTAAACTAAATTAGTAAAGAATGAATTTACAGTTTGTTTTTTGTTTTTTTAAAGATTTCTTTTAAGATTTATCGACAAGAATTTTGCTGATATTTATCAAAACAAAACTAAAGGATTGTAAATACCTTAAAGTAAATATTTATTAAAATGATTTTTATAAGAGCAATATGCAAATTAGCCTTCCTGTTCTCACTGTAAACTGCTATTGGGTTGAAAATATAAGTATGATCAAAGTATCTATAAAAAGCCCAACAGTATCAATAAAATGATTTCCTTAGTAATAGATATTTGAATAAAAATAAATTCATGGAGAATGTGATATAAATAACAAAGGGAATTGTAACGTCAGTGGTTACATAGTTTTGGTTTCAAACACATGATCTCCATTATAATAAGATCTCTACATCTATTATATTCATTGAGGACTGTGCTTGATCTTTGACGGTTACCATATTTGGCATATGAGACACCCTCACCCCATGTAAGCAAAGAATTTTTTTTAAATTGATGATTGATCTCTGATATTAGTGGAATTTCATACATTTTCTATTTGACTCAATTCAGAATATTTTCTTTCTATGCATCTATTAAAAATTCATGAAATTTTAATATTGAAGGATGGTAAGTCTTGTATATTATCTAATATGGTAATTATTCTCTTTACTTTCTTTATCTTTGTAGTTTTTGACAAATATATTCTTCAAGATTCTTTTATTGTCTAAGAGGAAATATTTCTATGATTCCATAAATTTTCTGAACTGCTGTCTCTATCTTAAAACACGTTTTGATCAGTATGTTCTTGATCCTTTTTATCTGTTATATTCTGTCACATGGCTTTTTCTTTACATCTATCTTTACCTCAAACTAAATGACAGGACTTTGTTATGAGTGATTGATTTTAATGGCATGCCAATCATATTGGGTTATTTTATGCCAGTACATTAGAGAATCACATTCATAGTTATGTAGTTTAAGAGTTTCTTTTTCTTTTTTTTTTTTGTACATTTTGCTATCAGATATAGAGAATTTTTTACATAGATCTATTTGACCCATAGATGAGACTCTAACAGATACCTCTCCAGAGTGGGCCTGGGAGTAATGGTAGTGAATCTTTAGAACTGGCGAAAGCAAGATTCTGTCTTTGTCCATTCTCAGGTTCTGTTCAAGACCTTAAAATTCTATTATGCAAATCTTTTTGATATGTATGAGTTGAAAAGAATTAAAAAGTTAAAATACTTAGAAAATTCTAAAAACTGGATATCTCTCTCTCTCTCTCTCTCTCTCTCTCTCTATCTATCTATCTATCTATATATATATATATATATATATATATATATATATATATAATTTTATTTTTGTTTTTTTAACACCTTGAGATATATTTTATTTTCCTGAAATTTATAAAAAATAATGGTATTGAGTGATACTGAATAGTTCATGGTCCAACCAAGAAAGGAATTTTTAAAAAATTTGTTTTTATTGAATTTTTTCTTTTTGAAGGAATCTTAAAAAATGATATGGAATTTGAGATGAAGATTGATTGATTGGTTTTAATGTCATGTCAGTTTGTCTTGGACTATTCTATGCCTAGGGGTTAGTGAATTACATTCATTATATATTCATGTTTATATTTTTGTGTAGTTGTAAATTAGAAGTTTTTTTAATTTTTTTTTTTTTTTTTTTTTTTTTTTTTTTACATATATCAAGTATCCTATTTTAAACATAACTATTTGACCCATAAATGGGTAAACCCTGTTGGCTGGGGCTGTAGAATACACTGACTGCATCTATACGGAGAGGTAAGACCCCCTCCCACAACAAGTGTCCTGGATATGACATGAAACAATCTGATGGTGAGGCTCCAGTAATCCTTCTTCATTGCCATCACTCCCAGGTCCACTCTGACTCAGAGTGGTAGTACCTGATAGGGTCCTATTTATGGGTCAAATAGAGCTGATGTTTAAACCGAGTGGAAACAAACAATTTATGCTAAATTTTATTTGAAGTAGAACTGTTTGATCAATTAAACATCAGTCATTTGTTTACACAGTTAAATGAATTGTTAGTGATACATACCAATACTTGGAACTATTTAACTTTCTTGACTTATGCTAAACCGAATTGTTAGAAATAGAATTGCTTGATCATTTAACTGTAAATGTGCAAAATGTTTACAAATCATATATTTAATACACTAGTAAAAACAGGATTTGGCATTAAATAACCACCAATGAGTGATATGCCAAAAACCAAACCTAACCTAACCTATAAATGGCACTCTAACAGGTAATACCACTCTGGGTCAGGGTGGACTTTGGAGTAATAGCAATGGACAGGTACTTTACATTTTCTAAATCTCCAGAACTGGAGCCTCACAATCAGACACAGTTTAGTTTCATATCCAAGACACTCTTTTGGAGGGAGGGGGTCTTATTCCTCAGTCAAGGATACAGTCAGCATATTCAAAGCTCTACAGACAGGCAAGAGATGAATATTTGAAATAGATTGTAAATTGAATGGCTCTAAGTCATTTCCATCTTAGTCAGGCCAGGAACTCTTTCAGCACCTCCACCTCATTCAAAGATTTCTACTCGGAGCTATAAGTCAGGCTAAATACTCGAGTCTACCAGACAGATATACATTTTGCTATTTTATTTTATCCAATTAAAAAAAATTTTTTTATGAAGGACATTCGTTAGACCATACAACTCCCCCACCCTGGCACCTTTTGTAAAGTTTGAGTTAATAACTGCATTTGAGCTTAGCTTGTTTTCTACTTCACTAAGATGTTGAATGTTTAATAGTTTTGTATATGTTCATTTAAATAACAATATCAGTTACTGTTGAACAAGAATAATAGTCACATTGCATTATGAAAATCAAGGCTAAAATAATTCACTGTAAATAGTATTTAATTTTCACAGGAAATAGTTATTTATTTTTCAAAGTTTGTACTGAAAAATTCTCAACCAAACTAACATATTACCTAAAAATTGTGTTTCCCTACCTTTTTTATGAAAATATCTGCCTAAAACATTTCGATGCCTTCTACTGACCCCAAATCAAAAACTTATGTAAGTCACTGTCCCCTCATAACTCCAAACAGGCCTCATCAGGAAATCTTATTGTAGCATTTTCATCATTTGTGGATGGAACACTTTTAGTTGGCTTGTTTAAAGATGATGGTTGCTGCCATGCTGATGTTTTTAATGAATTTCCATTGTAAAGTTATTAAAAATTTGTTATTTGGTTTTACTAGTACCTAATTCTTGATCATTGATTATCCATTTTATCTGATACTTCAGTGCACAATGACTCCCATTATTGTGGCCTTGTGTCAGATTAAGATAAGCTTTATACACAATGCATGGATAAATAATGGGGCCGACCAAGTTCATTAGCTTTGATCAGGCAACCAACTTAGAAGAAAACATTTGAATTTAACTCAACTTTATTCTGTTTGAAAACTGACTGTGTGTCACATCCTGCCTTTGGCAAAAAGATTGGTTAAATATATACACAATGCATATTAAATCTACTTTGTGGAATATTAATTTTGCTCCCCCCCCACAGTGTGTCATACATTCTCAGTACTTGTGTTTTCTTTTTCTTTTTCCCCTCCGTAGATCTGTGTACGCTTCTACAGTAATGGAATTTATCTTCCTGCATTGTGTGTGCAATTCATAGAAGTTGAAGAATAGAAATGGGATATGCATACATGGAGATCAATGCTACTTTTCCTTGGCATTAGATTATAAGTTTTGGAACGAGTATCTTCCATTTTTGTCCATTGTCAGAAATTTCTGGAAGCTGGAAAAGGAAATTGACAAGATGTCTGGCAGGAAGGAAGGAAAGAAAGAAGCCACTTCATTGTGGTACGTTGACCAGGTGGATAAGACTTCAATTGTTGAGCGTGTTTGTAATTTTAATCAAAGTTGGTTAGTTCGATCTTTATGACCAGCAAGAGTACCCAACATTGCTCAGACATTTTTAATTTAAAAGAAAATGATTGCCCTGTTGGTTGGGGCTGTAGAACACACTGACTGCACCTCTGCAGAGGGGTAATACCACCCCCAACGAGTGCCCTGGATATGACACTAAACAATCTGATGTTGAGGTTCCAGCAGTGCTGGGGCCTTGGGGAATACGGAGCACCCCTTCATTGCCATTGCTCCCAGGTACACTCTGGCCCAGCATGGTAGCACCTGATAGGGCCCTATCTATGGGTTACATAGAACTTACGGCATACTTATGCTAAACTGAATATCTTGAAATAGAAGTGTTTTTTGACAATTGAACTGTGCTTACATTTGAACTGCGTGCTTGTGCTAAACTGAATTATTTCAAATAGAACTTTTTTTTGACATTGAAACTGTATTTACACTAAACTGAATGGTTTAAAATAGAACTGTTCTGACATGTAACTGTGTGTAAACAAAATCTGTACTTTTACTAAACTGAATTAGCTGAATTAGAATTGCTTGACTAAACTGAATAGCTCGAAATAGAAATGTTTTTTACAATTAAACTGTACTTGCATTTAAACTGCGTGCTTATGCTAAACTGAATTGTTTTAAATTGAACTATTTTTGACATTGAAACTGTACTTACACTAAACTGAATTGTTATATATAACTGCTTGAATAGTTTGAAATAGAAATGTTTTTGACAATTAAACTGTGTACTCATGCTAAACTGAATTGTTTTAAATAGAACTGATTATTTACATAAAAATGGATTTTGCATTAAATAACCTACAAAGGTTGATATGCCATAAAACCAAACAAACCAAAAGAAAATGACCAGCTGAACTTTTGAGATGAACATTAGAAGCCTTCCACATTTTGATCTAATCTGCAGTTTAATAGATAAAATTATGGTATAGCAAACTTTTACTGTTGATGGAAACTACTAAGCATAATTATTAAATAAAGTACATACTTAATAATAAAATCATTTGAAATTGAAATCAAAACTGAAATTTGGCTTTATTTAAACTACTTAAAAGGCCTACTTTGTGAGTTGTTATGCTCAATGTGAGGTCACATTTTCTATGCCTTATGAGCAAAGCTTAGAATGTACTATGTATCCCATGCAGAGAGTTAAGACATCCACTCCTCCCAAAAGAGTGTCCTGGATATGACATTATGGCATCCAATGCAGAGGGTTAAAATATCTACCCCTCCCAAAGGAATGTTCTGGATATGATACGATGGTATCCCATGCAGAGGGTTAAGATATCCACCCCTCCCAAAAGAATGTCCTGGCTATGACACTAAACTGCATCTGATGATGAGGCTCCAGTTCTGAAGATCCTGGAAGTGTGGGGTTACCTCTTCATTGCAATTACTCTCAGGCCCACTCTGACCCAGTGTGGTTGTGCCTGTTAGGGTCCAATCTACTCAAGTTAATATAAATGTAAATTATTTGTATTAAGAATTGTTACTTGAAGCTATAATTGTTTACTAAAGATTATTATTAGTTATTTGAAACCATATAACTGTGTGCAAATTATTTGTATTAGATAGGAATACTTGAAACCATATAACTGTGTGCAAATTATTTGTATTAGATAGGAATACTTGAAACCATATAACTGTGTGCAAAAACTATTATCAAACTAATAATTACCTGAAGCCATATAATTATTAGTATTAGATTGTAATATTTGATATCATAATTGTGTGCAAAAAATCTATGAAGAAATAGTAAAGTAAAGTTGGCTATCATTGCTATTACACCGAGGTGTAGGGGAGGGTGCTATTTCTTTCCCTGGATTGTTCCACTTTACCTTGATACGTACCTTATATCACTGAGTGTTAAGTAAGGTGGTATCAAGTACCATTTTTAAAGTCTTTGATATGATGCGAGCTAGGATTGAACTCAGGTCTAAGAAATAAACTAAACAAAAATAATATAAATATGATTTCTTCGAGGCATAAAATAACCTTTGACAGGTTGCCATGCCATTTAAATCAATCAGTTTATCAAACCCAGTTTTGAGCTACAGAATACTATTTGCGCTTCTCATCTAACCTCTCCATCCCCCACCACCCATTAAAATTGTCCCTATCCTTGTGGAATCTTTGGTTTAGTCAATAAATCTGACATATTTTTATTAGACTTCACTTTTTCCTAGTTCCAATTATAAACTGTCAGGTATGTAAACAATGTTATCTGTTAGCCTTGAAAATTTGATCTCTTCAATTCAGAAGGTTCAAGAGGAGTAGCAATAAATCCAGCTATTGTTTATTGTTGTCTATAATAGCTATAAAGAAATTAAGAGTGTGTCTGTGTTTTTCATTTATTTATTTATTTGGGGGGGGGGGTTAAAGCTTTTCTAGCTTGTTAGGGTAGAAAACAGTTATCTTAATTCATTTCTGCAATCCGTCTTCTCTCCAGGTGATTTTTTAACTACTCAATTTCCTTTAATGAAATTAAATGTACCCAGAGACGTGAAAATATTTGCTGATTTGAATATTTTCTCCTTCTGCTATTAATTCATTTTTCTTATCTTTCATTTACAAATCAGTGGTAGCTTATGATATTTGTCTCTGCCTCCCACCAGACAGGACTCAACACAAGGTTAATGACCCAAAGGTCAATTATAGTGGGGATTTAGGGGAGGGGAAGGTCGGACACAAGCCGAGGCTTGAACCCTGCTGGTCTGTGCTGCTCATTTATCCATTTAATGCAATGTGGGCCTAATGAGCCAAGCTGTTTCTTGAACCCAAATCTGGGTTCAGGCATGGATGCCGGGTTATAGCTTAGACAGCAAGGTCTAGTGCTATACATAAGGTTGCAATGTTGCAGCTTGTCCACCCAAAGGTGGCTCAGCTGAAGGTAGAGGCCTTTTGACCTCGAATCTTTCATTGATTTCAATACCCCATCCAGCACGAATGCCAGACGGCCCAGCCAAGGCCAGGTAAATCTGTGGTTGCTTATCTGAAGAATACTCACCACTCATATTTTGAAAAGTATGGATAAATTTGCCCCACTTATTCTGGGGTTCTATCATCTGTTGTATTCTTTATCACAACACTCAGATTGTCATTCTATATCTGTAAGAACCAAAGATCGGAACTGATTAGCCTCAAGCGTTATTTGCATATGCATCCATTGTCCTTGGTCTCTCTCTCTTTTCATGATGGTACCTTACCAGTTCGGCTACTTATGGATGATTCCTACTGGTTGGCCTATTTACCCATGTTGCCATATTCTTTACTTTTCTGAATGTATATGTATATTTGCTTTCAAATTTGTGACACAAATGGTTTGGTTATTATCAGGGAATGATAATTTTAGACTTGCAATTTGTATTTACTCAACCCCTTCCAGCCTAGCTGGCTGGGTGGGGGTGTAGAATACACTGATTGCATCTCTGCAGAAGGGTAAGACTGCCCCCTAAACGAGTGTCCTGATTATGACACTAAACAGAGTACCCCTTCATTGTTGTCACTCCCAGGTCCACCCTAGCCTGGAGTGGTTGAAACACCTGAAAGGGTCCTATCTACAGGTCAAATAGAACTGTTTGACATTTAAACTGAGTACAAATAAATGACTTATGCTAAACTGAATTACTTGAAATAGAACTGTTTGATTATTTAACTTTGTGTAAACAAATGACTGATATTTAATTGAATTGTCAGTGATATAAACCAATATTAGTAATCATTTAACTGTATGCAGACAAATGAGTAATCTTGAATTGAATAATTAGTGTTAATGGCAATACTTGTAACCACTTTACTGTGTGCAAAAAAAAAAAAAAAAATGATTAATAGTAAATAGAATTATTCATATTAGATAGGAATACTTGAAACCATTTAACTGTGTACAAAAATGAGCTCAGGCTCATTTAAAATATTATCAACAAAATGTGTTTATAAATCATATATTTGATATATATGTATAAACAGGATTTGGCATTAAATAAACTACAACAGTTGATATGCCATAAAAACCGACTAAACCACTTCACTTGAGGTAGAATGTGACACAGGGTCAATTTTCAAGTCAAAAAGGGAAAAGATAAGGAAAAGGTAAACATTACCATTGAACTGAGTTGAAAAAATAGACTCAACAAAAAATATGCCAACAGTATAAAATTTATGCAAATACAGATGGATAATAAAAGATGGAATGGGTAAATCTCTCAGATTTAGATGGGATATTCTGAAAAGAGCAGTAGCTTACAAAGGCAGTACGACAATCTGCAGATTTTGTCTGGAGAAAAAATTATGCAACCTTGAAGATGATGAAAATGTATTGATATCCAAGTGTAGGCATGTTAATAAATTTCTTATGTGTCATTTGCCACCTACCTAATTTCATATTTATTCTCATTTATTTTTCCATGTGTAATTGTCACATGTATTTCCATCTTAACATGTGACTTTATACCACACTATAATTATGATTGATTCACCACTTTTCTTTTATGCACATCACATGAAACTTTATGTAAGAGACTTTTAATGTTCATAATTTGATATTTTCCTGGGTTTTATACCTGCTCTGCTGTTGTACCATTGAGCACTTTTTTTTGCAAACTTTTCTTATTTGTATTTCTGTTTTTACTATATATATATATATATATATACACGCACACACTGATTGTGATTATTTAAATTTTGTTTGGTTTGGTTTCTTTGTTTAATGGCATATCAACCTTTTTTAGGTTATCTAACGCCAAAGCCATTCTCCTAGAAGAACAGTAGTGGTACTATTTAACCCATAGCTGGGTATTTGCCCGAAAGTGAATGTAATAGCGTGACTGGAGTACAAACTCCCTTACTATAATTCCACAGTCCATCGCTTTAACCATTACACCACAAGGATACCCCCTTAAATTTTTTATGAAAATATATATAATATATATATTATACTTTTAAAGTTTAGTGTGTCACTTACTAATATTTTAATTTTTCAAATTGAATATTTTCAAAAAATATTTACATTCTGTTCTATGTAGAAATTTGTTGTGTCAAGAGTTTGTAAAACCTTGTTGAAAACTTTGGCTTATTTCAAAGTAGTCAAAGAAGAAGAAGAAGAAAAAAAAACAGCTTTTGAATGTTTTGAATATTTCTTGTTTTTCTGAATTGCTGTGAGATTTTAACAAGTAAAAATAAATTAGATTTTGCCTTTGAGTCCTTCTCATGATAGTTGTGAGAATACTTTGTGGTGCCAGTCCATTTTGACTCAGAAAAGATGGAAGGCTTCTGGAATGAATTGGAAATCTTTATTTAAAAGACATTCCTTATAGCTTCCTTGCTAACTGGAGGAAGTCTCCATTTTGCATGGCAATTAATTCCTTACCTTCAAAAACTATTATGAATGGTCCGCAGGTGTTGATGACAAGTAAGTACTGAGCTAGTATGGGTTTTACTCTTAAGAGGACAATAGAAGATCAATAAGTCTTTGTGCTGCTGGAGGCAATTCTGTGAAAACATTAATAGAAAGAAAATCAACTGCCTTTGGTCAAATAACTGAACTCTATTTATAGAATGTAGCTCTTCTCTCTCTTTTTCTTTTTTTCTTATGATCCTTGTAAATGCATATTACTCTTATTTCATTTATACTTTAAAAATTAATACAAATGATGTTGATTTTTACACTAGAGATCAAGTGTTAGCAAGTTTCCTTAATGCTTAACACTCTGTATTCTATTCAACCTATTTGAACCGGCTCGTAAGCCTAGTGGGTAGAGTGTTTGCCAATGGTCTGGGAGACCTGGGTTCAAACCCAGGTCGCGTCATACCAAAGACTTTAAAAATGGTACTTGATACCTCCTTGCTTAACACTCAGCAATATAAGGTACGTATCAAAGGTAAAGTGGAGCAATCCAGGGAAAGGAGTAGCACCCTCCCCTACACCTCGGTGTAGTAGCTATTGAAAATAGAGCCTTCTGGTTGCCCTCAACTACAGTCGCCAACTTTACTTACTTTTTAGTAATGCTGTCTGAATGATTTTAGTCCTTTAGATTACCAATTCTTTCAAAGACTCTTCAGGACTTTTGCAAGTACTACAACAATGACTGGTAGAATTGTCACCTTATATTTCATGAATAATTTTTTTTTTCTTTTTTTTTTTTTTTTTTAATGTATTTACCAAACCCTCTGTCACTGGTGAGATGTTGTGACACAAGGTCAATTTTTAAACAGAGTAAAACAGGTTTGAATTCATAGGTTTTCTCTTACTAGACAGGTTGTCATATCAAGGTTAGAGCTCATTCTGCCCTATTGTTTACCCATATCTGAAGGGAGTATAGTTAGATGCATACCATACCCAATGGTGTTGTTCCAATATGAAATGCAAATAGGCTCATCCGGGATTTGCACTCTGATTGCTGTGTCTATTTCCTATGATCATAACCATTACACCACTAATGCCTACTGTCCTGGATATGACATTAAACTATCTGATGGCGAGGCTCCAGCCTTGGAGTTTGGGGGAATGTGGCTTACCCCTTCATTGCCATTATTCCTAGGTCCACTCTGATCTGGAGTGGTAGCATCTGATTTGGCCCTATCTATAGGTCAGATAGAATAAAATATGTGTGCAAACAAATGATTGCTGTTAAATTGTGACTGTAATATAGCAATTTTTAAAATCCTTTAACTGTGTGCAAAAACGAACTCAGACTCATTTATCTATAAAATGTGTTTACAAATCATATATATATATATATATATATATATATATATATAGGATTTAGCATCAAATAACCTACGATAGTTAATGTGCCATCCAACCAAACAAATGCTTACATATTTTCTTTCCTTTGTCCTTATTTTTTAAAGTTCTCTTATCAGGCCCAGTGTGATTTTTCCTCATCTTTTCAGTCGTTAACTCTTATTTGCTGATCCAGCAACATCATCTGTGATCATTTATTTTTTTTTATTTGTAAAGACCAGATCTAATCTTCTAGATTGATTTTAATGGCATGTTACTCTCACTATGGCTGCCCTGGTGGCTGTAGAATACGCTGAGGTCACCTTTGCAGCAGGGTAAGACCCCCCCCAATGGGGCCACCTGTTGGCTGTAGGTGGTCACCTGTAAGGTGTTAGGATGGGATCCTGGTGGTTGAGCAGTCTTTGATCTGGCTACAGTGGTCAATGACTTGCAACACACCACTTTGGCTTTTACTTGGTCTGACGGGCAGTTGGATAGATCCGATCCGATCAATCGGCTGGTCATGTCAAGCCCTAGCACCTATATGTTTATTTTGACTGTACTTTTAAATCTGCACTTGTAGCAAGTTCCCAACCCTTATCTTTTAGCTGCTAGAAGGCAGTGACTGTGGGTCAACTGTGTTGAGAGAATAGGAATTTGATCAGTGCTGAGAACCTAAAATTGGCAATGGCTTGAAAACCTACCCTCAGCTTGAGTATACTGGTCATGTATCTCCGTCTCAACCAAGGCGAATAGGTTTCTCCCTTGGTACATTCCCAATGCATGTTGGACTCTGTGGTGGATGGTTGAGCATAGGGCCAGCAAAAAAATACTGCATCTATGGCGTCTGCAAATAAAAAAAGCAAATTAAACCTATCAGACTCGGAGAATGAGGCTGCAGACTTCCCTAGATTCATTGTAATTGAATCTTTGGAGGAAATCTGCCTAGCCAAATTCTCACCTTTCCTCATAGAAAAAGTTATTTCTACAAGGACTACTCTGAAAACTGTTAAGAAAACAAGGAATAGCAACTTACTAGTTGAGGTGGACAGCCAGAGGCAGGCAGAAAACATTAAAAATGAAAACTTTTCATATGACAAAATGCAGAGCCTACCCACATGAGAAACTCAACACTTCCAAAGGAGTTATCAGGAGTAGGGAGTTGGCATTGGCTATAGAAGAGGAGATAGCATCAGTTCTGGGAAAACAGGGAGTTACAAATATAAGAAGAATCTCCATCAGAAAATACGAAGAACGAATCCAGACCAACACTTACATCCTCACATTTAATCATGGATACAACCAATCAAGACAAGAAATATAGAACATTTATGGAGAAATCGATCCTGTTGGAAATGAATGATTGGCCAAAGTTTCAGGAGCACCTGAAAAATCAACACTCTGCCGAATTTTACCAAGCACCAGCTCAGCAACAGGTTGAGAATGGGGAGAGATCCAATGTTGTAGTCCAAAAAAAAAAACACATGTAGGACCTAACGCTCCAATATGAACTACTCCTAAAAGTGCAAAATCTCCAATAAAACACCCATTACATAAGTCACCAATCCATCCACAAAAAAGCATTAAAGACAGACTAAAAACATCTCCCATAAAACCTGAACAACTTAAACAAAAATCACAAGCTCCCATTAGCAAAGCTGGGAAAATACAGATGAACACCAAAGTGAACAATGAAAGACCAGGATGCACATTCAAAAGCCCTCAAGAACAAAGTTGCTTATAAGAATCAAACAGTGCAATGCTCAGTGATCGACAAAACCCTTACCAAGAATCTATAGTATAGAAAGACCATATAGTTGCCAGCCTTAATCATGAAGAAATAATAACTATAATACTTGAACCCATTTAATTGTGGGCAAACTTATCAGCTCACTCACCTTTTTAAATGTTAATCTCTTAGATATAATACATATCTATTTGAATGTGTGCAAACAAATGACTGATGTTAAATTGTTACTGTTACATAGCAACTCAAGAAATTATTTAACTGTGAAGGAAAATGAGCTCAGGTTTGTTTAAAAATGTTTCTAGAAAAATGTTTACAAACCATATGTATTTGATATATAAACCAAGACAGGATTTGGCATGGAATGATTTGTAATGTTTTATATGACATAAAACCAAACCAACTTACAAAGAACTGTTTTTGACATTTGAACTGTGTACTTAGGTTAAACTAAATTGTTTGAAATAGAACTGTTTTTACATTTTATTGAGTGTAGACAAAAACAGTATTTATGCTAAACTATTCTGTTAAAATAGAACTGTTTATATGTATAAAAATGGATTCGGCATTAAATAACGTAAAATGGTTGATATGCTATCAAACCAAACCAAACCAATCTCTCTATGGTAACTATGCTTAGTGGTTTGGGGATTGCATTCATATTTACATTTTTTTGTCCAGTTGTTTCTCTTAAGTTTTTTTTTTTTTTTTTTTGCACTATTGAATATGAATAATTTTTAAGCAAATCTATTTGACTCGGAGATAGGACCCTAACAGGTACTACCACTCTGGGTCACAAGGTGCCTGGGAATAATGGCAACGAAGGAGTATTCCATACTCCAAAGTTCTGAATTGGAGCAACAAACATCAGATGCAGTTGTCATATGTAGAACACCCCCTTTTATGGGAGAGGGGCCCTTACCTCTCGGAAGAAGATGCAGACAGCATACTGTAAGCCTTGCCAACAGGGCAACCTTCTGAGTGTGATGATATTACTTTTAAAAAATTTTCTTGTACAGTTTCAGGTTTGTGCATTGGTTTGCATTATTTAACCAGCAATTATTTCTACTTCCCAGTAGATTACAGTTCCTACCCATTCATGTCAACATTTTGTATTCTTTTTGAGTTGCCTTACTACACTTATGTGTTATATTTTTGACAGTTTCATTTTTATCTTTATATCAATGGCATTTATTTTGTTCTGTCTTGTTTAAATTATCCTTCATATTATTCATTTGGAAACATCACTTAAACAATCGTGATGATCATTCCATAAGATAAATATTCAGGAAGGAGTGAAAATTTAAGTTTGGTAATAGAACAAAAAAAATCACTGTACACCATCATTCTCATCAAGGCATTCCTTAGATTCTCTCTTGCCATCTATCCCAATCAACTTTTGTACTTAGCAAGTCCTCCAGATGGCACCCAGTGTTTGCACAGAGCTCATGAATGTAAGTCTTTGTTGGTTGGCCAACACTGGTGCGTACATGTGTAGAAGTCCATAGAAGAATCTTGCTTATGATTTTGTCCTTACTATTCTCCAGCAGTGCCCAGCATGTATTGTTACTGATATTATAAATTTGGACGTTCCACTGCTGATAAGTAGAGATGCCATGAAAAGAGCTTTTGAAAATGACAGGGTTACAATGTTGGGAAGGATAGTTCCCATGAGATGTATTTCATCTCGTCATTGACATTTTTATTACCAGATCGTATATATCAGGTCAAGGTAAATTTAATCAAATTCTTTTCACCACAGATATTACTACTAAAAGCAAATCTGGGGAAAAATAAAGATTGCAAACAAATTGCATAGAAAATTTATCTGCTGCTGTATTGGGATGTTTCATTCATTATTTGAAGTCACTACAATCATAAAAAGCTATTTGGTCAAGTTAATGATGCAAGAATAAAAGATGTTGATATGATGATAATTTTACAAGAATTTCTTAATTCCTGCAAGATAAGCATGCAAAATAAAAACACTGAGCCTAGACATATCTTTTAATGAAGCAAAGAAAATTGTTGCCAACATTGATTGCTTTAAGCAATCTAAGTCTTTTATGAATTAACTTGTTTGTTATACCTCCTTGGGGATCACTGCTTTTTACTATCTTCTCACATCAGTCTTTAAAAAAAAAAGTTTTTTGTACAGAACATAATTATAAATACACGATCTCTCTCTCTCTCTCTCTCTCTCTTATATATATATATATATATATATATATATATATATATATATATGGATTAAATTAAGTAATTCATCCCATAGTTTTCAAAAATACCCTCTCAAATTCTTACCATTTTTTTCCTGAAATCATGAAATTTAATCTTAAAATTTTTTACATTTTTTTTTTTCATCTGATTAGACAATTTGAATAAAAAAAAATATATTACTCTATTAGCCAAAAAGTTCAATTGGTTAATGGACTTGTTTTTTTGTTTTTTTTAAATTTGCCTTGACAGTAAATTTTTAGTTTGAAGAGAAATATTGAACAAATGTCTCCCATAATTAGAAATACCATTAATTAATCTTGCTCAGAAAAAAAAGAAATAGAAGGAATCAGTGTTCAACTCTAAAATGGATGAAATATCAACTAAAAAATTTACTAACTATTGAGAAACTTCAGTTAGAATTAAATGATCTTGTTGTGTCAAAGAAAATCTTAGAAATTGATCATAAAAAAAGAGAAGTATCACAATGTAATGAAAGATGCAATTCAAAAGAAGAACTAGCTGAACTAGAAAAAGGAAGAGAATGATAAAATGAATGTACGGGTCATCTGCACTCTTGAAGCATATCAAAATTCTTCAGCTGATGATTGGGGGAGGAGTAAAATGAAATCACAACACAAAAATCTGAAATTTCAAAAGTATCAATTTCTGAAGAGAATAATATGGAAGAACTAGAAACCTGAAATTAGAATGTTTAACAGCATCAACCACTAAAACAAAAGAATATTCCAAAGACGATTGAGCGTCCTAAATCAGGCTAAACCATTAAATGTAAGTCTGCTAATAATGAAGATTTGCTATGGAGAAAATTGAGTCATAAGCAGAACAAGAAAAGCCACAGGGAAGAACAAATATTTAATTAATGTGAATTAAGATGAACCATTTTCACTGGTCTGTCAGTGTAAAGTAACAGAATGGCAAGCAAATGAGGTTGAACAAACAACAGAAGTTGAACACGCCTTTTGTAAAAATGAAACGATTTCCTCCTTAAATAATGACCCCGTTTTTTTTTTTGTTTTGTTTTTTAAGCCAAAAAAAAAACAAGAAAAAAGAATTTCAAAGTTGCGTTGAAAATAGTTTATACCTGATCAGATATCCACAAAATGGATTTATACAAAGTTCTAATGATAAACAATATTGTAAAGCAAGACTTTTGTCAAGAGGCTTTCAGGATGGAAATCCTTTTAAGATATGGGCTCATAGAAAGAAGAGCTGTTAACCCTTTTTGCATGCAGAGCAACATTTTTCTTTTGCTTACCAATGGAACATAGGCAGTGAGATTTTTGTCATTTTATCTACCTGCAAAACGGTTAATGTCTGTGAATGTTAATTGCAAGTTTCCTTCTCTTTATTAATAGCCAGTTTAGAGTTTGTCAAGGAAAGGTGGAGCACTGGAAGTTAATTCTAATTTGCATAATTGTTGTGTTAATAATGGTTAGCTAATTTTCATAGTTGTTGTATTGCTAATGATTGACCAATTAGAGCTAACATCATTGCTATAGAAACTAAATATTTTAGGTGAGAGACCAGTAAGGACTTTTTTTTACCCTGAAAGAATGCTGGCGTCTATGCTGAATTCTCAACAGAAATTATCAAATGACAACAATGGAAGTTGATAGGATACATAACTAGAAGAGAGAATAACACATGATGTAAAAGGTCAGTAAAATGGTGCCCAAGAATTATCAAGTGTCATCAGAAAAGAGCTGAGATAGTAGTGTTTACTGGTAAAATATGAGAAAGGCTTGCTCAATCAAGGTTGTTATGTAAAGAATTTGCATAAAATCCTTTATCTAGTGATGGATTCAAAAGGGTTAATGAAGAGGTTGGTTGGGATTATCATTTTTGGTTGCAGTACAACTTGTGTTTTATTGCCAGAGCAAAACCAAAGAGAATGCACAAAGAGTGAAGGTGTGTATTTATAAATATCTATTGCACTACATGTGTATGAGGTGTGAAACTTGAGAAACTTAAATATTTGAGAAGAGTTTCTTTGCTGTATGGGATTATAAGATATTCTTGTATATATGAATGTAATCCTAAAGTATTGTATGCTGTGTATTATTTTGTAGTATCATGTTTTATGGATCATGTGATTCTATGGTGAAAAACATCCCCACCCTGGCCAGAGAATCAAGAACAGGTCTTTGCTTTTTGGCCATTCTGTGAAGGAAACAAATGAAATCATATTTTTTTTTCTTTTGTGGCAATATACAACCGGCTGATGCACTTTACAGAATGAAAATCTTCAGCTGCATGATTGTCTCACCCCTCATTATGTTTGCTTTCACTGTTGAGTTGAAATTCATGAGTCCGGATGGTCCCACCAGAAAAGATATGGCAAAAACACAAATTGTTGGCTAAATGTTTAAGGAGAGAAGTTTGTGACATTTGGCAATGAAATCCCTTGAGTGAAGACTTCTCAGCCTATCTGCATGTCTATCTGTTCTTCATTCTCTGATCTTCACCATCTCATCTGTATCTTTTCTCTCAGCCCATCTCTGTATTTGTGGTCCCAGTTATCTGTGCTGTGGTCTTGTCTCTCCTCTGACTGACCCTCTGTGTCTCTGTCTCTTACTCCAACTAGTAACAGACACTGTTCTTCATTCTCTGATCCCCACTTGTCATATGTTTCTGTATTTTCATATGTCTCCCTCTTACCACTTCTAATGGCAGATTCCCTTTTCTGACCGACTTCTGGTTGACCTTCTGTATATGAAGGGGGTGAACATTCTTATTTCTTGACCCCTGGTCACCCAAAAGGCTGGACATAAACACACAGGAACTCCAGGAGACACGGAAAGAAATTTTATCATCACACCTTTAAGTTGTTGAACCACTTCTTTTGCATTTTATACTTGCAGAGAAGAATCAGTGATTCCCAGGCAAATATGTCTCGGTCCCTTTATGAACACACACATACACATACCCACTAGCAATCCATACACATGCATATCTATACACATTCTCTCATACAGCTAACTTGTATAGTTTCACACTTTTATACTTGGCTCTGTTGCAATAGTGTTTCTATCTAGAGGCCATTAGTAGAAATCCTTTGGTAGACAAGGGAGGTAATCTCAAAATGACAAGCTTCTACATTAAGAATGTTTATATAAAAAAATTTGATCATGAAAAATTTGATCATAAAAAAGATTTTCCAAGATTTTCTTAAGAACAAAAGCTTAAAGATTATTGAAAAACCCAAATTCGACTGCCAATAATCTTTAATCTCATGGATTATAAGGATTTCTTTTTACTGATTTAACAAACACAGTTCTGGAGTTTGACTTTATTCTGTTTTTGTTGTTTGGATCTTTAAAATGCCAACTTTGTGTATCTCTTCTCTAAAAGCTGGTGATTTACTAGGTTTTGTTCAAAACAAACTCTCCACAAATTTTGCTTATGTCATCGTATTGTTTGACTTCTGCTGCTGCCATTCTTATCAATTGTGAAATAGATAAAATGTATTCAGGTGAGAAAAGCAGAGAGAAAGCCTGAAAAATTGTTTTCATTTCTATAGCAACGTTTACCTTTTTGTCTCTTTGTTTTTCAAATACAATATTATGGGACACACAGCGGATATTGATTTATATATTGTGGACATCTCTCTCTCTCTCTCTCACCAGTGAGGAATGTTGTGCAGTCCACATATGAACTGGCAATCACAACAACTATAAACAAATGCAATTTCCTTGGGTGAAGAATAAACGCAGAGTTGAAATAAAATGAATTTGTGCAGCTTTTTTTTTTTTCGCTTTTTCTAACAATCATTTTTATTTTCAAATCTAAGGTGTCTTGAAGGAAATTGGGTTTGTTTTTTTTGTTTTTTGTTTTGTATTTATTACCATATATATTCATATAACGAATGACTTAAGAGTAATTTTTCACCTCAAAAACAAGTTGTTGTTCATTACATTAGATATGTTTTTCAAAGGTCAAAATTTAGCCCTCTTTTTTTCTTTTTTTTTTTTCTTTTTTCAGCCGTAACTTTGCTGTAACTTAGATTTAAAGTGTATCTGCATAGCTTATACCTAAACAAAGGCTAATTAAGATGATAAAGTATTTACTTCAATTGTTTACTATTTATAACACCTGTGTATATAATATGTACAAATATTAAAAGTAGTAAATAAAGGTAAAGACTTGATTATCTTCCAAGAAAACACAGTAGGCTACATCAAGGTTTAGACGACATTGTTTATTTACAGTATTGCATTGATTTTAAATGTATTTTAGATGTTTCAAAAGTATAAATAAGTGTTTGAATGTTTTCTCTTTATGTTATGGAATGTTGAAGAAATATTTTTTGAAGGCTAGCATAGCTAAAAGTTAAGGATCATTGACTACACTCAGTATATGTAAAGCCACCTTTTAGTGGCTAAAAGTTAAGGGTCATTCACCAAACTCTTGCGATTTTTTTTTCAGATTTATGAATGTTATTTTTTTAAGACCATTTCTGTGTGCAAGAACAAAAGGAGATGCACATGTATTAAGTCAACAGTGTTTGGTGACTGTCAGTTTCTTGCCTCTGTGATCATCAGGCCAAGCACTGCTGATCTTTATCTATGCTATTTTAAGTGAAATCTGTATGTGCTTTATCATCAATATTGAGCACTTTTCATTTAGAAATATTGCAAACTATATCACACACACACAATTAAAAAAATTTTTCTTTTGGTTACAAAATTTCGATGGTGTAGAGTTTGGTAATAAATAATACCTAATGTTTTGACTGATGTTTCATTAGAATAATGAAATCCTAGTATCTTTGGTTTAAAAGTAAGTTAAAATTTTGTTGAAAAAATGTAGAAGTGTACTTATTCATGGGTATAATATATATATATATATATATATATATATATATATATATATATATATATATATACACACCATCCATTGGCCTAGTGGTTAGAGGGTTTGCCAATGGCTCAAGAGACCAAAGACTCAAAAAATGGTACTTGATGCCTCCTTGCTTAACACTCAGTGTTATAAGGTATGGATCAAAGGTAAGTGGAGAATTCCAGGGAAAAGGAGTAGTGCCCTTCCTACACATCAGTGTAGTAGCTATTGAAAAGGGAGCCTTCAGGTTGCCCTCGACTACTGTCAACCAACTTACTTACATATTTAATGGCATATAAACCATTGTTGTTTATCAATGCCAAATCTTCTTCATACATATATCAAATATATATGATTTGTAAACACATTTTATTCCTAATATTTTTAAACAAACTTGGGCTCATTTTATTTTTCTTTGCACACAGGTAAATGGTTCCAAGTATTGCTATGTTTCACTAACGATTCAATTAAACATCAGTCTTTTGTTTACACAGTTAAATAATCAAACAGTTCTATTTCAAATAATTCGTTAGCACTCAGTTTAAATTTCAAATATTTCTATTTGACCTATAGATAGGACCCTGGGCCCGAGTGGATCTGGGAGCAATGGCAATGGCAATGAAGGGGTACTCCACATTCCCCAAATCTCCAAGGCCGGACTCTCACCATCAGATTGTTTCATGTCATATCTGAAACACTCAGTGTGTGTGTGTGTGTGGGGGGTTCTAACCTCTCTGCAGAGATGCAGTCATATTCTACAGCATCAGCTGACTTGGATGACAAATCATCTGTATGTATGCATGTGTGATTGATATATATATTGTCATCCACAGACAGACTGTTTCATTCTATCAGAACTCTTCAGTGTGGCTAGATACGTAGGACACTCAAAACTGGGATCGGAACCCGTCCAACTTTATGTTAGACTTAGTCTCAGACCGCTCGGCCAACAAGCGTACCACGTTGGCTAAGGGAATTTTAAAGGTATTATGTAGCAACAGCAGCAGATATATATATATATATATATATATATATATATATATATTGTCATCCACAGACAGACTGTTTCGTTCTATCAGTGTGGCTAGACCCGCAGGACGCTCGAAGCCGGGATCGAAACCCGTCTAACTTTACGATAGATTAAGGTTTCAGACCACACGGCTACAAGCGGACTACGTTGGCTAAGGGAATTTTAAGGTATTTTATTTTTAGCAACAGCAGCAGCAGCATTTGTTTACATTTTTTTTTTTTAATACCCTATTGGCTACCAGAGTGCTCAATTCTTACGAAGAGCTTTGCATTACGCTAGGGGCGGCCGACAATTCCTTCGCCAGAGTGCTCAACCCCCATGGGGGAGCGTATATATATATATATATATATATATATATATATATATATATATATATATATATATATAGAGAGAGAGAAAGAGAGAGTAATGATTTATGGTTATAACTGGCTATGTTGATGAGTTAATGGTGGACCTGCTTCTAATTTTAAGACAATATGATTAGGTTGGTTGGTATGTTGATTAGTGTTTTATGGCATGTCAACTCTTATGGGTAATTTAATGCTGAATCTTATATATGAGATGTAAACAAATATTTTGTAGGTAATTTTATTTTTAAACAAGTCATTAGAACTCATTTATTTACACAGTTAAATGACTTCAAAGCATTCCTATCTAACGTTAATAATCCTATTTAATATTAATTATTTGTTCGTGGAAAAATTGTTTCAAACATTGCTGTTTAACATAAGTAATTCTGTTTATCAAATATTCATTTCTGATACAAATAATTTGTACATAGTTCTATGGTTTCAAATAATAATAAAATCTTTAGTAAAGAATTGGACAGTATTGACATAAATGCAACCCTAATGGGTACTACCACTCTGGGTCTAAGTGGACCTGGGAGTAATGGCAATGAAGGGGTATTTTACATTCCCCAAAGCTTCAGGACTGGAGCCTCCCCATTAGATGCAGTATAGTGTCATACCTAGGAGACTAGTTCTATTTGACACATTGATGGGACCCTAATAGGTACTACTATTCTGGATGAGAGTGGACCTGGGAGTAATGGTAATGAAGGGGTACTCCACATTCCCCAAAGCTCCAGGATTGGAGCCTCCCCATTAGATGCAGTATAGTGTCACACCCACAACACAAATATCGTAGAGAAATATTTTTTATCTAAATAAGTGGCACATAAAAGATTTATCTATTTTTTTATTGTTTTTATCTGAATTGTTTTAACTCGCAATAATCATGTCATTTTTTTTTTCCTGCATATTCTGCTTGAAAAACTGTAAACCTTATTAGTAATGTTTAATTAAACATGAATAACTAAAAGTCTAAAACAAACTTTTTTTTTTTTTTTTAAAGTTTGGAATTTAAAATTTTGTACAATTAGTTACAGCTTGCAGCAAAATGGCTTCCTGATGATTTTTTTATGAGCCATCTTTCCCTATAAAGAACATATTAAATCATAGAATTTTTCTTGCATATTTGGAGGTTTTTTTTTCTTTTTATAGAAAAGCTAATCTTATCAGATGAATTCATCTTTGTGTTGAACTCTTTATTTTTAACAAACATGATATCTGTACTCTTTGATCTCCAATGCTCTGTCAGCAAGTTTTAAAATGCACTGATTCATCTTCTGCAAAACCCCTCCCTAAAAATAGGGGGGATCCTAGGTACCCCTTCATTACTATTACTCTCAGGTCTACCCTGACCTGCAGTAGCAGTACTTGTTAGGGCCCCATCTATGGGGGCCAAATAGATCTGTTTAAAAATTATTCTTATTCAAGAGGACAATATGCCAAAAAAAGTTTAAGAAACAGCACAAAAAATGTGAATATGAAAGTACAATGAATGCGGTTCACTAATGTCTTGGCATAAAATAACCCTAGAGAGGTTGATATGCTATTAAAATCATTGAATCATTTTTATCGGTCCCTATATTTTGATCAACTATATCTGGCATTCTTTGTTCTCAATTTCCACTTCTTCACTGTTGACCAAAAAAGATTTGTCTGATAAGAACTTAAATGAATATCTTAACCCAAAGAGAGATGAAATAGGAAACAATTCTCTTAGAATTTAAGATTGCACAAGGCCAGTCTTGTTTATATATTAAAAAAAAAAATGTTTGTGTTGTATAAATGATGCAGGTGTTGACTTGTCAGAAAAGTCAGATGATATTTTTGAGCTTTTAATATTTGTTAACGTGCAAAGTCACTGACAGATTTTTATTACTCTTGCTTGATTGGATGAGAAAAACGTCAAAGAAAACAAAATGTTGTAGCAAATAATCTTTTAACTGGTGACAAGTCTAACATTACTATTACTATCAAATCATCATCATCATCATTGTTCTTTCCTTTCTTCATTTAATCATCATTAGAGCTCTTTTTTTTTCTTTTTTTTCTTTGGTGTTGTGGTTCTTGAAAGAATCAATGAAAAATTAGTCATTTTGTTGTTTTTCTTGTCTCATGTAGCAAGATAGTATTACAAAAATGAAGGCTGTGTAATTGGTCCCCTGTATATACATCATGGCAACATTTTTCTGCTCCTTTTCTGATCCATTTTAATGCTTTTGTTTGTGAAGTGCAAACCAATCTCATTCACTGCATCTTCTCATGATCATGTGATTGTTACAAAAACAAATATTGATTTGATTTTGTTTAGAATTGTGATTGCTGCAAAGCAAACACAATTCTTCTTTTTCTTACACAACTGTAATTGCTGCAAACAATTGTCCTATTCTTTTTTTTTTGTTGTTTTTATGTCATAAATTCTTTTCTTCATACCCTGCCTCCCGATGCAATATTTTTATGTCTCTGTACCCACCGTCATAGTTCTTGCTGTCTCTATTACCCCCTCGAACATATTTCTTTTTTGTCTGTACACATTGCTGCCACATTTTTTTTTCATGTCCTCCCTCTCACATTTCTTTCTGTCTCTGTTCTCTTTGCCTCCTCTTTTCTGTGCCCCCACCCACCAGGTCACATTTCTTTCTGTCTCTGTGCTCTTTGCCTCCTCCTTTCTGTGCTCCCCCCATCAGATCACATTTCTTTCTGTCTCTGTGCTCTTTGCCTCCTCCTTTCTGTGCTCCCCCACCAGGTCACATTTCTTTCTGTCTCTGTGCTCTTTGCCTCCTCCTTTCTGTGCTCTCCCCATCAGGTCACATTTCTTTCTGTCTCTGTGCTCTTTGCTTCCTCCTTTCTGTGCTCCCCCATCAGGTCACATTTCTTTCTGTCTCTGTGCTCTTTGCCTCCTCCTTTCTGTGCTCCCCCCATCAGATCACATTTCTTTCTGTCTCTGTGCTCTTTGCCTCCTCCTTTCTGTGCTCCCCCACCAGGTCACATTTCTTTCTGTCTCTGTGCTCTTTGCCTCCTCCTTTCTGTGCTCCCCCATCAGGTCACATTTCTTTCTGTCTCTGTGCTCGTTGCTTCCTCCTTTCTGTGCTCCCCCATCAGGTCACATTTCTTTCTGTCTCTGTGCTCTTTGCCTCCTCCTTTCTGTGCTCCCCCATCAGGTCACATTTCTTTCTGTCTCTGTGCTCTTTGCCTCCTCCTTTCTGTGCTCCCCCATCAGGTCACATTTCTTTCTGTCTCTGTGCTCTTTGCTTCCTCCTTTCTGTGCCCCCCACCCAATCAAGTCACATTTCTTTTTGTCTCAGCTCCCTGTCACATTTTTTAGTGGTAGTACCTGTTAAGATTCTATCTATGAGTCAAATAAGTCTGTTTAAAAATTATTTGTATTTGATAAGACCCTGTGAAAACAAAAACTCTCTTAAGAAACAACTAAACAAAAAAAAAAAGTGAAAATATGAACGTACAATGAACATGATTCCCAAACCTCTTGGTATAAAATAACTCTAGACTAGATGTCATCCCATTAAAATCAATCGAAATTTGTTCTCTTCTGTTATATTGTTTGTAGTGGTTATTACTTAGCTTTGTTGAATGTTGTTTACATTGAATTGAGTAAGTTGGCAAGATTGGCTCTTGAGATAACAAGGCTATCCCTAGAAAATATCTGGCAAGCATGAATCTGTGGAGTCTTTGACTGGAGGCAAACATGTGATTACCTAAATTATTACTAACAAATATTGAGAATATTTTTCAAAAGGGACTTGTTCATTATACCCAATAATTAGCTCATATGTAAATATAACTATTTCTAGGAATCAAAAAATTATTTATTATTGATGAGAAGGCAAAGAAAATCTGTGTATAAATCAAAAGTTGATTTATACTTTTACAAAAAGTGTTCAATGAAGAAGAGAAAAAAATTTAGAAAAAGAAATAATGAAGCAGACAAAAAAGGCAATTCAAATGATGTTAGTTCTATTTTTATTTTTATTTTTTTTTTAAATTATAGTTTTAATTTTCATACACATTATTTGCCTTTATTTTATTGAATTTAAACAAAATATTTTCGATGCTAAAATTTTTTAAAATAACATCAAAATCTTTAGTGCTCGTTCTTTAGTTGCCTTAAAAGACTCAAACAATAATTCTTGAAGAAATTTTATACACACGTTTTGTGTTATTTCAGCTTTTCATGCATTTGGAAAAATACAGTCATCAGATGAAATGTGTATTTTAGGTTTCATATTGCTCTACTAGCCAGTATTTGAGCACTCTTGATTTAAGGAAAACGTTTTTAAAATGATTTGTTCATTCATCTAGGCCTTTTTTTTTCCTTTCCTAAATATTTGTCTTTTTTGCACCAATCATATCTGAGGATTGTAATTTTCTTCCCCTCAAAACTATTGTACGAAACTGATAGTGATGCAACAGCCAAGGAAGGGAACTAGCTTTGCTGTCCAATGTTTGAACATTCTTTTTGATTCGTTTTTTTCTCCAAACTCATTTTTATGTTAAAAAAATAATTGTTCACTTTAAAACATGGATAAGTTTTATTTCCATACCTATTTCTATAACTCTGGCGTTGTGAAAAAAGAATGCAATTTGTAAATGAAAAAATTTCACAAAGGAAAAAAAAACAAAAATAAAGAAAAATTAATTCTTGAAGCCATGTGTGTTTGTGTGTGTATATATATATATATATATATATATATATATATATATATAAAAAAGATTAACAAACCTTTCTTAAACAAGACCAACTTCAAATATAGCAGCTACATTCTGAGAAATGTGCTATAGACATTTTAGAATGTGGCTGTTTTGTATAATATGGAAGTGTTTTCAGTTAGAATTTTTCTGTATTTGGAGGAGGGGTAGGAATATGTTTTGAGATGTTGAGAGATGGAACTAGTGTTGGATTGGTGAAGCGTAAAACATCTTGACAGTGTTGTAGTAGTTAGGCTTTTGTAGGTACTTCCTCCCACTTGTTCTTCCTTCTAGTCTTTATATAAATGCATACAATTCATCATTGTGTTTGTCCTTGTGTTCCTTGGGTGGACAATGCAACTCTAAGAATGTCATATACCAGGCGTGCATATCCCCCCATGGAATATAATAATGATGAGAGGGTCTATATAGGTATCTCCGCTGGGAATCGAAAACAACGACAGTATAATCAGACATTCTTTCTCCAATCCGTGACTTACAAACCAAACTGCTCTGTCTAAATATTTTTGGAACCTTAAGGATCAGGAGCTGACCCCTCCCAGTAAAGTGGAAAATAGTCAAGCAGTCTTCAACCGTGAATAGCTTCAATGGTAGATGTAACTTGTGTATCGATCAAAAAACTAGTTTAATAAATTTTAAAGATCATGGACTACTGTGAAATGAAAGGAACAAGCTTGTGTTTAAATGAAGACATAAAAGTAAATTTAGATTATCCTGACTGGGGGCCACCGAGGCTCCTACTTTAGGCAATAGCAGGGATATTGATGCTGGATAATTTTTATTGGAAATAAGAACATTTATTTCAGTAGTTGATATT
This sequence comes from Sepioteuthis lessoniana, assembly GCA_963585895.1. Taxonomy (NCBI): domain Eukaryota; kingdom Metazoa; phylum Mollusca; class Cephalopoda; order Myopsida; family Loliginidae; genus Sepioteuthis; species Sepioteuthis lessoniana. Next base: position 91,380,807 of record OY757927.1, read on the forward strand.
ATTATATGATGGGGAGATTTATGGAAATTTATATATTAATTCAAAATTAGGGTTTTTAATTTCTGGAGTAGTTAATTCCCTTTCACAATTCTTAGGGTTAATTAAAGGCACCTGGTGGCTGCCAAAAGGTTTTTAATTTTTATTTTGATGTTAATTTTTTAAGGAAAAAGTCTAAGCCCCCATTAGCTGAGGGAATTAACATATGTATAAGAAGTAAATGAAGACTATATGAAGATAATCATTTTGTTTACAAGCTTACATTATTTAGAAGATTCCACTTGCGATGGAAAATCAAGCATATGTTTAAATTGGGATGGGTTGATTTACAGGAACTCCCTGTTCTGGTTTCATAATGTTTCTATCACCGTATTGTTTTGACCCCCTTTGCTCTCACCTGAGAATTTAGAATTTATATAGGTTTTTTTCCCCCCATACACATATAGACTGTAATCCATATTTGTTGTTTTTCAACCTCAAGTTAAATATGTACGGTTATCTGACGAGAAATAAATTTATAATGGCAATTTAACCAGGTTTGAGTTTTCTAATTGCACTGTATACGCTCTGTGAGTTTTGTTATATAAAACTGGATGAAAAAAGTAATGTAACAATAGCCATACATTGAGCACTCACATAGATTTATATGATATTCCTCATATATTCTATATGCGAATAATCCACACCCACTGTCTTCGGACGCTGACTGGATAGAGATATATGAAAAAACAGACTGGAAAAATCTGACTAAATGGAAAAAAACATGAGTAGAATGGTGGATAAAACCAAACACAGACAATGGATTCAATTGATATATTGTCTTTATTTACTCAAAGACTTCAGAATATTTGTGACTACATAACGCTTGGCAAAAGTGGGAATAGATAAAAAGAAGGAAAAGAGACAAAAAAGAAAAAAGATAAGTCTGAGTGTCAGAAGAATATGTATGCCAGAGCATAGCTATGGTAGGAAATATTGGATACATATTGATACATCATGACATCTAAGCAGGAGGTAAGTGAAAAGGAAAAAGGTCTAACTAGCAACAAAACATAAATATAACGAATCAATATATCTAAATGAAAAATTATTCAGAAGTAGAGAAGTGTGGTAGGAGAAAATGTTTTGATATTTATAAGAAATTACTTTTGTCTGTTATCAATCCCAATATTATTTTGTTGAATTTTTGCTTGGCAGGGTAAAATATGAAAAAAGCCAGAGTGTTGTTTGATGGTTTGGTTGGAATGTGAAATGATGGCATTCAAAAAGATGAGAATTTCTACAGTGGATAGGTTTAATTAACATGGCCAGAGAAAAATTAAGTGTGTTTTAAAATCTAACATGTGGTAGAAAAAGACATTTTGGTCATCATTTAATTTGATTGATAATTTGTTTGTAAATCCTTTTGTCTAAATTACATTGGGTTTTGCCAATGTAATATTCATCACAATCATTACATGAAATAGAGTATATGCCTGTATGAGAAGTGGTTATGTTGTTAGTGTTTTTAGAGGTATGAGTGAGATTTTTTTTTCTAGCATTTAGTATAAAAAAATTTAGGATATTTTAAGCTTTTAAAGGAATGCTCAATATATTTTAGACTCATCATTTAGGTCTTGTGGACTACATATTCTGAGTGTATATAAATAAAAACCAATTATGAGGCCAGTTTTAATTTTGTTGTTGTGATGAGAGTAAAAATGTATATAATCATTTTTATTAGGTCTGCAGTAGACTTGAAAAGTTAAATTATTTTGAGATCTAATTAATTGGCTGTTTAATGGTATTATTTGATTCTTTTTTATAGGTAAAATTGAGGGAAGATTAAACATTGTTTAATTTCTCTGCAATATGTTTGATTTTTATCTATTGCGATCGGAAAATGAGATATGAAATGCTCATGTGTAATCTATATTTAAAAGGCCCACATTCTAAAAATTCATTTTATTTATTTTCTCTTTTCTGTCTCTCTTTCTTTCTGCCCTTCCCTCTTTTTATTTATTTCCTCTTTTGCCTACTGTTATGTAGTCACAAAGATTCGGATGAAGTCTTTGGGTAAAGATGATATATCAATTGAATCATTTGTCTATGTTTGGTTTTATCCTCTTTTCCACTTATGTTCTTTACCTATATATAAAAGAGTAAAAGCTAATTTGGTGACTGTAGTCAAGAGCAACCCAAAGGCTCCTTTTTCAATAGCTACTACACCGAGGTATAGGGGAGGGCCTTGATCCTTTCCCTGGATTGCTCCACTTTACCTTTGATACGTACAAATATCAAGTACCATTTTTTTTAGTCTTTGGTATGACCCAACCTGGGATTGAACCCTGGTCTGGTCATACCAAAGACTAAAAAAAAAAGGGTACTTGATAGTTCCTTGCTTAACACTCAACATTATAAGGTACGTATCAAGACTGAAGTGTAGCAATCCAGGGAAATGAGTAACACCCTCCCCTACACCTTGGTGTGATAGCTATTGAAAAAAAAGCCTTTGAGTCACTCTCGACTATAGTTGCCAACTTTACTTTTACTTATATAAATTACACAATGAGAGTTTAATAATATATACTGAGAAAATAGAACAATATATTCTAATTAGTTTGTGCTGGAATATAAATACATTTTTATTGTAGATGTTTTCATTTCCTTATGTCAAGTAACTTTCATCTTTTCTCTTAAAGGAAACATCTTATAGTTTCCTTTTTGATATACCTGAATTACTAGTCTTATTACTTATGCATTTTGGGACCCATTATGGAGTAAAAATTAGACTCCAGCTGCATGTTTGACAGGCCTTTGCTTGAGATAGCCTTGCTTCCAAGCTATAATTAATAGATTCATGTGACTTATTTGTGGTTGGGGTACGTATGAGGAGGGGAGATATTAAGACAAAATTGTATTTTTTTTGTCTCCCCAAGTATACACTTTACTGTGTGCAAGTGGTAAAAGTTTAAGTTCATAAAGAATTCTAGCAACTAAAAGAAAAAAAACATTCATAGACAACTCTTAATGCTTCCTTGCAAAAGAAAAGAAAAATAATTAATGTGTTAAGTTATGCAGCCTGGTTTAGGCGACTTGACCCCCCCCCACAAGAATATAGATTTTTGTATCAAGATATAGGCTTTCCAGGAGCTTTTTATGTGAAAACACCTGCTGCAGAATTGGCACATTGTATCCTGGATTTTGTTCTATAGATTTTATTTTTTGAATGCATATTTATTAGGAGACTTTTCTTTCTCTTTCTCCCCCCCCTCCACTTAAATTTTTTTTTTTTATGCAAGTATCGGATCTGGATCAATTGAGTCTTTATACTGATTCACCAAATGTTATTGTTTTTTTTTTTTCTGTTCATATGTCATCACAGAATCCATTTGTTCCTATAAGTTTACATTTGTGATCCTCACAATGGCCACCCAGAAATCAGATGTTTATTAACTTTTAAGTCCTCACAGAAACTTGAAAAAATCTGGTAGAAGAAATTTACATGATCATTATTTTGATTAGTTTTATCCTTCATCATCTTTAAGTTGCTTTTTATCAAAACTCTCATGGGTCATTATGTTAATAACAGTGAACATTATGCATATTGTTTGGCTTTACAGTGTTTTTTGGACTTTTAGGATATTATACTGTCATAGCTGAATTAGTAAAGAAGTTGGTATGGAGAACCAAGGCAGAAAGAGATGGGAGTTGGAGTCTCACTGGGCGTTTATTCTTTTTACGTGTGTGATTCCTTGCTGTTATTGAAATAGATCACTCTAGTGAATTGTAAAGCAACTAGAATTTAAAAAAAAGAATGTGTAATAATTCTTATCAAAATTATTAATGATTAAGAAAGCTTCATCCAAAAAAGTAAAAAATTTATATTCCCTTCCCCACCCCCCCAAAAAATGTAGGTACACAGTATTTGATATTAATTAATGAAATCTCCCCAAATATTCAAATTAAATGTGATTTTAAAAAAAAAAGTTAGTGATGATATTCACAAATTGTAAGATTCTGAGGCCTCATGAATACTGAGCAAATCCCAACTGGAGGATTGACTGTGGAGTTAATTTTAAAGATTTTATTCTTCAGAAAGATAGTTCCAAATGCAAGTGAACAAAAAAAAATACAATTCTCTTCCTACAAATAACTAAAGTTAATTAAAACCCAGGGCTCGATTTTCACCTGCTGAAATTTAAGTTAGATGAAATTAGATCCCCTTCTGAAAAAAGTTTGGGGGTAAAAAGTTTTTTATATTAATCGTAAGGATTATAATATGTTTGTTTGTATTATATTGTAGCCCAACAGTAAAAAGTAATGAACACATGCAGGAGACAATATTGGAAATGAACTATATTTTTTAATTTATTGAATAAAATACTTATACTATATATATATATATATATATATATATATATATATATATAGTCTTTTCAGATGAGTTCATTGTACCTGTAAGGTGTGTTTTTATCACTCCACAACAGTTTGTTTATTTATTAGTGCTAAAGAATAAAAACTAATAAGATAGATATATTCTAATTAATGAAGCCCCCTATCACAAGGGGTGTGACCCTAATCTATAGCTTATTTAGCTTATAAGTAGTTCAACTATATTTTGACATTATTTTTATGGGAGGATTATGTACAAAAGGCAAAGTTTATGAACTGGATATTTGTGTTCAGCTTGGCTTGTGACTCAAAAAGATGTAAAATAAAGTGATGCAATGCCTGCCACCACCCTCAGGTCTCTGGATGGTTGATGTGTTGGACATTTGAAGAAGCATAGATCACAACTTATGAAGCAAGCCTGGGTATCATCTGTGGATTTATTCATTGGCTAAAAGCAGTCACTTGGGATTTGAAAGATACAAATTCTAGTCAGTTGGAACTAATAGAAGAAAAATAAAGTCAGTTTAGGATGTAAATGATCCTTCTTTCTATAGGGAAGGGTCATTGACAATGGCTTATAAATGAAAAGGTGAATTCCTTTCTTCCATCACCTTTTTAATTGTACATTTTCTTTATTTTTAATCTTTAGATGAAGCATTGTCTATCATAATTAGCAATTTTGACTAGAATATTGTTCATTCCTGTAGAAATGACATTCGAGTGAGTTGCAGTTATATATATATAAAAATTTTATTTTTTTTAAATCCTGAAAAGATGAAAGAAAATATGAGTAAAAAAAAATTATAATTATGAGAACTAGCTGTATAGTAGACTTTGCCATCCCTGTGGACCACAAAAAGAAAATCAAAGAAGGCTAAAAGAGAAACAAGTATTTGGATCTTGTCAGGAAACTAAGAAAGCTGTGTAACAGGAGTGACAGTGATACCAACTGTAATTTGTGCACTTGGAATGGAGGCTAGAAGAGTTGGAAATTAAGACCATCTAAATACAGCATGAACATTGACCAGAATACTGAGAAGAGTCCTGGAGATCTGTGGAGACTTGCTGTCACTCAGACTCCAGTGGAAGACTATCAGCTAATGATGGTGTGAAAAACTTTTAGGATTATATCAATAATAATAATGTCATCAAATGAATTTTACTGTTCTGGTAGAACACAAAATGAAAGAAAAAGAAAAGGATAAATACTTGGATCTTGTCAAAGAGCTAAAAAAAGCTATGAAAGTGACGGTGATACCAATTGGGGTTGAGGTGCTTTGAAAAATAAAGAGACTGAAGGAATTGGAAATCAAAGGAAGATGTGAGATTATGTAGACCACAGCATTGTTAAAATTAACTAGAATATTCAAGAGTCCTTGAGACCTGAAGAGACTTGCTGCCATTCAGCTTCAGCTGGTGTGAAAAACTTGCAAGAAATCAAATAATAATAATAATAATTATGATATAATGACCCTTACCACCCCCAGCACAATGGATAGTAGATGTGTCAGACATTTTTTTGAGGCATAATTGATTGGTAACAAGTCAAAGTTCAATACTACTGAAACAAGTATAGGAACACTTGGGATTTGAAAAATTTTGTTAGATTAAGAAAAATCAGTTGGGATTGGGACTTAAATCCCCTCGACCCCATTTGGTGGTGGGGATGCAACAGATTGTAAATAAACATTTTCTTTCCTCCATTGACTGTGGCAAAACTATTCCACATCTTCCTTTTGAGATTGGTTTAGTTTAGACCAAAGCCTTCCTTGTAGAAGTGCAGAAGTGATACTATTTAACCTATAGCTGGGGGAAAAGAGGGTTCATGCCTTTGTGAAGGGTATAAGTCTGAAAGTGAATGTAATAGAACTGGAGTCTAAACTTGTTTACTAAGATGCCATAGCCCAGCAGGTTAGCCACTATGCCATAGATATCCCCTCACCCTTTAGACGGGTTTAAAGAAAAATGCAACATCTTGGAAATAAAAGGTAGGTGTTTTTGTGAACAACATGTCTGTTATTGGGATCAGGTGACAATCTTTTTGATATTGAATATATAACACTTACAATATATATATATATATATATATATATATATACTTCTTACAATAATGGATAAATAATCTAAAGAAAAACATTTCCATTCACTATGTAACAGATGCTTTTGTAAAAAATAACAAAATTACTAAGTGTTGAGTGTACTAATAAAAACTTGGTCCAATGTATAAGACAGATGTTTTGCTGATCTTTGGTCATCTATGGTTGTTACAAGTCAAGACAATAATAAAATTGTCCTTTTGAAAAAAGTACTTTTGGAGGTAGGGACAGAGATAACCTCTGACCTTTTTTTTTCCTTTGGTGATGGATGAAAATATCTTTTGGGGATGAAGAAGAAAGTGAAAAGAAAAAAATGTGAATGTTGATATATTTTGAGGGAGTGATCAAATGACATTATTTAGGATCTGCCTAAGTGGGAGAAGTCTGTATTTACCTGCACCTTAGTCACCAGATCAATTTTTAAACATATGCTGCGCTGAGGAACCTCATAGATCAATGGCCAGGATCAATTAGTTCAGTTACCATAACTCTTAATTCAAACCATACATCCCCTTCATACGGGTAAACAAGGGGGTGTCTTCTACTGGAGTTGGAGATACAAACCCAAAACATTTACATCGCAAAATTTAATGTAAGGACTTAAAGCACCATGAACCATTGACCTGAGCTTACAGAACCTGACGCTGGGCCTAACATAGACATCATATGCATGCAACAACACAGATATTACCATAGCAAGTGACAACTAGAATACCATGATACTGTTAATGGATGGTCATTTGGGTTGGCATATGCATGGAAAAACTCTGTCAATGCTGCTGTAGGAGGTGCAGAAATGCTTCTCAATCCTTGTATCTTAAAATCACTGAATAGCATAGAGAGAATCTAACTGGGAATCTAAATGATGTGTGCTATGTTTAATGGCAACTCCTGCACAAGAATTGTCTCCTGCAACAGTCCTACCAATGTGAGTGATGAAATGGACATTACCTTCTTTAATGAGCCATCTTCCCTTGTTTGACACATTCGCTAACACAAGGTTCTAATCATCAAAGGATACATGAATGGTTATAAAAGCAAAGATGGAATCACTAGGAACTACAAAGACATAACTCTTACTTCGATAGCTGCTAAGATTTATAATGCCCTGTTTCTCAGCCATATCTGGCCTGAAATCTTGAAAATTTTGGAAAAATCAGAATGGATTTCGGAGAAATCAATCCACAAAATCACAGTCCAACTATTTGTCTAATCACTGAGATGGAAAAGAAATTCATAAAAATGTACATTTTAGTATGTGTGGTAGGGGGAACATACACATCATATAATTATGCACAAGGTGCTCATAAAATTTTCAAATTTAAACAAATGACATGAACCAAAAATTCCATATGTAATTCAGTAAGTTTTACACAAGAAATTTATTTTTCAACACAATCTCCTTTCTTGTCATTGCACTTAATTCAGTGCTGAATATTAATCACATTGATCAAGCATTATATAGTGAAGGTTTTAGATTAAAAAAAAAAAATTCTGGTCATAATTGTGTCAAACTATAGACTTATTGTTTCCCTCTTGTAGTTCAGACTTGCTGCTGCTTTTTAAGAGCAGTTATATTTTTGTCAAACCATATTGACTGATGAGGACATAACTTAGAAGCGGAAACTGTAGAAATTTGGTGTTAAAGTAATTTTATTTGATTCTTGGTATATTTATTACCAAGTAAATTTTAATAAGTATCCAACATATTAATGTTCTTATGGGTTCCCCAACCCTTTAACTCTTGCTATCAAATTAATTCTTAATTTAGTCACAAATAATTTACCTGCTATGAATTTACTGTCAATTAATTTACCATGCAATGAATTTATTGGACAAAATTTTATTTTGTTGAATTCCCCAAATTTTTGTGTGACACTCACCTTTGTCTTCTGTATCCTAAGTGAACGAGATTTTCGGTTTCATTTGAAAATTATAAAAAGCTCACAATCAAAAAATAAATTTTTAAAATCTATTGGTATGTTGTAATGTTTTAAAATTATATTTAAAGTGTGAATTTTATTATTCTGTTCACTTAAGGATTTTTTGTTTGTTTGTGGAATTTGAACAAATTATCAGTGTCTACTTTTTGTATATCAATTAGTTTTCCATTTGAAAAAACTTGGAAAACTTATGTATTAAGCTTCCCTTTAGCTTGACAGTTGTTTGGTTGCTTACAATAATGACTGAAAAACTGTTAAGAATTGAGATGTTATTTCTGATGGCCTGTATCTATTTTTTTTTTTTTAAGTTTTTTTTTTTTGTGTGAGTTGGTTAATTAGAAGTAAATCTGACTATAAAAATAGAATCCAGGTCAGTTTTTTCATCCTTTTTTTTTTTTTCTTCATTTGAACTCAACTTTCAGGTATATAGTACATCTTCTCACTCAGTTAAAGAAAGGTATTGATAATTTTTGAGGTGGAAGGAAGAGATTCATAAAATTTGTGGCTTGAAGTAATTGAGATGTTGTAGATGTTTGTTTTCTTGGTTCAAATGACAATTACCAATTTTAGTGTCTAGAAATTACTGTTGATAAACCCCTCGGGTCTTTTGTGTGACTCAATCTAGGAAGCTTTTTGAATATAAATCAAATGACTTGTTCAAATAGTATGTATGGATTTAAAAATTAAAAAAAATCTTTTTGTCTCTTTCTGTTGATAAAATAAAACCCAGGAATATTGAGCTCTTGTGGGGAACACTTTTACTTCAATTACCAAACAAAGGCTAATATATATATATATAGCCACACCTTAAAAAAAACGGATTTTAGCAATTTTTCGAAAGGGTCTGATTTTGAAACTGGAATTTTTAGTTTAATAGTTTGAAAACTTGATTAACTGACCTTTGTTAATGAGTATGATTCTCACTAGGTGTCCAATACTTCTGGCCTTGTGCCACAACTAAGCTAATCTTAGTAAATAACTCACCTGGGCTTGAATACTTTATTTCTTTAGTATTTAGGAAACACAGTTATTTCATTTGTTACAACTGGTGTCTTGATATTAATAGATCCAATTTTTCTATTTCACTTGATGTTAAGGCTTTTTTCCTTATAAAAAATTTCTTTCTTTATACGTTATTTTTTTAAAACAAACTTTTGTTTTACTAGAAAAAAAACCACCATCCTTTTTAGTTTTCCAATTCACTTATAAGTGAAAGGGAAATATTTTATTTCATAAAAAATACAAATAAATGACTGTTAGGTTATCAACAAATCAATCCATAATAATCTGTTTTTTATGTTAATGGAACAGAAAAAAAATTGACACATTTTTTAAAAATCAGAGCAAAAATATTCTCAACTCAAAGCAAATTCCAGTCTTTTTTCAGAATGACTCACCTGTAAAAAATTACCTAGTTTCAAGGAAGAAAATGATTATATAGAAATGTAATACTTTTATCAGGATGGTGAATGTAAGTTTCAGTCATTTACCTTCTTTTTTTTAATATCATGATCATTATGTTGCCAGGTGCGCTATATTATCAGTGTCGGTAATTTTTTTTGTGGGGTACTTTATGCTTCTTTCTTTTGTTAGCTTGAAACCATTTTCTTTAATAATTTTATTGATAGCTGTTCTAAGCATGTAGTCTAGACAGATGATAAAGAGGTATGGGGCTAATGTGTCTCCTTGAAGTAGTCTGTATCTTCATCTGGAGAACGGACTTTTACTTTTGTGTTTCTATAGAGCATCATTATGGCTGTGATGGATTTTTTTTTTTTTTTTTTTTTTTTTTTGGTAGGCTTTAGGCGAGTAGAATTTGCTCCATCTTTCTTCTGTGTATGGAGTCAAAGGCCTTTGTAAAGTTGACAAATAATATTGTTGCCTGTATTTCTTTTTTGAACATTGGGTATCAAATTTTTTTTTACTTTCTCCCTCCCTCAACCATTACAAATTTGTTATTTTACAACTTAAATCTGTTCAGTAAAAACAACAAAACAAATCACTGAAACTTTGTCTTATCTGGATGGTGAATGTAAGTATTACATTTTGGTCAAAGTATTTTTTATTTTTTTATTTTTATTTTTATTACATTAAAACAAAATTCACATGGGTGGGCTATTCTGTATAAGCACCCAAATCCAATTTGTAACCTAATACATCAGCTTCTGCACTTGTGCTCACTCTAATCATCATAATTTTTCAAGAAGATAACTATCAAATGCTAATATCATAGCCCAGTCGGCTGAGGCTGTAGAATACACTGACTGCATCTCTGCCCAGGGTAAGACTTCCCCAATGAGTGTCCTGTATATGACTCAAAACAATCTGATGATGAGGCTCCAGTAATGCTGAAGTACCACTTTATTGCCATTGCTCCTAGGGCCACTCTGACCTGGAGTGGTAGCACTTGATAGGATCCTATCTATGGATCAAATAGATCTAAATTGTGTACTTTTGTTAAACTGAATTGTTTGAAATACAACTGTTTATACGTATAAAAATGGATTTGGTATCAAATAACCTACAAAGGTTGATATGCCATAAAACCAAATCAAATGCTAATAATAGCATATTTATAAAAACTGTTTACACTGGAATAATTTTCATACAGATCTATTTGATTCATAGGTGGGACCCTTACAAGTATTATCAGTCCGAGTCAATGACCTAGGTGTAATGGCAATTAAGAGGTACTTCACACTCCCTAGAGCTCCAGAACTGGAGCCTCACCACTGTATGTGGTTTAAAGTCATATCTTGGACACACACTTTGTATCCAAGTAATTCGATGTTATCTTTTTTTCTTTTCTTTTTTTTTTTTAGTATCCATTCATGGTAAATTCCTTCAATTTGAATTGACTTGGCAAATTTCGTCCTCCTTTCCTATCCCTCCCTTCTTTTGCAGGTGGCTTTTTTTTTTGGGGGGGGGTAGGAGTTGTAATAGCCAATGTGTTCATTTTAGAAATAGGTTTAATATGTACTACTGCATTTTGTATGATACAATGTTCATCTCAGCAAACAGATTGTTGTTGATTCTCACTGGGTGCTTTGTACTTGAGGACTTTTTATTTTTCTACATTCTTAAAAAAGAATCAAGAATAAAAATTGCTGACAAAGCACAACTTTTTGGTGTGAATTTCCAAGATAGTGTTATATAATTGTGTATTTGAATAAGATATCTAGTGAAAGTTTGGGTTTAATATTTTCAGAAAATTACTAAATACAGCTGACTATTTCTCTATTAGATAGGAATACTTGATGCCATATAACTGTGTGCAAATTATTTGTATTAAGAATATTTACTCAGTTATAATTGTTTATTAAGGATTATTATTATTAATTACTTGAAATGATAAAACTCTGTGCAAATTATTTGTGTTAGATAAAAAAACTTGATATCATAAATGTATGCAAAAAAACCCCACCAAAACTTAAGAAACAACTAACAACAAAAAAATATGAATATAAACATGATTCCCTAACCTCAAGGCATAAAATAACCCTTGACATGTTGACATGCCATTAAAATCATTCAGTCAATCAAATATGGCTAACCCTTGAAGAAGGTCACTGGGTCATTATTATTGGTAAGTTGTCCGTTTCCAACATTGTTATTGAGATTTTTATCAATCACTGAAGAGATTCTCTGACTTCAGTTTATCATATGTTGGTGGTCTCTAACAGTTTCTATTGTTTGGACAGCCATTCCATATCTGTTGATTGTTGGATCCATGACTTCTGAGGCTGTGCTCCAAGCCAAACAAGCAAATCCAGTGAGTCGCATTTTAACTTGGCATCTCACATTCTGGCATGTTTTATCACTTCAGTGTCTTGGCTAATCAATTATCTGGAACTACCAAATTGTGCCTTGCATTGCCAAAATATTGCTGGACTTTAGTCTCTTTTTAGTATAACCAGTCCCAGTTGGCTGGAGCTGTAGAATACACTGCCTGCATCTCTGCAGAGGGGTAAATATCCCTCTCCAATGAGTGTCCTTAATATGACACTAAACAATCTGACGGCGAGGCTCTGGCTCTAGAGCTTTGGGGAATGAAGAGCACCCTTTCATTGCTATTGCTCCTATGACCACTCTGGCCTGGATTGGTGGTACCTTGTAGGGCTCTATCTATGGGTCAAATAGAACTGTTTGATATTTAAACTGTATGGAAAAAATGATTTATGCTAAATTGAATTGTTTGAAATGGAATTGTTTGATCATTTAACTATGTGTGTACAAATGACTGATGTTTAATTGAGTTGTTCATGATAAATAGTTCCAAGTATTGCCATATTTCTAATAAAGTAAAGTTAGCAACCTTAGTCGAGGGTGACCCGATGGCTCCCTTTTCAATAGCTACTACATCGAGGTGTAGGGGATGGTGCTTCTCCATTCCCTGGATTGCTCCACTTTACCCTTGATCCTTACCTTATAATGCTAAGTTAAGCAAGGCGGAATCAAATACCATTTTTTTTTTTTTTTTTTTTTTTTTTTTTTGAGTCTTTGGTATAACTCGACCTGGGATTGAACCCCAGTCTCCCAGACCATTGGCAAACACTCTACTCATTAGGCCAAAACTATATTTGGCATTAAATAACCTACAATGGTTGATATGCCATAAGACTAAACCATAACAATTTTATTTGTATGACAAAAATATAAAAGTAGAAAAAGAAAAATTAAAACATTGCATTAATCCTGATGCAGTTGACATCTACTCCAATGATTTAATTACTTTGTCTTTCCACCTTTTAATGTTGAATAATGACAAAATTTAGAGTTATCAGTCACTAACTCCATCTATTAAACAACTAGATCCAAACATTATTTTTTTTGTTTTTCAAATCATTCATTTTTCTCCAAACTTTGCTTGTAATGTCTTCAATTGCCCTGTCATTATTTTTGTTTTTTCTTAGAAAAAATGTCACTCACTCATCCATTTCTGTTCATGTACATTTTAATACTCTTGGTATTCATTTGCTCGTTCATCCCTTCCTTCATTTGCTCGTTCATCCCTTCCTTCATTTGCTCGTTCATCCCTTCCTTCATTTGCTCGTTCATCCCTTCCTTCATTTGCTCGTTCATCCCTTCCTTCATTTCCTCGTTCATCCCTTCCTTCATTTCCTCGTTCATCCCTTCCTTCATTTGCTCATTAATCCATTCAATCACTTGCTTGTTAATCCATTCCTCCACTTGCTTGTTCATTCATTCACTTCCTCGTTAATCCATTCCTTCATTTCCTTGTTAATCCATTCCTTCATTTCCTTGTTAATCCATTCCTTCATTTCCTCAGTCATTCACTTTCTCGTTAATCCATGCATTCACTTTCTCGTTAATCCGTGCAATGATTTCCTCGTTAATCCGTGCATTGATTTCCTCGTTAATCCGTGCATTGATTTCCTCGTTAATCCGTGCATTGATTTCCTCGTTAATCCATTCATTCATTTCCTCGTTAATCCATTCATTCATTCATTCATTTCCTCATTCATTCATAAATTCATTCATTTCCTCGTTTGTTCATTCATTCATTCATTTCCTCGTTCGTTCATTCGTTTCCTCGTTCATTCATTCCTTCACTCTCATTAAACTGTTATTTTTTTACTCTCATTCACCAACTCATTAAATCTCTTGAGTTCTGATTGATAACTATGAATGTTAATCCTTCAACAAAAGTTTTTCAGCAATTTTAATCCATCCCAGGTATAGGAAATTGTAGTTGATTGAAGTAAATTTTTACAGCAAAGCATATCTTTTCCCTCTTTTTTCCCCCTTTTTTTACTCAAATTTTAAATCAACAAATGATCATGAAAATAAATTTTGTAATCTAAATAAGCTTGATAACTTGTCGCATAAAATTTTTTAAATCTCTTTGCAGATCTCCTATTTTTAATTGTTCAGATGAAAAAGAACAAAACAGACGAATTTATTCAGGAATAGGTGAGTTCTTTTTTCTTTTTCCTTTTTTTCTTTTTCCTTTTTTTTCCTTTTTTGGTCATGCAGCTCTAAGTTGTTAATAATTAATGAATAACTGCTGACAATTGGATATTTCATAATCTTTCAACAATATCAAATTACCTGAACAATAAAATATCACTTATCTTTAGTAGTATCACTTTTTTAGAGAAAGTAAACATTTTTATTTATTCTTATTTTTTAAGTGAACATATTTAGGTTGAAAGCTGTCATGAAATATTCTGTGGGACATGGAATTTGGTGCTTGAGATTTTAGAATTCTCTTTTGGTAAAGTTTGGTCACTGATTCTAAGTATGCCATCGGTTTTTCTTTCTCAGTTCTGGTTACTAAAATATGATCTACCCCTGTTATATACCCCTAACCGTTATACATACAATTGATCAGGTACAAGGATTGATGTCTACAAATCATTATTGCTTTTTTGATTAATAAAAGGGTTTCATGCATGTAGAATTTAATTACAAGGGTTTCATGCATGTAGAATTTAAATTACACCATACAATCAGATAACAATTTTTATTGATACAACCTTCATTTACTTAAATATCTTACAAAAGTGTTGTTTCAAAGACTTCTTCTTGCTATAAACTGTCTCAGAATAATCATATCCCAGGGTCCTGGTATCTTTCTTACCTAGTTCTTAGATTTTGATAGAATTATTCACATTGTTTTTCATTTTGCTCTCCAAAATTTTCTGTGAAACAATCCAAGTGTCTGTAGAGGTAATGAACTTTGGTGCTCATTTTACAGCCAAGTTGACAGAAAAAAGATAGCATGCTTTCCGCCAGTTCAGAGTAATTATCTACTTCATAGTGCCCAAGAAAATTCCTTACGACCAGAGTGAAAGAAAGCCGTGCATCTGCCTCAGCATTGTTCATTAAATCTTGGAAATGTGGATCTTTCATGAGTTTTCTCATTTGTGACCAGTCAAAAACACCTGCTTTTAACTTTGTCATTCTCAATAATGTACATTTTCTGCATATGCAGTCAAAGCAGCCGCTCTTTTCTTTGTTCAGAACTTTTACTAACTGTTACATTAAACCTAGTGTGATGTGCAATCGTAGTAAAATGATCTTATCTCTGTCAACCAATACTTCTGCTATTACATTCTTTTTTCCTACTAACATGTTTTTTTCTTAGAAGCCATTGTTTTCTCACCCAGTATTCATTTTTAGATCTACAATCCCAGAGACGGTTAAAGCAAGGATACTTGGTGTATTCCTTTTGCTGATCCAGGAGAAAATTCCCCATCTACAGATTAACCACTGGTGATTATTGGATGATATCTTCTGTAGGACCTTGGTGGATAGTTTTTTGTTCTTCAGTTGATCTATATTTTTTGCCATTGTGTGGAAGTACACATTTTAAGCTTCACTGAGAACTATCTATGAACAAACGCTATTCACTTGGTACATATTCTGATATACTCATTTTCATCAGCAAGCCTTTAACATCATTGCAAAAATCAAAATCCTTTTCTCTTGAAAAGAAGGGCAGTAAATCTTTCTCTTTTGTGATTTTGGTTCCAATAAGTTCTTTTCTGCTAATCAGGATGCCAAAACTTCTGATTTTTTTTCCCCCAAGAAATTTAGCTACCTTATGAGACTATTTGAGCTTTGGCTGTTTAAAAACTTGTGCAAATTGTAAGGTTCCTTTAAAATTATTGTCTCTTTGCCCAAAAGAATTATCTTGAGCTGAAATAGCACATTCAACTTCTACTAGGAGCTCTTTAAGATGAATGAATGAAGGAACAGGTATTTCAACTGAGTGTACAACAGATGATTTTGTTGTCGAGGTCAGGATATGTCCATTCACTCTGATTATGTCCATTAATACCCTTCTATGTTAACCAGGCTAAAGTAACGGTCTTCACTGGGTTTTTTCTGTTCTATTCTCTCCATAGTTGACCAGAATTCAGACATTTTCTCTTACTATTAGTCCACTTTTGAAGGTGTCCCGTCTGAAAGAGAATATGTGGAGCCCATGTTTTGGTCCTCTTGTTTTATTTTGATTTAATTTAAGTATACCCTTTTCACAAAACCAGAAATGGATTTTCTCTGTTCCATGGAAGTGTTCTCTCTACAAATGAAACAAAAAGAATCTGGATGATTCAAACATTTTCTTCATGAGGAAGCCATGTTCTCATCTGCAAATGAGAAATATAATATTCAGTGAACATTTATTGATAAGACTGTAATCTCAAAAACTAGTGCTGTTAGAAAAAAAGGAAGGTTATATTTTTATTAAATAGATTGAAGATACCTAGAATCTGGTCTAAAATCTGAGGCACCAAAAAATTTTGAAAAAATTTGTTCCCTTCCATGTTACATCAATCTTGTCATTGTGTGGATTAAAAGGAATCACTATTTTTTTTTTTTTTTTTAAATCTTTTTAAAATTAAAGAAAATTCCAAAGTAATCTCTTCATCTATATAATACAGATTTTTTTGAGTCGTGTGGTTGATTGGAAATTTAAATGGTGACATTTTTCGAGACATTTATTATATGAAATGGATGGTTAGTGTGTGTGTGTATATATATATATATATATATATATATATATATATATATATATATATATATATATATATATTCAAACTTTATGTAGTTTGAATTATAAAATTAAACCTCAAGAAAAATGTTAAAAAAGTAATTTCAGTTAATGTTTTAATGTTAAAATTTTCCTCTCAAATAGTTTTGTTTGTGATTTTTAATTGAAAATTTTCGTCTAATTTGTGGAGCAAATATAATTTTGTTTGTTTTTTTAAAAAAAAAAAAAAAAGAAAGCCCAAAAATGAACTTTAAATTTTATTTACAATGAAAGTACAAATTTGATGAAAATATTCTCACTTCCCTATGAATATTCTGCATAAAAACAACATAGTTCAAATCTTTTTATGCAGGTAATGGGACGGAAGAAACATTTTACAGACATTTATAGATGTTATTAAAAGACAAAAGAATTTCAAAATATCATAAGTGCTCTCTTGAAATCTTTAAATTTTTATTTATGAACGTTTTTTTTTTTTCTGTAAAAAAAATCACAGTATGTTTCATAGCCAAACACAGATTTGTTTTCACCCAAGAGATTTTACAAGCACATGAATGTATTATGTCTAACTTTTTTAAAAGCAGTAGCAGTTAACATTTTTTATAGTAAGTATATTAATGTCTCATAAAGACCTTTTTGTTCTGCAATGATTTTTAAGGTTTTAAGATATCAATTTAAATATTTCCCTTGGTTAAAATAAGAAACAAAATGATTGAAATTATTTCCCTAAATGAAACTCCAGAATCTCAACAAAAGAAAGAGGGGGGGGGGAGAACAACAAAAAAAACATCAAGACTCCGTATTAGTGCAAGGGAAGTAACTCATGACGTAGTTGAATTTTTTTGTTTTTTTTCACTAATTTTTAGTGTTTTGTTTCTGTAGAACGAATTTTTGTAGAACTAAATTTGAGTTTATATTAAAAGTAATAATTTAACTTTTCAGAGAAATATTTTGATGGTGAAATTGAAAAAAACTCCATTTTGCATTTTCTTTACTTCTATTCATTGGAAATCAAACTTGAGCTATTTCGTTTTGATATATTTTGAAATTTAACTTGGTAAAATGTTTTAGTGAACTTTGTAGACAAATGAATTTCTAATAGAAAAAGTAAATTTGTTTTTGATACACTAAAGGTAAGGCAACAATATCTGATCTATTGGCATAGTGGTTAGTGTTTGCCAATGGTCCAGAAGACTAGGGTTCAATCCTAAGTCAAGTCATACCAAAGATTCAAAAAATAGTACTTGATGCCTCTTTGCTTAACCTTCAGCATTATAACGTATGGATTAAAGGTAAGTGGAGTAATTCAAGGGAAAAGAGGTTGTGCCTTCCCCTACACCTTGGTGTAGTAGCTATTGAAAAAAAAAAAGCCTTTGGATTGCTGTTAACTACGTTTGGCCAACTTATTCAGTTTGACAAGGTGCGTATGTATGTGCCAGCACGCCCACCCCTTTCTCCACAAAGGAAGATGGTTTCCTCGTACATGTCATTTTAATTAACTTTTGCTTGGATTTTGTGGCTTAAAAAGTTTCCCCTGTTGCTGTTGTATTTTCCATTTAGAAATTTGTTCATATTTTAGTAATTTCTTAGTTGGGCTTAAACATGTTGCTCTTGAAAGAGAAAGTTTTATTGTGGATTATTTATGGCCTTTGATTAAATAGACTAAAATAGTTTTAACATATAAACTGAGTTTGAAAATAATATGGTGAACAATAATATGCACCAAATAATGATGACCAAACAGATTGATCTGTGCAACAATATAAACATTTATTAAATGAATATTGATGGTTTTACCTTTTAGGTGGAAAGTGGTTAATTCAGAGGTGGCTTTGTGTGAGTAAGAGCTCTGCAGCTTTTAATATGGAGGGGATCAGAACCAAGAAAAGAAAGGAAACAAAGTTTGTCTTTTATATCTCCTAGGTTGCTGTTATAATGTACATGTTAAGACGCTAAAATATTTTTATAGATTGGGCATATTAATAAATGTTGTGACCATGAATACATAATGATTTCAGAAATAGCTTCTTGGAAAAAGTTATTTTCTGTGCTCATTTTAAATGTGGAAATGATGGCAATATATACCTACCCCACTCTCTCTCTCATATTCATGTATGTTAATCAACCCCATCTACACTGCAATAACGCAACCCACATAAATTAAATTTTTTACCTGATTAAATTTTTGCCTGAGATGAAATTAATTGCAAAAACATTCTTTTTTTTTTTTCCACTACTTTTGCTATAGGGATTGATTTATTCTGTTTTTTTCTCTTCATTTTTATTTCTTTGCTGTATTGCATTTGTTCTGTTAGTTCTTTAATTTTTTTTTTATTTTGAGATATCTTAATACCTCTTAAACTGTTGTGGACACACATTCAACTGAAAAAAAATGTAAAACCCTGTCAATTTTAAGATTATTTTAATTTTTTTTATTTGTACTTTGTTTTATGCAAATGAATAAGAAACCTAAGAAATTCAGAACGTGAAGTGAAACACTTGACATGTCGTGTTATTAGTTTTAATTTCATCCCAGCTAAAAACATCTTAGATGACATAATTTGTTTTCACTGAAGAGTGCTCAGCTACAAAAGATCTGTTATTTTCATATTGAATTGTTTGCTTTTATTGAGACACTTTCTCTTTATAGAGAAATGTAATCTAATTATACTTAGTGGATAGGGAATTATATATATATATATATATATATATATATATATATATATATATATATATAATCTCCAGCCCTTCTGCCACAGGTAGGATGTGATACAAGGTTAATTTTTAAGTAGAGTACAGCTGGTTTTCAATTCAGTTTTCCTTATACTGTCTAGAGGACTTAACCAAGAGCTGGTATGGATAGTGAGAAAGTCAAAGGAATCTATGCTGTTGGTATGACTTGATGAGACTGTTTTAATAAGGCTAAAGAATCCAGTCTGCCTTACTATTTACTGATAGCAGTTAGAAGAACAGATGGATTCATACCCTTTTCCAAGGGTATTTAGCGCTTAGAAGTCGAATACAATTTAATGACTTGTCACCAATTCCATTTCCTATGACAATAATTATTATGTTAAGTGCAGGGTTTTCTTTTTTTTTTTTTTTTTTTTTTTAACAATTTTATTGATGTAACATGAGGACTTGGTTCGTTGTCTTTAAAAAAAAAAAAATGATTTTAATGTCAAAAAAATAGATACCCTGTATTTAAGCTAAAAAAAAACAAACAAAACAACATAAAATTTCACTCCAGGGTATATATATATATATAAAGATATATTAGGATTCCATTAAAAAAAAAAAAATTTTTTTTAAAAGTGAGTTTTAGTCAATCTATTAAGAATTTTATTAACTGTTGGAAAATATTGGGTTTATGTTTTGTAAAATAGTTGGCCCCCAAACTGAATTGCCAATTCTCATATCACGTTCACATTATGATTTTTAATGTAGAAATCAACAATTGATATAAAGCTGAGATTATACACATATATATATATATATATATATATATATATTGAAAACTTGAATTATAACTCCTAAAGAGAAAAAGTTTGGCTAATAGTTAATACCTAAAGATAAATAAAATAATTACTTAGTACATTTATATTTTATTTGATTTGCTGTTTATGTTTGTCTTAGAAAATGGAATTTCCAGCCAGAGTTCAAATCCTAGATGAAACTGTGTTTTACTTTATGCTAATGCTCTTGGGAAAGGCATGAACCCACCTCTTTTTTTCCCTCAGCTATGGGAAAATAGTAGGGCAGGCTGTGCTTTTTAACCTTCATTATGTAACTGGTCTAGGAGTAGGAAAACTCTGAATTCAAATTTTGCACTGCTTAAAAATTAACCATGTCACATCCTGCCCTGCCCTTGATGAAGGGGTTGGGTAAATTTATAGATTTACATTTCTGTAATTTTGAGAATATTTAGTTCCATTTGCACCTAACTTTATTAATCATGTCTATCATTGTGAAATTCAAATCACCAGAAAAATAAATATTTCTCTTTTTCTTAATAACTATAATTTTTACCTTTTTGAAAGAAAACATTTTTTTCCCCATTTTGTATTTTTTTTTCTCACCTTCCATCTTTTAATTTTAGTTTTTCTCAGATATTTGAAATTTTTACCTTCAGAATTTGTCCAAAGTTAGTTTCAATCATAATTTTCAATTATTAATGTTATTGTCCAATATAGCTTCATTTAATCTTATGCGATTACAGGTGTGTCATTTTATTGTAAATTTCTTTCATCGGTTTTATGCATGTATGGATGTACAAACAATGACGCAATCTACTCCTTACTCAAGTCTCGAAAAGTACAATTTCATCAAGATGAATTATTAATTCTGTATTGGATCTGATTGGGAAATCTGAACTTGGCATAATTAATCCCCTTGATTTTTTTTATTTTTTTTTTATTTTTATCATATTTGGATATTGTTTCAAGTTTTTGTTTTTTTTTCAAAAGTAAATATCAGGTGTGCATAAAAGTTCCCAGTGTTTTTTTGACTCGATACACAAGTAGAAACAGGTTTTGTTTTTTTTTTCACAGGAAACTTTTAGCACATGTTTATGCATGTGCAATAATTTTGATTATTTTTAAGTTGAATTTCTGAGATGAAGCATTGTTACTATTATACATTGATTTTTTTTTTCTTCTAAACCTGTTTCCTTGTTTTTAATTTGTCACATTTTCAAATGTGATTTGTCCTTCCTCTGATGTCTACTGAATTTGGTATCCTTTTAGGAATGTTGAATGAAAACCTTAATTCAAACTGCAGAGAAATACCTTCCTCATTCCTATATGTGGATGATGTTCTGTTGGTTTGTTTTGATGAGCCAATTGTCTGGTTGGTGCTCGGAAGGATGTTTAGTTGGGGTCCCCACTCACTGAGTTCCTATATTAGCATTAGTATATCCATGTCACACTGAATAAATGGAAGGTTTGGTTTCTTTGTTTTTAATGGCATATTAACCTTTTGTGGGCTATTTAATGCTAAAGCCATCTTTGGAGAAGAGTAGTGGTACTATTTAACCTATAGCTGTGAGGACAAGGGGATTCCTATCTTTCTTCAAGTGTATTTGTCCAAAAGTGAATGTAATAGCATGACTGGAGTTCAAACACATTTACTAAAATGTCAAGGTGTAGCATATTAGTTTCTACACCATCAGGACTCCTCCCCCCAAAAAAAAACCCAAAGAAAAGAGTAAACAAACTTATTTACTCATATAGGAACATTGGATACGTATATAATATAGCTACAAGAAGTATTAACAAGAATACATAAACATGACCCAATAAATAAAATACACATGCATTGTTCCATGAACAAGTAGTATGTGAAAAGGGTACGTCTTTACTGTTCAAAGAACAAAGGCAAAAAGAGAACATTTTTAAACATTTCAAATAAGACAAAAGATGAAGAAGGGTTTCTTGGATTTTCATGCGACTCTGGGGTGTCCTCTAGACACATCCATATTTCAAGGGAGACTAATTGTCTCCCTACAATACCTTTATTAGAAAGACTTGAAAAATTTTGAAGAATCTTCTTGGAATGGTATTGAATTTGACAAGTATAAGAATGAGAATATCCTTAGAAATTAGATAAATGGTTTTATTTAACTTTCTTGAAAAGTTGCAACACGTAAAGAAGGTTGAATCAAGCGATCAAAAGTTTTCTTATCAATAACTTTGTTTAAACCAGAAATTCTTTCAACAGTTGAATCTTTTTATTTATCAATATTGGGAGCATAATATTTTGGCCCATTTATATTTCAACTGTTGTCAAAGTATATAATCCAAGCAAAACCTTTTTTTTGGGGGGGTCCCTTTGAAAATTTTCAATAATACACTAGCTGAACCATTTTAGCAGGAGGTGCTCATAATGTAACAATTATCATCATAGAAAATGGACATGGTGATCCAAGTTCAAATCCTGGACTAGACAGTCTGCATTTTATATAGAAAAGGTATGCACCTAACTATTGTCTTTCCAGGTTCCAGGGTGTTGCATTCTCATATACATGTTTATGCAGGATACATACTGACATAATGAATAACAGACGCACGCAATGATAAAGATGCAGAAAGACTTCTTTAACATGATATGTACCTCTCACTTTATTGTAAGGGTTCGAAAAGGTTATTCAAGGTTTGCGTGTGAGATGGAGCTGGAGACCGAACAGAAACTTCAATATTATGACCCCAAACTTATGGCCGTTAACGTTGCCTTCCTCGTTCTCCTGATGCTCAACAGGAGGCCCTGGAGTCCACTCTGCTGGGTGCTGGCTTTCTTTACTGCATCTTATCAGCAACTTCTCTGGTCCCCAAACTCCATCGAGGTTCCCGAGGGCCCCTTCGGCCGGGCATGGCTTTCTCTACCACATCTCGTCCCTCTCCGTCTCCAACTCTACTGCAACTGGACTCGAACTGTCTTGACTGAGTTATATAATTGTTCAACGCCCACTCGATCGCCCACTCGATCTTTGAAATCGCATGTTTAATCGTCATCAAGCGGAAATAACTGTCATGCAGTTCAGAGGTCACTCTCTTCCGGTGCATCAGTCTATGAGAGTATCATGGGATTTTTTAGCTTGTCCCATTTTGTTAGCCAATTTCCGCCCACGTGATTTCCTCTCCTAACTGCCGTTGGAATGTGTCACTTCCTTCCGGTGCATCACCTTGAATGGCATTTTGGGCCGGGTTGAAGGTCAAAATACAACACAGGGTGTGGAAGCAAAATTAGGAATATTCTAGTAAAATAATAAATGACTCTATTATAAAACAAGATTAATTTTAATTGAACAAATAAAAAACAAAATAAGAAGATAGACACAAAAGTTATTCAATTATTGTATCAACACGCCTTTGAAACAATTTGCATGCCTTAGAAATAAATTCTTCAGACATTTCATTCCCTTCCTTTTCAATAATAGTCTTAAGTGAACCAATATTTGGATGGGAAGTTGCATTTGTTTTGTTTTCTAAAACGACCCATATAGTGTAATCAAGGTGGTTAAGAGCTGGGCTTGTTTAATTGCTGTCCTCACAGTTTTCTTGCAAACTTTCAATCCATTAGCATGCTTTCTTTATTGACATTGTGGGGTCCTTAATCACCATTGCAAGAGCAGTTAAAAAGCCTTCTTTTTGTTTTTTTGTTCAATCCTCCACTTTCCTTTTTCTGTAAAACCTTTTTCTTTGCTTTGTATACGGTAGACAAAGAAACTTTGGCTTGGTTTTGGCATAAGGCAAATCATAGATTCTTTGTCATTTCTTCTTTTGCTCATGCATATTGGGTTGGATTTTTATGGAAAGTGCTTGAATAATAATGATGAAAATTTAGATTTATCCCATTTCATCAAAAATTGGACTTTTCTGACTAAAAAATACATTTTGCTTCCGCACCCTGTATGAATAAATAGTAGGATTGACCGGGCTCTTTAACCTTGGTATGGCAACCAGTCTAGGAGAAGGAAAACTCTAGATTCAAACCCACTCAACTCTGATTAGAAAAATTGATCATTCTACCAATGGTTAATGGTTCAGGTAGATCCATACATTTCAGCTGTGCAAAATACCCAAAGTACCCGAGGGTATTTTACCTTTTGTAATGCTCACGTGTACATAAAAAGAAGAAATAATTGGCAGACAATTTAACTAAAACACAAGTATTTCATTCTGACCGAAATTAATACATTCAACAGAAAATAAGACAAACAAAAGATTGTTACTTGCCTAGAACAATAACAGACTATCTTTGAACCAAGAATCTACTGGCCAAGATATGACTGAGGTCTGTCTCTCAAAGAAATCCACCACTCTAACAGCATGCTACCTCTATTTATACTATCTGGAGGTTCCATTTCGTTTACTGGTGATCGATATTCAAACATTAGTGTCCCACTTTATCTGACTACCCAAAGGAATTTTCCAGTATTTATTTTGCTAAGAAAACTAATAGAATCTTATACACATGTTTGATAAGTCATAGTATGCCACTTACTTTATTTTTTTACTTCCTAATGATGCTCCTTGTCAATTATTTGGACCGCATCCCAGAGAGGATAATTTGTACATTTTTTCAACCATTTATAGTTCTCCACACCTTATTTTCCCATCTGGTTTTTTGTTATTGCATTCTATATATTATTAGTTATAGATTTCTATATATGCATGGGATGTTATAAATATTGTTTTAGTTTGACACTTTTTCTCTAAAGAAACTGATTCTAGTAAGATTGTTGAAGCTATTTTTTGAACAACTGGTTTTTGTCAGTTGACAGTATTTAATCTTGATTAACATACAAATCATTAATTTTGTTAGTGTTATAGAAAAAACTCAGTAATGGAATGATGATGATCTAAGTTCATACATTACCCCCCCATCTATTATAATTCAAGTGACAAATCCTTGTATCATACAATCTGTCCTGTTAACAGGGCTTAAAATATACTGATTCTGCTCACTATTGAGGGACGAGAGCCCCCTCCTCTCAAAACGAATGTTCTGTGCATGACACCAAAATGTTTCTAATGATAAGGCTGGTGTGTGAAGTAGCCCTTCATTTTCATTATTCCCAAGTCCATTCTGCTAAGGTCCCATTTATCGATTGAGTAGATCTGTTTGAAAATTTGATAGGAATATTTGATACCATATATCTATGTGTAAATCATTTGTATCAAGAACAGTTCTTTGAAGCTATAATTGTTTACTAAGGTTTTGTTTTGTTTCTTTGTTTATTGGCACATCAATGTTCATGGGTTATTTAATGCCAAAGCCATCCTTGTAGAACAACAACAGTGATACAATTTAACTCATAGTTGGGAGGATGAGGGATTTCATATTTTTCCCCAAGGGCATTAGTCTAAAAGTGAGTGTAATAGCATGACTGGAGCCTGAACTTGTTTACCATAATGTCACAGTCCAGTATGTTAGTCATGGGGACTCTCCCCCCAGGATTATTGGTTACTTGCAATCATTTAACTGTATGCAAACAAATGATTATCATTAAATAGAATTACTTCAAACCATTTAATTGTGTATAAATTATTAGTATTAAAGGATTTCAAATATTGCTGTCTATGTGTAAATTATTTGTATTTGATAGGAATACTTGAAACATAACTGTGTACAAAAAACTTTTAAACAATTACACCAATGTAAATATAAATGGGCAAATGAATGCAATTCCCTAACCTCTAGGCATATTTCTTTAAACTGGTGGCAGTGGAGGGTTAATCAGTGATTTGAGTCTTTCAAAAGCAAACATAATGGAAAATTTTTTAACTGCTTGTGACCGGTTCTGTCTTTCTCACTTGCTGCATCAATACACTGGTTTGCTTTGAAGCAACAAATGCAACAACAACAATGCTGAAATTACTCCTTTTATATCAGTTCTGGTTAGCTGAAATTTGCATATGTCACAAACCCCCGTCCCACCAGAGATAATACGCGTGACCTACAAATTGCACCCCCAAGGACGCTCATGTTTCTGTTTTTTTTTCTATACTTCTGGCACTCCACATGCAAGACACATTCGCACTCATTTCGAACTTTGAGGTGGACCATTTCGCTCATCACTTTTTGCTTCTTTCTTTCTTCTTTTTGGTGTTGCCATGAAAGGAATTCATTCCACACAGCTTCGTTTTCACATTTCATTTATCTCGTTCATCCGGCTCACCACCTGTTTTTTATCCAGCCGGGGATGGTTGCTGGATTCACGTGAACGTCGGCTGTTCTGCCTGCATATACATCATGCCTCTCATTGTCTCTTTGAACAATGAACCCTGGTTTGCTCATTGGAGGCAGTAGTCTGCGTGTTCTGCCTTTCAATTTTGCTACAATAATAGAAGTCATAGTTAGGATTTCTAAATTACTGTTGTTTTTTTTTGTTTTTTTATAAACAAGTTTTTAAAAAATCCAATGTGATTTGAAATCTGAAAGAAAAGAACACTCTTAATCATTTTCTTTGTGAGGATGTGGAAACTCTTATGTTCTGCTGAATAATTGAACTGGCAGTTCTTTTACTTATAACTAAGCTAGATAGATTAATGAGAATCGGCCAGACCAAAATTTGATCAATATACAACAGTCATGATCACATGTCCTGTATTTATTTATCAATAGAAAAACTAATATAACCATTATCTGCTTACACTGGTGGCTAGTAAAATTTTTACATATAATAATTATAATTTTTTAAAGTATTTAGCTTATTATTTTAAAATGATAGTTGCAATAAGTATAATTTTGAATTATTTAAAAATATTTTTCTTATGTGGATTACTCGGCTGTTGACAAAGGAAATTACAATGTTGATGTTAAGTGTTATTTTTAACTAATATATTTGATACCAGTCCATTGGCCAAGTGGGTAGAGTGTTTGCCAATGGCCTATGAAGCTGGGGTTCAATCCTAGGTCGAGTCATACCAAAGACTCCAAAAATGGTACTTGATACCTCCTTGCTTAACACTCAGCAATATAAGGTGAGGATCAAGGGTAAAGTAGTAGCTATTGAAAAGGTAGCCTTCAGGTTGCTTTTGACTATGGTCACCAACTTATACATACACACACACATGCACTAGAGTTGTTCAAAAAGTTCTCTAGCCTTATCCAGAAAGAAATCTATAGAATTTTGTAAAGGGTTAAGTAAGAGATAACAAGATTTTACATTTTCTGTTATATTTCAAGTCAGGAGCTCTGTAGGGTCTTCAAGATTTTAAGTATTAAAGATGACTAAATTGTGTAAGAATCTGTATATTATGATTAATAACACAGCAACCTCCATTATTTAGGTATAGATTGACATTCTAAGATCAGGGTAGTATCTGCATACTCTTAGTATTTCAAAGTTAATTTGACCCATGCTGTTCAAGCAGCAGGATGTTGGCTTAATGTCCATATCACTTGCCTGTGTACCTCTAATTTTTGAGACATTTCTATAAGAACTGGATTTACTTGTTCATTTTATATATCTGTTAGCTTTTATATGACAGAAGTTAGGGAGAGAAACTTATATGAAATGCTATACTGTAATTATTAGTAAATGTTTGTGTGTGAATATACATTGATTCTCAAAAGAAACTTTTGATGCATGTGGATTTTTTCTCTTGAAGAATATTGTTGGTCAGCTGTTAAAGTATTTTTCTTTTCTCTTTCTTTGTTTAAAATTGAATTGTGTCTGCAGTGTATTTTTTTTATATCTCCTTGTGTAGAGAGTTAGTTTCAAAGGATCCTGATAAAATAAACAAGAGACAAAAAGTCAGCTACAGGTGTCATTTTCTGATTGGTCAAAATTCACTTATGGGTTTTGCATTTTTTTTTCTTTTAGAGTTCTATTCATTTAGAAATGTTGAAAATATTTCAAAGTAGAATCAGCAAAACAAAGTAGGGTGAACAAAGTCTTTCTTTGCCCAGAACACAACCCTACCCCCCAACATGGCACAGAATTGAGGAATTTTTGGAAAGCAAAAAAGTTTTACATCTTTATTAATCTTTTACTCAATTGAATATTCATAAACAGATTTTCTAAATTTTGGCAAAACTTTCAGTCTTGTTGATTTGGATTGGAATAATATCACACTTATTTTTCCTTTGCCTTAAGTGAAGTTTAGTTTTCATACTAAAATGTCTCGGGTTCTTGAAGTTGGAATTAGTCGGGGAAGGTACATAATATAATTCTTTTCTATCTAAAAAAGTTGAGGATGACCTGAAGGCTCCCTTTTCAATAGCTACTACACCGAGGTGCCCGTGGTGTAATGGTTATCGTTGCAGGATATGGACACGGCGACACGAGTTCAAATCCTGGATGAGACTGATTGCATTTCACATAGCACTGATACTCTTGGGAAAGGTATGAATCCAAATATTCTCCCTCCAGCTATGGGTAAATAGTAGAGCAGACTAAGTTCTTCAGCCTTGGTGAGGCAACTAGTCTAGGAGAAGGACAACTCTGAATTCAAACCTGTTAAACTCCGCTTAAAAATTGACCTTGTGTCATATCCTGCCCGAGCGGAGGGGTTGGTAAATAGGACTACACCGAGGTGTAGGGGAGGGCGCTACTCCTTTCCCTGGATTGCTCCGCTTTACTCTTAATCCTAACCTTATAATGCTGAGTGCTAAGCAAGGCAGCATCAAGTACCATTATTTGAGTCTTTGGTATGACTTGACCTGGGATTGAACCTTGGTCTCCCAGACCATTGGCGAACACTCTACTCATTATGGCTATTGAAAATCCTTTTTTCCTGATTATACAATATTAATGAAAAATTATAAATATCTTATGTTGTGTGTGTGTATATATATATATATATATATATATATATATATATATATCTCGATATATTCTATAGATATAAAAAAAAATGTTGGCAGCCATAGTTGAGGGTGACCTGAAGGCTCCCTTTTCAATAGCTACTACACCAAGGTGTCGGTGAGGGCACTACACTTTTTCCTGGATGGGTCCACATTACCCTTGATCCACATCTTATAATGCTGAGTGTTAAGTAAGGCAGCATCAAGTGCCATTTTTGAGTTTTTGGAATGACTCGACCTGGGATTGAACCCCAGTCTCCCAGGCCATTGGCAAACACTGCTCAATGTAAAGTTTATAATCTATGTAGACATTTATAAATAAGCTTATGCAGAACAAAGTATTCAAAAAATAAACAGGTGAAATAAATTCATTAATGGAATCTACTTATTGATTTTCTTGTTTCTCAATGATGTATATTCATTCACACACACACACACACACACACTTAACATTCTTGAATAAGTACATCCCTACCAGTTAATTACAAAAGGTTAATTTTCTTTTAAACCAAAAATACCAGGATTTTATTATTTCTAGTGGATTATTGTGTAGTCAAAACAGATATTATTAGATAATATTTATTACCAAACTTTACAGCTTTAAAACTCTGAAAGTGAAAGTATGGATATGTAGCAATCCAATAATAAATATACTCCCTTCAAAAGAAGTTATTTCAAATCAATATCCCATATTGCAATTTTTTTATTTTTTTGCTGCTTTTAGTCTTGATGACACCACAATATTTACTCAGTCACTTGAATCCTCTTCCACTCAGACATTATGCAGTCTTTTAATTTTATTATTTTGATGTTATCTTTGGTTTTGATGAAGGTTAACATGGTAAGAGTAAAATTATTTATTGGTAATAAGATATTATACAATCATCTTGCAAAAAATAAAAATGTCTGTACTGGCAACAAACTTTATCAGATGATGATT
Source organism: Sepioteuthis lessoniana (assembly GCA_963585895.1). Classification (NCBI taxonomy): domain Eukaryota; kingdom Metazoa; phylum Mollusca; class Cephalopoda; order Myopsida; family Loliginidae; genus Sepioteuthis; species Sepioteuthis lessoniana. The sequence continues at coordinate 91,410,990 of OY757927.1, forward strand.
GTAGAGTCAGACATAGTTTCAGGGCCAAAGCATCATTACCAATAATCAAGAGTCATTTGTCAGCATCTCATAATGTTGGATTTCAGTCACATTCTGGGAATACTTGATGAAAATGCACTCTTGACACATAATTCTTGGTTGTGTTCATAATTTTCAAACCTGATTTCCTCTACAGAGACATTGGCTAAATACATATACAGAAAGGATAAAATGTAAGTCAGAAAAGTTGTGTAAAAAGTGTTCAATGCTCATATTAGCATAGCAAGATTTTAAAGCTAAAATATTATATATATATATATAAAGGATAAAATGTAAATAAGAACAATGTGTGTGAGAGAGAGAGAGAGAGACACACACAATGGGTGTGTATGTGATAATTGTTGGATGGAAAGAACAATGTGTGCGAGAGAGAGAGATAGACAATGTGTGTGTCTATATATATATATATATATATATATATATATATATATATAATCTGCCACAAATTATTTGGGACAACAGACCAAAGAGGTAAAATTGACTGTGTACAATAACCAGAGGTATAAAAACTAACCGATAAATGGCCCTGAACATTTATGAGTTTTTAATGAGAATGTTGATAGTCTATGGAATTTTGAAAACTAAAATGAGTTGGAGTTATAAGAATTATTCTGTTCTTGACAATTCACTGATATAAACATTAGCAATTTTGACATCAGGATTGTACATAATGTATGCACACACACACACACACACACACACACACACACACACACACACACACAATTATTTTATATATAAGGCAATATATATATATATATATATATATATATAGTATTAATTTAGAGGGCAATTGCAATGCAAAATAATAATCATTTTATAGTTTTGAATTTATTTATTGCAATAGCCCTTTAAATTAATTCAATACTATAGAATAATTTGTGCAATGATTCAAGTGAATTACAAAATACTTTATATATATATATATATATATATATATATATATATATATATATATATATATATATATATATATAAATTTTGTGACAGCAAATATCCACAGTCAAACAATTGTTTATTTTATTGAAAGAAATATGAGATTTAAAAGCCTTTGTCTTAGTTGTTAATAATTTATTGATTCAGAATGAACCAAAGAATCTGTTAAAGAATTGTGAATATACAATCCCAATTGGTATCTATGTGTGTGAATTGTGTTAGCAATTTCCTCCAAGATGGTAGAATGGATTTTAATAAAACCTTGAAGAAATACCAATTAGAATAGAGAAAGTAACTTTTGTATTTTATTAAGTCATACATGTTGTTGAAATTGATTAATCAATCCTACATGCAATAATACAGAAAGAGGGAGAGGGAATTACTGAAAGTGCAGGATTGTAATTGTAGTTTAATGTTTATTGGATGAAATTGATCGCTTATTTATTGAAAATAATACTTTAAAACAAATTAATTTACTCATTTTTACTAATATTTTCTTTAACTTTAAAAAATGTCTTTTATTTATTTTTGTTTTTTTAATTCTTTTTTGTGTATTTGTTTTTTTTTTTTGTTTCTTACTTTCTTTGTGTCTATTTGGTAGGATATATTTACACATAGAAAGAATCATTCAATACACTTACTTCAGTGAGTTTTCCATTGATCGAAGAACCTTTTGAAATTCAGCAAAGCTTTTAATGTTCTTAACCTTGCGATAAAATTTTCAGTAAAGGAAAGTCAAATAAAGTTACATCTGGTGAGTATGGACAGTGCTACTCTTGTTCAAAAAGTATAGAGACTGACTCCATAATTTTCTTTTTAAATTGTCTGGGTGCCCAGACTTTAACACTTTATCATTGCTCAGCTGAGTTCACATTTTCATTTAGAATTCAAAATTTTTTTAAAATTTAAAACTTTAATGTTGATACTGTTTGATCAAAACTTGTGTTTCTAAAATTGTCATAGATGTGTGTGTGTGGGTATATATATATATATATATATATATATATATGGTTAGTAAAGTTGGCGACAGGTGTAGGGGAGGGCGCTACTCCTTTCCCTGGATTGCTCCACTTTACCCTTGATACATACCTTATATTGCTGAGTGTTAAGTAAGAAGGTATCAAGTGCCATTTTTAAAGTCTTTGGTATGACGCGACCTGGGATTGAACCCAGGTCTCCCAGACCATTGGTGAACACTCTACTCACTAGGCCAATGAGCCGGTTATATATAATCAGCAAAAACATGTCTATTATAGTGTGAATTTTATTAGATCCATGCATTAATTTTCTCTAACTTATAGAATAAAGCAATTTCCAGTTCAATTTGCAACTGAATGATCATTTTCTGAAGTTTAGGTTTTCATGCTGAATGTCATATTTTGATAATTCGAATCCTTGATGTGGGAATAAATATGAAATAGTAATTAGAATGTTTCATACCGTTTTTAAATAGAAGCATCAAATAATCATGGACCACTATTACAACAGGAACCCATTAAGTTTACTGGTTGTCTGGTATTTATCAAATATCATAATAATTTTAACTTTCTGCTTGTGTTAATTTTATTTTAATGTTTGATTTGATTTTAAAGATTTTGTTGACGTTTCTGTTAATTTTACATTTACTTGACTTTTGTCATAAAGAAAAAATATCTTTTTAAAAATATCAAGAATGTTATTTTATTTATTTTTTCTTCCACTTCCAAAATTTCAATTTTTGATTTAAACTGTTTTTTCTTGCTTAAAGTGAATGAAAAATCCAATATTACATGAACAAATTGCTTGTCCACTAGGTGATCTCATTATATTGTCATTTTTTTGTTTGTTTAATAACTTTGAAGCAAAAGCTTCAACAACAGATTCTCTTTCCGGTGTTGTTTATCCAGTTTTCAATTGATTGATGTTATGGAAATTGGGATGCATTTTTCCTGATTCTGTCAAATCAAGTTGAGAGCAAGGAATAGCTCAAGTGTTAAGGATCAGAAAAACTATTTGTAAGGCTATTATTGGCCAGTTGCCAAACGTAACACTCGGATTATGATTAGATTTAATCTAGAGGTTTTTAAAGACCGTTTTATTTTTGATATTTTGGCAAACTGACCAATCTGGTCAGTGACCAAGGAGGTCAAGTTACTTAAATTTTATTGTTTTTGGTTGACGTTAGTGTTATATCTGAAAAGTTGTTGATCAATACAGTTTTCTTAACTTAGATTGAACCAAGTAGGGAAAGAAAATGTAACCTGCAATTTATTAATACTGAAATTTCCTTCAACTTAAAGATAGGAAAATAAATTTCCTTGTGTTAGTTTCTAAATAGAGTTGACTGGTTTCTTTTGCCCCTTTTTGTTGCATATTTGGTTTTAGAGAGGGACAAGTCTGAATCCAAACTTTTTATCAAAATGTCATTGACCATTATGATAATGTTATGTCTTTTACTCTCTATCTTATAAATTTGACAAAAGCTTTTAGGGGACTTAAAAAGATGGCTGATTGAAGATGGAATGTTATTTTGTATAAATGAGTGTTTTATTGTTGCCATTTAGGTGTAGAAACGAATTTTCTTTTGTGTTTAAATATTTCTATTATACATTGATTTTTCTTCAGAAACGTTTTCACTTCATTTGAATTAAATAAAAAAAAGTCCTAGTTTTATCCATATCTTTTTGAGTCAAAAATACTTTCAAATGTTGTTGCTTTTTAAAAAAAAAAGGTCCCATCTAATTGTTTGATGCCTTGTGACCCTTTTCATAATGTGTTCTCTCGGAAAAAACTATGGAGTGGGATTCACATTCCCTTGTTTTTTTTCTTAAATTCAAAGCTTAGTTTGCCTGACTGTTTGCTAAAAGTTGAAGAGATTGATTTATACCTTTTTAGAAAGAGCATTAGCTCCAAGAGTACTTTACCCTAATTACTTATTTGCAATTAATTATTTGCATAAATCCTAAAATTAAGATGCACCTTTTAGTATTGAGCTTAATGGCCACATAAATGTGCCTTTAAGCAAATGTGATAAAAACAACAAAGATAACAGCTTTGTTTGGAATTTGAACATAACAGTTGCTTGGATATTCATGCCATCTTCAAAGTAGTAGTACCTGTTATGTTCCTATCTGTTTGAAAATTATTTATATTTGATGAGAGTGTGCAAAAATGAACAAATCTGAAGAAAAAACTGCACAAAGAATGTAAATATGAACATGATTCTCTAACCTCAATGTATAAAATAACCCTGAATGGTTTGAAATGTTATCAAAATCAATCAATTGATCAATCATCTAAAAGTTGAAGGGTTATGTGTACTCTTCCTACTCTAGATATGGTTTGATAAAGATATTTTTACCTTTCCATTCATCTAGGCTTTCTTTTCCAAGACTTTTAGGAAGTACCTGGTTACTTTCTTTAATTCTTTTCTACATATCTGCAAGTTGGGTAAAAAAAAAAAAAAGAACTGAAATGGAGGCAGAAGAAGAAATGAGTCAACATAAGCACAAGGTGGGTGTAGAAAAGTCATCAGTCTACCCCCCACCAAATAACTTTTTATGTGTGGAGTGGTAACGCAACAAAGAATTTGCCAAGTGTGTTGAACTGCTGGATGAATATTGGAAATAGCATTGGTTGAACCTATAACATTTTAGCACTTCCTCTCTTTTATATATATATACACACACACACACACAGTTTTGGGTCATTCCCCTCTTGGTTGAACCAAGAACTTTTTTGCACTTCCTCTTCTACACACACACACACACACACACACACACACACACACACACACACACATATGACTTTGGGTCATTCTCTTCTTGGTTGAACTTAGAACTTTTCAGCCCCTCCTCTCTTACACACACACACACACACACACACACACATACATGCACATGGCTTTAAGTTATTTCCTTCTTGGTTGAACCAAGAACTTTTTAATGTTTCCTTTCTCTCTCTCTCCCACTTGCCCAGTTGGCTGGGACTCTAGAATACACCGACAATCCCTCCAATTAATGTCCTGGATATGACATTAAACAATCTGATGGTGAGGTACCAGTAATGCTGCAGCTTTGGAGAAAGCAGATCACCCCTCCATTGCCATCACTCCCAGATCCACTCTAGTCTGGAGTGGTAGCACCTGATAGGGTTCTATCTATGGGTCAAATAGAACCAAACTGTGTACTTAAGCTAAACTGAATTGTTTGAAATTGAACTATTTTTATATTTAACTGACTTGTTTTGATGTTTAACTGTTTGTAAACAAAAAACTATACTTATACTAAACTGAATTGTTTGAAATTTAATTTGGCATTAAATAACCTGATCGCCCTGTCAGCTGGGGCTGTAGAATACGCTGACTGCACCTCTGCAGAGGGGTACCCCCCCCCAACAAGGCTACCTGTTGGCCGTGGGTGGCGACCCGTGATGCTTAAGGACTGGTGGTTGAGCAGTACTTGGCCTGAAAATCGAGTGGTCAAGTCTCTTGCAACACACCACTTTGGCCCTTACTGGGCTAGACGGGCGGTCGGAGAGGCCCGATCCAATCAATCTAAATGAGGACGATGGCTGTAGGGTCAATCATGCTGTGGAAAGACTCGTAGTCCTTTCTGTCCCTGGGGAAGTAGTTATCTTGGGAACAAAAACCCAGGGACAAAAAATTAATTTGTCTATCACCAGCATGAGTATACTGAACATGTAGCCCTGGTGTTGCTAGGCGAATGGGTTTCCCCCTAGGCACATCCCCATATGGGCCTCCGAGGTGGGTGGGGAGCATGTTCAATGAAACTCATCCAACACTTTTATGGTTTCTGTTAAAACAAAAACCCAAGCAAAAAGACCCCATATTGAATGTGATTCAGACAATGATGAGCCATATCCAAGGTTCATCATTCTAGAATCATAAGAAAAACTACCGCTAACAAAAATATCCCCCTTCATCATAGAAAAATGTATTTCAGCTCTAATATCACCCAAAACCGTAAAAAACTTGAAAAGCGGAACCATCCTTATAGAGGTGACAGAAAAAAACAAGCTGAAATAATATTAAAGCAAAAAAAAAATCCACAACATAGACATAAAAGCTTACCCCTATGAGAGATTAAACACCTCTAAAGGGGTGATAAGAAATGGAGAGCTATCATTATGCTCAATAATGGAAATTAAAAATGAACTAAAAAAACAAAATGTAATAGACGTCAAAAGGATAACAATCAAAAAACAAAATGAAATAATTGAAACCAATACCTACATTCTAACCTTCAATAACCCAAAAACCCCTTTAGAAATAAAAATAGGCTATACAGTGGTTAAAGTTGAGACATATATCCCAAATCCCAGAAGATGTTATAACTGCCAGAAATATGGACACTTGAAGCAGCACTGCACAAGAAAACAAGTGTGTGTTAAATGTGGAGAGCAGGAACCAAACCACATAGAGGAAACCTGCAAAAACAGCCTAAACTGTAACAATTGCAAAGGGAATCATAGAGTGGACTCCAAGTACTGCAAAATCTGGGAAAGGGAGAAGGAAATTATCAAAATGAAAATTACCAGAAACATTACCTTCCCTAAAGCAAGAAGACTCATAGAAAATCCCTTTAACAAATTAACTTTCTCTCAGGTAACCAGGACTCCCTCAAACCAAGTAGAAAACGAAGCAAAAACACAAATGAAAACAATAAAAATAGAAGAAGAATTAACAAATTTAATAAATGACCTACATGAACTAATCAAAATCCTTAAAACTATTATACCCAATGTACAACTAACTCCAACTGACAAATCAAAAAACATTCCTTCAACCTCTAGCTAAAAAAATGAAATGCTAACGATCAAAAACAGAAACCGATCAACCTCAAGAACCAGAGAAAAAGAAGAAAAACAAAAACCTACTCAACACACCCCTACAAAAACCAAAAATAAATCCAGAAACATAGAAAGTATGGAAACTGAAATGGACTCGACACCTAAAATTGAAAATACGAAAATTAAATAATACACCCCAAACCCAAGACACACACTGCATAAATAGTTATGGCCAAATACCAAAATACCCACAAGATAATCCAATGGAACTGTCATGGCTACAAGGCAAATTACAACGAACTCCAGCTGTTAATAACTGAACAAAATCCTACCATTATATGTCTCCAAGAAACATTAAAAAAAAGCAATGATAAAACAAACATGAAAAATTATGAGCAATACGACTACATACATGACCCGGGACTAAGAGCTTCGGGTGGTGTATCAAGCCTAATAAGGAAAAACATCCCCCAAAGCAAAATCAACATCAGCACCCACCTACAAGCAGTAGCAATTTCAGCAACTTTACACAAAACCACTGCCATCTGCTCTATATACATTCCACCTCAAGACCCTATAAACGAAGAACAGCTAAATAACTTAATAAATCAACTCCCTAAACCATATATATTGATGGGAGATTTCAATAGCCACAACATTCTGTGGGGAAGCAGGACAACGAACAAAAGGTCAGACCCTTGAAAAAATTATTAATAACAACAACCTATGTCTCCACAATCGGAAAGCTCAAACCCACCTAAGCTCATCCTCAGGTACATTCTCTGCTATAGATCTAACACTCAGCGATCCAGCCACCTTTATAGAATATAACTGGAGGGTACATTAAGATTCCTGCGGCAGTGACCACTTTCCAATCATAATAGAAAATACTAAACCAGGAAAATCAGACCCACAAACTGTCTCAAAAACCCCACGATGGAACTTCAAAAAAGCAAACTGGCAAGCCTACAAAAAACTATGCCTTGACACCCTAATCCCAGAAACAAATACAAACCAAGAAGAACCTATAATACATTTCACAAACACCCTAATTAATATAGCAAACAAAACCATACCTAAAACTACAACATCCCCAAAACATAACAATCCCTGGTTTACGGAGGAGTGCAAAACTATGATCAGAGAACGCCAAAGAATCCTCAGGAAATTTAAAACCAACCCTTCATCAGAAAATCTAGACAAACATAGACAACAAAGAGCTAAAACTAGACGCACAATTAAAGAAGCTAAAAGGTCCTCCTGGAGAAACTTCACTGCAAAAATAAACTCAAATACTAATCCCAAAACAATTTGGAACTTTGTAAAGAAAATATCAAATAAAACTGTCCACACTCCTATAAATCATCTCTCCCTAGGAAGCACAAAAGCTTTGAGTGAAAAACAAATAGCTAATCTGACGGCAGAAAACTTTGCCCAAGCATCATCTACCAAAAAATGTTCCAACAAATTCAACTCCATCAGAATCAAAGAAGAAGAGAACAAAATAAAGTTCACCTCTGACGATACTAAATGCTACAACCAACTTTTCACCCTAGATGAACTCCAAAATTCATTATCCAAATCCAATAACTCAGCTGCTGGTCCAGATGAAATCCACTACACATTTCTTAAAGAATTACCTTCAGTTTCCCAGAAATATCTCCTAAACATATATAACAATATCTGGATCTCAGGCAATATCCCTACTTTATGGAAGCAAGCTACAATCATCCTCATCCTCAAAAAACAAAAAGACCCAACAAATCCCACCAGCTATAGGCCCATAGCCCTAACTAGTTGTGCATGCAAAACTTTAGAAAGAATGATAAACCAAAGACTAATATGGTTTCTTGAATCAAATAAACTGCTCTCAAACCTACAAGCAGGTTTCAGAACAAAAAGAAGCACAATGGACCAGGTGGTTCATATAGAAACCCTAATCAGAGAAACAGGCATAAAAAAGGAACACCTGGTGGCAGTCTTTTTTGATCTTGAAAAGGCCTATGACACAACGTGGCCATACGGAATTCTCAAAGACCTTAAAAACTTTGGGTTACAAGGTAGACTTCCCATCTTCATCCAAAACTTTCTTGAAGACCGATCTTTCAGGACACTGATTGGCAGCACATACTCTGATTCGAAGCCACAAGAGGTGGGAGTTCCTCAGGGCAGTATTTTATCAGTATCCCTATTTATAATAAAAAAAATAAACAGCATAACATCCTGCCTCCCTCCAGAAATCAAAGGGTCTATATGTAGATGACTTCCTCATCTGCTATAATTCCAAAAACATGACAACCATAGAAAGGAAAATACAACAATGCATAAATAAAATCCAAAAATGGACCACAGAAAATGGATTTACAATTTCAAATAGTAAAACAAAATGTGTACACTTCTGTCAAATCCACAAGATGTACAACCACCCTAAACTTACATTAAATAACACTGAAATACTCATAACAGATGAACATAAATTCCTTGGCATTATCTTTGACTCTAAATTATCATTTATCCCACATATAAAAAAGCTAAGAATAAAATGCAATCAAGCCATGCAACTATTGAGAGCCATAGCCCACACAGACTGGGGTGCTGATAGAAAGACACTTATCAAGCTATATAGATCTCTAATAAGATCAAAACTTGACTATGGCTGCTTCATATACGGAGCAGCCAGAAAATCCTACTTACAACGACTGGAAACAATACACCACCAAGGACTTCGCCTCACTTTAGGGGCCTTTAATACTTCCCCAAAGGAAAGTCTATACATAGAAGCAAACGAACCCCCTCTCTATTTAAGAAGACAAAAGTTAGCACTACAGTACTACATCAAACTCATCTCCTGTCCACAAAATCCTGCTTCTGACTACACCGGCAAAACAAAATATGAAAACCTGTATCAAAATAACCCCCAAAAAATCAGACCTTTTAGCTTAAGAATAAGTGACCTCCTCAACGAAATCAAAATCAACACTAAAATAGTACACCATACCATACTCTCCAAAATGGCACCATGGACCATAAGGCAACCAACTATAAACTTAGAACTGGCTAAGTTACCCAAAACAAAAACACACCCCATCACTTATCAAGAGAAACTCATAAAAATACAAAATAAGTTCCCAGATCACTATCACATCTATACAGACGGATCCAAACAAGGAAAAAAAGTAGGTTGTGCTGCTATTTCTCAAAAAAAAGAAACCCTAAAACGCCTACCTAATGAAGCTTCAATTTACAGTGCAGAAACCACAGCCATTGATCTAGCTATGAATATCATAGCAGATCATAAAGCTTCCAAATTTATCATATACACAGACTCCAAATCAGTCCTGCTAGCACTACAAAACAGAGATACATCATCCCCCTTGATCACAAAGCTCCTAAACAAACTAAACGCCCTCTCTAAAAATAATAACATCATATTCACCTGGATACCAAGTCACATTGGCATCCAAGGAAATGAAAAAGCAGACAAAGCTGCAAAAAAAGCTCTTCAAATTGATATGTGCAAATCAAAAATCCCATATACAGATCTAAAACCAACCATAAAGAAATTTATATCAGACAAATGGCAGAAATCATGGGACAATCAGACCCAAAACAAACTCCATGAAATACAAGAAGCTATCGGAGAGTGGCCAACAGGCTACAGAAGTAACAGAAGAGAAGAAGTAATACTTGCCAGATTGCGTATTGGGCACACCCACATTACTCATTCACACCTGTTAAAAGGGGAGGATGCCCCAGTGTGCCCATCATGCAAAGTACAACTCACAACCAAACATATCCTTCTATATTATATTATTCTCCCTCCAGCTATGGGTAAATAGTAGGACGGACTAGGTTCTTCAGCCTTGGTAAGGCAACTAGTCTAGGAGAAGGAAAACTCTGAATTCAAACCTGTTAAACTCCGCTTAAAAATTGACCTTGTGTCATATCCTGCCCGAGCGGAGGGGTTGGGTAAATAGTACCAAACATATCCTTCTAAATTGTAACAACCTTAAACATATCCGCACTAAATACTATCAAGCAAGAAACCTGAGGGACATCTTTAAGAATACAAACCCTGAAAACATTTTTAATTTTCTAAAAAAAAGCAACTTTTTCAGTAAGATATAACCAAACATCTCTATAGAACCGAAATTGACTGAAATTAACCTTTTTGGCATTAAATGACCCACAGGGGTTGATATGCCGTTAAACAAAACTCAAACTAAATAACCTGAAAAGGGTTTATATGCCATAAAACAACCAACCAATATCTCTCTCTTGCTCACACACATACTGCTTTAGGCCATTCTTTTCTTGGTTGAACCAAGAACTTTTCAGCACTTCCTTTCTTACTTAGACACACATGCATGCACACACACATGGCTTTGTTATTTCTTTCTTGGTTGAACCACAAACTTTTTAGCACTTCCTCTCTTACACACACACACACACACATTTATTTGGGTGGCATTTTTTTGTTAATCTTTGGTTAAAAAGAACAGATAGAAAATATGAATTTTTGCGTTGAATGTAGAAATCATCAGAAAGATTTACAGTTTCAAATACTTTTGTCTGTGTCTTCAGGTATTTTCAAGAATGCTATAATTTGTTTGTATATGGTTTCAGAAAAATTAATTTCATTATTTCAAACCATTTAAAGAATTCTGAGAGCTATTTGTTTTTTACATATTTTTATATGATGTTGTCATTGGCCATTGAAACAGTGGTGGACATTGTGCAACAATCACAATTCATTTGAGAATTGTGTTGGTCAGTGAGGTGCCAAATGACATAATACAGCAGTTATGGGATGGAATGGAACTTGAATTTCTATATTCATTCGATCCAGATTCTAGTTCTCTTGTTTGTAAGTAAGAAAAACCTTAAATTCATTCATTCTTCATTGTTCTTTTCAACTAAACTTGTATGAACAAAAAATTGCTCCCCAAATATTCACTGTTCTACATATGTGTGCATGCTGTATTAAAAATGCAATCTTTTGTTTAAAACTTTTTTCCTACAAGAGACCAACTTCAATGATAAGGAAATTTCAAAGTGGGTTTTACTATTGAGCACTCCACTGATGTTGTACCATTGGCAAATCTTTTTGATCTGTTTTTTTGGGTGGTAATCTACTCATCTCTCTTTACCTATTAATGCTGAAATTAATTGATCTAGTAAATATATTATTAACCACCTTTTAAATCTGTTGAAATTATTTCCTGGCTAAAAAACAAACTATGATCTTCCTATTTTTTTTTTTTTTTTTTTTTTTCATGTATTGTAGACCTGATAAAAACTAAAGAATAAATTGGCTAAATGTTGCAAAATCAAGTTTATGAACATTAATAATGTTTTTCAAAGTTGACAATTTCTAAATACAATATCCAATTATTTTATTTTTTTATTCTCTATATTTTAAAATTTGTTTCTATTCAATCCTATTTAATTTCTTTTTACTGTACAAATGTTCTTTATTGCATAAGTCTCCTAAATGTGTAACGTGTCCATGAATTGTGTAAATGTTTTGTATAGGTTTTATCAATGTCTTTTTCCGAGATAATATCTTTTATTATTCTTTAGTTTAACGCAATGAGAAAATTTGAAGGAATATGACTTTTGAGGAACACTGCTGAGGAGCCATGGTTGAATTTGAAGTCTTATTCTTAAATCTCTGAAACTGTTCATGTGGTGAATAACTGATGATTCCTTCAAAGCCCAACTCCCCAAACAAAAGCAGTGTAATATCTGTAGGTTAAAACATCAAGTTTAAATATCACCTTTTTATGATGTTTTTAGTATTAACATATCACAACACCTCGTTTTTATCTAATTGTATGTAATGTTATTTTTTACCATCAAGAAGTATGTTGTTTATCAATACTAATTCTTTCCTGTTGGGAAATACGTTGCCAAATCTTAAACATATAAGATTGTCTGAAAAAAAAAATCATACTTTCTACCCCTTCACAATAGCAGGCTGCAACACAAAGTTAATTTTTTTAAGCAGAGTTTAACAATTTTGAATTTTCCTTCTCTTAGACTGGTTGCCATACCAAGGTTGAAGAGTCCAGTCTGCCCTACTAGTTACCCATAGCTGGAGGAAGAATAGGTGGATTCATAGCTTTGCCAATGGTATTAGTGCTATGTGAAATACAAACAGCCACATCCAGGATTTGAACTCTGGTGGCTGTATCCATTTTGTACAGTAACCATTACACCATCATTGCCTCCTCACCTTTTCATGTATAATGAATAAATATTATTGGTTCTTTATGCAGGTTTTTCTTTTTTCTTTTTCTTTCTTTTTCTTTTTCTTTCTTCTTTTTTTTCTTTGCTTTCTTTTTTTTTCCTGGCAAAGGGTGATAACTCTGTACATCACAGGAAAGACATCTTATATAGAGAATAAGTTAATCTTGTTAACATTATTTATGAGTTTGATCCTTATTAGTCACCCTTACAAGTCTTGCCTTATACCAGACTTGTTAAGGTGGGGGTATCCTCATGGTGTAATGATTAAAGCGATGGACTGTGGAATCGTAGTAAGTGAGTTTGTACTCCAGTCGCACTATTGCGTTCACTTTTGGGCAAATACCCTTGGGAAAGGTATGAACCCTCTTATCCTTCCAGCTATGGGTTGAATAGTACCACTACTGTTCTTCTAGAAGAATAGCTTTGGCATTAAATAACCTACAAAGGTTGATATGCCATTAAACAAAGAAACCAAAACCCAACTTATCAATAAATCTCTTGCAAATTTCTTTAAGGTGTACATATGGCAAATATTTTACAGAGAATATTAATATTTTTTTATGTGCAGTTTAAATCATTCTCATTTTTGCATACAACTTTTATGAGGAAATTAAAATCTGATAGTTTAATATCTTTTCCCGCCTGCAAAACAATTTTAAACTGGAAATCATAAAATCTGTATCATTCACTTCATAGGTCACATTCAAAATTTGCTGTATTATTGCCCTGGGAAATGATTTGAGCAATAGTGTTACTTTCTTAAGGCTTTTATTCATTTTTTTTTTTTCTTTATAGAGATTTTTACATGTCAGTTTAGAGCTTTGATCTGCAATTTGTTTCTTTCAAGAGACTTAAGGGAAATATTAGATGGCATTCAAAGACATCTGATATAAACTTGACAAAGGCTGCAGAACATGTCTGCTAAAATCAATAACATGAAGATCTGATTTTTTTTGTGCCTTATCATTACAGGAAAAATGGCACATCATAGCGAGAGTTTTATTAACATAGACTTAGACCTACCCCATAATCTTCTTTGGTTATGGGGGTGCTACTCATATAGCGTGTCTTAGTCTACTTTGAATTTATTTCATTCCAAAGTTAAAGAGCCCAGTCAACCCAACTATTTATCTATGGCTGGTGGGGGAACTGCTTTCCAAAGGGCATTAGCACATTGGGAAATGCAAACTGCTTCATCCAGGATTTGAACTCGGGTAGCCATGTCCATTTTCTCTGATAACCATAAGGCCAAAAGTGCCCGCCATTGTTATGATAATGTTAAAATGCTCTTAAAGAATAAAAACAATTCCAGTTCAGTCTGCATCTTAGTAATTTTCTGTGATCTGCATTTTCACTCTCTCTAATTATAATTTATCTAGGGAGATAACTACTGAATACTTATCAGAGTACTTCCCCTTATTTGCAATTATAATGGAAATTGTAAAATTAGGATGTGACTTAACAGCCACCAAGATTGGCTTTTAAGCAAGTGGGATTAAAACAACAAAGCTGAGGATACATTTTTATTTTTAGATAATGTATTTTCATTAGCTTTATTCTTTCTTAATTTTTGTTGGTTTTTTTTTTTAATTGCAACTTATATGGGTCATTTTCTCTGACACCAAGAGAAAAGAACTTATTGGAAACAGCAATAAAGACTAAGCACCCAGTGTTCTCTGTCAGTAGGGCTTAGAAAACTTTGTCTCCTGCAGAGGGGTAGCTCCACTCCCAAGAAAAAAAGGGGTGTCCTGGATAGGACCCTAAACTACATCTGTTGGTGAGTATCTAGTACTCTTACATTGCCATTACTCCTAGGTCCACTCTGATTCAGAATGATAGTACCTGTTAGGGTTACATAATCAAATTAAATACATCTGTTTAAGAATTATTTGTATTCAGTAGGATTGTGTACAAAACAAAAACAACTTGAGAAACAACTACACAAAAACATAAATATGGATGCACAGTAAACACAATTCCCTAACCTCTCAGCATAAAATAATTCTTGAACAGTTGATGTGATATTAAAATCAATCAACCAATAAGTACCCAGTGAGATTTGAACTCTTGGCCTGTTTTTTGCTTCATTCTGAAAATAAGTGGATAAAAAAATAAAACAAATTCCACCATAATTAGGGGTAGAAAAACAAAGAGGGTATGGAGAATAAGAAAGTAGGAGTGTTGTCGAATAACAAATTTTTCCTTCATATTACCATTTCACTTCAATGGCCAAAATAGTTCAAGGGATGTCAATGACAGACTCTTCAGGTGTGAAAGGATTAAACTTTCATAAGGGGATGTCCTCGTGGTGTAATCGTTAAAGCGCTGGACTCTGGAACCGGAGTAAGAAAGTTCGAACTCTAGTCGCGCTTTTATGATCACTTTCAGACAAATACCCTTGGGAAAGGTATGAACCCCCTTATCCTCCCAGCTATGAGTTAAATAGCATCACTGATGTTCTTCAAGAAGGATGGCTTTGGCATTAAATAACCTACAAAGGTTGATATGCCATTAAACAAAGAAACCAAACCTAAATTTTTGTAAGTAATTTCTGATTTTCTACTCTTTAGTCTATTGAACAAAAAGTTATCCTTTTCTAAACTGAGCCTAGTTTGGCCTAAGGTCAGGAGTATGGGACACCTAGTGAGAATCAAATTCACTCACGTCTAACTTGCTAACTATAATACTACTTGAGATTCCCCCAATCTGGCTGAGAGTTTATCATCCCAGAGTTAAAAAAAAATTAAGATGAAATAAAGTTAATAATGAGAATAGCCAGTGTAAGCTATAGAGAGAGAAAGAGACAGAACAATAATAAGTGAATGCAGCAAACTGGCATCAAAAGAGTACAAGAGCAAGCATGACTGGGTGGGCAAAGTGATCTACTGGGAACTGTGCAAGCAAATAAAATTTGACTATACAAATGGTACAAGCACAAACCAGAAACTTTACTGGAAAATAAAACCCACTAGATCCTCTGGAACTTTGGGATAAAAATGGATCGCTCAGTCCCAGCCAGATGACCGGATCTAGTTGAAATGAATGTCTCATCAAGAGGGCTTTACCATTCCTGCAAATCACAGAGTTAAGATGAAAAAAAAAAAAACCTCCAGAAAGTTTTAAAAAGATTGTGAAATGTAAAGGTGACACTAATATCAATCATAGAGCCCCCTGAATAATCCCCAGGAACCTATAAAAGAGAATGGGAGTGGGAACTTGAAATCCAAGGAAGAATTGAGACTGCACAGAACTCTTGAGATTTGCAAAAATACTTACGAGAGTCTTAATGAGCTGAGGAACTTGCTGTCACTTAGACTTCTGGGAAAACCATCAAATATGACTGATATGAAAAACTCACAAAGAGTGGGAAAAAAAAAGATAATGATATTGATAATAACAGAGAGAAATAAGTGAATAATTGCTGAAAAAAAAAAAAGAAAAAAACGATTTTTGAAGAATTGGTATAACCTGACGAAATTCATTCATTGTGTTGAATCGGATTGTGAATTTAATGATTATTGCTTTGAATTTTATAGCTTTTTATTTCTGGTGTAGTTTATGTAATCCATTATTCTGTTTATGTAATCCATTATTCTGTTTATGTAATCCATTATTCTGAATGATATGTTGTGTAATGTAATGGATGGAGAAAATGAATTTATGAATCAGAGAGGGAAAAACAAAAAAATCCACAATTGTTGAAGAATTGATGGTCTGTAGTGTTTATTCTTGGAGAATTAATGCTAATATAAAAAAAAGGATTTATCTGTTCATCTTTAAACATGACTTTCTAATTTCTTTTGACAGCATAACAACTTTAGCAGAAAATCCTAATTTCCTGTCTAATGTTTCGCATGTGAAATATTAGATATTCGCTAAGTAGACAAGAGATGGATTTGGATGTAAAGTGTGGAATATTTTTTTTCAAGATATAGATTTATACTCTTAAGCTTTAGTATATAGTCATATTTTTATGTTAATATCACTAAGATGATGACAGTAATTGCAATTTTACTAGGGTGAGTCAAAAGTTTTGCAATATTCTAGCACAGTTCAGCATCTCCAGATACCTTTTAGTTGAGATTACGAAGGTGACAAACCACACTGGTCTGTGAGATGCCGAGATTGCCTGTTACTTTCTGAGAGCTATTTGCTGTATTTTCCTCTATGGATCCACCATTTTATCTGACCTTGCTTTATTGCCAAGATTCTTGCAACATAAGCAAAATCTCTTGAATCATCTGGTTACCGTATTGTGATCAATTACACTGTCAATTTTTGTATAACAAATGTTTTTGGTTGTTTCTGCGATGTTATCGCCCTGTTCAAACCTGTAAAGCTTAACTTCCCAAATTAGACTACATAACACGTTCTGTTGTGAAGCTTTCAAATCACAAAATGAGTAAAGCAATGCACATGTTAGCCCACCATCTACCACAATACTACCAACCACAGTGTCTTCCATGGCTTGAGCTGCTTTGGTCATGTGATATATGCACTGCAAACAAGCATCTACTAAAATATTACAAAATTTGACTCATCCTTGTACATTATAATGATGTAGAGGAGGAAAAATTTTTTTACATTTTCAAAGTTTTTTTTGTTTTTTAACAGGTTTTGTATGTAAGTCAAATTTTATTTTTTATTTCAAAAATATTGAAAAGATAGTGGTTATCAGGTTACCTTGATTGGTATAATGTTTAGTAAGCTATCAAGACAACTGAGTTTGGTTAATACTAGGTGCTCTCTACATTTGGCCTTGTGCCATATCTAAGCTAATTTTTGTAAATAACAAGAAATATCTGAAGTAGATTTTAAAATTATCAAGTTGAATTTTCAAAGAGTCATCATCTTTGAGTTAAGTTTGAATATTTATATTTTTTGCTAAGTTTTTAGCATCAACCAAAGCAGCATTTAAAAAAAAAAATGGACAATCTTTTTAATTAAACTTTTGGTTACAGAGTTGTTCAAATCTTATTTTTGGTGACATCAAAGCTGCATAATTAATTCTAAATATATTAAAAATGGCTGAACATATTTTGGACAAAACGAATACAATGGGTTTGAAGAACTTATCAAATGTCTCTTAGTGTTGTCTCTCAAGTGACCGCATAGAAATAAAATCAGTGGAGTTGACTCATAAAAATAAGTTTGTTTTTTGATACATTTTAAAATTTTGAAATTCCACTTTTTAATTCACTTAAATTATTCCAAAACTGTCAATAAGTTGTTTTTTTTCTTTTGTTGTATCTCATAAGAAATAACAGAATTTGGGGATTTCTTTACTTACTGTCTTTTTGCTATGCTTAAAAAAAAAAGAGAAAACAATTTAACAAATATCATATTTGTCAATATTTAGCTTCATTACCTCAAAGAACCATACTTAACATAAAGGTTGTTATAGTGGGAAATGGAATTGGTGACCAGTGTTCAAACCCTGGTTGAGACTGCTTGTGTTTCACTTCGTATTAATGGCATTGGGAAAGGCATGAATCCATCTGTTCTTTCCCTAGCTACTGGTAAATAGTAGAGCAGAGTGAATTCTTTAGTCTTGGTAAGGCAACCAATTGAAGAGAATAAAAAAAAAACTGAATTCAAGCCATCTTTACTCTGCTTAAAAATTGACCTTGAGTCACATCCTGCTCTTGGTGGAAGGGTTGGAGAAATGCATTCATTACCTCAGGTGCAGCATGTGAAACATGTTCACTTTAATGAGGGAGTCCATATGCAAGGACAAAAATGACTTGGGCTTCTATAACCAATGTAACACAGGCATCATGTCACTCTAAACTTCCTCTTTAAAACCATAGTGCTGCTATAAAGTTTGAATCTCTTGAAATGGTTTTCAGCAGAATCAAATATGTACGTTATATAAAAATGTTTGGGTATATATATGGGTTACATTCTCGTATATGAAACCTAAGAAATTTTTGACCACATGACTCTTTCTGTAATTATTGATTTTTCTATAAAATATAAATGGCTAAAAACGAATGATTTATTAATGGATTCTTACAGTTGGGCAATATGAATTGCCTGCAAAAACTCTGAGTGTTTATGGACAGAACTGTTGGCACTACACATATCTGAAAGTCACCATTTTTTTTTCTTGTGTATTTTGTGTTAAAATGAATTAGTTTAATCTTAATGAGCTTCATTTTTTTGTTTGTTTTTTTTATTCTAACATTCTTTGGCCACTAAAGTAAAAGGTATAAAATAAAGATTAAAATTCTTATGACTTGTTTTTTCTTCTCAAATAGTCAAATACTGAAAATATTAACCAAAGAAATTGATACTGCAAGTGTTTATAATTTGGGTGGGTGTGAGATCTCAGTTTGGTTTCCTATTCTATCTTTACAAATTTATCTGTAGTGAAGTCAACAATAGTTTTCGCCCCCTGGATCCAGCCACCTAAATATTTAAAAATGCTCCACCCAAATTGAGTACAGTTGTATTAGCTTTTCATAAAGCTGAAAGTCGAGCCATTTCTGTGTTCGTTTTTCATTACATTATCAAAAGATAAAAATAGGCATTTTTACCTTTCTTAGGACTGAAGACTTTTTTTTATGTTTTAATTATATGTTGTATTCAGCAATCTCATTTTACAGGCTGAAACCCTAACCTCAGCCAATCAAGAGATTTAATTACCTGACGATGAAAAGAACAAAAAATTGAGGAAATACACCCAAACCGACCATGTTTGACTAATGTTAGAAATTTGTAACCAACTTTTTTAGAAAACATTGTCACACTTTCTTTTAAATAATATAAGAAAAAAATCACACACACACACACACACACACACACACACACACACACACACACACACAATGTTCGTTCAGGGTGTAATGTTTGTAGCTTCTTTGTTTTCACTCTCGTACAATGTCAAATACCAAGTAATGAATACTGCATAGAATACTGACTGCTATGCAATGCTACACTTCACAGAATACTTTAGACTTTTGTCTGAATGATTTATATATTTACTTTTCCTAGTCATGTGATCCCAAGTACCTCAATCCATTTCAACGGTTGTGTTCGTTTCCTGGAGATCCGTGTACCACACGGACTTGACACATTCTTCTTACATAACACCTCCCCATTTGAACTGACTCCCTCTGGAGTCTGTATCTTTTCAGTGTTGTTTCCTCTCTTAAAAACTCTGTAATTCTTCTCCTTTTGCCGTACTGCTGCGGTTCAATAATTTCTTGCATCATTGGTTGCCCAGTCGGCTGGGGCTGTAGAATACACCGACTGCTTCTCTGCAGAGGAGTAAGACCCCCCCCCAACAAGTGTCCTGGATATGACACTAAACAATCTGATGGTGAAGTTCCAGCAATGCTGGAGCTTTGGGGAATGCGGAGTACCCCTTCATTGCCATCGCTCCCAGGTCCACTCTGGCCCGGAGTGGTAGCACCTGATAAGGGTCCTATCTATGGGTTAAATAGAACAAAACTGTGCTTTTCTCACTATACTGATTTTTGCATTTAAACTGTGTATTTATGCTAAACTGAATTGTTTAAAATAGAACTGTTTTGACATTGGAACTGCGTACTAGTGCTGAACTGAATTGCTCGAAATAGAACTGTTTTTGACATCTAAACTGTGTATTTATGCTGAACTGAATTATCTGAAATAAAACTGTCTGACATTTAAATCTGTGTATTGCCCTGTCAGCTGGGGCTGTAGAATACACTGACTGCACCTCTGCAGAGGGATAAGACCTCCCCCCTAACGAGTGTCCTGGATATGACACTAAACAATCTGATGGTGAGGTTCCAGCAGTGCTGGAGCTTTGGGGAATGTGGAGTACCCCTTCATTGCCATCGCTCCCAGGTCCACTCTGGCCTGTAGTGGTAGCACCTGATAGGGCCCTATCTATGGGTTAAATAGAACTAACAGCATACTTATGCTAAAATGAATTGAGTAAACTGAATAGCTTGAAATAGAAACGTTTTTGACAATTAAACCGTACTTACACTTAAACTGCGTGCTTATGCTTAACTGAATTATTTCAAATAGAACTGTTTTTCGACATTAAAACTGTATTTACACTTAACTGAATTATTACATATAACTGCTTAAATAGTTTGAAATGGAAATGTTTTTGACAATTAAACTGTGTACTTATGCTAAACTGAACTGTTTTCAATAGAACAGATTATTTACATAAAAATGGATTTGGCGTTAAATAACCTATAAAGGTTGATATGCCATAAAACCAAACAAACCAAACCAACCATAGCATCATTGGTATGTTGAAAGTATCGTAGAAATTGCTGCAACCTTTTCTCATTCGACTCCTCCCCTTCCGATTTTTTAAGAGCCCTTCATGAGTGTTGATAGTAATTTCGAACACTCTTCTACCAATATTATTAGGCATCCAACAAGTCCAACTTAGAAAAAATTTCCACCCTTTTAGTTTTGGTGGAAATTTCTTCTGGACTTGGTAACGAGTAATTCTAATTTTGAAAGTTATCATTCAGCTCCATTGAAAAATAGGTGCTTATGTGGATTTTGTTATTCATTTTCTTCACATAAACAGTCGGCGATACCCATTCAGAGTAGTCTACTTTGGAAATGACTCCTAAATTGTCTAGCCTTTCCAATCCCTTATTGATTGAATCTAAAGCTGCAAGAGGTACCCTCTTTTTTGGTCTGAATACTGATGTTACATTTTTTATCTTCAAATTTCGCCTTAGCTTTTCTCCACGTCCCAAGACCTGAAAAAAACTTTAGAAAACTTTCTTTCTAATTCAGTTTTGAATTTTTCCTTTGCCGTTATAGCATTTGTGGTGACCATATTTACTTGGTTACAGAACAAATTGATTATCAGGTCCCAATAATGCAATACCATCTGTTCCAAATAAATTTGTTGTGTTTTTTAACACAAGCATCACTGCTTAACCCCCCCCCCAAAAAAAAAGAAATGTTACAGGCAAATTCGCCTAAAAAATTTAATTTTCTTCCTGACATACTACGAGCAATTTTTCTCAAACTCAATCAGGACAAAAACAAATTTTCTTTTCTGAGGTGTTTCATTCAAAATCTTGCTCATTTTTTCTTTTCTTTGTAGACATGGGTTTTATTTCTCTTCCATTTTTTTGGGATTTGCTACTCTTCCGCATTGGTAAGGTTTTTTGTTTCTAAAGAAACAATCATTCTTAAAATGCTTACCCCCACAACAGTGACACGTATTAGGTATAGAGGGGGAGGGGCTTAGTGTAATTTTTTACTATTTCGCTGCAGGTTGAAAAATGTTTATATTTTTTCTTAGATAGTCATATAACAAAGAAGGTGGTTTAGGTTATCCTCCCCGTTATATTTAAAGGAAAAATAAATAAGTCAAATGAAGATACTGAAAGTTTTCTATTTAGAAGTTTAATAAAGGTTTGAGTTGAGAGGTAGCCTTTGAGCTGGTCATTGTCGTGGAAAGAAAACAGTTAAAAAGTGATGAGTAGGCATTTGGCGTTCAGCCAGTAGTTCCCATAGATTTTGGAGTGAGGAATAAATGTCTTCAAAATAGATAAAGAGAATAGAGATGGAATAAGGCAGCTAGGTGTCTGTGTGAGATTTGCATCACTACAGTCATAGCAAAAGTCGTGTTGCTGATTAAGAACAGGAATGATGTAGTCAGCCATACGTTTGTGGTCCTGTGCTGTAGGAGAGAGGAATGAAGATCTCCTAAAAGGTTGAACAGGAAAGAAATAGCTGAATGTCTGAGTGGAATTTCACGTCGCTGTAGACATAGCAAAGGTTAGCGGCAACATAAAAGTGTTCCTGTAAGTGGAGGAATAAATATATCTAATTTATATTCAACTGGGAGCCTTTGGTCTAGAAGAGTAGACTCAAAGGTCCATAAATTAGATGGCTTTTCTCATGGTGTAAATGGTTCTGCTGCTATAAAGGGAGAGGAGAGAAAGTACGTCTGTCCTGCTTGAAAGATTCTGAGGAAGAGAAAGTTTGGCGGGCTTTTGCTGCCCTTGATTTGACCGGGAAAAGTGTCTGGGCAGAATGGGACTAAACACCCTCATTGGGTGAGTTCTTTCTGCTACAGTCAGATGCTATATATTTGTGAAATCTCTCTTGTCTTATTCCTACCCGTGTCTTGTTATAAATTCCCCATATGCTGACATTTTTCAGCTTTTTTTTTTTTTTTTTTTTTTTGGATAGTCAATTTTGAATCCATTTCTAGTTTAGTCAAAATCCTGGACCTTATTTCTGCATCCTTATTTGAAATCAAGCTCTGAACGAATATCAGACATTTAAATGTGTTGGAAGTTAACTCATTTAACTTAAACTTCTCTCATTCTTGATTGACAACTCCTGCGTAGGTGAGGAAATGGTTGTCATCACACTTTACTTGGCTTAGACAATTCCATCGCACATTGAATAATGAGGTTTTATCTCAGAAAATGTTTGTTTGTATTCCAAATGTTTGTTTAAAATTGATTTCACCTGGTTGTTTCGGCAAAATAAAATTGATATATTTTTCGTGACAATTTCCTTACTAATAATCTGATTTTTGTTATTCCAATGCAAACAATCCTTTTTGAAGATATCTTCGTATCTTCTATAATACAACAAAAAAGTTATTCCTTTGTCAGAGTTGTAAATAAATTTGCTAATAGAATTCATGTGTGATGTGATATATATATATAGGTCTCTATGTGCACGTATATATATATATATATATATATATATATATATATATATAAAAAGAATTTAACTGTTTGCTTCTTGGTTTTGTTTGATAACTAATAGTTTTATATGTTGAGAATAAAATAGAGAATGTAATCATCAGATGAAACTTTCAAAACTTTACCAGAAAATAGTTTCACATGATGAATGTGTTTTCTATTTTATACAAAAATATTTTATAAAATGTTTACTTAATTTGCCTAGTCCACTGGGGCTATAGAATACACAGACTACTTCTCTGTAGAGTGGTAAGACCGCACCCCCCCAACAAGTGTCCTGGATATGACCCTTAACAATCTGATGGTGAGGTTCCAGTAATGCTGGATCTTTGGGGAATGTGGAGTACCCCTTCTTTGCTATCACTCCCAAGTTCACTCTGGCCCAGAGTAGTAGCACCTGAAAGGGTCCTATCTATGGGTCAAATAGATCTAAACTTTGTACCTGCCCTGTTGGCTGGGGCTTTAGAATATGCCGATTGCATCTTTGTAGAGGGGTAAGACCCCACCCCAATGGGGCCACCTGTTAGCTGTGGATGGTGACCTGTAAAGCACTAGGATGAGATACTAGTGGTTGAGTGATCATTGATCCTGCAATAAAGTGGTCAATGGCTTGCAACACACCACTTTGGCCCTTACTTGGTCTAACGGGTGGTTAGATAGACCCGACTCTATCAATCAGCTGGTCCTATCATGTCCTAGCACAAGTTTATTTTCTCCTGAATGTATTATCCAACCTGCTCTTGCAGAAAAATGGCCAACCCTTTATCTTATGAATGCTAGAAAGTGGAGGCTGAGGGTCAGTTGTCTCAAGAGGAAAGGGCTTTTTGATCCTGTTAGATTATTGAGTTATAAAAACCAGAATTTGGCAGAGGCTCAGAATCTTGTTCTTAACGTGAGTATACTGGTAATGTATCCCTGTCTCAGCCAAGGTAAATGGGTTTCCCCCTTGGTAAATTTCCAACACAAGTTTGACTCTGTGGTGGGTGGTGGAGCATTGGACCAGTGAAAAACAAATTATACATATGGCTTTCTAAAACAAAAATTCAAACACAACCTCTCAGAATTAGATTCTTCTTTTGATAATGAAGCTGAATCACCTTTACCAAGATTCATAGTAATCGAATCTACAAGCTCACCCATAACAAATCTATTTCTGTTCATAACAGAAAAAGTTATATCAAGTAACTTAATGCTGATATCTGTAAAAAAAATTTTTTTAAATGAAACTCTACTTGTGGAGCTGGAAAAAAAAATATGCGGATTTCCTGCTGAAAATTACTAAGTTCCACAACGTCCCTGTCAAAACTTACCCTCATAAATCCCTGAATGTATGTTAGGGGGTTGGGCAAAGCAAAGAACTCTCACTCTGTACAATTGAGGAAATCAAAAGAGAATTTAAAAAGCAAGGGGTGACAGATGTTAGAAGAGTATCCATAAAAAAAAGGGAAAATGATAGAAACCAACATATATATAATGGCCTTCCACACTCCCAAAATACCAGAAAAAATATAAGTGGGTTGTACTATGGAGAGGGTCTATCAATACGTACCAAATCCCCTGAGATGTTATAAATACCAAAAATATGGCCATCATAAAGACTACTGTAGAGGATGAGAAGTGTGTAGGAAATGTAATCAACAAGATCCTGATCACCACATTAATGAATGTGAAGTTCCAAATGAATGTGCCAGCTGTGGCGGTGACCATCTGGTCTACGCAAGATCTTGTGGCAGTTAGAAACTAGAGAAGGAAATCCTAGTAATAAAACACAAAAAACAACATTCCTTATCATGAAGCACGAAGATGATAGCAGGGTCTAAAACTCTTACTTATTCTCATGTAGTCCAAAGAGGAAAAGCTCTACACAAAATATGAAGAGATTGTGAAAACTTTAATTTGGCTGGAGCTGGGCGACTGGGAAAACTTTACCAATGAGATAAAAGCCTCGCTTGAACTTGAAAAAAATGACACCACTAGAGTTTCAGAAACATTATCCGCCCAAACACAGACCTCCATGGAGAAAATGGATCAGGAGGAGAAAATGGCTATATCACCGTCTATCTGACTGATAAAAGCCTTTTTAAAAAAATATCCCAGCAAAACCAGATCAAAAGAGAAAAGATCCCCAATATGATCACCTGCTTCTACAGGCACCTCTCCAAACAAAAAACATTTATAGATAAACAAAAACCTACCTCAAAACAAAAAATACAAGTCTAAAACTATAGAAACAATGAATAAATTCAGACTATTAAAAAATATGAAAACCCAAGAACAGCCCCTCCCACATTAACTAAACCCCAAAAAATAAACCAGCAAACAGTCCAGAGTAAAGGACTAATAATGAACCACAAAATAACTCTGTGGAACTGCCCAGGTTAAATACAATAAAAAATGTCTAACGAAATCATACAATGGAACTTTAGAGCAATTAGAGCTAATTACGAAGAACTGCTACTACACCTAAATAAATATAACCCCAAAGTAGTATGTCTTCAAGAAACACTTCTCAAAGTTAAGAACCTGTTGAACATAACACTTTCAATCATATAATCATCTATCCAAAGACGGACACAGAGCTTCTGGAGGTGTCTCTATCCTTGTAAGGAAGGACATGCCCTAACAGCAAATCAACATCGACATTGAACTCCAAGTGATTGCTGTCAAAATTACACTTCACAAACCAGTAAATATCTGCTCCATTTATATACCTCCACATGATCCCATAAACGACAAAAAACTTAAACTCGTAGAAAAAAAATTTCCAAACCCCACCTATTATTAGGTGACCTTAACAGTCACAATATTATTTGGGGGTGCCTGAAAACCAACAAAAGGGCACTGA
Source organism: Sepioteuthis lessoniana (assembly GCA_963585895.1). Taxonomy (NCBI): domain Eukaryota; kingdom Metazoa; phylum Mollusca; class Cephalopoda; order Myopsida; family Loliginidae; genus Sepioteuthis; species Sepioteuthis lessoniana. Next base: position 91,437,552 of record OY757927.1, read on the forward strand.
TCTGGAGAAGGTAATCAATAGCAACAATCTCTGTATCTTAAATAACTTATTTCCACCCATCTACCAGATCCTACTCAGCTATTGACATCACTCTACCTGATCCTTCAAACTACATGGATTACACATAGAAGGTCCATGACAATCCTTGTAGCAGTGACCACTTCCCCATAATACTGGAAATCACACAACCTATCCATGACAACAACAGACCTCCCTGCTGGAAAACAAATAAAGCTGACTGGCAACAATTTAAAACCTTATACAATAGAAGTAATTTACAAAGCTCTTTGCTTCGATGTGGCACAAGGCCAAATGAATGGGATGCCCAATGAGACTTGAACTCACTCGTGTAGGTTTGCTAGTCTAGCTTGCTAACTGTTACACCACCAGAGGTGCCCTATACAATAGAAGACTGGTTCAAGACCCGAATAGTACAGTTCTAATAAAACATTTCACTGAAACATTAATTGCAATAGCCAATGAAACTCTACCAAAAACCTCACCCGCAAACAAACACAATGCACCCTGGTTTAACAATGAGTGTAAAATAGCAATCTGACTATGAAATGCTGCCCTCTGCAAATTCAAAAAAGAACCCTTAACAATCTAAACTCATTTAAAATGCTCAGAGTAAAGGAAAAAAAAATCATTAAACAAGCTAAAAAGATCAGTTGGCAAAATTATATAAATAAACTTAATTCGTCCAGTCTGAACAGTCTGAAAAATGATCTGCAAAATTTCTGGCAAAAACCAGTCTTCTCCTCTGAAACGCCTCATTAAAAATAATACTCAAGTCACCGATATAAAAGATATTACCAATACGCAAGCTGAGATTTTCTCAGTAAATTCCTCCTCCACAAACTCCAACACAGAATTTCACAAATATAAAGACAAGAAAGAAAAACAAAAGCTCAATTTTCAATCGAACAACACTGAAAGCTACAATGGACTCTTTTCATTATCAGAACTAAAAGAAGCCACCCCAAAATCCCACAACACTGCAGTCAGCCCATATAAAATTCACTATGAATTTCTCAGACAACTACCTCCGAAATTCTTAGAATACCTACTTACTGCAATAAATGACATTTGGAAAAACAGCAAACCCCCAGAATCATGGAAAATAGCTACCATCACTCCTATACATAAGCAAGGAAAGAATAATTTTTACACATCAAACTATTGCTCAATAGCCTTAACAAGCTGCCTATGCAAGACCATGGAATGAATGGTCAATAAAAGGCTAGTTTGGTTCATAGAATCCAATAATCTTTTTACCAACTTTCAATGTGGCTTTAGGAGCCAAAGATCAACAATGGATCATGTGGTCAGATTAGAAACCTCCATATGAGAGGCAATTATACAAAAACAACATCTTGTAGTAATATTCTTTGATCTAGAGAAGGCATCCAAGACGACTTGGAGGAATGGGATCATGAATGACCTACACATTGATTGAGATTGAAAGGAAGACTTCCAAACTTTATAAAAGCGTTTCTTTCAGACAGGAAATTCCAAGTTCGTATTAGTTTAAACCTATCAAACATCCAAAATCAAGAAGAGGGATTCCCTCAGGGGAGTATACTATCAGTCATCCTCTTCAGCAAAAATCAATAGCATCACCAATTGCTTGAATCCTGGAGTTGATAAGTCTTTGTTCGTTGATGACTTCTGCATCACCTCTACATCCAAATATATATATATATACAGCAGAATGTCAACTGCAACAGGGCATCAACAAAATAAAAAAATGGGCAATGATAAATGGCTTTAGAATTTCCAAAACAAAAACTTGGTGTGTGCATTTTTGTCAATTAAGAAAAATGCACAACAACCCTACATTAAATCTGGACAAATCAGAAATTCCAGTCATTGACCAGTACAAATTCCCTGGCATTATTTTTGATAAAAAGCTCTTTCATTCCACACATTCAATATTTAAAAGAGAAATTTAACAAAACATTAAAACTCCTTCATGTAAGAGCCCACAAAGACTGGGGTGCAGACCAGCACATCTTGCTGAAAGATTATATAGAACCTGAATCGGCTCAAAAATTGACTATAGCTATTTCATATATGGAGTAGCCAGAAAATACTACCTCAAATAATTACAGTCCACCATGAGGGATTGAGACTCATCTTTGGGGATTTTAGAATATCCCCAGTGGAGAGCCTTTATTCTGAAGCCTACAAACCACCTCTAAAACTTAGATTCACAAAATTAGGTCTGCAATACTACAGTAAACTGAAATCACAATTATCCAATCCAGCTTATGACTGCACTTTCAATCCCAAACAGCAAAACTTATTTAAGCAGAGAGAAAAGTCTATAAAAAGATTCACTCTTTGCTGGAAACACATATTGGAAGACACAGATATTTCAATCAGAAACATTCATGATATCATACAACTAAGTTTTCCTCCCTGGCTATTAAAGCAACCTGTGGTTATCTTTGATTTAAACAAGCTCCCTAAAAATAAAACTCATCCCCTAACCTACCAAGAGAAACTAAACCATATTTAGGAGAGATATCCCAATCACTTACACATTTTCACAGATGGCTCCAAAAACAACAACGGAACCAGATGTGGAGAATTGCTCCACAAGAAAACCTTAAAAAAACACCTTCCAAAAGAGGCTTTCATATTTTCTACCAAAATCTGTTCAATAAATTTGGCACTTAAACTAGTTTCAACAAGGAAAACTTCTTAATTCTTTCAGACTCCATCTCTATTCTACAATCTCTTAAATACACAAAACTTGATAATCCCTTCATTGTCAAGCTTCTGAACAAACTCAACTCCATGAACCATCGCAAAGAGTGGATATTCTGCTGGATCCCAAGCTATATAGGAATCCAGGAAAATGATAAAGTGGATTCATTAGCTAAAGCTGCACTCAATATGGTGCCCACTAAAAAATCAAAACTACTTTATACTGACCTCAAACCGAAAATCAGGTAAATAATTACAAAGAAATGGCAACAATTATGGGAGAAAAATCCCCACAACAAACTCTTCCAAGTACAGCCCATTTTAAAAGAAAGGAAGCTAGATCCTAATAATACCAGAAGAGAAGAAACCACTCTTGCTCGGATATACTAGATTAACTCACTCCTTTATTCTAAAAGATGAGCCTTCCCCTAAACGTCTATGTAGAAACTAGAACACTATAAAACACATCTTGATCAAATGCACAAAACTAACCAACATTCAGTGAAGATTTTATAATGTTCACAACATGAACGAACTATTTAGAAAAATAGACCCTAAGCAAATATTGAACTTTCTGAAAAGAATCAGCTTCCTATCAAAGATGTAGACTGAAGTTATATTCAATATGAACAAATCACTTAACTGTGGGGAAACAAATTATTCAAATTAGATAGAATTATTAATATTAGGTAATAAAACTTGAAACTATTCAGTGTGCAAACAAATGAATTCTGGCTGGTTTTAAAAATGTTAAACTACAAAATAAGTAAGTAAATTTGGCGACCGTAGTCAAGGATAACCCGAAGGCTCCTTTTTCGATAGCTACTACACTGAGGTATGGGGAGAGCGCTACTCCTTTCCATGGATTGCTCCACTTTACCCTTGATCCTTACCTTATAATGCTGAGTGTTAAGCAAGGAGGGATCAAGTACCATTTTTTTGAGTCTTTGATATGACTTGACCTGGGATTGAACCCGGGTCTCCCGGTCCATTGGCAAACACTCTAAACATTATGCCAATGTCCAGGCCTTAAACTACAAAATATGATCTTACAATTCATATATATATATATATATATATATATGCACGCACACACACACACAAATAAACAAGCTTTGGCATGAAATAACCCATATGATATACCATAAAAGCCAACCAATGAACTAAACTGTGTACTTATGCTAAACTGAATTATTTGAAATAGATCTGTTTGATTAAACTTAATTGGTTGAAAAAATAGAAATCTTTTTGACAATTAAACTGTGTACTTATGCTAAAGTTAATTGTTTTCAATAGAACTGTTTATTTGTATAAAAATAAATTTTGTATTAAATAACCTCTAAAAGTTGATATGCCAGAAAGCCCAAACAAACAATTTATATAATGTCAAATATTCCTAACAAATATGAAAAAGTTTTAAAAAGATCTATTTGATCCATTGATGTGACCGTAACAGATATTACCTCTCTGGTTTGTTGGTTGAGTTTTATGGTATATCAACCTTTGTAGGTTATTTAATGCCAAATCCATTTTTATACAAATAATCAGTTCTATTTCAAACAATTGAGTTCAGCATGAGTACCCAGTTTAATTGTCAAAAACATTTCTAATTACCACTCTGGGTCAGAGTGGACTTGGAAGTAATGGCAATGAAGGAGTACTCCACATTCCTCAGAACTAAAGGCTGACCACGAAATGCAGTTTGGTGTCATACCTAGGACATTCCTTTTGGGGTATCTTATCTCCTTTGTAGAGGATACAGCATAGTCTCAGCTTTTGTAATTAGGTAAGAAAAGAAAATGGCTGTTGTAATTAAAAGTTAATAAACCTTTGGGTAGTTGAACAGAGTTTCTTGCGTTCGTCTGCAGTTACAACGCTGGGGTCACAACAGGGTTTAAATTCTCTTTGGTGCTGCAATGGTACAGTGGTAGGACCTGAAAGGGTCCCATCTATTGGTCAAATAGAACTTTGACATTTAAACTGAGTGCAAAAAAATGACTTCTGCTAAACTGACTTGTTTGAAATAGAACTGATTGATCATTTAACTGTGTGTCAACAAATAACTGATGTTTAATTGAATTGTTAGTGGTACATAGCAATACTTGCAACCATTTAACTTTGTTGGCTTATGATATTGACTATTGAATTGTTTGAAATAGAACTGATTGATCATTTAACTGTGTGTATCTGTAAAATGTGTTTACAAATCATATACATGTAAAAACAGGATTTGGCATTAAATAACCAACAACAGTTGATATACCATAAAACCAAAGCAATTCACTTGACGATCTTTTGCTACTTATGACTACAAGGGTGGGCTGCAAAATTAAGCTTAAAAGTTCATATGATGACTTTTTTGACCAATGAGATCCAAGCAGTGCAACCCTGATGGAAGAAGTGTGTGGACTGCAAAGAGAACTATATAAAAAAATAAGCCTCATTTGGTCATGATCCTCATATTTACACCTGTGGATTATAATGTAAGTTAATTTTATAAATATGAATTTCACTTACATTGAAGAAATATCATTAACATAACACAGTTGATGAGAAGTCTCAGATTAAAAAAAAATTGACAAAGCACTTTTTATTGTGTTTTTTATTCATTCATTCATTTATTTATTCTTTTAGTGTCAAATCAATCTTACGGTTTCAGTTTTCAATTAACTAAAATTATGTTTAAGAAAAATATAAAAAGCAAACTAAAATTGGCATCTGTTTTAAGGTTGCTAACGTCTTCTGCAATTGTTCTGCAATTGGATAGCAGAAGATCTGAGTAATCTGGCATTTTAAGAATTGGGCATTGTCAGATTGAGTGAACCTGATCTCTGAAAATAGAATCCAAAACTGATCTTGAAGGAATTCTCAAGTTTACTTTTAAGACTTAGCAAAAAAAAAAAAGAAAGTTGATTGTTGTATGTAGGTCATGACACGCTTTCTGATTGAGATTATTATCTTCTATCTTCTTTAGCATCTCTGTGTCAATGTTTAAAGTTCTTTGTTACTAGAAAACCTCTCTCAGCAAGACTGAAAATATATAGCAACTGCATTCTCTGCAGAAGAAGGAGTAAGACCTCCCCTCTCTCCGCAAAAAAGAGGGTATCCTGGGCATGACACTAAACTGAATCAGATGCTGAGGCTTTAGTTCTAGAGCCTTAGGGAGTGTAGAGTACTCTTAATTACCATTACTCCCAGGTCCACTTTGATTCTGAATGGTAGTACCTGTTAAGGTCCCATCTATGGGTCAAAATAATGTTTAAAAACTATTTGTATGAGATAAAAATGCATTAAACCGTATAACTATGCGCAAATAAATGGTGTATTAAATAGAATTATTGATGTTAGGAAGACTTGAAATCTAGGGATTGTTAATTACTTGAAATTATATAATTGCTTGTAAATTATTGGTATAAGATAAGTATACTTGAAACCATATAATTGTGTATAAATTATTAGTATTGGATAGGAATACTTGATACCATATAATAAGTAAGTAAAGTTGGTGACCATAGTCAAGGGTAACCTGGATGCTCCCTTTACATTTGCTACTACACTGAGGTGTAGGGGAGGATGCTACACCCTTCCTTGGTTTGCTCCACTTACCCTTGATATATACCTTATAATGTTGATTTAATCAAGGTGGTATCGAGTACTCTTTTGTTGAGTTTTTGGTATGACTGAACCTGGCATGGAACCCCGGTCTCCCAGGCCATTGGCAAACACTCTACCCACTAATCCAATGGGCAGGTATTATTTGTATTAAGACTAAATACTTGAAATTGTTTACTAAGGTTTATTATTAGTTACTTAAAACCATATGTTTATTAGTATTAGATAGGAATACTTGAAACGTTATAACTGTTGTCACGTGATAGCTCACGAAGACGAAGAGGTAAGAATGATACTCTCCCCCCGTTGAACTAACATTATCTAGCAGTCAAAAAGTGACCGTTAGGAGAGAATGTGGGTCACGCAGATGTTCGCACTTAAGTGACCTTGGGTAGCCGGACATCGGAAGGGGAAAGAAAAAAGAAGCCAAATGATTGGCGGGGACCCCAAACGGAAGTGGGGTTCCCTTCCCCTCAGCGGAAGTAAGGCACAAAAAAGGATTTTTGAGCAAGTCTCGTGGCAGACGGACGATAGCCATTTTACTCCGGGCTACAGACAAAAGACTAACTGAGACACGAAGGACTCCAAAATCCTTCAAGCCAGTACTAAAAACAGAACCAAGTCTATTAGCCCGTGAAAAAAAGAAAAATTCTCCAGTGGAACCCCGTCAAAAAAATAAGATAAGTAACTTTGGGACATTTTTCCTTTACACCCAAATTTTGTTTACCACTCTCTCTCTTTATTTGAAGAAGGATAAAAGCCAAGAAAAGACATTTATATTCATGAACTATCCTATTATATATTTTTGATATTTTACTGAACGTATATGTATATATATATATATAACCGTAGTAAAGAACCTATGTATTTTCATTTTTACCATGTGGTCTATGTTATTATTTCATGCTTTCCTTTCAGCTTCTATTCGCCTTACATTATCTTGCTTAGAACTGTCCTATATATTCCTAAAGTATCACACGGGAAACCGGAGTTGCCGACTACTACAACAACATTAATATTATTACAACTAAGACCTATAGGCCCGTATTCTTCTATTATCTAAGGGAAAGAAGTTTAGCGGCCTGGTGGGTGTGTGATAGTGTGAAATTTTGGACCCCTTTGCCAGCGGTGGCCAGTCTGGCCCTAAATTATTCCCTCACGTAATATGCCAGTTCTTATCTGCCTGAGAAAAGAACTCTGAACAGGACTTATTTCTGTAGGGGATCAAGTGCCAACCTGCCCCGTCTTCACACATGCGAAAATAAAGTCCCGTTTAGGGATTTTATTCAATTTGCCGTCACACTGTGCAAAAAAAAAACCTCTTAAGAAACAACTTGTAGTGAGAGAAGAAACTTACCTTCTGGATCAAAGCATGTAAGACTATGCCTTGCTTGTCAAGCAGTAGGAAATATGTTCATTTCTGGAGGCAGAAGTTATAGTGGGCTGATCTCGTCTCTCGCGAGAAGAAATCTACCATGCATGTAAATTTCTATGTGCCGGAACATGCATAAAAGAGCATGCCAGCAGCAGGAGCGGCATTGTTGTTGTTCTTTGCGGACTGCTTTTTTGAATGACAGAACGAACGAGTTGACCAGAGGTATATTGAGGAAGGGATGCTAGTCACATGTGTTGTTATTTTTAGTCACCTGAGGCTACCCAATTGTCTAAGGACTGGGCTACAGCTCTTGTTTTGGACTAGTTCAGCAACATAACTACACAAAAAATATAAATGTACAATGTATGGAACTTCCTAATCTCTCTCAGCATAAAATAAATCAAATAACCCTAGACAGGTTAACATGTTGCTAAAATCAATCTGCTAACAGAATTATCCCCACCCCAACTCACATTAGCTCCTGGCTGAAAGAGATTAGAGTAGCAATAAATCTTTTCCTCACTACTGTGTTGGTGTGTGTGTGTATATATATATATACACCAATTTTATATCCTTATATAAAGTATTAACTGGCTCATTAGCATAATAGAGTATTTGCTTATGGTCCTAGAGACTGGGGTTCAATCCTCAGTTGAGTCATACCAAAGACTTAGAAAATGGTACTTGATGCCTCTTTACTCAACACTCATACGGTGTAGATCAAGGGTAAGGGGATCAATCCGGGGAAAGGAGTAGCGCACTCTCCTACACCTAAGTGTAGTAGCAATTGAAAAGGGAGCCATTGGGTCATCCACGACAATAGCTGGCTCATTTACTTATATGTGTGTGTATGAGAAAGAGTATACACAGTCACTTATGATTGATTTGATTTCTAACTGTAGTTAGAATATCAATTTTAAAATGTTGCTGCAGTCCAATATCAAACTGGATGAGATCAATTGTTATTGCAATCTCCTTCAGCCGCACCCGTCCACACCAACTTTTGTTTGTTACAGATTTACTGTGTGTCTGGAAAATGACATCCAAATGAAGCAGATTAAATCTTTTGTAAGCTCCTTGAATCCAAAATATCCTTTTAATGGATGTTTTCCTTGTCTACAGAACGACAACAGCATTAGTGCTGCTGTGCTGTACAAGGTAAGTCTTTGAGAATAAGCAAGATTCAACTTTTGTTTACTTTGAATGTTGAATAAACTCAAGGAAATTGATTCATCAACCAGTCCACCTCCAATCAAGACTACTACTATTACAAATGTGAGTGTAATAAAATCAGAATGTCTGTCAAAAATGATTGAATTATTTATATATAGATTTGACTCTGTTCCTAGGCTCAGTACAGTGTTGCTATGTTCTGTAAAAAGCTACACACACACACACACACACTCACTCACTATTTATGAGGCATGCTCAAAAAGTACTGGGGCTGAAGCTGTAAATTTAAAAAAAAATAATTTAAATGAAGATGTATGCAAAGTTAAGGAACTTATCTAATAAACTGATGACATCTAGATTATTCACTCAGTCAGAGAATCTCCAAGAATTGAACACAATTTTTTAAAATTAAAAAAAACAAACTTTTATCCAATTCTTATTTTCATTAACTGATATTAGTTATTTTATTTTAATAAAACTTTTAATTTCTGTAAGACTTTTAATTTTAGTAAGACTTTTAATTTCCTTTTGATCTAAGATTATTGCTATTCGTCCAGAGTCATTTCACAAGAAATACGTGTCATAATTAGATACAATGCAATATTAAAGGAAATATTAGTATTGATATTTTTATTTTCAACATAAACCATTACTCATGAATGAATAAATCCTTATTTAAAAAAAAAAAAAAAAAAAAAGCTAATTTTCATCAAAACTGAAAATATCAGAATTTCATTTATAGTAAAACATTATCTAATCAAAACAAATATCACTAATTATATATCTTACCAAACTATCAAAGCAGTGAAACTCTTTAACCACGTATTTGAATACATAGCAGTCCAAAAATGAATTCACCATTTACGTATGTGTGGGGGGGATTTTTTTTAATATAGAGGTGTTGAAATTTTAGAAACTTTCAAAACATCTCTGATCAAGGAAAGAATTTTTTTTTAGACTTTGGCAAATTAAACTCTTGTTTATTTTGATTATAATCTTTCTAAATGATGAATTTCTTGTGAAATGGATGAGTAACAATAAACTTAGATCAAATACAGTAATGAAATTTTCAAAAATACTACAAAATATCTAAAGAGAAAAAGAATTATTGGATAAAAATGCCTTTATTTTTAAGACTTTAATTTTAGAGAATTGTGTTCAATTCTTTTCTTGGACATTTTCAGATAGAGTGAAATATTTGATGTGGAAATAGGTGATGATATTAATAAAATAAAAATAATAAAAGTTCCATCATCTTGAATGGTCATAAAAATTCTATTTACTGGCCTAAATAATAGTCCTAATGGCTTGATTATTTAGTGTGGGCAGTTGGTAGGGAGGGTATGGGCTTCTACAGAATATTTTTGAATGAAAAACAATAAATTAATTGACATAATAAAAGTTATATTAGAGGGAGTGCTAATGCAACGGTATTTTCAGCATGGATCTTTTCATAACCCCTGAGTTGAGCACATTTGAAGCAATGTAATTCTAGAATGGAGCGTAGTGAAGGATGTGATTGTGGAGTGCTGAAAGCAGTTGTTGAGTTGGCTTAGTCATGTTGTAAGGTTCACAGACAACAGGTGGATATGTATAGTTGTTGAGTGGTTTCCAAGAGACAGGAAACGAACTCTTGGAGGACCTCCACGATGATGGTAAGATGAAATTGTCAAAAGATTCGGGCCAACATGCAGAAGAAAGAGGAAAGCAAGAACGATATAGAAATGCATTGTGGCCAGCGATGTGGAAAATATCAGACAACCTAGCCGGGAGGTTTACGAAACGTCGTCTAGTGGAATGGCAAGGCACTGAAAGACAGTTCTTCTTTTGGTGCTAAAAGTTTTTTTTAACTTTTAGCGGGAGTGGAAGTCTGAGATTTTTTTAAATTTCATTTATTTATTTTATTTATCTATTCAAACTTAATTCATTAATTCCCACAAAGATAATTAACAGTGAATTTTACTCAACACTACAATGTCACACAGAAATAGAAGATTGACTTTACTTTCAAATTGATTCTTGTGCAACTTAAGAAAATATCTTTATGATCAAAGATAAAAAAAGCTTTAATTTTCAACTTTTATCAAATTATGGACCCCTACACAGACGTGTCAGTGTTAGTCGACCAGCAAGAATTTACCTACAACAGCTCTGTGCGGACACAGAATTTAGTTTGGAAAACCTGCTGAGAGAGAGAGAGAGAGAAAGAAAATTCGTGCTGGCAGCACGACTTGATGATCTTTCAGTATTTTGTTTAACTCTGACAAAACTGGCATAATTCAATAATTCTTTTACCGGACTTGACATTGAGAGAAAGTGAGTTTTGTGTCTCTGGTATGTGAATATGTGTCACTTTTGTTGTTCCGTAACAAGTCATTAATCAAAAAAATATTAATCGTTGGTATTGTCTTTACTCGTTTAATAAATCTAAAAGTGTGTTGTAAATATTACCATTGTGTTCTATCCTAGCAACATTATCACGATTCAAACCTCTTCTACTGCTGACGTGTTTTCTCGACTTTAATGTAATTAGGTGTCAACATAACTCCTGATCAAAAATGAGCTGATTTTTAAAAAAAAATAATCACAGTGACAATAAAAAGAGAAAAGATTGACAAGATCCGGGCATTTGTTTGACAGCTTAAAAAGCTGTGGAACGTGAAGTTGACAAGTATGCCAATCGTAGTTGGTAACGGTCCCCAAAGGTCTCGAAAAGAGATTGGAAGAACTGGAGATCAGATGAAGTATCCAGATCACAGCAATGGTAAGATCAACTAGAATATTTAGAAAAAAATCTTGGAGATCTGAGAAGACCTGTTTTTACTCAGACTTTAGCGAAAAAAAAAAACACCAGTTAAAACTAGTGTAAAAAAACTCGCAACAACAATAATAGTAAAGTTGGCGACAGTAGTCGAGGGCGACCAGAAGGCTCCCTTTTCAAGGTGTTGAGAAGGGCGCTACTCCTTTCCCTGGATTGCTCCACTTTACCCTTGATACGTACCTCATATTGCTGAGTGTTAAGCAAAGAGGTATCAAGTACCATTTTTTGAGTCTTTGGTATGACGCGACTGGGATTGAACCCAGGTCTCCTGGACCATTGGCGACAAAAACACCGGCTTTTAATTCCTTCTAAAGAAGAATTGACGAATCCTTTTATATTTTTAAAAACTAATAAACTACGTTAATTATATACAGATTTAGGCAATTTTGATATTTTAATTTCAAAATCGATTTTCATTTTCACGGTTACGTTTTTCAACAATTCTAAACAACTGAAAAAAGATACTTGAGGAAATCCATAGCAATAAAAGTTAAAAATGAAAAATTTTAAAACGATTATAGATTTTTTTTACTTGTTTCCCAAACAAAAGCTTCAATAAACATGTATTCTGTAACATCGTAAATGTTGTTACAGAAAACTATCTAAGAAAGAGCCGCTTCAAGAACTTTTTCACCAATTATTTCACCTTTCAGAATTTCATTTGATGGTTACTAGAAACCGGTACTATTTCTTTAAAGTCTGGTACTCCATAATATTTACTAAGTTTTTAGTCTTTAGCCTAAGGTTGGATGTATGTAGAGCACTTTGTACGATTGGAATTTGCTTTCTATAGTGATCTGAAGGCAGATAGGGGGTAGGTCTCATGTTCCACCCAGTCCCTCATTTATGATACAGGTCCCTAACTCTGCTGCATGTCAATTTTCATTTAGTAGTATTAATAGAAAATATATGAATCCTTTGAGGCTCTGTCTGGTTTTCGTGCTGAACAGGGCTCAAAGACTAAGATTAATGTCATTTGAGGTCGAATGGCCACCTTCGGGTGGGCGAACTGCATTGATAGCACAGCATAGTACGAGATAAACTGGTCTAGTTTAAGCTGTTGGACTCGTGTAATACCCAGTGAGTCCAAGTCTAGCTGGGTCATCTGGTTCACATTGCACTAAGTAAGCCTGTGACTAGCAAAGTCCAGCGGGGCACAAATGTCGGTTCATGCCCGACCTCCTCCTTCCCTAAAACCTCTACTATAAAAAAAAGACTTTGTGTCAAATCCTGTTTGATGAGAGGAGACACAAGTATCGCCTTCCTCCGAACAGGCTTGCCTACCAAGGGGTGCCGGGCTCGGACGCGTCGGCCTTTTCGAGAGGACAAGATTCCTAACCATTACTATACACACCTACTTATCTGTCGGTTGCCAATAGCAATAAACGTTGAGTAGAGAGATTGTTATTTAAATATTAGCGTCTACGATCCAACTGAAAATGCTGCCTGTAGTGTTTTGTAATCTGGTCTCCTAAAATACTTCAGAAAACATTTTGTCTTGTAAGTGTGGCGTAGGATACGCTGACTGTATCCCTCTTGCAAATAGGGGTAAGACTCCTTCCCTACCAAAGGGGGTGTCCTGGTTATAATACTAAACGACATCTGATGTTGAGTCTACAGTTCTAAAGATCTGGAGAGTGTGGAATACTCATTCATTGCCATTACTTTCAGGTTCACCCTGACCGGGAGTGGTAGTATCTTTTAGGGTCCCATCTATCAAATCGATCTGTTTGAAAATTATTTGTATTCGATTGGACCGTGTGGAAGGAAAAAAATCTCAAGCAACTATACAATAAACGTAAATATGAACGTACAGTAAATGCGATTCCCTAATATGTATGCATAAGATAACCAGAGAAGGATTGACATGCCGTTATAATCAATCTACTTGAATCGAGGTAATTTAGTAAATGCTAGATTGTTTTATAATTATTTTTTTTACCAATTATTTTCCGGTTTATTTTCATAATGGCGACTTGACAAAATTGAAACTGTCCTCTTTTACAAGGATTCGTAATTCAATTTTTTTTTAAATTTATTATTATAGCGTATTGTACTAAAAACATTTAAAAGATAAATAAGTAAGAATGGGATTTAAAGCGATGGCTAGAAAACCTTCACTAGTGAGTTTGAGTCGCATTCACGCGACCACGTATCGCATCTAAGCAACACGTCTTAATAAATTAATATTTAAAGCAATGGTATTTCTAATACCGTTGATAGATATCGAATTTTGCAATTACGGCAAAGGTTGAGTTTTTTGTTTTTTTGTTTTTTTTCATCATGTCAAATAACATCTGTTGTTTTAGGCTTAGAAAATAAAACGTAATTTCTTCCAGATCGAAGAAAATAATATTTTTAGAATGAATTTTAAGATAAGGTACGTGTCCAAAATATCCGGCTGATGAAACTGTTGCGGTAATGTACAAAAAACAACAAAGAAAAAAAACAGTATATAGAAATGTAATACTTAAATTTGCCATCCAGATAAGAATAAGTTTCCTTTACTTGCTTCATTTTATTTATTTTTCCGGAACAGTTATATTTTAGTTCTGAAAATTATATATCAGCAATATGCCGTAAATTACCATCTTCTTGGTTGGGAGAGCAAAGACTAAAGAAAGATGGAGGATGAATTGTAGCGAGTTGCTTTTTAGATGTAAATGTTTAGTAAATAAATGAAACAAATGATTGAAACATAATCTTATCGGAATAGTTTGGTTGAACATTTCTAGATATTTAAGTGTGGGTAAACATTTCTACATATTTTTTGTACATACGCAGGCATTTTCTCAGTTTAGACAAGAATCAAAAATAAAAGTAATTTTCTTTTTCTTTAATTACGTGTCTTTTAATGATTCAAATTTAATTTTGAAACAAACAAAACTACGATTTATGGGATTTGTTTTTGTATTTTTTTTTTCTTCAAAAATGTATTAAAACGTTTTTTGTTGGGATAGGGTCTGAAAACTAAAAAAAAAAAAAAAAATTGTGACGCGAAGGTTGATAAAAAAAAAAAAACTCATGTTAATTTTTGTTGGTTTTCTGTTTCTTTGTTTAATGGCATATCAACCTTTGTAGGTTATTAAATGCCAAATCTATTCTTCTAGAAGAACAGTAGTATTATTATTACTGAACCAATAGCTGGGGGGGGGGGCGGATAAGGCGGGGTCATACCTTTTACCAAGGATATTTATCTGAAAGTGAACGTAATAGGTCGACTGGAGTTCGAACTCTTTTTTCTACGATTCCGGAGTCCGTCAGTTTAACCATTGCACCACAAGGATACCTCTGTTAATTTTTGTCCAAAGAAATAAGATGATACATTTATATAGGTACTAACGACATAGCCGTCATGTACTATTCGTACTGTAAAAAAATCGCTACCTCTCGAAAAAAACAAAAAACACCAAAATCAGGAAATTATTCGATATTTATGAAATGTTCTGTGTTCATTTATTAATGAATGAATTTTATAATGCGTCAGTTATTGCATTAAAAAAAAATGATTTTTTTTCATGTCACCTAATTTTACTCCCCCCCCCCCACCTGTGTGGCACTATTTAATCAGTCGAGATATATGATATGGCATATACTTTCTGTATATAATAAAAAGACGAAAGTCTGAAGGTGTGCATAAAATAAAATAAAAATTCAAAAATTGGGAGCTGTTGTAAGAAAATAGTACCCGAAATGTGATTATTAAAACGAAAAAAAAAAAAGTTTTGAGAGCTTTTAATACTGTGATTTTATAGAAAATATAATTTTCGTTTAGATTATTTGGAAAATAATTCTGTATCAATATTTGTTCAGCTTAAAAAGTTTCCATTAGATTTTGACTTTTCTCCAATCCTAGGTTAAATCTAAATATGATATAAAATAGAAAATATTTTTACTAATCGAAAAATTTAAATTTCAAAGCAAAAAACTGGGAGCTATTTAGATATTTTTTTTAATATTATTTTTTTCAAGACATAAAAAATGTTAGACAAAAAGTATAGAAAACTCCAGTAACACTCATTTAAGCAATTTTCAGCTTCGTCTGTTGTATTCGAGTGTTGGATATTTAAGTAAAAATGTAAGGTAATAAAGCATTTTCTTTTTTTTTTTTTTTTTTTTTTTTAAAGATAAAAATAGAAAATTTAAAAAAGGTAAAATTTGTAGATTATTATCAGGTAAAACACAAAATGATTAAAAGGCAATTAAAAATCATTATTTTACTATTTTAATAATGAATTAAAGATTATTTGAGTTTACTTGATTGTACATTTAAAACTGTGCGTTTTTTCTTTTCTTTTTTCAAGATTAGATACAAAATATAAACTATTGTAGATAGAATTTTCTACACTTTAATTTTTTTTTTAATTTTGTGGTTGGCTTTTAGTATGATTTTTGACGAAAACTAAAGCGCGCCTGAATAGTTATATTTTAAAGTGACGCAAAAAATCTTTTGTTATTAATTTTCACCTACTCCTTGGATTTAAATACCATTGTGATATAATGAGCTATGTGTAATTATTATTATTATTTTTTTTTTTTTACATAAATCGGTTTATTATTGTTTCTTTTAATCTAAATCAAAAAACTTTTAGAAGGTATTTAAAAATTTGAAGAACATCTTTTAATTTATGTAACTTCAAGTTGAGTAAGTTCGTCGACTTTTGGTAAATTTAAATCTTTAAAATGTATTAAAGATTAGTTTGATATGTAATGCTATTTTGCTTATAATACTGATAGTTGTTATTATCTTTGAAATAAAACTAAAATTAACCTTAAATTGAAGCAAAGCTGGCGACCTTAGTCGAGGGTGACCCAATAGTTCCCTTATCGATAGCGACTATACCGAGGTGTAAGGGAGGGCGTTACTTCTTTCCGTGGATTGCTTCACTTCACCCTTGATCCTTACCTTATAATGCTGAGTACCATTTTTTGAGTCTTTGGTATGACTCGACCTGGGATTGAACCCCGGTCTCCCGGACCATTGGCGAACACTCTACTCATTAGACCAATGGCCCGGTAAAGAACGACATTTTGTTAGTGCCTATATTTATGATAATGAAGTGATGTTATATATCTCTCACTGGTCCAGTAAACTGATTTGGTCGTGAGGGTTCAACTCGTGTAGGGTGTCTTGGACAGGAATTGCCTAGCGGGGCCTTTTCCTCTCCTGGCGTACAACAGGGTTGAATTCAGAAGTTTGGATACGTCATGTGTTTGGCCTTACCATCGAAAAGAGACTGTGAGAATGAAATCAAATTGGGGACTACTAGACTGGATGGCACTAACAAAACCTCCCAAAGTAAAAAGACTTTGTGGCATTCTTCCAACAAAAGAATAATATATTGATATTTTTTCACTATTCAATATAAATGTTAAACCGTTTGTCCATATCTTGTCTTTCATGGCTGATTGTACAATCATTAGAAATAATTGTTGGAAAGAAAACCCCTCAAAAAACAAAAACAAACAATCCCTTCACCACTCTCTTCAGTATTGTAGCAATTTTGTCGTCTGGAATTGTTGCACTTAATTCTCAGATGTTTAATTGCTCCAATCTTATCGTAAGACACTTTAAACATGACTGTTCCAGGTATTCCTGTAATCATCAGTTTTCATGATTACTGAAATACTCATTACTTCTGTTCTGTCTTAAGATTTCTTTAGAAGTCATCATAACCCTTGGTCTTAGGCGCCTCTGGTGGTGTAATGATTAGCAAGCTCGACTAGCAAACCTACACGAGTGAGTTCGAGTCTCATTGGGTGCCCCTTTCATATGGCCTTGTGCCACATCTAAGCAAAAAGCTTAGTAAATTTCCATAACCCTTGGTCTTATATGTATGTGTGTGTGTGTGTGTGTTTTCTAATGTTGGTGCCACTATAGTAGGAAGCCTAATTTTGTTACTGTTTCACTTGGGGTCAATTATATTAAGTTGAATTTAAAAGGTTAGTTTCATTGGTGAATGGAGATATGCTCAATACTAAGCTTAAATGAGGCCCCAGGGAAACTATAACTCGCTGACAATGAAGGTGCCCGTGGTGTAATGGTCATCGTCGCTGGATATGGACACGGCGACACGAGTTCAAATCCTGGACGAGACTGATTGCATTTCACAAAGCACTAATACCCTTGGGAAAGGTATGAATCCAAATATTCTCCCTCCAGCTATGGGTAAATAGTAGGACAGACTAGGTTCTTCAGCCTTGGTGAGGCAACTAGTCTAGGATAAGGAAAACTCTGAATTCAAACCTGTTAAACTCTGCTTAAAAATTGACCTTGTGTCATATCCTGCCCGAGCGGAGGGGTTGGTAAATATGAATAACTCGTTAACAATTGTGTGAATGTCTGGATTAAATGGAGGGCATATTTCTTTCTATAGATGAAGACTGTCTTAGACTTCATATGTAATTCGTCCATAATTTAAGAAAGTGATAAACTAATCGTTACTTTGTCTTATTCTGGTTTGGTTGGAAGAGTGTGTACACTTGAGTCGGGAAAGGCTCGGTCGTTTGGGACGAGATCTCACCGGCTGCATTCTTTGCAGAGGAGTAAGACTTCGTCTCAACATCCCCAAGAGGATGTTCAGTGTATGGCACTAAATTGCATCTAATGGTGAGGCTCTTGTTCTGGAATTCTTGGAGTCCCCGTAGTGTAATGGCTAAAGTGCTGGATGGAAGTTCGAACTCGAGTCGCGCTATTACGCTAAAATAACCATCAATGGTCGATATGCTTGAAAACTAAACCTTCATTGCCATTACTTCTGTTTGAAAATCATTCGTGTTCGATAGGATTGTGTGCAAAGAAAAATCCTCTTGAGAAACAACTACACAAAAATATAAAAACGAACGTAATGTGAATGCCATTCCCTAACCTTTAAGTATTAATACCCCCAGACCAATTGACATGCTGTTAAAATCAATCTCATTTATGAGACAAATAGATCTGTTTGAAAATTATTAGTATTAGATTGGAATACTTGAAACCATATAACTGTGTGCAAACATTATTATTGAATAGGAATAGTTACTTAAAACCATCTAATTGTTTACTGATTATCAGGTTTGATTTCTTTCTTTGTTTTTAATGGCATATCAACCTTTGTCGGTTATTTAATGCCAAAGCCATTCTCTGAGAAGAACAGCAGTGGTACTATTTTAACCCATAGCTGGGAGGATAAGGGGGTTCATACCCTTCTCAAGGGTATTTGTCCAAGAGTGAACGTAATAGCGCGACTGGAGTACGAACTCGCTTACAACGATTCCGCAGTCCATCGCTTTAACCATTACACCACGAGGATATTATTAGGAATATATATGAAACGATAAGATTGTGTATAAAGAAGGGATTATTACAATTAAATAGAAAGAGTTACTTGAAACCATACAATTATGTATAAATCATTAGCTAGAAATACTTGAAATTATATAATTGTGAAAAATATTTGTATTAAGAATAGTTACTTAAAGCTATAATTGTTTATCCTATTTACCAACCCCTCCGCTCGGACAGGATATGACACAAGGTCAATTTTTAAGCGGAGTTTGAATTCAGTGTTTTCCTTTTCCTAGACTAGTTGCCTCACCAAGCCTGAAGAACCTAGTCTACCCTACTATTTACCCATAACTGGAGGGAGAATAATTGGATTCATACCTTTCCCAAGGGTATTAGTGCTATGTGAAATGCTATCAGACTCGTCCAGGATTTGAACTCGTGTTGCCGTGTCCATTTCCTACGACGATAACCGTTACACCACGGGCACTTCCAAATTGTTTCTAGAGGATTATCATTTGTTACTTGATGTCATCTGATTACTTGCAAAAAAGACTTAGTTCAGCATTAAATAAGTTAAAATCAACTCAGACTTCAATAAACCGCATACTACGAAGGCAACCCCATCTAGGGAGGAGGAAGTGTCTCCCGTAGTGTAGTGGTTAAATTTCTTGACTGCTATATAGTAGTAAGGGAGTTCGAACTCTTATCGCCCTATGACATTCACTTTTGGACTAATGCCCTTAAGAAAAGTATGAACTCCCTTATCCTCCCTCAGCTATAGGTTAAATAATATTACTACTGCTCTTCTCCTTGACCATTGAATAACCCACGATGGTTGATATGCCATCAAAAAAAGAAACCAAACCAGCTTTATCTTCCTTCTATAAGATGATGTAAATATCAAGAGGAAAATTTTTAAAACCTAATCTAGAAGTTTTGCTCGTCCAGTGTGCTCATAGGAAGGGCTATAGAATATGCCGACTGCATCTCTGCTGAGTGGTAACCCCCACCCCCAACGAGTGTCCTAGATATGATAATAAACTGAATCTGTTGGTGAGGCTCCAGTCCTGGAGCTTTGGAAATGTGGAGTACACATTCATTTCCATTACTTCCATGTCCACTCTGATTCGGAGTGGTTGTACTTGTTCGAGTCCCATCTATATGGGTAAAATAAAACTGTTTAATCATTTACTCGACTTGAAACTATTTAACTGTGTGCAAACAAATGATTAATATTAAATTGAATTATTAGTATTAGATAACAATACTTTTAAGCTATGTCTAAATAGAACAGTTAGTGTTAAATAATAATACTTCAAACCATTTAAGGGGGTGTCCTCGTGGTGAAATGGTTAAAGCGATGGACTGTGGAATCGTAGTACGTGAGTTCGTACTCCAGTCGCGCTATTACGTTCACTTTCAGGCAAATACCCTTGGGAAAGGTATGAACCCCCTTATCCTCCCAGCTATGGGTTAAATAGTACCACTACTGTTCTTCTAGGAGAATGGATTTGGCATTAAATAACCTAAAAAGAGTTGATATGCCATTAAACAAAGAAACCAAACCAAACATCAAACCATTTAACTGTGTGCAAACAAATCAGCTTTGTTTTGTTTAAGAATAATGTTACCTACAAACTACTCACTTAAAAATCATATGTGTATATATAAATAGGATTTGGCATTAAATAATCATCAAGGGTTGATATGCCATTAAATCAAATAATCTAACTACGAAGTTTCTTTGCTTATATTAAAAATCTCACCTGCTGTCAATTCTATTAATAAATAGAGCAAAGCTATTTTGGTTTTTTTTTTAATGACTGTGGGTAGGTAAAAAGCAGTTATGACAAAATGGATTTCCCATGCACTCTTTTCTACACCGATATGACTTGTCAGCGATATACCCTGATGAGTCGATGAATGGGATTTGATACAGCGAAAGTTAGTTTCTCAGAGGTGGGGTGGGGACAGTGGAAAATGTTTCCCAGGCTTCGTGTGTCATCTCTTCTACTTAATAGTCGTATTCAAGTCTTTCGAATAAATAAACCAATAGAAATTCCTTTTCTGTCCATGTGATCACTCCTTGTCTGTTTTGAAATATTTGAAAAAAAATATACCGAATCTATTAGTGGTACGACTGTATCCCCCGCAAAAGGCGCACCTACCCCCCCCCCAAAAGTGTTCTTGGTATTGACCCTAAACTGCATCTGATGATGAGTCTCCCTCTCCGGAGTGTGGAGTCACTCCTTCATTGCCATTACTCCCAGGTCAACTCTGACCCGGAGTGGTAGTACCTGTTGGGATTCCATCTATGTCAAATCGATGTTTATAAATTATTTGTATTAGATCGGAATAATCGATATAATATAACTGTGTGCAAAAAATAAATAAATGAATAAAATGTAAGTATCCAATGTGCATAATTCCCTAACCTCTTGGCCTAAAATAACTCCAGACAGTTAAAATCAATCAAGTAATAGAGTAAATAAACATATACAAATATATTTTCTGTTTTTATGGATTAGTCACCGCTTTGATATATTTTAAATGGGGGAGAAAAAAAAAATGACCAAAAAATCAAGTACTTAATCAAATCTAGTTTATCTTAATCTAAGCCTGATTTTTCTTCGTGAATGTTTAAAAGATCACGTTTACTTTTTTAAAAAATCTCTATGTAGAGATTACGCCTTGTCAAATGTTGTTAGATATTAACACTTGTGTGGGAGTTCAATATTCAAACTAGGATCTAGAATGCTAAATTTTTTTTTACTCATCTATTTACTTGGAAGATTGGCAGAATATAATCACACCCTATCTTTCAACCCGATTTGACCTTATGTCATACTTAATCCGATAAAATATTTTTTACAAATATCTTTGAACTTGAAAAGTATCAAATTTCTTAGATCGCTTTAACAACCTCATCGCTCTGTCTGAGAATACACAGAGAGGCAAGACTCCCTCCCCAAGGGAGTGCCCTAGTATGACACTAAACTGCATATGATGGTGAAGCTTCAGTTCTGGATAGTATGGAATTGCCGTTACTTCATTGTCATTACTTCCAGGTCCACTCTGAGTGGTAGTAGTCCCATTTATGTGTCAAATAGACCTATTTAAAAATTATTCGTATTCGATAGGACCGTATTGAACCCCACTCCAAAAAAAATTAACTCTTTTAGAATAACCACACGAAAATTTATATATTAACGTACAATGTATGCGATTCCCTTATCTGTAGGCATAAAATTACCCTAGACAGGTTAGCATGCTGTTAAAATCAATCATTGAATGTTTTTTAAAATCAGTTATTTATTATTTCCGTCTTAAAAAAAAAATTTCCGACACCTGATTTGTCAAATTTTCCCCGTCTTTCCCTACCAATGTTTTCTGACTAATGATGAGTTGCGTACAGTACAGAACAAGTTTGTGACTCCCAGTGAGGATCGAACTCGCTATAGTCGTAATGGTCTCCAAGATTTAGCTTGCTAACCCATGCTCTACGACGAGGCATCTGTATCGAAGACTTATCAACTGCATCTTTTTCGCTTTTTGTGCCCTGTTTCACATTCACTAACGCAGGAACTGATAATTCCATTTTAACCTCGTTTTAAACTTTGAAATATTTCGGTTCTCCCTGTGACCAAAATATACCGCAAAGTTGGTTTAATGTAAGTGTTTTTTTTTTTTTTTTTTTTTTTTTTTTGTTTTTTTTACCTCAAACGACCCTCAAAATAACTTTAAATAATAATCAACAAAATGAGTCTTCTAAATTTAAAGCTTCAGGCCTTAAGTGGGGCAGGGGAGTATGAACTCTTCTCCCACTTCAGGGTGGCAAACGAGCGCACTGCGCGCGTACACACACTCACTTTTTCAGGTGAGAGATGGCAACTCAAAGAGAAGGAAATAAGCTTAACCCCCTTTTTCCATCATTTATTTATTTATTTATTTTTATTTCTTAAGTTTTTCCCTTTTCTTCTTTTTCGTTTTCTTGCTGCTGCTGCTACTGCCACCTTAGCAACCTTAACAAAGCAAAAAGAGACGTTCCGATCATTGTAATGGAACTACTATCACGATCGCCATGAGGACTGGAATCTCTCCTTCCTGCTTTTAGGAGACTGCCGAATGATAATGCAGTTTCACATGTAAATAATAATTAGTTGTGAGGACACCACTCTTTCAACCCTTGACTTGACACTTGTCCAAGTGGTGGATAATAGTGGGCCACTGGCGACACAACAACACCAGCCGTAGTTGGGGTTCTTTACGAAATCTCTTGTAGTGACCAGTGGTGTTATATATATAAAATCGTGGACAGTCTTAATCTAAACAAAGTAGATCTTGTAAAATTTATAATAACTGAGGTAATTGTGCCCTGACCATAGCTGCATTCATCACAGTGACCACTTTGTTTATTGTTGTCATCAGTTTGCTTCTAGTAAATTGGATTTATTGTTACAATTAGTCTATATTAGTAGAATTTAATCATACTTCGTACAATAGAATATTCATAATAACACTTGTTTTGAGGAAGAATGTATTTCCATAGATTAAATTTTCAATGAACCAAATGGAACCAAAACAATTAAACAACCAATGAACGTCCGAGATAAACCGATCAAAATATACTGTTTTATCAACTCTTTAAAGGATGCATTACAGTCAGTAACACAAACTTTTTTTTTACCGATAAATATACTTATTTCCCCGTGGATGATCGACAGTACATTCTTCTCATTTCAATTTAACACTTATTTGGCTTTGTGCCGGATTTAACTCATATATATATATATATATATATATATATATATATATATATATATATATATATATATATATATATAATGTATATGTATACTTTTAATGTTATTGCTATCTGTAAATACATAGTTGTATATCTATGCACTTTGATGTATATAACGTTCACATAAGACACGCATGGACTCTCACGTGTTAGTCGCTAATGATAGAAGAATGACACATTATATATTTCTAGCATCATATTGTTATTTGTTTTGATGTAGATATATAAAAAGAATATAGACATATGCCTGTCCCCGTTCCGTCTCCATTGTAGTTTAGATTTTACTTTATTTATTTAAATGTAATTTCAGTTTTACTATCATACACTTAACAGCACTTAAGATTTGTCCAATAAAGAGATTCCTGTTGTTTCTTTTTTTTGGTAACTGAGCTTATTGCCTTTTTATGTAATATTAAAAGAAAACAAGGCAAAATTTTAATTAAAACATTCTATGCGAGCATGGAGGAAGAACTTCTTAAAGCAAATGTTGAAACTGCCAGTTCAGCTTCTCGAGATGAAAGCCAGACAGGATTTCACAGGTAAGAGAAAAAAAAATGTATAATCTCAAAACATTCAACAAACAGTATAATGATTGTTTGTTGTTTTGTTACAAAGAGTTTATAGTAATCCTTTTTGAATTTTTCTTTTATTGCATGCTCGTTTTATAGCGAAATTACACTAAAAAAAGTTGTTTTTTTTTGCATTTACATTAAAATAAAAATAATCAATGGAAAGGTTATTTTTTCCCCTTAAAATTGATTGTAAATATTAAACAATCACAGAAAATTTTTTATTTTTTTGTCGTGTGGACGAAACTACTGTTTTTATTATCCAGTTGTAACTCGCTATGAAATTCAAATTTTATTGAATTAAATGACTTGAAAACTGCTGAACATTTCGGAGAGAAATGTTCCGCATGTCATCTACACTTTGAGTTTTCTCATTTAAGAAATTGAAAACAAAAAACAACAAACCCCCCAAAAATGGAAAAGACTATATATATATATATATATATATATATATATATATATAAGCAACAACAAAAAAGTCCGTCTTCTGAGGGTCCTTTTTTTTTCTATTTTCTTTTTTTTTCTTTTAAATTTAAAAAAGTTTTCAAATTTCTTTCGAACTTCTGAGGAAAAAAAATGCCCCACCCATTGGCGACCGACCGAAAAAGTGTCAGTGTATGGCTAAATCAAATGTATCATTTAATTTTTTGATAGTTAAAAGTGCATATGGTTACATGAAATTAGCCAGTTAAGAGCTAAGATAATAATAATTTAAAAAAAAATTATGGAAAAATGAAATAAGTTCTTTGCTTTTTTTTTTCTTAGTCATTTTCAATTTCGTCATTCAAAGCGTGATTATTTTTGATAACTTTCCCTAAAAAATCTGATTATTAAATATTTCTAATTTAATTTTAATTGTTTTTCAAGAAGAAATTTAAGATAACTGAAAGTTTTAAACCTACAATGATGCTGGTTGTTAAAATCATTTTATTTAAAGAAATGTTATCGTATATTTTGTGTAAAAGGATTATGAATCTATGTAAAATCGGAACTAAATTAGGTTGGTTGAAAATAGCTTAATTTGTTGAGTTTTCATGCCAACAGCGACCGGTGACCTTCAAAGGAGATCAAGTGACAACAACTTTCCTCCATACTTCAGGACTCTCATCAGTATTTGAGCAGCATTGTCGTCTCAATAGTTGTAATAATTCTCCAGATCTACAAAATTTTCTTTCTGCTAAGTTTTTTTTTTTTTTTTTTTGTATTTCCCCGGGCTCCAACAACGACTGGCACAACTGTCACCTTCGTTTTCCACAATAAACAAATAAGAGAGAGAAAAAAAAAAAAAAGTCACCAAGTTGATAGCATAAGTGCTTGCTTTTTGACAATCATGTGTATAGTGTTTTTAATAAATTTCCGCTTCGAAGTGTTAAAAAAACTATCGGGAAATGATTGCTTAAAACGTTATTTTACTTAAAACTCCACACTTGTTTTAGTTATTACTATCCTCAAAAAGCTGCTATTAAGGTTGATATTTCTGTATTTTCTTTGAAATTAAAAATTTCGCCAATTTCGATAATCAAAACAAACAAATCACGGTAGAAAGGCACTTAATTCTATATTCGGCCACTCCAATAAAAAATGATCTTATGAAAAATAATTGTTTGTGAATAAACAATTGAATAAATAAATAATCAAATTATAGTCATGTGCATAAATAAATTTTGTAACAAATCTAATCTCAATTTATCCGGTGCTTCAACTGAATGACACCCCCCCTCTCTCAACTCCCGAAATTTACATTTCAAAGCCACGGTCCAGAAGACTAGTTCTAAGTCAGCTTTTCTTTTCTTTTCTTTTTTTTTTTTTTTTTTACTGAGTAGTTAAATCTCAAAATTATACCAGTTATAATTCAGCCATTAAGTCCTTCCCTCCCCAGCCAGTAAGGTATGTTACTTGCTAGTTTTACCCGATTTACAATATTGGAACTTAACTGTTTCGGAAAAACTGAAACAAAATTAGTCTTAGCTGGATTATGGCTCTAAATATTTCACTTATATATATTAAGATAATTTGACAATAAAATCCGTGTAAATTTCAATGGTGAGTAGTGTCCATGAAATGCCTGTTTCTTCATCTATAAGAAAGAACCTTTTCATTCTACTGACATTTAAAAAAACTAGAATAAAAGACAAGTCGTTTTATATGAAAGTATTTTCATTTTTTGATTATGAATTTTGCTATTGGTTTGCAGAATAACAAATATACATTTTCTATGAAAATCTCAGTAAAAGAAACGGAAAAGTGGGTGTAAATTTTTACTTCATTAAATTTGGTTTAGTTTGGTGCAAGGTTGACTGAATGAGGTGATGTCAGTGTTAAATTAATTTAAAACAATTTTAAGTATCAGGGCCCCTCCTAATTAGAGTGGGTCTTTTTAATTTGATGGGGTTCTTTTAAGGGATTCTTGTTTAGATTTTAATGCATTTTTTATATACACATATGAAGTTGCTATTTCATTTTTGAGACCCAAAAAGCATCATCTAAAAATATCCTTTTAAAAAAAATTTTTTTTTTATAGATATAGAGGAGGGGGCAAACATACATGATGAAAGGGACCTCAAATTCTATTAGCCCAGGGTCTTTTGATCTATGGGCCTAAATTTACCCAATGAAATTTGAGAGTGTGGAGGTTAAATAAAAAGTACCACTGGTGAGTTCAAAAGGATAAGACTTAAATCCGTTCCTCAGTCGAGAGATTGTATTGCGCCATTCTTCTAAATAGTGTGAAGAGTACCTGTCTGTTTAAGTGGCATCCCCAACCCAGCCGCACACAAGTCCCCTTCCCTGAGTAAGTTATCCTGTCTTTTTGGGAACATGGATTTTTATATAAAAGATTATTTAGGCTGGTAAGTAAAGTTGGCGACCATTGTCTAGGGCGACCAGAAGGCTCCCTTTTTGATAGCTACTACACTGAAGTGTAGGGGAAGATGCTACTATTTTCCCTGGATGACTCCACTTTACCTTTGATACATCTTATATCACTGAGTTTTAAGCAAGGAGGTATCGAGTACCATTTTTAAAGTCTTTGGTATGACACGACTTGGGATTGAACCTAGGTCTCACGGACCATTAACGAACACTCTACCCACTAGGCCAATGGTAATTCTTATTTATTTTTACTCTTGATTTTCCGGCTTTCATTCCATAAAAATAAAACTTTTGTAGTGTAACCTTGTTGAGTTGTTTGTTTGCACATATCTTCCTTTGCTAATTCTTTAAATACGGAATGTTTTTTTTAGTCATGTTTAGGTTGATTATTACCGCAGTTTGTTTTTTTTTTTCTTGTTAATTTTGGTTTGGTTGGATCTTTTGGCATATCAACCCTTTTAAACATATGATTCGTAAATATGTTTTGTAAATAACATTCTTAAATAAGTCTGAGCTCTTTTTTATTTTATTTTTGCACACAGTTAAATGGTTTCAAGTATTTTTATCTAACATGAATAATTCCGTTTCCTATTAATCGATTGTTTGCACACACTTAAATGGATATACTTATATGATTTGTTAGTGAATAATTTGTTGGTAATTTCATTTTTAAATAAGTAATTTGTTTGCACATGGGTATTGCTATTGTTTCTATACAATTATTGCTAACACTTAGGATTTTGCACACAGTTTAAATGTCAAACAGTTCTATTTGACTTAGGTAGGATCCTATCAGGTGCTACCACTCCAGGTCATAGTGGACCTGGGAGCAGTGGCAATAAAGGGGTACTCCATCTTTCAAAGGCTGGAGCCTTGCCATCAGATAGTTTAATGTCATTCATTAGCGGTAAGGACGGGGGTCTTACCTCTCGGCAGAAATTCAGTCAGAATATTCTATAGCCCCAGCCAATTGTGCTGTCCTATTTGGTAAAGGTTAGTCATTTTAAAGCAATTTGAATGTATAAAGTGATTTAATATTGATCAACTACCTTTTTGATATCCTTTTAAACTTGAAAGTTTGACTTTAAATGGCCGTTTTGTAACTTCATTCAAATCATTTTTGCCCATTCAATTATTCATTGTTTCATGTCTAAAATATTTCAGCCATAAAGATTTCGGTTATTTTTACAATAAGGTACTATATATATATATATATATATATATATATATATATGATGAATGTAAGTCTGTCATCTGCTTCTTTTTATCTAACAAATATGCACTCCAAAATTACATCCATTTGTGACAAGTTTACCATCAGCCTTATTTCTTTAGTCTTCCCCTCTATTTTTCAAGAAAAACAAAAAAAGAAAAAAACTGAAGTAGATGCCAAATTAATCCTTATTTGGATATGGTGAATGCATTAATGTACAGGGTGTTTCAAAAATTTTGATATCATATAAGATGTACAGATCAGAATAATTGATGTCATTTCCAAATCTAATAATCTCGCCAATTCTCGTTTAAATGATCCCAAATTTTAACACATGAATAGAAATTACTAAAAAAATTTGTTAAATGCTTAAACACCATTTTTTTACCAGTGATGAATTGCATTTCTACACTTAAAGACAAAACTAAAACTATTAAAAAAGAATCATTTTTACACTGTTAACATTAGAATAAGAATTGGTCAAGTTATTTGATTAGGAAATGATATGATTCTTCTGAAACCCCAGTACATCACAAATCATTTCAAATTTTTTAAACCCTCTCTATATTTTTTACTCATTTAAGCAGGATCGAAGATTTTTTGGTTAGGCTATTATTCTGTATGATCAACATTTTATTTTATTTTTAATACAATGCACTCCACCTTTTAAACTATTGAATCTTTATTAATAGAACAATATAAAACCATATAATCCTGATATGGATGTAACTCTATATTTTCTTAGTTAATATTAAACATTAAAACATTTTATTGATAAATTCGTTGAGAATTTTTTTTTCTTCAAAAAGCAAAACATTCCATATACTTAGTAGATTTGGAGAGGATTGAACCGTGGCCTCCGCGATATATATTAGCGACGGCCACGACTGAACTCGCCACACATACAATTTAGTGTTCACGGTTGAACTGTTCTCATCTTCACAGTAGAGGCCCAAACCAAATAATTATAATCAAATTATTTTATGTCCAGGATAGAATTGATTTGTCAAAATTTGATTTTCATCAAAAGAAGTATTTCAGAAAGACAAACTCTTGGAAAACAAACATTTTAAAAGTTTTCTGAATTAACGTAGTAACTTTATTTGTGGTATTATTAAGGAGTGGTCGTTTTACACTGATGAACCAGGAGAAACAACAAGTAAATCTATAATAATTGTTGTTAAGCCTATGAGTGTATATCTAGGTCATTATTTCTATAACAGAAATGTTCTTTTTTTTTCTTTATGTATGTATTTACCCAACCCCTCCACACAAGCAGGATGTAACACAAGGTCAGTTTTTAAAACTGAGTAAAGCTGTTCCGAATTCAGTTTTCCTTCTCTTTCACTAGTTGCCTAACAAAGTCTAAAAACTCCACTTTGCCCTACTATTTACTCATAACTAGGGGATTACATATGGATTCATGACTTTCCCAAGGGTATTCACTCAAAGTGAAAAACTGCCTTGTCCAGGACGTGAACTCCAGTCACCATATCCATTTTCTACAATGATAACCATTATGTTAACTGTATTTCCTATGGAAGCACCATAATTTCTTTAAAGTTTTTCAGTAAATATTAATTCCAGTTCTTTTTTTTCTTTTTTTTTTTTTTAAAGGGGAATATTTATCCTTTGCACTTCTTCCTTGCATCTTTCTGAATTTTTACTTTTTTGCTGAATAGAAAAGTTGGTCACAGAATTTTACAATGATGCACTTTCATTGCAATAGGCATATGACATAAGTGAAAGATTATTTCATAAATTCTTAGTTGTGGTTAAACCAATATTGGGGTTTAAATGTGTTGATTATGTAAGAGAAGATTATTTTGGTCTTTGATTAAATTACATAAAATGGTTTAACATTTAAATGGAGTTAAAAAATTATGCAGGCAACAATAACCTACTCAAAATGATAATGGCAATACAAACATTTTATTTAACAAAATAGGTAAATATTTATAGTTTTACTTTTTAGACTTATATGTGGCATTTGGGTGGAAAGTCGTTAATTTAGGAGTGGCTTTGAGTGTATAGGAGCCCAGCTATCTTTTTTCTGGAGGAGGTCAGACCTCCCCCCCAAAAGCAAATCAGGGATCATACTTAAGACTTTTTGTTCTTAATATCTTCAGGTGGCTGCTGGTGCCATAATGTGTATGTGTTAAGACAACTATTTGGGTTTAGCTTCTTGTCCATTGGCAGAAGTTTTAACAATGTTTCTATGACAAAAATATTTTCATCAGCTAAGCCAAAATACCTTTCTTCAACAAATTTATTGTCTTATCTCTAATCATTTCCGTGTTGTTCATAGTTTTTAGATTTTTTTTTCTTGCTTTCTTTACAATAGTGTATGCAAACATTTCCTGCTAAAAAAAACAAAAAAGTTTTTCAATTGTATTTAGTCTCTGTGTTTAAAAAAAAACACTGGGAACTTTTGCACATCCGTAAGATTTTCTCATTAGATTTATTGATTACTTTTGTTTTATTTATTCACATTAGATCTGACAATCTTTTTATTCACTGGAGTGGGGAGAAATATTTTCAAGAGCTACACATTTTTCTTTCTAAACTTATAGAGAATAAATATTTCTTTTGAAATTAACACCTGTCTTTAAATTCTTTATTTTACACGAATGGGTTTTTTAGTTAAATATGTATGTGTGCATGTGTGTGTAGATTATTGCCCACTTTTAATCTAATATATAAACGTTAAGAATACCCACAAACATTCGCGAGAAAGACAAATAAATGTCTGTTAGATTTGGGCACATATCCTTTGGACACTGTGTAGTCACAAGATAATCCCATAATCCATCGCAGTCTCTTTTTGTCACTATTCTTTGAATGGTTAAGACCTGCTTTTTTAATCTTTGTTCATGGAACAGTTGAAACTATCTAACAATGGGTGTTGTCTCTCACCTCAGCATTTGAACCTAAAGCCCTCATGGATATGATCACCAAAAAACTCAAACGATACTTTCACAGTTGTTGTGTTCCTTTCATATACTGCTTGTTCATGGAATTCTATCTCCAGATTTTATCCTGTGAGGCATATTTGTATATTCTTGTTAGCACTTTTTGTATGTTCATTATGTATGTAAATTAATCTATCTTGTCTTTCCTTCTGTTTATTCAGTGTTAGTATATCAATGGATATAAAAATAAAGTTGGCAACCTTAATCGAGGGTGACCCGAAGTCTCCCTTTTTGATAGCTACTCCACCGAGGTGTAGGAGAGGACACTACTCTATTCTCTTGATTGCTCCACTTTACCCTTGATCCTTACCTTATAATACTGAGTGTTAAGCGAGGCGGCATCAAGTATCATTTTTTTTTTTTTTGAGTCTTTGGTATAACTCTACCTAGGATTGAACCTCGGTCTCCCGGACCATTGGCAAACACTCTATTCATTAGGCTAACAACCCAGTTTTAATGGATATACTAATTCTAATATTGGACTTTGATGTGTGGGAACACAACTAAATATTCTCTTTTGCATAAACTCCTCCAATAATGTAATGTTCTTTCAACTATGGAATGTTTAAAATTCAAAACCCATCTATTTTTACAAACAATTTTTTGGTTTGTGTTTGATAAAAAAGAACACATTTTTTCTCATAAATTGTTGTTAGAATCAATATAGAAAAAAAAATCATTTGGTAGTAGAAGGTGCTTGTCACATAATGGTTCTCATCATGGGAAGTGAATTTGGTTACCTGAGTTTAAATCTTGAACAAAGCTGTTTGCATTTCACATAAGGCTAATACTTTTCGGAAAAGTATGAATTCAACTATGCTCCCTCCAGCTAAACTTTAATAGTAGAGCAGATTTGGATATTTGACCTTGGTATAGAAGGAAAACTCTGAATTCAAACCGGTTGTAGAACTAGAGAGGGATGGGCATTAGATGATTCACACCCAACACATGCTACATGAGTAGCACCCATCCTGACCAAACCATATTATGAGATAGGTCTTAGTCATGTGCAAGTATAAAAACCTAAAATCATATTTTGTGTGTGTGTGTGTATATATATATCTATATATATATATATATATATATATTATTTTTGGAGTTTGCAACCTCTCATCTACTGAAAACAATGTCAAGATATCAACTCGACTACTATTGACAGGTTAATGATCACATGGAAATCTGATCTCTCAGATAAAATAAAATGGGAAGTCTTCTAAGCTGTAACCATGTCAGTAATATTGTATGGTTGCACTAATTGGACTTTAACAGTATGTTTGGAGAAAAAGCTAAATGGGAAATACGCAAGGATACTGTTTGTTTTCAACAGATCTTGGAAGCAGCACTCTATAAAACAGCAGCTGTCTGGCCACTTACTTCCCATCTCACAAACTATTCATATATGATGAGCAAGCCATTCTAGCCACTACTGGAGAGATAAAGTCAGATTCATGAGTGATGTTCTCATATGGACTCCTACACATGGACACACCAGTGTTGGCTGATTGGCAAAAACTTACATCAGTTTTTGTGCAAATACTAGATGCTGTCTAGAGAACTTGCCAAGAGTAATGACCAATATGGATGGATAGTAAGAGAGTCAGAAGAATCTATGTTGTCAGCACATTCTGATGATGGTATATATTGTACACCAAATAAAATTATCATTTCTTAACCCTTTCACTGTTTTGAGAGCCACGTGTGGTTTTTGGTGTTTCCTGTGAGACAATTGAGGGCAACCATGTGTAATTCTCAAACTGCGGTTAAAATGAAGGACAGAATTTTGTGAAAAGGGGAGTAGATTCCTCTAATTTGTCTTTAACAGTGAAAGGATTTATTTTAGGAACTATTATGAAACTGGACTATTGGCATAATGGTTACTGTGTTCAATGGTCTGGTAGACCGGGTTTCAATCCCAGGTTGAGTCATACCAAAGACTCAAAAAATGGTACTTGATGCTTCTTTGCCTAACACTCAGCCTTATAAGTTACAGATCAAGAGCAAGTGGAATAATTCACAGAAAGGAGTTGCACCCTACTCTACACCACTGTGTAGTAGCTATTGAAAAAGGGAGCCTTTGGGTTGCCCTCAACTATGGTTGGCTAACTTATATAAAACAAAGGGAGTGATTAATGGGTGATTAATTCATAACTCGAAAGTCATTAAAGTACTGTGTTTGATTTTTGATCTTCAAGTAGTTTTTTGGCTATGTCGATCCAAGTACCATATGATATTGTATTGGGTTATGTTGTTTGGTTTCTTTGTTTAATGGCATATCCATCTTTGTGGATTATTTAATGCCAAAGCCATCCTTCTAGAAGAAAGACAGTGACACTCTTTAACCCATGGATGGTTCATACCTTTCCCAAGGGTATTTGTTTGAAAGTGAACATAACAGTGTAACTAGAGTTTGAGCTCACTTACTGTGATTTTGCAGTCCATCGCTTTAACCATTACACCATGAGGACACCCCGGGGGTTATGCTGCAGGAAAGGATCATCTATATGACTGTCTAGTATACCAGTGACTAGACCTTCTCCAAGATATCTTGAGTTTAGACAAAGAGCAAATAATGATGAATTTGCACCTTTTCCTAAATGCATAATTGTCAAGTGAGTATTTGTAGTCTGTTGAAATTTTGGTTTTCTTGTACAGATTATACAACCTTCACACCCTCCAAATACATTTAAGGGGGGTCCTTATGGTGCTATGACTAAAGTGCTTGATTGTGGCCTCAAAGTAAATAAGTTCAAACTACTCATTATTATGTTAACTTTCGGAACCCCCTTATCTCTCCAGCAATGAGCCCAATCATCTGGGGGAGATTTAAAATACATTGAATTCTCCTCCAATGACTGTCCTGAGTATGACACTAAGCCACCTAATGGTGAGGCTCCAGTCCTGGAACTTTGGGAAATGTGGAGTACTCCTTCATTGCCATTACTCCCAGGTCCACTCTGGTTCGGAGTGGTAGTACTTGAGAGGGTCCTATCTATGGGTCAAATAGAACTAAACTATGTACTTAGGCTAAACTGAATTGCTTGAAATAGGACTATTTTGACATTTCAACTGTGTACTTATGCTAAACTGAATTGTTTAAAATTAAATTTGGCGTTAAATGACCCGAAAAGGGTTGATACGCTGCAAAACAAAACAAAAACAAAACAACCAACAGACTTTGGTGATACAATGTTTGTTTTTTGTATTTTTGTTGTTTTTCTAACCTGCACAAAGAACCCTTGCTTGGCTGTGCAAATTTGTTGAACTATTATCTTCATACTTTGTTTAAAAAAAAAAGAAAACATTTTTATATAAAAAGTATTAACATATAGGGTCCGTCTTATCACATGGGCTAATAAGCATAAGGACCTCATGTTAATTTATATATGTTGTCATTTGCTGTCAATAAATAAGTACTATACAATACTATACTATATCCATATTTACCAACCCCTCCGCTCTGGCAGGATATGACACAAGGTCAATTTTTAAGTGGAGCTTAACAGGTTTGTATTCAAAGTTTTCCTTCTCCTAGACTAGTTGTCTCACCAAGGCTGAAAAACCTAGTCTACTCTACTATTTACCCATAGCTGGAGGGAGAATAATTGGATTCATACCTTTCCCAAGGGTATTAGTGCTATGTGAAATGAAATTGAATTTGAACTCGTGTCGCCATGTCCATTTCCTATGACGATGACCAATACAACACGGGCACCTCCATGCTATACTATACTATATCAAATAGTAATTTCGTTGGAAGTATCAAGATTATAAATGTGTAATTTTATCAACCATTCATATTTTTATTTTATATAAGTACACTGGTGCACTGCATTGCCGAGAAGTGATATAATGCAGTTAAAACCGGCCTGGAACTAAACCCTGAATTTTCCAGACAATTTTTACATTTATTCAATTGAGATTTGTTAGGAAATAAGAAAATGTTTTTTCAAATTCCTCATTGCACAGATACTACACTGATCCTAAACAAAAAAATAGTGATCTATGCATAAATAACTCTTATTTTTCATGGGAACTATACTAGTTTCCGTGTGTGTGTGTGTGTATGCATATATATATATATATATATATATATATATATATATATATATATATATAATCTCAGTTAGGATAGCACAGACACAGTGAACGGCCTTTGATAACTGTCAATTTCTTGTCTCTGTAATCATCAGACCAAGGATAATTGTTATTACATTTATTCTTAAAACAAAGGACTTGGTCTGATGATTGCATAGGCCAGAAACTAACAGTCACCTAGCACCATTCATTGTGTCAATGCAATCCTAACTTAATATATATGCTCTAACACTGATATTGAGCCTTTTTTAAAAGAAATTTTTTTTAATATTGACCAGTAAACATGGAAGATGTTAAAGTTTAATCTGTCCACTCCTTCACTTGTGAATGTTTACAAGAACACTTAGTGTTTTGTGCTTGATTGAAGTGAACCTTTATTATCTACTTTCCTTATATGCTTATTTGCTGACCTAGAAAAAAATGTTAATGTCGGTCATTATTGCTTTTTTTGTTTGTTTATTTGTTTGTTTTTTTTTTCCTCTAATTTTTCTTTTACAGGTGTGGCTAAGAGCAATGATTTGTAACTTTGTCCAGTTCTTGTCAAAAGGGTTGGATGAAGTAGGAAGATTTTTTGAATTATCTGAAATCTTAAATAAATTACTTTTTATTAATTTTTGATTTGTCTTTGTTTCTTTTTATCACAAAGTTCCAGGTTGTTAAATTCTACCACCCTCTGGCCCAGTCGGCCGGGGCTACAGAATACACTGACTGCTTCTCTGCAGAGGAGTAAGACTCTCCCAACGAGTGTCCTGGATATGACACTAAACAATCTGATGGTAAGGCTCCAGTAATATTGGAGTTTTGGGGAATGCAGAGTACTCCTTTATTGCCATCACTCCCAGGTCCTCTCTGTCCTGGAGTGGTAACACCTGATAGGATCCTATCTATGGGTTTACTAGAACTAAACTGTGCTTATTCTAAAGTGAATTGTTTGAAATAGAACTGTTTTATATATAAAAATGGATTTGACATTAAATAACCTAGAATGGTTGATATGCCATAAAACCAAATCTACAACCCTCAAGCAGTTTGAATTGGAAATAGATTAAGTTTCCTATTTGATTCCAATACAAAATTCATCTGGAACATTGTGATAAAAAGCAACAAAATGAAACTCTAACTTATGGGGTATAAGTCCAAAACCTCATTTTAATTCTTCATTTGATATGTTTAAAGGCTGTAGAGTGATTAATTTTAATGGCATATCAACCCATCTAGGATTATTTTATGACTAGAGGTTAGGGAATCACATTTACTGTACATTCCATTTACATTTTTTTTTTTTTTTTTTTTTTTTTAGTAATTGTTTCTCAGAGAATTTTTTTTTCCTTGCACACGGTCCTATTGAATATGAATAATTTTTCAAATAGATTTATTTGACTGATAAATGGGACCTTAACAGATAAATCTCATTTGGGTTAGGGTGGCCCTCGTAGTAATGATAATGAAGAGGGTCCTCCACACTCCTCAAATCTCCAGAAATGGAGTCTCACCATTAGATTCATTTCAATGTCATACCTAGGACACACCCTTTTTGGGGGAGGGGTCTTAGTCCTCTACAGGAGATAGTGTCGGTGTATTCTAAGCCCCCTCCCCTCTAAGAGCAGAAAAGGTTGTTGAATAGCATCGGTGTAGTGAGGAAAAAAAAAAAAGTAATAGAAATAATAAAATTATTACCAGAAGTTGATGACCGATTGAATTTAGTTTGGTAGGAGAAGAGAAATTTATTTAAAAGAATATATTCGGCAGCTTTCTTTCTGTACCCTATAATAATATCTGACTGACAGTTCTTTTTGTGTGTTACCCGAGGTAGGGAAAAAAATCAAACCAACTTTGTTCTAAGCCTAAGTATTTAAAACTAGCTTTACTCTTTGACGAGAGTCACAGAGTGCAATTTGCTTGGGCACCATTGATCAGCACAATATTTTGCTAATGCACTTAGAGAAGGTCAGAGCATTGAAAAGAGAGGTCATTCTGTTGCTCCTTAGATCAATTGTTGGCACTACAAAAACAAAGAGTAGCTTAAAGTTACCCACTTAAACTTTGTGGAATGGTAAAAAGTGTGTTGTATATGTATTTCTGATAGAAAAATCTTATTTAACTAAAATGTTTTGTAACTGTCCTTGCATAAATTGTGATAGCTGATCAGAATGTAGATTTTAGTCACCAGTGTTTTTTTTTTTTTTTTTTTTTTTTTTTTCAATGCCGAGTAAAAGAAAAGACATTGATTGGATTGACTTTCAATCTGTTTAAAACATTTTATCTTAATGGCATGTCAATCTGCCTAGGGTTATTTTATGCATAGAAAAAAGAATCAGGTGTTAATCTTTCTTAATCAAGTCTGAAGAAGGTTTCATTTTTATTCATTCTAACAATTAAAAATGTCATCTTCCTATTATTCTACATTAGGTCAGAAAGTGTATATTATTGAGTGATTTGTGGAATTTAACGGCATGTCAACCTGCTAAGGGTTACTTAATGGTTTAGTTTCTTTATTTAATGTCAAAACCATTTTTGTAGAAGAACAGTTGTGGTACTATTGAAACCATAGCTGGGGGGGAATGATAAGGGGGTTCATACCTTTTCCCAAGGGTATTAGTCCAAAATTGGGTGTAATGGTGCAACTGGAGTTTGAGCTTGCTTACTAAATTCTTACAGTCCAGCATGTTAGCCACCACACCACAGAGAAACCTGGTTATTTTATTTTATTCATAGTTACATTTTTTGTGTAATATTTACTTGATTTTTTTTTTTTTTTTTTTCACCATCCTATCAAATATGAATAATTATCATCTGCTGAGAATAAAGTCTGTGTATTCTCAGTCCTGCCAACAGGGCTTTGAAATATTTAAAAAAAGAAAAGATGGATGAATTACAAGATAGAGACACTTAGATTTGTTAACAATAATAACATTAGAAAATTTAGTTTCAAGAAAAAAAGTTGTCTTTTAAGTAAAACTATTTATAACAAAAGAATCAAATTAAGTCAATGAAAATGTTTCATTGACAGTATAAAAAAAAATTAACAAATCAGTTATTGTCTGATTTTCATTGATTTGTCAATTTTGTTCTCTATAAGAATTTCAGCTGACAAAACTTGTGGATTTGTTGGCTCATTAACCATCACTCTACTTCAGAAGATTAGTAGAAAGGTTTCTTTGTTTAAAAAAAAAAATGATCTTCATGATATGGAATGGTTGACGTAGCACATCTTGCTGGCCATTATATGCTTGACCTCTGTTGTTATCTTATTGGTGCGACAAGTTGATGAGGATGAGGATGATAATGATGATGATAATAATAATGATAATAATAATAGTAGTTGTAGTATAATAGGTATTAATAATAATTCTAATTCTGTGGGATTTTGATATACAAATGGATCAGATCAGAAGTGCATCAGAAAAGATCAGACCTACTTTTAATTAACAAGAAATAACTTGTCTTTTAGTGGATTCTGTTGTGCTAACATACCACAGAGTGAAAATGAAAGTGAAAGAAAAAAAAATCTGGTCAAATACCTGGACCTTGCCAAAGAACTGAAAAAGTTGTGGAACATGTCAATGATGGTGATGCCAATTGTAGTTGGTGCACTTGGAAATGATCCACAAGAACCTAGAAAAGAGATTGGATGAACTGGAGATTAAGAGGAAGATTTGAAACCATCCAGACCACAGCGCTACTAAAATTGACTAGGATACTTTGAAAAGTCTTGGAGAGCTGAGGGGGGCTTGCTGTCCCTCAGACTCCAGTGAAAAACCATCAGATAGATCTAATGTGAAAAACTTGCACACTAATATTAGAATAAAAAACAAATGTAAATAATTTACCAAGTTTAGCTTTGTCTGACACAAGGCTGTAAGTATTAAGCAATCTCAAATTCACATGTGAGTAACAGTCTACCAAACAAGCTCATTACTCTTACTGGAAAGCA
Organism: Sepioteuthis lessoniana; assembly: GCA_963585895.1. Lineage (NCBI taxonomy): Eukaryota > Metazoa > Mollusca > Cephalopoda > Myopsida > Loliginidae > Sepioteuthis > Sepioteuthis lessoniana. Next base: position 91,476,976 of record OY757927.1, read on the forward strand.
ATCTGGAAAGTCTTGATTAAATTTAGTGTAACAGGTTCCAAACTAGAAATTGTTTTGCAACTATTTTGATGATTTCAATTATGCATAACTGTATATTTATAAAATAGGAACAGTTAATAAAAGGAGAATAGTAAAAATAGTAAGTTTGTGCAAAAATTCTCAGGACTATTTTCTCATAATATCAAGGAAATCTCAGTCATTTTATATTATTTTAGTGAAGATAATGGCAGAATATAAAAATGTGCATTCAACTTTATTGCTGAGCTGCAACAGGTGCAATTATGTTGAAAAAGTTTTATTTAAAAAAAAAAAAAAAAAAAGAAATAAAAAAAATAGATTTTGTAGAAAATATGGAGGTGACTCGGTCATTTCATTTGAATTGAAACAAAATATTTTTTTTCTGTGCAAGGTTAGTTACCCAGTTAATTTTCTGTATGTCAGCACTCCTCTGCAAATATTTTATCAAGTCAAAATTATTATTGATATTAATTATAATCATTATCTTTTCTGTTTATCATATGTAATTTATTTCAAGTCCATCACAAGCTTTCTTTCTTCAAAAATAATAACTGTTAACTGCCTTGTATACTGCTTGTGCTTGAATAACACACACTCTTATTTTCAGATAAAAATTTCTAGAAAAAGACCAATTTTCTTGTACATCACATAGTATCGTCTGAGATAAAAACATCAATAGATATGGCAAAAAATGAGAAAAATAGATTCTTTTTGATAACAAAAAGTGGTTTATACATGGCAGCCTACGGTAATTCTTTTGATTTTTAATAGCATAACAACTTGTCTGCGCTTATTTTATGCCTTGAGGTTAGGGAATTGTATACATTGTGCATCTCTATTTAAATTTTTTTATAGTTGTTTCTTAAAAGTTTCTTTGCACACGGTTATGATATTAAATATTCTTATCTAATATTAATATTCTAAGTGCCCCCAACAGTCATTCTTTGGGGTAAAAGTTTTGTTAATTGTGATATTTTTTTTTAATCAGAAAAATGTTGAGAATTCAAATTCACTATTTCTAAGCGATTCCTTAATGGATATAATTCATTGTTAAACTTTTTGTTGTTTTAATATATTTTGTAAGCCAAGTTGGCAACTTTGAAATATTAAACCTTTAAAATAACTTTTGTTCGTTAACAATTTCTTACGAGTCAGAACTTGAAAATTTTGATGATCGTCTTTGAAACACTAATCACAATTTGTCACTAGATACAGGAAATTCTGAATTGACAGGTTCTTTCAATAAAAATGTCTTCAGGTAGAATAAAAACAGATTAGAAATTTATTTTTATTTTTACTGGTAATTAAGATTATAGCAAGTTCTGCGTAAAACAACAAAGTCCATCAGTTAAAAAAGACTCATCAGATTGTATCCATTTTTGTCTTAATTCCTTTGGATGTATTGAATGACGGATCTAAGTGCAAGTGTCCAAATAAAATCATTGAGTATTGGAGTTGGAAAAATGATTAACTATTTGTTACCCGAGTAGAATTGAAGTTGGAGAAGTTGCTATTGAGCAAGTTTTTTTAAATTTTTTTTTTTATTTTACAAATAAACGAATTGGTGCCAATCAAAATGAAACATCATCAAACATAAATCTTGGCTAACAAAACATTTGTTGGTAACTTATGAATCTGTCCAAGATCTACGGATTGACACAGCTATATCGTTTGGTTTAGTTTTATGGCATATCAACTCTTGTTGGTTATTTAATGCCAAATCTTATTTTTACATATATATGCATGATTTGTAAACACATTTTGTAGTTACACCCTGTTAAATGATCAAACCGTTTTATTTCTAAGAATTCAATTTATCATAAGTCAAGAAAGTTAAATGGTTTCAAGTATTGCTATGTATCACTAACAATTCAATTAAACATCAGTCATTTGTTTACATACAGTTAAATGATCAAACAATTTAATTTAGCATAAGTCATTTGTTTAAATGTCAAACAGTTCTATTTGACCTATAGATAGGACCCTATCCGGTGTTACCATTCCGGGTCAGAGTGGACCTGGGAGTGATGGCAATGAAGGGGTACTCTGCATTCCCCAAAGCTCCAGCCTGACAGATTAGTGTCATATCTAGGACACTCATTGGGGGAGGGGTCTTACTCCTCTGCAAAGATGCAGTCAGTGTATTCCACGGCACAGACATATCATGTCACTTCTTGTTTTTATATACACTTAGTAGTCTTTTGAGGGCGCCTCTGGTTGGGTAATGGTTAGCAAGTTCGACTAGCAAACCTACACGAGTGAGTTCGAGTCTCATTGGGTTCCCCTTTCATATGGCCCTGTGCCACATCTAAGCAAAAAGCTTAGTAAATTTCCACTAGTAGTCTTTTATACTAGAAAGTAAGTAAAGTTGGTGACCTTAGTCGAGGATAACCCAAAGGCCTCCTTTTCAATAGCTACTACATAGTAGTGTAGGGGAGGGCGCTACTCCTTTCCCTGGGTTGCTCCACTTTACCCTTGATCCTTACCTTATATTGCTGAGTGTTAAGCAAGCAGGTATCAAGTACCATTTTTTGAGTCTTTGTTATGACTCGACCTAGGATTGAACCCTGGTCTCCTGGACCATTGGCGAACTCTCTACTCACCAACCATAATTATTTGTATATGATATACACTCCTAAATTTGGGCAAGAAATTCAAACAAAAAGAAAAGTGTTTTGTATATAATGTTCACTGACTTTTTAGAATTTGTTGCAGCTAAATTTGACATTTATTCAACTTTTTATTCTGTATAGAATAAAATTAAAAATTTTGAGTTTTTGAAAGAAAACATTTATACTGTATTGAGAGTAAACACACGGTCATGTTCACCCTAAACTGCAGCAACCTTGTGACAAAAAGAGACTCACACCAGTGTAATAAAATAAAATAGAAATATTTGTTACACCTTTGTTAGTTTGGTTCATCGATGTAACTTAAATTTGTTTATTCAGTCTTGAATATGATGATGCACGTAGCCAGATAAAAAGTTAATATTTAGTTTTTAGGTATAATATTCACCCCCTAAACTTTTAGGCTTAAAAATTGAAGGTAAAAAGTGCCTGTTATACACGAATAATTAGGGTAACATAACTGTGACCCAATAAAAACTGTTCAACCCACTGAATTTTATGAATGCAATACTCTTAAAATTCTTTAGCTTAGAAAATAAAGCAATTTTTAATCTAATTTGCAGTTGAATGTTAATATTGTGAATCCTTTGTTTTAGTTGATAATGATTTTTTTTTTTTTTTAATCATCCAAATTCTCAATATAATTGAGACAACTATAAAATGCTAATTAGAATCCCTTACTCCTTCCTAAACAGATATATCAATATCATGAGGGACAGACATTACAGGCTCACAGGTTTTTTAATAGTATATAATCGTATAATGTCAATTGCACTATTTATATCTTGAATTTATGAGCATTAAACGCACATACAGATTTGATAACCCTAACCCTCTCCTGTTATTTGTCATACATCCCACCACTTGGACGAGTGCTGCACAAGGTTTTTTTTTTTTTTTAAGGTGTGTCCAGGCGCAGGACCATAGCTCAGACACATCTGGCATTCCCAGAAATGCCTCTGGCCCTGTCAGATTTCTCCTAAAAAGGGGCACTTCAGGTGCCAGGCGATAAATCTAGCCCCTCCAAGGAGGGTTAGATCCTGGGTGGACGGCCGTGTAACAGGAATGTTGAGTAGCTTTGATTGACTGCCGCTAGAGATAAGACACACACGACCAGATCTGCGTCAAAAGACCATGGCCGGCTTAAGTGTATTGTATCTGCTTGCAACTCCTGCCAGCAGATACTATTCAAGACACTAAATGGATGATTGAAACTGATCATAATACCGAATCTTACATATACAATATTGTCCCCCACCACTCTCTCTCTCTCTCTCACTCACTCACACACATACATAAATAAAATTTCCTTTTCCTACATATTCATACACACATCTGCGACACAGTCCTGTTGAATAAAAATAATTTACAAAAAGATAGATTTAACCCACTAACAGATACGACCAATCAGGGACAAAGTGAACCTTGAAATATGGTCATAAAATAATCCAATTCTAACAATATACTTTAGTTACATGACTGAATCTCTTACTGAAGGTCTTAACAACCTGTTTATTTTATTTTTTTTTTTACCTTTTCACTTAAAGGATGCACTTTATAATTTCAAAATGTCAGCATCACTACTTGTGCGTTTTAGGACTATTTTTAAGTCAAACTTATTAAATTTTTGACATATGCTTACTATGTTTTTCTTAGATATACCTATGATGAAATTTGATTTGTAAATTAGGACAAAATTGATTAACAAAAATGATTAATAATGGAATTGTAACAATAATTGTAGCAATAGAATTTTGATTGGAAAGAAGATAAATTATCTTAACAATCTGAGCATAGAATATTTTTCTTTTATAATAGAAAACTTTTGTCTTTTCATTTAAAGAAAAAGTTTTACAGCTTCTCTTAAAATATTTCAGTTACCAGCATGACTCGAGGTTTAGGACTATTGTTGAGTAAAACTGGTTCCTTTCTGAAATAGGGAACTTTTTTTTTTTTTCCATTTAAGAAATTAAAACTTTATTACAAAATAATGACCCCCCCCAAAAAAAAGTTAGTTCTTTCTGATTTACAGTCCTAGCTGAAAGAATTGAAAATGCATTACCCTGAAAAATGGAATGCTTATAAAATCTATATCAGAACTTCTATAGATTCCTTTAAGGTAACCAAAATGTTATGGCAGCTGTTGCTACCCTATTTTAAATTTGGGAGATCGTTCTTCCAAACCTTGTATATAAATTTTACCAGACTGTCATTTAATGATGCAATTAAAATGAAGTCAGTCTTTTTCAATCCACAATCCTAGCCAAAAAATGCATTACCCTGAAGAAGGAAATTCTTTGAAACAGCCATATTGGATAGAAGATGTTGAGAATTTTTACCTTTTCACTTTAAAATTTTCTTTAGCATATCTGATTTACAGCCATTTCAAATCTTGTACTATTATTAAATAGAACTTATGAAATTATTGATTCCTGGGGTTGCTTATGTGGGTAACTGAAAATTGTCAATAAGGAGGTTGGACATTTTATATAACAAATTCATAGAAAATTGGATTGATGCATTTCATCTAAATGTAAAATTTTATATTCTGATGATACTAGACCTTCTAGTGAAACATGTCAGTCTCATTTTTCTAAATTTTCTTTTCTTTATTCTCTTGGATTTCATTTGAAACATTCTTTTATATACAGAGTCTGGCAGAATGATTCCCTGAATTAAAAATTGCTACCTCACAAGTGCTAATAACATTGAAATGGGTGGGAGATATATCTTTGTACATCGGTATCCATATTATTTCAGTTATCACAAAGCATCTATTGAAGTTCTGATATAAATTTTATCTGAGTGCCTCATTTCAGCACATGGTGACACCCTGTGACCTGCTTGATTACCAGATCTATCCCTCTGTGATTGCTTCCTCTGGATATATCTGAAGGCTCAAGTCTTTAAACGTAGGCTGCAAACAACTGGCAAACTGAAAGATTTTATTCTTCATAAAATTACTGCAATACCAGAGGCACTAACTTAGGCAAGTGCTACAGAACTTCTGAATGAAGCTTCAAGGTAAGCTCATGAGGGAAACAATGTAAATGATATAATCTTTAAAACAAAGTGATGAAATAACAAACATTAATGGCAAATATTGTGGGGTTTTTTACAGTAAAATTAAGTTTTGAATAGAATATGTTACTGAGAGATTATTCTGCCAGACCCTGTGTATATGATATATATATATATATATATATATACACACACATTCAAAGCTGTACCTCCAAATGAAATGACTACTTAACCTTAAGTCTTCTTAGTCATGATTTTTAGAGTAGAAATTGATCAAGTTTTTATTTAACAAAAGAAAAAATAAACTTCAAGATGAATAATGTTTTTTTATTTCTATTCCTTCTACTGTTGAGATGATTTATTTTTTGCAAGGGCTTCTTTGTAATTGTTCGTTACTCATTGATAGAACATGGTAAAAAAAAAAAAAAATTTGTAAAATTATTACCCACTCCTGTCCCATATTGTTGTTATCATTTATTAAGTTTTGATTTGTTTGGTACAAGGCTAGCAATATGGTGCATTCATTGAGAATCAAACTTATTAGCAATAGTCTGTTACTGTTGTTGCTAGCAAGCTCAGCTATGTGAGGCAACCTGTCCCTTGTTAGTTGTATTTTTATGCAAATGTAACACCAATTAAGGCAGAGAATATTTGTGATAACCATTTTGTGTCAAAGAAAAAATATAGAGTGGCTGTTGTGGGCCTATGATGGCTGGAGAACAGATCATCTATGCATTTTGAAATTCAAATATTCTAAGCAGGAAGCTGTCAAAGATATGAAACCCTCTTCTTCCATTGTTTCTGTCTCCACAGTACCTTCTCTTCTGGATAATGGGTAATTTGCTGATCCAAGATTGGATTCTGCCATCACCAACAGATTTGTCAGCACAACTTATGACCTTCTTTTTATTCCTGACCTTGACAATCGGAAAAAAAGGTTCATCAGATGTTAAAATAACTTTCTCCACTCCTCACTAAGAATTTAGGATAATCTCAGTCAACAACACTCCGAGAGTCAGAAAAATATGCATATACCAAATTCCACTCTAAACTATCCAGTCCAGTCAGTTGAGGTTGTAGGATACGTTGACTGCATCTCTGTAGACAGGGTATGACCCATTCTGTCATGTGTGTCCTGAATATGTCACTTAACCATCTGGAGCTTTGGGGAATATGGAGTACACTTTCATTGCCATTATTCCAAGGTCCACTACTACCCAGAGTGGTACCACCTGTTAGTGTCCCATATATGGGTCAAATAGAACTGTTTAATTATTTTCTATTCTTAAAACCATTTAACTGTGTGCAAATGAATGAATGATGTTGAATAGAATTATTAGTGTAAAATAGCAATGCTTGAAACTATTTAACTGTGTGCAAATAAAACTATAAGTGTTAGTTACAATACTTGAAACCATTTAACTATGTGTAAACAAATAATTAGTATTAAGTTAGATAGATTACTTGATAAATAAAATTATTAATGTTAAATGTTTTCAAGTATTACTATGTGGAAACAAATAAGCTCGGGCTAATTTCAAAATGATGTTACCTACAAACTATTCCTTCACATATTTAATATACGTATAAATAGCTTTAAATAACCTGCAAGTGTTGATATGCCATAAAACCTAACCAATCTAATCTATCTAGTTATTTTGCAACTCATATGATCTGTATATATATACACATATTTGTGGGGCGTTGCTTCCGGGATTTATTCAAAACAGCTCATAGCTTTCCTGTCTAGCTTTTTCTCTATGCATTTTGTTAGTCCAGGTGGTGCATCCATACCGTAGTACTGACTAAGTCACAGCTTGGAAGAAATCCTGTTATATTTTATCAGAGAAATCAGAACTGCATTTGTATGGCTATTTGCCTTCTATCTCACAAACCATCCAAGTAAGACAAACTAAGGCTGTGGGGTACTACTGAAGAAGCAAGGACGAATTCATAAGTGACATTTGCTTATGGACCCTTATGCATGGACACACCAGTGTTGGCCAATTAGCAAAGACTTACTTTAATACATCAACTTTGTGTGGACAATGGATGCAGTCTAGAGGACCTGTAAGGAGTGATAGATGATTGGAATAGATTCTGAGAGAGTCAGGGAATTCTATGTTAGAGTGACTTAATGATGATGTGTACTTATAAAAACATTAGAATGTTTAAATTCATTTAAGTTTGTTCTTTTATGTAATAAAAAATATATTTGATTGTACAATACAATTGTATGTATTAAGGAAAACACTTGTTGAAAAGATGGGTTGAATATAATACAAAACTTATTGGTACTTTTCCTTATGTTGGTTATAAGATGGTCATTATGAAAAATAAATGCTGGAGTCATTTTTTATTAAATTTGAGAGTAGTTATTCATAATTAAAAGACGTTTTACTTATTTTTATCATTTATTTATTTGGGTTTTATTGTTTACACCAAACATGACTTACAAAAGATGGCTTCAGGTTTATTCGAAGATCTCAAATATTTTAAAGTTCCCTAAAAGTTATTATTTAAAATTGATATTTGAATAATAATTTTTCAGATTTGGAGTGGTAGCACTAACTTAAATTAGAATAAAAGGTTTCTAATCTTTATATATGTGCAGAATTAAAAAAGTTTTTTAAACAAGTGTAAGTAAGAAAAACAGAAAAGTGTATAACAGTATTTGGCAGAGCTCAATAAAATCTAAAACAAGCAAAATCCACTTAAACCCTCTTTGGCTGCCATATTACTCTAAGTTTCAAGTAGCTATTTTTATAGGAAGTAAGTTACAATTACCAGATGCTTTTTTTTTTTTTTTTTTTTTTTTTGAGCAAAATTGACTTATATAATAATCTAAGTTTGACTAGTATAAATACAGTTAATGACGTTTGCTGACTGAGTTTCTTGCTTATGCAATCATCAGACCAGGACTTCACCCTAACTTTGATCACATAGGAGAGAAACTGACAGTCAGAAAGTACTGATATTCCTATCTATGGTATTCAAACTTGGATCTACATATGATCTGTCAACAATATTAAGCACTCTTTATTTATAAATACAACAGACGATGTAACTATATATATATATATATATATATATATATATATATATATATAGACAAGGTCAATTATCAACTGTTAGACAATTGAAATGGTGTGTGGATAAGATGTGAAAATATCAAAAAAAACATATGTGGTGTGTTATAAAACAGATGGATCCAAAGAGAATAAGTTTCCTTATAAATGAAGTATATATAACATCTTACCAATGCTGGTCAAATTGTGATAGTCCCCAAAATCTGACTGTTGCAATGTATGTGGGAAGACTACTAGCCTCAAATATATTTTTATTGGTTGTGAGAATTTGTTAAAAAACTACATGGGGAAATATAACCTGGTATTGCAGATCAAAAAGGTGTTGTGAAGCTGCCAATAAAATTTTCAGAAAGAAGGAAACATTACTGGGATTACTTTCCCAAATAAGCACAATTCTTCATGGTTCAATGATTACATAGACTGAAGTATTGTTGTAGAATTGGTGTATCATTTCACTTTTCCAGTTGAGATCACACTTTGTGTCTGGATCTTATAATCTGCTCAGTTAAATCAAAAAGAGTTTAGATCATTGAGTTGACAATTCTTTTAAGGATAACATCGACTGAGCACATCAGTGTAAGTTGGAGAAGTCTGAAGATCTGCAAGAAGAATTTGTGTGTGTGTGTGTGAAACCAAAAAATGGCTGGATGATTGACCTGCTAATACATATTTTTTTATATCTGACCAAACTCAGCTTATCACCATCAGAAAAACAGAAATATGTCAAGAGGCTCCAAGATTAGTCAGAAACTGCATTTTCATTCACACATTGTGACGTAAAAACTAACGAAGCCTGGTAGTATCATAAGGTGCTGCTGGGTTACCCTGAGTTAGTGCTGATGCTTCAGCCCTGAGACTACTCTTGACTCCAGGGTTACCATCTTACAAAGGTTTTATTAGTGGGTCTGCTGGTGTTGTCTTTGCATTGGCAGTTTCTATGAATTTATTTATTATAGTTGAGAGTATTTACATACATATTGTTTTTATATTTCATTTTTTAATTTTTTAATCTTTGACTTTAAACAAATAAAATTTTAGTCACATTGGGATAATGTCATCATGACATTGAAGGTTTTGAATGCTTATAGGTAGTGTTTATCAGATGAGCCAAAGTCCCAACCCCACCATTAGCAATTTAATAGGCTTGCAATTGCATCATTAATCAATCAGAATAAACAAGGCCAACTTAGATTGACATGGAAAATATCTATCTCATTCTATTCAGGTGTGTATATCTATCAATCTGAGTCTATTCATATATCACTCTATTGGTATGTATGCATGTGTGTGCATCTCTATCTATCTATCTATCTATATATATATATATATATATATATATATATATATATATATTTCATTGAACATAAGACATTTTCTGTCTACATATTTTCTTGTTGATCTTTTCATATTGCCGTATTGATTTTATAGTATTCGGCGGGAATTGATTGATATATTTTTCATAATTGTTTATTTCCCAAGTACTTTCTGCCCAACTTTAGGCCATTATCAGGGGAGGATCTATAACAAAAGTGATGTAACTTTTGTATGTACATTACTACTTTGTAAGAAGAAGAGCATCTGGGCCATTGCAGTGTGTAGCGTTTACTTTTAGAATTGTTCTATAAATAGTGTCAGTATCTAAGTTTATAAAATTCACAAAAAGAAAAACACAAAACGCATCAAGTCTTTATTACAGTTTGCAGATGTCTTTATTTGAAGCTAACTCACCTTTCTGCTAAAAATATGGCTGTTCATGTTTTATATGTTAAGTTTCTTATTATTTGTATCTGACATGACCTTGGAGTCTGCATCGTTCATAGTAATCTGTTACTTATCCAGAAATATGGGGCTTATGTTGTGTAATAAAATGTTACTTATCCTGAAATATTGTTTCAAAAACTTAAAATATCCCATCCTGTTTCTTTAACACTTGTTTGATTTGCTTTTTTATCACATTTAGAACTTTTTTTCTCTTTTTTTTTTTTTTTTTTTTTTTTTCCATCCTTCATTTCCTTTTTGTATCATTGAACCTTTTCTCCCGTGCCTTTTCACATTACACCTTCACCACCCCAACACTCTCTGTTTCCTAGCTTCTTTTAGTTCTCTATTACCAACTCATTTGTTGATTTTTTTTTTTTTTTTTTTTTTTTTTTTTTTTTTTTTTGAGGGGTTCCGTTTTTCCAATAAACAACATTTTGTTTTTCCATGATTTCTATAGCATCGGAAACTAAATTTGATGCCTTATAAATATTCATGAGACTCATTTGAGCACCAAAACCCCAGAAGTCTGTTGGAATGATTGGATCTCTTGCAAAGCAATTTCACTTTCTTCATAACCATTGGTATGATTGTCAAATAACTTTGCTAATTGAAAATGAATCGGTTGAGCAGATAATCACTAAAAAAAAAAAAAAATCTTCCCAATTTTATTTTTGTTTTATTAGTTGAATCTGATCTTCAAATACAATTTACAGTATTGGATCAGAAAAAAAAAAACACTGGAAAAACTGAACTCTTTTTTATTATTGCCACAAATTTTAATGAAACTTTAATGGCTTAGACCCACATAGGATGTGATTATTTTTCCTTGATCATTATTGTTAAAGTTCCCAAAGTTGTGATAAAAAAGTCAGAATTTTTTTAAAAAGAAAATTCTCAGAAATATAAAAGAATATGAAATTTCTGAGAATTTTCTTTTTCTTGATTTTTTTTAATTCTAATTTGTGATTAGTTCTTTGTTAATGAGTTTTCATGACAACTAAGGACACTTTGATAACAATCAAGAAAAATAATCACTTTCTATGTGTGTCTAAGCCATTGAACTTTCATTTAAAATTGTGGCAATAATAAAAAATAGTTTATTTTTTCACATTCTTTTTTGTCTAATACTGTAAAATGTCTCAACTTTCAGGGAACACATACAACAATATCAAATTGTTATCCATATACGTATTCATGTATCAAAATGATTCCTTTTGGCATTTATCCCATAAAACTTTGACCCAAAGTACAAAACATTGCAATGATTGGATGAAGAGAAACTACTCCTTGGCTATTTACTAAATATATCTTAGTCTGGCTCAAGGTCACATTAACAGAGTATGAATAATGATTGAATAGTAATAGTTTTTAACTCTAGTTTGTTAACTATTGCTTTTTAGAGAGGCACCCTGCAAAAAAAAATTAAAGTTTTATTTAACTTGGTAAATTCTTTTCCTTACTTAGCAGTAGATTTACCAATTTTAATATTGATTTGTTATCGTAGAAATCAACTTAGGATAAATTTAGGTAATTGAAGATGAGCTGGGATCTTTCATTTGGGAATCCATGGTGTTTTTCTGGAAGGAAAAAAAACACCAAGAACCACTTTGCTTTGATTAGAAGAGAATTTAACTTTTTTTTTCCCCTTTCTCTATCATTCACTTTCTTGCACTCTCTCTCTCAAGAATTTTTTTAAATATATAATCAGGAAACCTTTGGGATATTGTAGTTAAACCTGTATTTGAAAACTTAAAAATAAATTTGACCTTTTTAAAGTACTTAAGCTATATGGCCTCTTGTCAAATTTGATCATTTTGTTTTCTTCAATGTTTATTACATATTGCTTGATGTGTTTTTTAAAATAAGTTTTCTTTTTATACCCATAAATTATTTGGGGAATTTACTAAGCTTTGATTAATCTAGCATGCACACACATCTCAGATTACTTATGACACCAGTTGTTTCTAAGTAGTCACCCATCCAAGTATTGAGTAAGCTCACTGTTGCTTAACTTCAGTGTTGACTTGACTGAAGTTATTTTTTGATAATGTTTTTCATATTTTTTCTTTTGGCTAAAAATTTTTAAATTATTTTGAAAAAATCAAGAGGAATTGCAATTTTTTAAAAAAGTTAAAATTTCTGATATGAAGTTTTGTTATTATGCTATTATCTATTTGGATAAATATATTTGTGTTTGTTATTTTGGTAACTTTTCAAAATTTTCTCATTGATCTTTTATCAAAAATGTCAATTTTGGTAATTTCATTTCTATTTATTTCAATCTTTGAAAAGAATCTCTGCAATTGTTCTAATTTTTAAAATAACATTTTTTTTTATGCATGTATTTTGTCTTTTTCCTGTCTTTTTTTAAGAGTTTGTGTCTTATTTAAAAAATCATTGAAGATGAATTGCAAAAAAAAACAACAACTTAGGATTGATGAGTAATGTTGGCGACCTTAATCGAGGGTGACCTAAAGACTCCTTTTTCAATAGCTGCTACCCGAAGTGTAGGAGAGAGTGCTAGTCCATTCCCTGGATTGTTCCACTTTATCCTTGATCGCTCCATTTTACCCTTGATCCTTACCTTATAATGCTGAGTGTTAAGCAAGGTGGCATCAAGTACCATTTTTTGAGTCTTTGGTATGACTCAACCTAGGATTGAACCCCGGTCTCTCGGACCATTGGTGAACTCTCTACTCATTGCCCGACCATAATGATTAGTATATAATATACACCCCTAAATTTGGGCAAGAAATTTAAAAAAAAAAAAGAAGGTATTTTGTACAAAATATGCACTCTACTCATTAGGTCAATGGCCTGGTTACAATCGATAAAGGGAGACAAAAAAAAAGATTGAAATGAATTAAAAGACTGATATGTTTGTTTTCACATAGCAAAAATGTTGTTTCATATGTTATTTGTGTTTGATATGCGATTGGGGTGGGAGGTATCTCATTTGAATGTCAAGAATTCAGTTCCTGGGTTAGGCAGTGCAGGAGTATACTGGTTTAGCAGAGTTGTGCCTTCAAAAGAAGATTTAAGTAATGAGTCCTGAAATTTCAAGGAAGTATACCAGACAATACAGAAAGAAATGAGAATAATTATCTCTTGGTAAATAATTTGATTTCAAATTTCCTGAAGTTTGCAAGAAGCGCTGTACATCTAAGAAAGTTCAAGATGTGATAAAAAAAATGTCAGGTATATTGGGCCAAAAGCATTATTATGAAATAAACAAGAAAAAAAGCTATAGATATTTACAATGTATAGTCTGGCACAGGGTCAAAATATGGTGGGTGAGATAAATAGATTGGCAAAATACAATCTTCTAAATTGTGTTTATAAACTTTTCTGAAACTTGGCCAGATTGGCAATGTGTTTTTGGACATTTGGGCCAAATCAAACCCTTAATAAAACTCTGTGTATGTATGTGTGTATACATATATATATATATATATATATATATATATATATATATACACACACACACACAGACTGGTTAGAATTGCTTTTAAAATTCACTTCTACAATAAAGTCAGAAGAAGCTTATTGCATGACTGGCAATTTCATGATTATGTATCAATTTTCAGATGCTAATATAATGTGAAAAGACAACCAGGAATATTTCTTTTGTGTTATTCCATTTTTCATTGTTCTCAAAAGGTTTTGATCATCAGTCATCATCAGGAGAGGTTTTGTTTTTTTAAAAAAAAAAAGATTTTTCTTTTTTAAATTTTTTTTATAGAAAGTTATTTTTAAAAAATAGTTAAAATGCTTTAAGAGAAGTGATGAGAAATGAACTGGTGATGTAATAGATCTATTTGTTGAATGAATATTAATTTCTGATAACCAAGTGTCATCAACTGACCTTTTTATATGATCTCTGCAATCTGACCACTTGATACTGTGGTATATTAAGCATGAGCAGGGCAAGATTCAAATTAACTGTCACTGCTTGGTTCTGCCTCTATCCGCTGCGCCATGGGCCCCAAAGTGGATAGAGGCGTTGAGTCTCTACAGTTCCAGGTGAGCATTGTCAGAAGATTGCGGTTTCAAATCCTACCCAAGCCGGCCAGAGGTTTACTTGGTCAAAAACGTGGTGCGATAGACAACAACTATGGAAGGCAGTAATTACTGGGGATACGGTTACAAGACTCAGCATTCCTATCTGAGTTCGCGGTAAATCACCTGAAGAAGGCCAGAGGTGAAATTTGGCCGAAACGTAAGAAGAAACAACACAAAAACTACCAAGATGAGGAAAAAAGTCCACAATAAATAAAAATTAATTCTCAGATTAAGAAGACTCATCTCAAAATGATTCCAATTAAAGACAAGTACAAGCATCATTCTGTTTGATGTTAGATCCATTTGGAGTCAGTATTCTGAGACATTTAGTCCATTTAATTTTGAGTGTCTCATCAACCGAGAGAGACATCAACTCACGACTACCAAAGGCATGGATAGCTATCGATAGGCTATTGGTCATATGGAAGTCAGACCTTACCGATAAAATGAAACGCAGTTTCTTCCAAGCAGCAAATGTGTCGATACTGCTGTATGGCTGCACTACATGGATGCTAACTAAATATATGGAGAAAAAGCTTGAATGCAACTACACAAGAATGCTATGAGTAATATTGAACAAGTCCTGGAGGTAGCACCCAACAAAGCAGCAGCTGTACTGCCACTTACCACCCATCGCAAATACTATCCCAGTTAGACGAACCAGACATGTGGGACACTGCTGGAGAAGTAGGGACGAACTCATAAGTGATGTACTCTTGTGGAGCCCTTGACATGGACAAGCAAAGGCAGGACGACCAGTTAGAACCTACATACAGCAGCACTGAGCTGATAGGGGATGTAGCGCTTGAAGACCTGCCGGAAGCAATGGACGATAGAAAAAGGTGGTGAGAAAGTGTCAGGGATATCTGTGCTGATGGCATGACATGATGAGATACAATGAAACAGTCTATTGGTGGATGATATATATATATATTTATTTATTTATTTATTATTTTATTTTTTTTCATTGTTATACGCAATTTTACCCATTATTCAATTTCACTTCCATTTTTGATCAGCTGGTAGTGTGATGCTTTATGTAACATGTATTTCATAGAAGCAAATTTTTCTGTCTCTTAATAGTTAGTTAATTCCTCCAAGAAATTGGAGCAAAAAACAGAATGTCATTCATTACAATTGGTTCATGAAAGCACCAAAGAATCCATGGAAAATCTTTGACTTTTCTGAAATGGCATCGTATTGTCTCAAATATCTTTTGAGTCTTTTTCTTCTTACTTTTGTTGTTGTTGAAAGATTCATATTTTTTGTATGGGTTTACTTCCTCAGAGCACAATGTTTAGCAAGCAAGTTTCAACGATCAATTACTACTCAGTAGTGAGTTTGATCCTCACTAAGTGCTTCAAAGTTTTGTTCCGATGGCAAGTTATATTTATCTTTTTTTTTAAAGTCACTTTGTATTATGTAATGCTTAGTGAGCTAGGCCAGCAGATCACAAGTAAGTTTGATTCTCAGTGTGTCTCGCATATTTTTGGCCTTGTGCCATTATTAAGCTAAGTCAATAACTGCTTTTTTAGGATACAATTCTTCACCTGATTCTAATATGCAAGAAATAATACACTAGCAGTAAATGAATGATTTTTTTTTTCACCCCCTTAGAATTTTCTTAGTAAATGTCAACTCTTCTAGGAATTTTTTCTGCCTAGTGATTAAAGAATTACGTTCATATGTTTCTCAAAAAAATTTTCCTACATGATCTTATCAATTATGAATAATTTTCAAACAGATCTATTTGATTCATTAATAGAACCTGAACATGAACTATCACATGGAGTCAGAGTGGACTTGGGAGTAATGGCAGTGAAGAGGTATTTCACACTCTCCAATGCTTGAGCCTCATATCTACATGTAGTTTAATGTCATACTCAGGACACCAAGATGTGCAGTATCACCCATGAATAAGTTATTCATTACCAAGCGTTACATCCTTGTAATTCTGTAATTAACAATAAGAATATAACTGTCCAAAAATAAGTATACCTCTATGCAAAATTTTATATACTGTATGTAAAGTTGTTGGCGACCATAGTCGAGGGCGACCAGAAGGCTCCCTTTTCAACAGCTACTACACCGAGCTATCCCAACAAAATCTGTGTACTTATGTTAAACTGAATTGTTTGAAATGGAACTATTCTTGGCATTGAAGCTGTACTTATTTTTAACTGAATTGTTTGAAATAGAGCTATTTGTGACAAAAACTATACTTATACTAAATTGAATCTTTTGATTTAGAACTGTTTGATTAAACTGAATAGCTTGAAATAGAAATGTTTTTGACAATTTAACTATTAACTTATGCTGAACTGAATTGTTTGAAATAGAACTGTCTATTTGTATAAAAACGAATTTGGCATTAAATAACCTACAAAGGTTGATATGCGATAAAACCCAAACAAACAAACATTATATCCTATCTCTACTTGTCTCTCTATATTAATCTGTTAAGATGCTTGTATACTAAAATAAATTCACTTCACTGTAAGACCAATGAATATCAGCAACAAATGCCATTTTGTTTAAAACTTTTTGTGTATGTGTGTGTGTGTGTGTGTGTGTGTGTGTGTGTTAGAAAAAAATCTTAATACATCATACTTGAAGGTTTTTTTTTTTCTTTTTTTCTTTGTGGTCATAATAGCAGTGGTAATGGATTGTAATGGTGAAGAGTGTTTTATTTTATTTTATTTTTTTTCAGTTCCACTTAATATTCTTTTGGACTTCTTTCCGTTCCTGTTTTACAGTCCAGGTAAAATGCTAGGCAATATGCAGCCCATGCATGTAACATGACACTTGAAGAATTACTGACTTAACAATTTCTGGTACAGCTGTTTTTTTGGAATGAAAGTCAGTCAACTCTGGTAAACAGAGGCATTAAAATTCTTTGCCTTACCCTGAAGCAACCAAGTTTTAGAGCAATGAGGATAAACATGCAAGAATTTTCATAGCTAAAAAAAAGTAAAAATTATTCATTAAAATTCCTTTTTAGTTTTTATTAGTGTCCTTATTGTGGATATTATAGTCACAAAATTTCATCTGTTTTACCCCCCCCCCCAGCAGTCAAGTGCTGGTTTAATTGTATTTAATTGCCTTTTGGAAATTAGTAACTTAACTCTTTATTCAATTCAGAAGAGAAGATTGTTCTCCTTCAGTTATTCATATAGAAGGATGTCTTGCATATGTGACGTCAGCTGGGGCTGTAGAATACACTGACTGCATCCCTGTAGAGGGGTACAACCCTTCCCCAACTAGTATCCTGGATATGACATTAAGCAATTTGATGGTGAGGCTCCAGCCTTAGACCTTTGGGGAATGTGGAGTAACTCTTCATTGCTATTGCTCCCAGATCCACTCTGACTCAGAATGGTAGCACCTGATAGGGTCTTATCTCTGGGTCAAATAGAACTGCTTGATTATTTAAACTGACGAATGACTTATGCTGAATTGTTAATGATACATAGCTATACTTGCTGACTTCTGCTAAACTGAATAGAAATAGAACTGTTTGATAATTAACTGCGTGAACAAATGACTGATGTTTAATCAAATTGAAAGTGATACTTAACAATATTTGGAAACCTTTAACTGTGTGCAAAAAAAATGAGTTTAGACTTGTTTACAAATCTTATCAACAAAATGTGTTTACAAATCATATACATTTGATATGTTTATTCTGGCCCATTGGCATAATGGTTGTGTTTACCAATGACCTGGGAGACTGGAGTTCAATCCCATGTTGAGTTATACCAAAAACTCAAAAAGTGGTACTCGATGCCTCTTTGCTTAACACTCGGTATTACAAGGAATGAATCAAGTGCAAGTGAAGCAATCCAGGGAAAGGAGTAATGCCCTCCTCAATACTTTGGTGTAGTATGTATTTACCAACACCTCCACCCAGGCAGGATGTGACACGAGGTCAAATTTTTTTAAAGCTTTGTTTAACAGGTTTGGATTCAGTTTTCCTTCTAGACTGGTTGCCTAACCAAGGCTGAAGAACTCAGTCTGCCCTACTATTTACTCATAGCTGGAGGGAGAATAAAAGGATTCATACCTTTCTGAAGAGTATTAGTGCTTAGTGAAATGCAATCAGTCTCATCCAGGATTTGAACTCGTGGCACCATGTCCATTTCTTAGGATGATAACCATTACACCATGGGCACCTCCGAAACACTTTGGTGTAGTAGCTATTGAAAAAAGGCTCCTTTTCAATTGCTACTACATTAAAGTGTAGTAGCTATTGAAAAGGAAGCCTTCGGGTTGTCCTTGATGACAGTTGGCCAACTTACAACTTATTTATTTACTTATGTATTTACTTATGTATAAACAGGATTTGGCATTAAATAACCCACAATGGTTGATATGCCATAAAACCAACCCAAATTAAACAGCAATACAGAGAATAAACTTGTAAAAAAAGGATTTTAGTTGCTGTTAACTCACAAATGGTTAGTATCAAATCTCTTGTCAATAAAGATTACATAATCCAATGTAGCATTTGCAAGGAACATCATATTAAATAGCCCACATGAATCAGGTTTTTTTTATAGTAATTAGATCTGATTTACCCAGAATGCAACATCAATGGCTATTTATTTCTGGCAGGCTGTTGTTTATGTCCTATACCAAAAATAATCCAACAGATTTTTTTTTTTTTCACTACTTGACTCTGGGATTGAACTTGTGAGTCAGAATTATCAGGTGACTGCATGCATTTTATTAACACTTATATTTGCTAGGCCATCGGTACCTCATGTGGTATGTAATGGTTACCTAGCTTGATTAGCTGACCATTGTTAACCAAGAGCTAACACTAAGCTAAGCTTTGTAAATAACTATTCATTTGGTTCATGTCAGGGAATAACAATGATAATTCTTCATTTTGGAAATTTGCCACTTCTATTTTGATTTAATATACTGTGGTCTTCCACTTTGGGGAAAAATGTTGTGTGCACACACTCACACACACACTGTACTTGATATATGTCAATTGTAAAGTTATTTTATTACTGATTAGGATGGGGGCTGAAAAGTTCATATAGTGACATTATATCAACTGTTGATGACTTTTTTTACCAATGGGAATCAAGCACTGTAACATCAATGGAAGATGTATGTGGACTGCAAGGGGGACTTAGAAAAATGAACCTCATTTTGTTACATTTGATGAGAGTATCTTGGTCAGCCTATGAACTTTTCTATTGATCCTTGTATTTTGGCGAATACAATCTTTTTTCTATTTAAAGTTTATGAATAATAATCAAAATCTAGTTTGTTTTTTTTTTTGTTTTTTTTAAAGACATTAGAATTCACACTTGCAACAATTCATATTCAGTTATCAACAATTTTGTCTTTTCTCCTACAAATGCTTTTTCAGGTTAAAATTAAGTGGACAAGAATTGCAAGTAAAAAAAAAGAAAATTATCTTTTCATAAAATAATTCAATAATTACTAACATTTTTTTAAATTCATAAATGAATATAAAACACTTTGAATTGTATCTTGTTCTCATAAAAACCTGTATTTTTAAGCCCTGTCAGTGGGGCTGTAGTGGAGTAAGACCTCTGCCTCAAAGGAATGTCCTAGGTATGACCCCTAAGATGCATCTGATGGTGAGGTTTCAGTTCTGAAGATCTGGAGAGTGTGGGATTGCCCCTTCATTGTCATTACTCCCAGTTCCACTCTGACTCAGAGAAGTAGTACTTGTTAGTCACATATGGACGCTAACAAAACGGCTGGAGAAGAAACTAGATGGCAATTACACAAGAATGCTGCGTGCAATCCTGAACAAGTCCTGGCAGCAACACCCCACAAGACACCAACTGTACGGCCACCTGCCCCCTATCACGAAAACTATTCAAGTTAGACGAACCAGACATGCAGGACATTGCTGGAGAAGCAGAGATGAACTCATAAGAGATGTACTCTTATGGATCCCCACACATGGCCGCGCAAAAGCAGGACGACCAGCTCGAACGTACATTCAGCAGCTATGTGAGGATACAGGTTGTTGTCCTGAAGACCTACCTAGGGCGATGAACGATAGGGAGGAGTGGCGAGAGAGGGTCAGGGATATCCGTGCTGCCAGCACGATATGATGATGATGATGATGATGTTTCAAATACATCTCTTTCAGATTATTTGTATTCAATAGGATTATGGGCAAAAAAGAGGTACAACTATACAAAAAGGTGAATATAAACATACAATGAATGTGATTACCTAACCTCTTGGCATAAAATAACCCTTAACAAGTTGACCTACCATTTAAAATCAATCACCCATTTGTTTTGTTTTTTTTGTCTTTATTCCTAAATTGTAGAGAGATGCATTATGGGATTCCTACATTTTGTAGTGTTGGATGAATTGCCGCAAGCCTAGAATGATATTCAGTCTCTTCAATTCTAATTCTATTTTTTTTAAATCACAATTTTCATCATTTTCACCCAAGTTGGATGGCCTTTTATCAAACTTGTAATTTTTTTTTGTGTTGTTGGCATTAAGATATATCAAGTTTGATAATAATTTGATTATTTTAAAGATATGATATGAAGAGTTGCATAACAGTGGTTAAGATATTGAACTGTGACAACATTATGAATTTGAACTCCATTTGTACTTTTATATTTATTTTGGGAAAGGCATAAACCTCTTTATTTCCCTTGCTATAGGTTAAATAGTACTACTACTGTCCTTCTACAAGCAAATGATGATAAATAACCCACGAAGTTTGATGTGCCATTCAACAAAGAAACCAAAACAAACCCTGTAGCTATAACTAACTTTTATAGTATTTCATTAAATTACTTATTTAATGGAAATGTTTATTAAGCAAATTTAAAACCAAAATGAGAACCTTTCAAACTGCTTTATCAAAGTGGGGATTATATCAAGTTATATTTTTACTTTGTTAAGGCTTTTTTTGTTAATTTGTGTTCTTTGATTGAAAAACCAGTCTTGTTATAACTGTTTTTATATTTTATCATCTCTTGTTTTTGAGTGGGGGTAAATATTACGGACAGTGGTGAAAAAAAGATATTGATGAATCATTCAGGATTCACTATGATCCAAAAATTTTAGTTTAGGATTCCTTAATATGAAAAATACTTAAATGAACAATTCTAAATTCACAACAGCAATTTAATACAATTCTATCATTTTTCAGACTAGGATTAATAATAATATTTAGACTTCTACGCTATACCGCCTTTTTGCATAAAAAACAAGGGTCTGAATTATTCTCTGGATGTCTGTGATATCCCAAAATGTATAACTGAGAAAACTTGATGAATTTTTCTTCTAATTTACCTGTACGTGGATTCCTACTCAAAAAAATAAGTTCTCTGTTGTATTGCATCAAAGTAGAATTAGAATTTGAAAAAATGTATCAACTTTATCACTCAATAAATAAGGTAAATTTTGCCTGAGGAATTGGTAATGGGAAGCATTATTTATAGTTGCTGATTTTACAAGGAAATCATTGTGTGGGTCCTTTCATGTCCTGGGGTGAATCCTTGTGGTGTACGAGCTAACATGTTGGACTGAAATATCATAATGAGTGTGTTTGAATTCCAGTCACACGACTACTTTCACTTTTAGATGAATGTCCCTTGGGAAAGATATTAACCCCCCCACACACACACACACTTATTCCCCTGCTGAGGGTTGAAGAGTACCACTACCATTCTTCTACAAGGATGCTTTAGCATTATATAACTCACAAAGGTTGATATGCCATTAAACAAAGAAACCAAATCTCCTAGAATACTCTCAGCATGGCTTTCTTTATTGAGAGCTGCACCTGGAACCTTTCCTTTACTGGAGAGTCAGTATGTTTCCACTCCATGGACTTTCTTTTTGACTCAGATTTGCCATGGCAAACCCGTGTTTAACCCATTTGTAAACACTTTTTGGCCAAAACATGCTTCTTTGTATACATCACACATTCTTCTGTAAATTTCACATGGTTTGCACTTCTCAGCCAACAAAAATTCGATGACAGACTTCTGTTCAAGCCTAAAGCACTGTTAGATTTGCCACCACTTTGAATAACCTCAAAACAAATAATTTTGCAAAATTAAAATTTTTGCGATAACCCAATTCTGAACAATGCTGATTTTATATCTATGGGAAAAAAATTCCGATGAAAAAAATTTATTTAGCTTTTTTTTCCCCAAAAAATTCCCCTTATCTATTGAATGACCCTTGTGTATCGTACATATGTAACTTTTTCTCATCAAATTTCCCACCTACACATGGGGTCCAACGTAACCCTTTCACTCCCACTCCAAGCATAATTTTGCATATCCAAAACTTAAAAACAATTTTGAAGTAAAATAAAAAGCTCTGTATTGAGTTGCATTAAAAGTAAAATACTGATTAAGATATGATAGACCACCTCTATTTTAATTTTTAATCACTTAAAGGCCACCTTTAGAGGCCACTAAACCTGCCAGAATTATTCAAAGGGGAAGATATTTAATTTTTTTTTTTTTTTTTTTTGTAATACTTACCTGGTGTGAGTTGGTGAGGTTGTATGGTTTCAGGTATTCCTATCTAATACTAATAATCATATCGTACTGTGTCTGAGGGCGACCTGAAAGCTCCCTTTTCAATAGCTACTAACTGAGGTGTAAGGGAAGACGCTACTCTATTCTCTGGATTGTTCCACTTACCCTTGATCTGTCTTATAATGCTTAGTATTAAGCAAGATGGCATTAAGTACTTTTCTTTTTTTTTTTTTTTTTTTTTTTTTTTAGTCTTTGGTATGACTTAATCTGGGATTGAATCCCAGTCTCCTTGACCGTTAGTACCGTACATACGTGTAAACAGGCTTTGGCATTAAATAACCTATAGAGGTTGATATGCCATTAAACCCAATCAACCAACCAACCATTGACCGTTAGTGAACACTCTAACCATTATGCCAATGGGCTGGTATAATAGTTTCATGTAATTAGTCATATTTGATAATAATCATTTGTTTGCGCACAGTTGTATGGTTTCAAGTAACTAATGATAATCTTTTGTAAATAATTGTAGCTTCAAGTTATCATCAAGTATTCCCATCTAATACTAATAATTTTTAAGCAGATCTATTTGACTCAGAAATGAGACCCTAACAAGTACTATCATTCCAGGTTAGAGTGGACTTGGGAGTAATGGAAATAAAAGGGTACTCCACACTCCCCAGATCTCCAGAACTGTAGCCTCACCACCAGATTAAGTTTTGTGTTAGACTTGGGACACTCTGCAGTGGATACAGTCAGCATGTTTTTAGCCCAAACTGTCTGGGCAGAGTGTTTCAATGGTATTGCAGTAAGAAAAATTTTGATGTAGGGGATATTTTAGTTTTATTGTAGAATTGTAAAACTGGGTTATAACATAGATTTTTTAAAGATTTATTTTATTTCTGATACAGATAGAGAGTACTGATAATTGTAGTAAAGGCTGATATTTTATTTCTCTGATTTTTTTTTTTTTTATACAATATATATATATATATTTCATGATTTGCTTTTTTTTCCTATCCACATTTTTTGATTGTTAAAAACAAAATAACATACAGTAATGTAGATTGTTTACAATTTATTGTTTTTGAAATCTATAGTCATGTGCTTGTAAAATCTGTTTTTTTTTTTTTTTTTTTTTTTGTTAGTGAAAAGAATCTTACAAATAGCTGCTATATTTTGTGCATTTTTCTTTCCTTTTTTTTTTTTTTTTTTTTTTTCTCGAATCTTTGAAACATTTAATAAAAATGCTGACTGCACTGAATTGGATATAAATTTAAAGAGAATGAAATGATTGGATTTGAACTGCTTCAAAACAAACATTCAGCATTTTTCCTCTAAACCTGTGTAAATCATTTTAAACATTTTAGGTGGAATAATCGTCAGAAGAGATGGCTGAGCCCAGTAAATGGAAAAGGTAAATGTTTGAGGAGATGCTCAGCTTGCATGAAACTCTGCTCCCCTCAAACCAGAGCATGTTTAGTCTGGTTCTCCGCCCTCCGCTTGAACATGTCTTGTTGAATTGCAGTGTTTTGTTTGTTTTTTTAAATTTTTTTTTTTTTTTAACAGTGACTTTTCTGCCAAGTTTGAAGCTTGCAACTAACCTTTACTTTCATTACTTCTAAGCAGTTTGAAATTTTCTTTCTCCTTAGAATAGTATTTGGTTCATTATGTAAATATTGAAGATACTTTTTGTATAACTTTGACAGCAATGACTTTCTCTTTGTCTTCCCAATCTTATTGGAAAAAAAATATTTTAAGAATTGTTTTTGTTGGTTCAGACAATTTCCTCAATTCACAAGACATTTGTTAATAAGTGATTAAGTTTACTTAGACTGTTGGTATTAAATATTAATAATATTGTATATTCTTTATATCATTACATAGTAAAATTATTTTTGTTAATCAAAAACTCTTAAAGGTCACCTTTGATGGCTACAGGGGCCCGACAATATTTTTCGGACACTTTGAAAAAAGTACTTCAAGGTGGTCACTAGTGCCAAAAACTTTTGAGATTGTAAGTACGTAGTTGAGGAGTGAAAATCCACAACTAGTGTCATCATTTTTTTTTAGTTTGGCTTTAATAATTTTAATTTTTTGTGATTTTTGTGAAAACTTGCGCGACACTATTTTTCGGACATGACAAAAAATCTTATTTTATTAAGAGCTATGTTCATGTATATGTTGCTGTATGAAGATTTTCTGCTTGTACACTGTTCTGGGGCACTGGCACCCCTACTACTATGTTAACATAGGACAATCTAACAGCATAAATAGTCCAGACATTTCTTAGCAAAACAATTAAGTTTAATGAGGTAAAATGCATTCAAAAGAAGTCGTTTGTTTGGCACGGAAGAAGCGGGAAGATGGCCTCAGCATCAGAAGGATCACCATGGATTTGAAGCTGTCGAAATCAATGGTCGAATACATGCTGAAGACAAACTCCGAGCAAAAAAAGAAGAGAGGGCGGAAAAGATCAATTGGCAAGAGAACTGAAAGGAGAATGAAGAGGACTGTGACACGGCTTTTGACATCTGGAGAAAAAGTTACAGCAAGAAAAGTGAAGGAGAAATGTGAATTGGATGTAAACGTTCGAACAGTACAAAGAACGCTGCATAGGATTGGTTTGAAGTATGCAAAGGCTAAGAAAAAAATTACACTCACAAAGAAACACAAATGAGCAAGACTGGAGTGTGCTAAAAGGTGGTTAACAAAGCATGTTGACTTTAAGAAGGTTATATTTACTGATGAGAAGCGTTTCCAGTTTGATGGGCCCAATGGATGGTATACTTGGTCGAGAAGGGGTGAGCCTGTTGTACTGAACAAACGTCATATGGGAGGAGGAGTTATGGTTTGGGGTATGATCTTTGCTAATGGAAATATATGGTTGGAGTGGCTGAAAGGACAGAACGGCGAAAGCTACAAACAGTTGCTGGACGAGAAACTCCTACCAAGGATAAGAAGAGAGATGGGGAATGATTTCGTTCTACAGCAAGACAATTGCAGCATCCATGTGTCAAAACTCATGAAAGAATGGATGGCTAAAGTGAATATGACTACTTTTGAATGGCCTGCAAGAAGCCCAGATCTAAATTTAATAGAAAATGTTTGGGAAATGCTTGCGCAACTTGTCTATGATGGACCTGAAATAACGAAAGAGGCTCAACTATGGGAACGAATACTAGGAGCCAAAAAACAACTAATAGAAACACGTAGAGATGTTATTGTGCATATGTTTGATCATTATGAAGAGAGATTGATAAAAGTTATTGAGAAGAAAGGTAATATTACAGACTATTAACAGTTTTTCAACGATGTCCGAAAAATAATGTCGCGTGTGTTTTGTAAAAAATGATGAAAATTAAATATTTTTCCTTACCTAATCGATTTTCTTCCATTTTTATTACAGGCATTGTCTTTATATGTTTATGCTATTCTATTGAAGGAATTTCGCCACTCTATGGTACTCGGAAAGTCGAATACTAAAGTGTCCGAAAAATATTGTCGGGCCCCTGTATTAAGTTCAATATCAAGTCACATCCCAAAATAGATATTGTATCATAACTTATATTAAGTATAATAAACAATAATGGTATTATTTATGTATATATCTATTATATAGTTCATTTCTTTGCTGTCTACTCTTCAATTAAATAACAAGCAGATGAATATTTAATCTTTTACTCTGAAAGGAATTTTCTTAAATTATCAAATTAAAGAGTAATAAAAGTCAATATTCTTTCTGAAATGTTGAAATTGGATATTTTAAAGAAAAATTGATTTTTTTAATCTTGCAATAAATTTCTTGTCTACTTATTCTGAAGAAGTATGTATGTACTCACTCAACCACTTCCCCATCAGCAAGATGTGATGCATGGTCAATTTTTAAGTGGAGTACTACTGGTTTGAATTCAGTTTTCCTTCTTACCCAGTCGGCTGTGGCTGTAGAATACACTGACTGCATCTCTGCAGAGGGGTAAGACTCCCCCAATGATATGACACTAAACAATCTGATGGTAAGGCTTCAGTAATGCTGGAACTTTAGGGAATGTGGAGTACCCCTTTATTGGCTTTGCTCTCAAGTCCACTCTGGCTTGGAGTGGTAGCATCTGGTAGGGTCCTATCTACG
The DNA here is from genome assembly GCA_963585895.1 of Sepioteuthis lessoniana. Classification (NCBI taxonomy): domain Eukaryota; kingdom Metazoa; phylum Mollusca; class Cephalopoda; order Myopsida; family Loliginidae; genus Sepioteuthis; species Sepioteuthis lessoniana. The sequence goes on from OY757927.1 coordinate 91,504,205, forward strand.
GGTCAAATAGAACTTAAATATGTACTCATGATAAACTGAATTGCTTGAAATAGAACTGTTTTTGACATTTAATTGTGTGTAAACAAAAAACTATACCTATACTAAACTGAATTGTTTGAAATAGAATTGTTTATTTGTATAAAAATGAATTTGGTATTAGATAACCTACAATGGTTGATATGCCATAAAACTAAACCAGACCAGTTTTCTTTCTCCTAGACTGGTTGCCTAACTAAGGCTAAAGAACCAAGTTTTCCCTACTATTTACCTGTAGCTTTCATGTCTTTTCGAAAGATGAAATGGAATGCAAACTAAATTCTGCTCACCGATCTCATTTCCTACGTCAATAACTATTATACTGACTATGTTACCAGCTTAGAAGAATCTAAAATTTATTTTCTAATTTTTTTCTCTCTAAATCTTCAAAGTGCATCACTTTCCATTTTTTTAATCTTCAAAAACTTATTCAATTGGAACAACTATGAATTTTTAAAAAAATTTTAATGATTCTTAATTTTTTTTTTTTCCTAAATCTTTTAGGTCTTGTATTTTTATAACTTTCTACAATGAACTTTTAGATTATGAAAAGAATTTGATTGAAAAAAAAAATGTGGCTTATTCAAAGAAATTACCAATTATTTAATTAAGGTTTTAAAAGCAATGCATCATCGAAATTAGAATCTATTTTATCATAGATGCTATTCAATGTTCACATGGTTGTGTTGTTATGGTGATGTCCTCCTTTCTTATCTGCTATCTTTTGAATCATGCTATTTTTTAAGTTGTTAATCTATATAAAATTGTTTTGTTTGACTTGGGTTACTCTTACTGTGCTTTTAACCTGGACTACGGGAGGTGGGGTAATATAATGAATTAGAAATAAATGAGTAACTATCGATGAAGTTGCTTGAAAATTAATCTTCATTTAGCTGGTTTGTCCCAATGGTTTAAAAAAAGGCTACATTCATGTTTTATGGGTTGTCAGGATATGAAATACAAGTTTAAATCTTGCCAGAGGTATTTGTTTATTTCTGACTCATGTTGGTTAACAAATGGTCATAAAATATGATAATCAAAATATTGTAACTGAAAAGGATTATAGAGCAACAATAAAATAAAGGAAAAATTTGTCAAGATATTTTAGCTGACAAAAATCTGACAATTTAAGATCATTGTTATCAATGAATATAAATGCTTTTACAGATGATGATTTAAAATAGATAAACTTAAAAATGGCAAAATATGAAATTGTAGCTAATATTCAGACTTGTTCTAATTATTGATCTGATTCTTTTTGTTTGTTGTTGTTATAAGATTTTGGTTGCATGATTCTATAGTTTTCTTTAAGGTATACAATTCATAAGAAAACGGGATGATTTCTTTTGCTTTTTTTATAGATTGTTCACTTTAATGCTTTCACTACCATTCTTTTTTTTCTTTAAGTTTTGGATATGCAAAATTATGCTTTGAGTACAATGTTTTAAGGGTTAAAATGAAATTTGACTGGGACACTGGTGTTGTCTCGATGGGATTAAGAAGTTTGGTTTTATGGCATATCAACCCTTGTAGGTCATTTAATGTTAAATCCTCTTATATATATATCCATACAAAAGAAAAACCTTTAAAAATTACTTATATTTTTTGTGATAATATTTATTACAGTAGACCCTATATTTTTTTTTTTTTTTTTAAATGTTTGGTCTGCATCTTCAGACAAGGAAATAATGAGAAATTTCAAATGAAAATTTAGAAAAATCCACAAAAATGAGTAATTTTTATAGTTTTTTTCTTTTATATGGAATTATTTGCTCTGTATTTTAATTTATTATTTTACTTTGAACTCTCAATTGGATTTTGAATTACGTGGATATTGTCGAAAGAAAATCCTAAAATAGAATCGTTCCCACCATCAGCTGACTTGGAGTTGGAAAATAAATATATACACACACATGATTTGTAAGCAAATAGTTTGTAGGTAACATTTTAAACAAACTATAGTTAATTTATTGGCACATAGTTAAATGGTTTCAAATATCTTATCCCACACCAATAGTTTTATTAGCTCTCTGTTAAAATGGTTGACATATCAACCTTTGTAGGTTAATTAATACCAAATCCTATTGATAAGTATTTATATACTGAATGTATGTGATTTGTTGGATTATGTGGTTTAATGGCATATCAAACCTTGGTGGTTATTTAGTGCCAGGTTTTGTTTATACATACTTTTTAAGTGGATGGCTTATGGGTAACTAAGCTCATTTGTTTGCACACAGTTAAATGGTTTCAAGTACTGCAGTTATTTCTAATCAGATATATTTTCAATCATCTCGATTGAAGTTGGCAGTTACATTGTCAGTTTCACTATCTATACTTTCTATGTGATAGGATCTATCTAGGGATTTGGTTGATCCGTGAGCATTGCATTGTTTATTCATTCTTTGAGGTGATTTTGTTATGTTCAGGGGCTGAAGGTAGTTTAAATGTGTTTTGAGGTCTTTTATTGTTCATTTTTATGTTCATATGTATTTTTCCAAGTTGGTCAATGGAAGCTTGTGGTTTTCAATTGGTTCTACCTTTTTGAGAGACAAATCTTTTTAGTCTGTCTTTAATGGTTTTTGGTAAATGAATTGGAAATCTATGTGAGCTTTGCTTTGTAGGAGATTTTCTATTTTGAGGAGGAGTTGTTTGATTATTAGATTTTGTGTATGTTTTTCCTTTGATTATTTCATTTGATTTCTGTTTATTTATTGTGACTTTTTGTTGAGTTTCTGCTTCTGGGTGATGAATTTGAGCTGAGTTTAAGTTGCTCCTGAAACTTTGGCCAATCATTTGGTTCCAATTGGATCAGCTTCTCCAAAAGAAATCTGTATTTGTTTTCTTGATTACTTTGTCTGATTGGGTACACCCTCTGTGCAACTGAGACATAAATTTTCTCTCCCATATAGGACCTTACTATTTTCTTAGCTTCCAAAAAGATCAGATTTTTTTTGTACTTCACCTCTAGTATTTCTCCCTCTCTTTTATAAATGTTAAAAGATCTTGAGAAAGTGAAGTTTTATCGACAGTTTGGATATTTAATTTCATTTTAGCAATCTTCCTACAGGTGGCCTTTTTCGCCACATCTTGCACGTGTGTAAAATCCTCTGCAACCCTCCGTGTGGTGGCCAATATTTTGACATTTAAAGCACCTCAGGATCAGTGGGATGTATTCTTCAAGGCAATACCCGATTTTTTTTCATGCTTGGAAATTTTGGGCTGATTACAAGTTAGAATGTATGTGTTAGTTTGGATTTCTTCTCTGCTCTTTCTGATTGTAATTCTTTTGAAGTCTGTGAATCTTTGTTTTCCTATGGCTGTTCTCATCTCCTTTTCCATAGCCAAGGACAGCTACCTGTTTCTGATGACTCCTTTGAAGTGTTCAACTTTTCGTGGGAATAGGCTTTACACTTTGTCGTGTGGAAAGTCTACATTTTGAGAATGTTTTCTGCCGGTCTCTTGCTGTCATCTTCCACGAGCAAATTGCAGTCCCTGGTCTTTTTCACAGTTCTAAGAGGATCTCTTAAAGCAATCACTTTTTCTATTAAAAAAAAAAAGGGAGAATTTAGCTTGGCAGATCTCTTCCAAAGATTCAATGACAATCAAAGGAAGTCTGCCACATCATTCTATGAATCTGACTCCAAGAGACTTCTTTTTGTTTTTTCTTTGAAGAAGCCATTGGTATTGTTTATTTTTCACTGGTTCTGTGCTCCACCACCCACCATGGAGTTTAAATTGATGGTTTCTTTGTTTAATGGCATATCAATTCTTTTTAGGTTATTTAATGCCAAAGCCATTCTTCTCCTAGAAGAACAGTAGCGGTACTATTTAACCCATAGCTGGGAGGATAAGGGGGTTCATACCTTTCCCAAGGGTATTTGCCTGAAAGTGAACATAATAGTGCGACTGGAGTACGAACTCACGTACTACGATTCTGCAGTCCATCGCTTTAACCATTACACCACGAGGACATCCCCTAACAATGACGATACGAGTTTAAATTGAGTTGAGAATTTACCAATGTTTTTAGTCAATGCTACTTATTACTTTGTAATTTAGCACTGGTCAAAGTTCTATTCTCTCAATGCAATTAATCTTCAGCCATTGCCTTCTAGCACCTGTAAGATAGAGTGCTGGAAGTTTGCTACAAGTGCAGATTGAAAAATACAGACAGGACTAAACATATATTGGTGCTAGGGCTTGACACAACCGATTGATTGGATTGGCCCTCACTGACCACCTGTCTAGCCCAAGAAGTGTTTTGTAAGTCACTTGACCTATCAATTGCCAGGCCAAGGATTGCCCAACCACCAGGATCCTGTCTTAGCATCATGGGTCGCCACTCACAGCCAGCAGGTGGCCTCGTTGGGGGAAGTCTTAACTCTCTGCAGAAATGTAGTTGGCATGTTATACAGCCCCAGCCAACTGGCTGAAGGAGTGAAAGGGTTAAGATGACCAGAAAATGCATTAGCTAAAATATCATTCTTTTTATAAAATCATCTATTGCCCATAAAAGGAAGTAATCAATGTAATCTTCAAAAGGATTATTGATGATTTTCTATCTCATGATTACTAAAAACAATGTACCATCTGGTTTTAAATTAAGTTTTCATTCTAGACCTGTTTTCCATTTCCTCTGACAATAAGCATTACTCTCAAAACTACCTATCAAGTGGTATTTACCAAAATTCCTCCCCCATTACATAGTCAATTATTGAGTAGAGTACAGCTGGTTTGAATTCAGTTTTCCTTCTCTAAAACCAGTTTCCATACCATGGTTAAAGAGGTCAGTTTACTCTACTATTTACACATGGCTGGAGGGAGAATAGTTGGATTCGTGCCTTTCCCAAGTGTTATCAGCACTATTAATCTATGCGAGTTGGGTCTGTTAAACTCTCTCTGGCAGTAATGTACAATCTTACCCTGAAGTTGTACCGTAGTCATATTCTATTCACTTCATAGGTGAACTAGCTGGGCAAATAAACTCATTCTCTTGATATACCTCTTGTTGGAGTTGTTTTAGTCATATTTACAAGGGCTATGTGAAAAGGCAAATAGGTTTGTTGAGGATTTGAACTTGAGTTGTCAAGTTGATTTTCTCTGGCGATGACTGTTATGCCACAAATGCCTAACTATCAAGTTGTTGGTAAAACAATAAATTTGTTATTAAAAAGACGACTTTTTCAATACAATCATAATTGGTCACATGAAATTTGAACCTGAGTAGCAAAATTCACGTCTTACAACAATGATCCATACTGCAGACAACTAAAGAGCCAGGTTTTAATATATTGCCCAATCCAATCTGAGCAGTCGATTCTCATAGATTGTTTGATATACTGATTCTAATCTGGAATAAGACTTTTGCAAGATTTTTTTGTAAGCTGAAATAAAGTGAAGAAACAGTTATTAATTTATCAAAATAAAGATTTTGCATGTTTCCAGATCCTAAAAATAATCTTGACGGAAACGCACAACTTGAACTTTGAAAGGACACATAAATTTTAGGATTGGTTTATGGGATGTTTACATAGCTATAAATTACTGTATGATTTATAGATTATATCTTGATATTAGACTTTTATTTATAGATCATATCTAGTTTAGGATTTATTGTGTATAAATGACTTTTTAGGATAAATTTTTAACTACAAAAACAAGGGTTGTTAATTACAAGAGATATTTTTGAAATATTGAAGCTAACTTTGTTTTTAAGCTGTAACTTCCATCCACAGTGTCTCCTTTGAGTCTATTCTTAAACAAAACCAATTTAAATTTTTACTTAACAATGTATATTATTTTAACCTCTGCGCATATAGTATGTATAAATAGTAAACAAAGATAAGTAAAAAGTTTCTTATCTTAACTAAAAGTTGTATATCCAACTAAACACTTAAAGCTACATCAAGGTCTAAACTTCATTATTTATTTAGAGTATTAAATTGATTTTGATTATATTACAGTAGTTTTGAAAGTATAGACAATTGAATGTTTTCTCTTTATGATTTGGTTTGGTTGGGTTTTATGGCATATCAACCTTTTGTAGGTTATTTAATACCAAATCCTGTTTATACTTATATATTGAATATAAATGATTTGTAAAAACATTTTCATATCAGCCAGAGCTTTTTTTTTTTTTTTTTTTTTTTTTTTTGCACACATTTAAATGGTTTCAAGTATTGCTGTATAAAAATCAATTTAACATCAGTCATTTGTTTGTACACATAGTTTGTTGATAATTTCATTTTTAAATGAGTTAGAAGTAATTTGTTTGCACACAGTTATTGCTAATCTAACGCTAATGATTCTATTCGATCTTAATCATTTATTTGTTCACAGTGAAGTGTCACTATTTAAAGCTAATAAGTCTGTTCAACATTATTCATTCATTTGCATGCATTTTAAATAGTTCCAAGTATTGCTATGTATCACTAACAATTCAATTAAACATCGGTCATTTGTATACACACAGTTAAATTATCAAATTGTTCTATTTTTAATTATTAAATATAGCATAAATCATTTCTTTGCACACAGTTGAAATGTCAAACAGTTCTATTTGACCCATAGATAGAACCCTATCAGGTGCTACCACTCTGGGTCAGAATGGCCCTGGGAGCAATGACAATGAAGGGGTACTCTGTATTCCCCAAAGTTCCAGAATTACTAGAGCCTCATCATCAAATTATTTGGTTTCATATCCAGGACACTTGTCTTTATGCCATTGGATGTTGAAATATTTTTGTAGGCTAGTAAAGCCAAGTTAGGAGTCATTCATTATATTTATGATAAAAACACCTTTTTGTGGCTAAAAATTAGGGGTTGTTCATTACATATGGTTATTCCCCCCCTACATATTGTAATTAAAAACTCAGAGTTTAAGCCATCATATTTCAACTGTTTTGATATTGAGGCAGCCTAATATAAAAGGTTATTTTTTGATCTAGGAACCACAACAAAATTTTTCCCATATGATTAATGGCAATTGATTCTTTGTTTTTTGTACTATTTTGAATAGCAGGAAAACCTGTACTAATTTAGATCTTTTCTAAAAGCCAAGTAATAAAACCACTGAGATGCTTGTGAAATATAATCTTTTGAAAAAATCCTTCAATAAATTCTCAATCATTGACACTGTTATGAGAAGAAAAAGCTTATGAGTATATTTCATAATTGTATGTGGTAAAGTTTGGCAGTCAAGTTTAGACTTGTCTACTTTAAAGACTGGTGGTTTCAGGTAAATCTCATTTGCATTTAGTAAATGCATTGAAGGAGAAATTGTCAAGTAATTCTTGTATATATTAGATAATCGAACAAATCATATATCAGATCTCAGGTGACTGAATCTTTTATATTTAGTATTAGATACTTTTGTGTGTGTGTGTGTGTGTGTATGTATGAGTAGTGTTTGCTAATGGTCCGGGAGGCCAGGGTTCAATCCCAGGTCCAGTCATACCAAAGACTCAAAAAATGATACTTGATGCCACCTTGCTTAACATTCAGCATTATAACGTAATGATCAAGGGTAAGTGAATTAATCCAGGGAATAGAGTAGTGCCCTCCCCTACACCTTGGTGTAGTAGCTATTGAAAAGGGAGCTATCCAGTCACCCTCGACTAAGGTCTCCAACTTATATATAGTAACGGTGTTGGTTGACACTAATTCACTTAGTGGGTTTGTGGTGAACCAAATGTGATATAATTTGGAGAGTGCTCAATATCTAGGATAGTATAATTTGGAGAGTATATCGTAGATATAAATCTAATATATACATTTATTATATATTATTCTGGGTATACCTATTGATAGATTCGAGCAAGTTGTTTCAATTTGTAAAGTTTGGAGGACAAAATGCTTTGAAGCCATCAAGAACTTTGACAAAACCATCTCTGGAATATCAAAAACAGTAAAAATTTCGATTGGTCATGCAAGCTGCTTCATCTGATAACCCTTGCATGCACCATCTGCTACTGGTTTGAAATGTCATATGAAACGCAGGCATGAGAACTGTTTGGCCCTTTTGTGTCAAAAACTGGCAGGAAAGTACATGAATAGAAAGTAATATCGGTGATGTTCAGCCTGATGAATTTATTCAATGGATTAAAATCCAAATTACAATTAACTTTTCAAGAAATCAAATTTCCCTGTTGGCAAGGCTAAGAATATACTGACAGTATCTCTTGCAGTGAAATAAGACCCCTCCCCTCCCAAAATTGGTTATCCTGGGTATGATAATAAACTGCAATTGATGATGAGACTCTGAGTAGGATAGATTCAGCCCATCATGGCTATTACACCCAGGTCCAGTCTGACCTGAAATAGTTCTTGTTAGGATTACATCTCTGGCTCAAATAGAACTGCTTGCAAATTATTTGTATTAGATAGGAATACTTGATTTCATAAAATCATGTGGCAAAAAATCTTAAGAAACAACTACACAAAAAATGTAAATGTACAATAAACATGATTCCCTCACCTCTAGGCATAAAATAATCCCAGGCTGTTTGATATGCCGATAAAATCAATCAATCCATCATAAATCCAACATTTCTTCACAAGCTATTATTATCAGGGTCTTTTTACTGGTATTTCATTATTGTGGTTATATGAATGAGTTTTTGTTTCTCTTCTGTGACATCTATCCATATACATCTGTTATATATTACTCCTCATTGTTTGTCCTGGGTATAACACTATATACTACACCTGATGGTGAGGATCCAATCTTTCATTGCCATTACTCCCAGGTCCCCTCTGACTCAGAGTGTTAGTACCTGTTAGGCTTCTATATATGGGTTAAATAGAACAATTAAATCATTTATTATACTTGGAATTATTTAACTGTGTGTAAACAAATGATTGTTAAATTAAATTATTGGTATTGCATAGCAATACTTGAAATTTGTCTCTGTGCTGATGAAGGAATAATGTTGACAAGAATTATTAGAGTTAAATAGTTATACTTGAAATCCTTTAACTGTGTGCAAAGGAGTTCTGGTTCGTTTAAAAATAATGTTACCTGCAAACTATTGGTTTACGAATCGTGTGTGTATGATTTGTCATTAAATTACCCTTAAGGGCTGATATGCCATAAACCAAACCCAACCATCATTGTTCACATCTCTACTCATGTAAAATTTCTTTTATCTTCCATGTTCACATCTGCCACTCCTATGTATAATGGGTGGATGTGAAACATATGTAACAACTCCACATTCACCCCCTGTCTGTTCCACCTTAGTTGTCCACCCACATCTGTTCCATGTTTTTTTCATGTTCAGTGCAATATGACTTACTGGTGGGTCTTGTTATTTTATGAGAGTGCAAGTGGTGTAATGGTTACTGTCTTAGGAAATGGACATGGCAACATGAGTTCAAATCCTGGACAAAGCTGTCTGCATTTTGTATAGTTTGGTGGTTTGGTTTAGTTTTATGGCATATCAACCATTGTAGGTTATTTAATACCAAATCCATTTTTATTCACATAAACGGTTCTATTTTAAATAATTCAGTTTAAGATACAAAAGCAATTCTATTTCAAGCAATTCAGTTTAGCATAAGTACACAGTTTAGCTCTATTTGACCCATAGGTAGAACCCTATCAGGTACTACCACTTTGGGCCAGAGTGGACCTGGGAGCGATAGCAATAAAGAGGTACTCCTCATTTCCCAAAGCTCCAACATTTTTGGAACCTCACCATCAGATTGTTTAGTGTCATACCCAGGACCCTCTTCAGGGGGAGGGGGCTTACCCCTCTGCAGAGAAGCATATTTTTTGCATAGTGTTAATATCCTTGGGAAAGGTATGTATTTAACTATTCTCCTTCCAGCAATAGGTAAATAGTAGGGCAGACTTTAATTTTGGTATGACAACCAGTCTAGGAGAAGGAAAACTCAAATAACCCTGTTGTCACATCCTACTCAAGTGGGTGTGTGTGTGTATATATATATATATATATAATGCAGATCAAAAAATATAGCCAGTCCACTGGTGGGGCAATCTGCATTGAATTTGTTAGGTCCCTATTTTTACAACTGTTCCACATCTCTCTATTTTGTCCTCATGGTATTAGATCACCCCCAACTCTGTCTGATTTTCTGACATCACATCCTCTACCTGCCCCCTATCTCTCTCTCTCTCTCTCTCTCTGGATTGTGGATGTTCCATTTTTCTCATTTGATCACCCACATCAGCTTTGCACTTATTTCACCCTTTCACTGAGCATCATAGATTATTTTTTATTTTAGATCGATTCTTAGACAATCAGATAATCAGCTTTTTATTACAATCTTGATCAAACTTCTTCAAAAATCAGTGTGATGATCGGCTGAAAAGTCCATAGGCTGACCAAGATACTCTCATGTAATGTGATCAAATGAGGTTTATTTTTCAACAGTCCCCTTTGCAGTCTATTTGTAAAAAAGTTATTAACAGCAGATACGACATCGTATGAACTTTTCAGCTGCCACCTTTTAGAATGGAGAGAAGTGGGTATAAACCTCTTAAGACGGACAGTTAGCTTTCCTTACCAAAAATACACATACAACCTGACCCAAATCTTTGCAAACTTTATTCCTCACAAATGTTACAATGCAGGAGTCTTGCTATGTCAAGTATTTTCTTGAAACCAGTTTTTCTGCATTTGTTTTGAGCTTTGAATGGGCTATGAAGTAATACTTATATTTATTAATTGATGGAACCGCAGTAATTTATTTAGAGAAGTTTCTACGGCATTATGACTACTGTGCTTGACTGTAACATCTATGACAATATTGAAGTATTCACTGGTGTTAAAAACTTATAAAGAGTATGATACATTTTTTTTATTTAGAAAAATGTAATTTCCCTTTTATAACAACAAAAAAAAAAACTTTGAAAGAAATTGAAAAGTCAATTTCAAAGGTCATTACTAATGGAACTTTCGGATTGTCAAAACAAAAGCTAAACAGACTTCAGGGTTTGTCAGAGCATTGATCCAATTTAAATGATGATATATCTCACCTACCTGTTGAGGTTAAAAGATCAGATATTTGATATATTTTTATTTATTTTATTTTATTTTTTTTGGTTAAAGTGAAAAGAAATACTCTCTCACAAGGTGTGGGATTGGTTTCTTTAATAACCAATCCTCTATATTGCGGTTTGATTGGAGGACCAATCAGAATCTGAAATGAGGAAGGGATACTCTTCCCACATACATAGATCAGCACATCTGAATGGCTGACCAGTCAAAAAGTAGTAAAAGTATGTTAAATGATCTATGATTTGTTAGCTAATTGAGAATGTTTGTTTCCAGGATAATTGTCTATAAAAAATATGCTTTTAGGGTTAAATGAGAAAAGAGATCTGATTTCCATGCCAAAGACAAGAAAATAAGAATCTCCAAGAACTAAAGCCTCTCCAGCAAAAGCTTCACTCTCCAAAAAATCAAATGAGATAGAAAAACTGCACCAGACAAATACTTCAATTATCTTTCTCTCAAACTCGGTAAAAGCAACAATTTCTCCCTATATTGTATATATCATTGTTACACCATTGTGTTTCAATAAATGATTGTTAATTATTGATAGAGATTTTCTCTTGTCTTTGAGTTGCCTATACTCAGGCAACTTGTTCCAACAAACCAGCCCGACCATCAGAAGTTCCGGATAGATTGTGTCATCTCCCATCTGTAGATCTTTCAACACAACGTAGGCAATGAGGGGATTGATAAACAAACCACTCAGAAATGCATGTAGTAGTCATGGAACCAAGGGCATAATAAAGTACTGTGACAAGGATAGTATCATACATCATAGGAAGCAAATTAGAAGTCCCGTCGTATCATTTAGTTCACTTTTAGTCTAATATGCTTAAGAAAGGCATGAATCTCATCATGTCCTGGGTATGACAATAAACTGCATCTGATGGTAATTGGAGATTGGGGAATGTGGAGTACATCTTCATTAGCATTACTCTCAGGTCCACTCAGACCTGGAGTGGTAATACCTGTTAGGACCCCATCTATGAGTTAAATAAAATAGTTCAATATTTTATTTGAGATTGTTAATAATATTTAATAAAATTATTATTGCTAAATTGCAATACTTGAAACCATTTAACTGTGTGCAAACAAATGAGCTCTGGCTTGTTTAAAAATGATGTTACCAACAAACTATTAGCTTACAAATCACACACACACACACACACACATATATATTGAACTTCTAGGAGATACAATGGATTAAAAGATGATAAAAGCAAAAATTTATCAAAGCACTTGTTTTATTTTCTTGTTTATTTTTTCTTTTCTTTTTCTTCACTTTTCTCAAGATTGTTTTTGTAAATTTCTGCTTTTATCATCTTTCAAATCACACACATATATATATATATATATAGGATTTGGCATTAAGTAACACACTCGGGTGGATATGCCATAAAATATAACCAAACCAAAAGAAAAAGAACTCCTTTTCCTACCTGGCTATGAGTCAACCACTACTGTTCTTCTCCAAGGAAGGCTTTGGCATTAAATAACCCCTGAAGGTTGATATGCCATTAAACAAAGAAATCAAAATAACTTATTACACTCAGTATTTCTGCTACATCTTCATTCTAAAGAACATGTTTTGATCAATGTAGCAAAGAATATCTTTATAAAAAGAAAAATAAATCATATTTTTTTTGTAGCCAAGAATAAACAAAATAGCCAAATTTGGTGACAAAGGAGTCAATCTGATTAATTCATGAATTAGTAATTAACTGAATATAGAAAAGTCTATTTTATTGCTTATTTCTGTTTCTGTAATATAAATTATTGGGTCTAGATAATACAGTTTTGTTTAAATAGCATGTCAACCTTTGTGGGTTATTTAATACCCAAGCCATTCTTGTAGAACAGCAGTGTTACTATTTAACCCATAGCACGAGGGATAAAAGTGTTTATACTCTTCTCAAGGATATTAGTCCAAAAGTGAATTGTGCTAAGAAATAATTTTGCCTAGTTGACTGGGACTGTAGAATACACTGTCTGCTTCTCTGTAGAGGGGTAAAACCTCTCCCAATGTGTCCTGGATATGACACTAAACCATCTGATGGTGAGGTTTCAGTAATGCTGGAGCTTTGGGGAATGTGGAGTACTCCTGTATTGCCATTGCTTCCAGTTCCCCTCTGGCCCAAAGTGGTAGGATCTGATAGGGTCCTATCTATGGGTCAAATAGAACTAAATTGTGTACTTATGCTTAACTGAATTGTTTGAAATATAACTGTTTTTGTATGCTAAATTGAATTGTTGCAAATAGAACTGTATATATGTATAAAAATGAATTTGACTTTCATAACCTACAGTGGTTGATGTGCTTTAAAACCAAACCTAAGAAATGATTATTATTAAATAGGAATAGTTAATTTAAACCGTAAAAAGTAAAAGTAAAGTTGGTGATCTTAGTCGATGGTGCCCAGAAGGCTCCCTTTTCAATAGCTACTACACCGAGGTGTAGAGGAAGGCGCTACTCCATTTCCTGGATTGTTCCACTTTACCCTTACCTTATAATCCTGAGTGTTCAGCAAGGAGGCATCAAGTACCATTTTTTTTTAGTCTTTGGTATGACTCAACCTGGGATTGAACCCCAGTCTCTTGAACCATTGGCAAACACTCTAAACACTTGGCCAATAGACTGGTCAAACCATAGTTGCATATAAATTATTTGTATTTGAAAAGAATACATGAAATGATACAAATGTGAGCAAATTATTGCTATTTGATAGGAATACTTGCTACCATCTAACTATACAAACAAATGATTATCATTATTATTATTATTATAGTCAAATGAAAAAAAAGGGGCAATTTATGAAATGATTGTAATGGAACTTTAAAAAGATAATTATGATTTTAATTAGATGCTGACAAATAATCAAACTTTGGCATTAAATAAGCCTTAGCTGCATTTATAAAACCTGCTATATTCATTTTATGACTGATTTCTGTAAATAAGGGATAATCCTATTTACCAACCCCTCTGCTCAGGCAGGATATGACACAAGGTCAATTTTTTTAAGTGAAGTTTAACAGGTTTGAATTCAGAGTTTTCCTTCTCCTAGACTAGTTGCCTAACCAAGGCCGAAGAACCTAGTCTGCCCTACTATTTACCCATAGCTGGAGGGAGAATAATTGGATTCATACCTTTCCCAAGGGTATTAGTGCTATGTGAAATGCAATCAGTCAGGTCCAGGATTTGAACTCTTGTTGCCGTGTCCATATCCTGTGACGATAACCATTACACCACGGGCACCTCCAGCAAAGGTAAATAAAGGATAATAAAATTAATCTCTCTGGGAGGAAAAAAAACCTGTGTGAAGTGAGTAGAGGTTTTTGGATGTTCAATTGGTTCAATACTCCACTTGTCCTCACTGTATGTTTTTAGCCAACTGCTCCACCATCAGCATGAGACAAGAAAAATTTTGAAGTGGAGTACAGCTGATTTAAATTCAGCTTTCCTGCAATTAGATTGATTGCCTAACCAAGGCTAAAGATCCCAGTCTGCCCCTACTATTTACCCATACTTAGTCAGGGAGAACAGAAGGATTCATGCCCTCCCTATGGGTATTATTGCAAAGTGAAATGCAAATAGCCTTGTCCAGTATTTGAACTTGGGCTGCTGATTTCATATCCTACTCTGATAACCATTACACTAACCATGCTTCACTGGTGTTGTCCAAAATAAGTGCACCAATGTGTTTAGCAACAGCTTAATCATTGGTGGTGCCAGAAGGGATTTGTCCATTTCAAAGGGGTTATGCTCCCTGTTTTGTAGTTAGTTGTCTCCTAAACTTATTGCCAACCAAGCCTAAAGACTCGAGAGTGTCCTGTTATTTACCAATGCTTTTCCCAAGGAGATTAGTGAGGAGTGAGTCTCTTGGGTGGCCAGTGACAAAAATTACCCCCAGTTCATTGGTATTATCTCTTTAGGAGATATATCAGGCAATAAACCTGACCCTACTCCTTTTAGCTGAGCTGCCTGGGTTTTGGAGGACTTGTTTTAGTGTGAAGTAAACATGAACTTTTAGAATTTGAACTTTGTTCAACAGTTCCATCCTTGATGTTCCATTGATTGATTTATTTTAATGGCATGTCAAACGGTCTAGGGTTATTTTATGTCTAAAGGTTAGGGAATAACATTCTTTGTATATTTATATGAACATTTGTTGTTGTTTCTTTTTATCATAATAATTTGTTTGCACACAGTTGTATGGTTTCAAGTATTCCTATTCAATACTAATGATTATATGGTTTCAAGTAATTATTTTTAACACAAATAGTTTAGTTATTTTGCATTAAGTATTCCTTTTGTATATGAATAAATTTAAAACAGATCTATGTGACCCATAGATTGGACCCTAATAGCTTATACCTCTCCTGTTAAGAGTGCTAATGAAGAGGTACTCCACACTCCCCAGATCTCCAGAGTTGGAGCCTCACTAACAGATGCAGTTAAGTAACATACTCAAGACACCTTTTTTATTTTATTTATTTATTTAGGTCTTATTCCTCTACAGGGGATACAATGTGTTGTAGTCTCTCTTCTGGGGATTCAATGTGTTGTAGTCTCTCTTCAGGGAATTCAATGTGTTGTAGTCTCTCTTCTGGGGATTCAATGTGTTGTAGTCTCTCTTCTGGGGATTCAATGTGTTGTAGTCTCTCTTCTGGGGATTCAATGTGTTGTAGTCTCTCTTCTGGGGATTCAATGTGTTGTAGTCTCTCTTCTGGGGATTCAATGTGTTGTAGTCTCTCTTCTGGGGATTCAATGTGTTGTAGTCTCTCTTCTGGAGATTCAATGTGTTGTAGTCTCTCTTCTGGAGATTCAATGTGTTGTAGTCTCTCTTCTGGGGATTCAATGTGTTGTAGTCTCTCTTCTGGAGATTCAATGTGTTGTAGTCTCTCTTCTGGAGATTCAATGTGTTGTAGTCTCTCTTCTGGAGATTCAATGTGTTGTAGTCTCTCTTCTGGAGATTCAATGTGTTGTAGTCTCTCTTCTGGAGATTCAATGTGTTGTAGTCTCTCTTCTGGAGATTCAATGTGTTGTAGTCTCTCTTCTGGAGATTCAATGTGTTGTAGTCTCTCTTCTGGAGATTCAATGTGTTGTAGTCTCTCTTCTGGAGATTCAATGTGTTGTAGTCTCTCTTCTGGAGATTCAATGTGTTGTAGTCTCTCTTCTGGAGATTCAATGTGTTGTAGTCTCTCTTCTGGAGATTCAATGTGTTGTAGTCTCTCTTCTGGAGATTCAATGTGTTGTAGTCTCTCTTCTGGAGATTCAATGTGTTGTAGTCTCTCTTCTGGAGATTCAATGTGTTGTAGTCTCTCTTCTGGAGATTCAATGTGTTCTAGTCTCTCTTCTGGAGATTCAATGTGTTCTAATCCCTAACCACTTACTGCTATATTATAGTAGTTATATATAAAAGACATAGAACTTGGCTTTTGAACCTTGTTTAACGAGCTCTTCCTCCTCCTTGTGTTAAGTTGTATTTCCTTCTTTATTCTTTGATTATCATCATGGTCACCATAAATTTATTTTCTTTCTCTTAACAGAATATTTAAAGTTGTGGGGTTTTTGGGGGTTCTTTTTCCTTCAACTTTTTAATCTTCAGTTTTGAATTTTTTTAAATTTTTTTTTTTTTTTTCAACTCATCATCTTCATTTTTGACTATCCAAGACCCCCAACCTACTTTTGTCAAAATTTTTTTCTGTTGAGAAACATTGTTGTTTATTTTGGCTTTTAACAGCTGCACCCTCTCAGTACCACTACTCTCTCTCATTGGCTTCACCAGGTTTTATTTATTTAGTTTCTTTTTCTTTGGCAACTTTTTACAAATCATTCAGTTTATAGCTATTTTACTGCAGACATAAAACTCAATATTTTTTAAAAATTCTATTTGTGAGAAAAAAAAATCTCTTGTGTTCTGAGCCTCTGGGAGAAATGGATATAAGGGAAGGTTTTGGTATTAAGGGTTGTTTGTGGGGAGGGTAAATATTTTTTAAAGTGGAAGAATGAGAAAGAAGGTATAGTGAAGAAAAAATATAGAAAGATAAAAATGGTAGGTAGAATAATGATGTGGGGAGGGGATTGTAAATGGAAAATCAAAGAACAAGCATTAAGATTGTTCTGGAAATAAAAAAAGAAGAGGAATTAGACTAAAAAAGAAAACAAAAAAATGAGATAAAAAGAAATAAGTTATTTTGAAAATGTCTACCTACAACAATTTCTGTTATTTACCACCATCCACTTTCCAATGGACATTTACCAGTCATTTTTTGATCACAAAGTCTAGACCTTTTTGGGGGGTGATTCAATTGGTCTGTTTCTCTCCATAAATAGCTATTTGGTGGGGGCATTCAATTGGTCTGTTTCTCTCCATAAATAGCTGTTTATGATTGGTGGATATGGTCATTTGATAGTTTATCTTGTCTTTTATGATGCTAAATAATTGCAAAAGATATGAAGAGAGTTAAAAAGTTCTAACATGGATGACAAATCATGATCAAAGGGAAAATATAATTAAAATCATTGAAAACAATAATGCATTTGTAGATATAAAAACTGGATTGGTCAGTTTGTAGATGGGCCTAATAATATCAATAATTCTGCTGCCTAATGATGAAAAAGCATTTATTTTACACATTTTAATTTTCAAGATAATCTCATTCCTTATTATTACACTTAATTCAGTAGTAAATATTAATCTCATAAATTGAACATTATACAGTGGAAATTTTGGATAAAATTTCAGCTCATAACTCTGTCAGGTTTTTAGATTCATTGTTCCACACTTGTGGGGTCTGTCTGTCTGTCTGTCTCTCTCTCTCATATATATATATATATATATATATATATATATATATATATATATAGAGAGAGAGAGAGAGAGATAGTGGGTGAGCTTAGTGTTATGATTGTCATCATAGGAAATGAAATCTTGCATGAGTTGGCTGGGGCTGCAGAATACACCATCTGCAGAGGGGTAAGACTCCATCAATGAGTGTCCTGGATATGACACTAAATAATCTGATGGTGAGGCTCTAGTAATGCTAGAGCTTTGGGGAATGCAGAGTATTCCTTCATTGCAATCGCTCCCTGGGTCAAATAGAACTGTGTACTAATGCTAAATTGAATTGTTTGTAATAGAACGGTTTTGACATTTAACTGTTTGTAAACAAAAACTATTCTTATACTAAAGTGAATTGTTTAAAATTTAATTTGGTGTTGAATGACCTGAAAAGGTTTGATATGCAGTAAAACCGACCTGCATGAGGCTGTATTTCACTTTGTACTAATGCTCCGGAGAAAGGCATGAATCTATCTCTTCTCTAAGCTTTGTGTACATAGTAGGGACAACTGAGTTCTTTAACCTTGGTTAGGTGACCAGTGTAAAAGAAGGAAAACTCTAAATTTAAATCAGCATTATTCTGCTTAGAAAATGACCTTGTGTCACACTTTGCCCATAGTGAAGGTATTTTGTGTATATGGGTGTCATTCAATAAAGAAAAAAACTTTTGAAAAAAGAAACTAATTTTTTTTTTTTTTTTTTTTTTTTTATTCAGAAATTTTTTTCCCTTCATGTAAACTCAGCATTGTTTGGAAATGATTTACACCAAAAATTATTTTAATCTTGCAAAATTATTTGTTTGGAGGTTATTCAAAATGGTAGCAAATCAGAGTGCTTCAGGCTTGACCAGAGGTCTGTCATGAAATATTTCTTGATTGCAAAATGTAAACCAGGTGAAATTTACAGAAGAATGTGTGATATGTATGGAGAAGTAGCATGTTTTGAGTGAAAAAAAATGTTTACAAATGGGTGAAACATGAGTTTGTCATTACAAGTCTCAGTCAAAAAAATAGTCTATAGAGCTGAAACACATTGATTCTCTGATAAAGAAAAGTTTCGAGCACTGCAGTGAGTAAAAGTGATGTTGACAGTTTTTTTGGATGTGAAAAGACCCAATGACAATTGATTTCTTTGAAAAAGGTACAACTGTAAGCAATGCTTCCTATTACCAACTCCTTAGACAATATTCACCTTTATTTATATATATATATATATATATATATATATATATATATATATATATATATATATATATATATATATAAATCCAGGGAATGGAGTAGCGCCCTCCCCTACACCTTGGTGTAGTAGCTATCGAAAAGGGAGCCTTCGGGTCACCCTCGACTATGGTCGCACGACTATATATATATATATATATATATATATATATATATATATATATATATATAGGGTGAAACGATAAAATTGTCGTCCTAAAGAAAACAACACTACAGCTTTATTTTAAAACTTTTATTGAAAAAATCAATTCAGGTAACTTGATTATGTAGTAGAGCTGACATCTATTCAATTTAGTCGCCTTCAGCCTCAATCACTGCCTCAATATGGATCTGGAACTGGGAGCACGCCTTTTCCACAAGTGCCGGCAGGAACTTGACGGATGGAGGCGATCAGGCTGGCTTTGGTGTTGTGGGAGGTCATGTTGATGATGTTCTCGACGTATGACAAAACAAAGTATTCCAGCGGGTTCAGGTCAGGGGAGGTGGGGGACCAGTGAGAGAAGGGTACAAAGTTGTAGCACTCCTTCTGAAGCCAAGCCTGGGTCTCTTTGGACTTGTGGGCTGGTGCCAAGTCCTGCTGCCACACCCAGGGTCTGCCACTGGCCACCTGATTGCACCTGGGGATCACCACACTCTTCAGCACATCCAGGTACATTTTGGTGTTGACTTTCAAGCCATCTTCAAAGATGTGATGTGGCCTGATGTGGCCCTCACTTGAAACCACACCAAAGACCATAACCATAGCCAGAAACTTTGTTTTCATCACCCTGGGCACCTCCCTGTTATTTGTGCAATCCAGATTTGCATTTTGAGGGTGCTGGCAATGGTCCTGTTGTTATAACTTTGATTGGTAGAGGGCATGAGTTGTACAGCGGCGCATCTCTGATCTCGCTCGTTGAACATTGTGTCACTTTCAGACATGATAGAAGGCTCCTATCTCTCTTGGGATTTGTACACAACTGGCCAACTAGTAGATGGTCTGCAACAAAAAAAGAAAACTGGTTTTCATTAAACAGAAATGGAATCTTTCGTCTTTTCTAGGGCGAGAATTTTATCGTTCCACCCTGTATATATGAGTGTTTTTCAATAAATATGTGTGTGTATATATACATGCGCACACACACACACCTGATGATTGCTCAAGCATAAAATTATCTGTAGAAATCCATCTGTTTAAATTTCTTTTAAATATATATATATATATATATATATATATATATACACAGACACTATTTATACCTATGGAAATTTCACATATTTTTAATAATTGCATAATTTCAACTATAAATAATATACTTAGTTAAATTGTTGGCTTTAGTTTTAAGATTAGGTGAATTAACACATACCTGACAAAAGTAAATGGGATATAACCTTACAATAAAAAAGAAAAAAAATTACCAAAAAAATAAACATAAGGGATGAACCCTTCACACTGGGTAAAAAGTTGGTGCAAACCTTAGTAAAGTCAGAGAATAGTGACTGAAATTCTGTTGGTAAAAACATCCAAATGAGAAGGCAAGTCTAAAATTATCATTTAATGAAAAGAATTTAATTAACTTTTGAAAATTTATTTCTGTTGACAGTAAAAAGTATCTGGATGGCCTCACTTGTTGTTAAAGAGCATAAAACTGTGACTTTTGAAACAAACTTTTCAAATAAAATAATAAAGTTAATACATTTTAAAATGAGTCAAAATCTTCTGCTCTTCTTTTCCTTTATGAAAAGAGGAAAAAAAAAAAACTTCTTCCATGATAAATTTTTTTGTCTGGTTATCTACAAACTGTGCTATAAAAAATTTGTTGGAGCAGCACATTTCATTTTGGATAAAAATACTTCACAGTTGGGTTTCTTTGGTGAAATAGAAGAATACAAACTAAATTGGAGCTGCTGCCTCAAGGAAGGGTGGTTGTCAGCATCAGCGGGTTTGGTGGACAGTTGGGGGGAGAGGTTTCATTTCTTACATTGTGAAATAACATAAAAATCAACAGAATCTCAAAAGAGACAACTGTACACTTGATGTTTTTAAAAATAGCATTGATTTGTTAAAATTCAGTTGTTAAAATTTATGGAGTGGTGTTTTGTTTCACATATTTGATTTTATAATTTGAAGAATATTTTTTATTTATAAAATTAGATGTAATATATTTTTCATTGGCATAAAAAAAACATTGTCATGTAATTTTAATTTTTTTTCTTCTTCCTTGTCAGTTTTTAACCTCAGTTTGGCACAAGGCAAGAACTATCAGGTACTCTGTGAAAATAGACAAAATAATTGATATAATGACCCTGCTGCTGCAGTATAAAAACATTTGTGCCACTGGTCAGATCTTTTCTCCTGAACTTTTTTTCTCTTTATGTTGTAGAATGGTATAGTATGACACTGCATTAAGAATCTGACCCTGGGGAAGAAAATTTCCTGTGGGTAGTGATGTTTGTGGGTCACCCTGATCTCTTATCATTTTCCATTGATACTATGTCACTCCAAACACCCTGCTTAGCTTATTGCTTCATTGTTGTAGGGCTGCTTCCATATTTCAATGGTCTTTGCTGCTTATTTTTCAAGGTTGACATATAATTTCATATTTGTTCTGGGCTCAAATTTAAGATCCATTCTAAAATTGCAAATGAATATGTAAATGATGTCACACAAAAATACCCCAAAATATAGACGTTGAATGTTGACAGGATTCTAGGTAAATTCATACAGGTGATCACTTACCATCTTCTCTCCTCAGGTAAGCCTCATTCAGCTAGTAAATCATCAGTACATTCCAGAGTGATAATTGTCTTGTTTTAGAGTGGGGTTCTCCTCCTCTCTCCTGCAGTCTGTTATTCTTGTCTTGACTGATAAGATTTAGAACTAATTTATCAATCTGATTTTCCTCGTATACATTTTTTTCTCTTTATTTTAAGATCAGGATAATTTTTAGTCAGGCTGTTCTTTGGTTTTCAAGTGACTTTTTGTTTCTTTTTGCTGACTCTCCATTCCAACTATAAAAAGACATTTTATCTCAGTGCAAAGAAAAAGCCAAAACAAAAAAATCTATTAACAGCTTATGTTCAAATCTCAGACAGAAATGTAAATCTTTCTTTTATTCTTACTTATATTCAAAATACCTATGTTTATTATTTTCTCATGTCTTTATCTTGCAATCAATATGAAGAAGATGAGTAATAAAAAAAAAATCAATTTAGAATTTGTTTTTCTAGGGCAACTTAAAATATTCAATCAAAAAGAATATTTGTAGAGAGGGGCAATTTTTTTTTCATTTTAAATCTTTCATTTTAAATGTTTATGAAAAAAAAAAAGAATTTTCACTCTTTTTATAGTCATTGGTTTAAAGGCCACTTTTTAGCAAACATTAAATTTCATGTTGAATTACACCCTATTTATGAAATCCATATTCTTATTTCTAATAAAAGAAATATTTTGATGATGAATAGTTATCTCCCTTGAGAAATTATAAGTGTGAGCATGAATACAGACATCCCCTGCACAGTTCGTGTTGTTAACATTTTTGGACTATCTTAAGTATATTGCTCTTATAAAAATCTGACTATGATGTGCTATTTTTGCTGGGTTACTGTTTTATATAAACATCTGAATTATAGTAAAATATTGATATTTTGAGTTGTTTTATACACCATATGTACATGATTTATTTATGATATATATCACATCTATGTATTTGTTTTGCACACACACACACACATATATATATATATATATATAGAGAGAGAGAGAGAGAGAATATACTGCTGAAAAGTGTCTTGACTCTCAAATGTACAAAAAACTTGACAATTATATGAAAATCTAACTGGAAAGGTAGATTTATTTTGTGATCACGTTTTTTTTTTCTGCAAATATGATTTAAATCAAGATAATGTTTAAGGAATGTTGACTTCATGTTGCAAGTAACTGTTAACTAAAAAAAAAAAGACTGATTTTTTTTACTTTTTGTTTATTTTTTACGACTTTGTTTTAAATTCTTTAATTTTGTTAAAGTTTACTTTCTTGACCTTTTGATTTTGTAAAATGTTAATTGAAGAAAAGTTAGAACAAAGTAATCAGATAAACTTATTGAGTTAATTAAGCCCTCATAAAATCACTAAATGTGGATTCAGTATTCTTTGTTTTGTATTGTTGAATATAATAGGTGTCTGCTGATGTGAAAATTGCATGTGTGTTGAGAATTATTACCTTCAATTGACATTGTAAAGGGACTGCAAAATGTATTTGAGACATATTTGACTTTTGACATAAAAATAATCAACAAATTGACAGAATTGTTTACAATAATTTTTTAATAAAGAAAAAAAATCTCTTTTCCTTACTCCTATCAACCTCCCTTATCTTTTTTTTCTCTGATTCACCCTTTGTTCTTTCTCTCTTTATCTTCTCTCTCTCTCTCTATCTATATATACTCTTTCAACTCTCTCTCTCTATCTATATATACTCTTTCAACTCTCTATCTCTATACTCTTTCAACTCTCTCTCTCTCTCTCTCTATATATATATATATATATATATATGTATATATATATATATATATATATATACTCTTTCTACTCTCTTTCTATATATATATATATATATATATACTCTTTCTTCTCTCTCTCTCTCTCTCTCTCTATATATATATATATATATATATATATATATATATATATACTCTTTCTACTCTCTCTCTCTTTATACTCTTTCTCTCTTTATACTCTTTCTCTCTCTCTCTACTCTTTTTCTCTCTCTCTTTATACTCTTTTTTCTCCCTCTTTCTTCTCTACCCTCTCTCTTTACGCTCTTTCTTCTCCCCCCTCTCTTTATACTTTCTTCTCTCTCTCTTTACTCTTTCTTCTCTTACCTAACCATCTTTTTCTTTTCTCTTTCTCATTTATTCATTTTCCTCTTTCTCTGTCCTCTACATCTTTTTCTTCTCTCACTCAATCCTATCCCCCCCTCTCTCTTTTCTGTCTCTTTTCTCTTTGTACTTCTTCCTTTTGTCCATTTAACAGAACTTTTTTCCCAATCTTTTTAGAATAAATCAATTAACCATAGAAAATAAAATGTCACTGCACTTTTTAGTTTTGTACCTTTGCATTTTGTTTCATTAGCCTATTGAAAATAAAATAAAAACCAAATCCAGTTTTGATTTGACATTCAACTTGCAAATTGTTTGCTTTCTTAAACTGAAGATCTACATTCTTCAAATTGTTTCCAGGAATAGCACAGCTAATGAAGAGTATTAATCTTTTTGTGTCTGGGGGCAAAACTTGTACAATTTTGAAAAAAGAGCTGGGTTGTTTGAGATTGGCATTCTTCTTTTGGCAGGGGATCAACTCTGTGTTTGATACTCACAAATTTATCACTTTAAACAATGTTTTATTAGGTTTTTGGAAATAAAGCACAATAAAAAAAAAGCATATATATATATATATATATATATATACACACACACACCAGAGAAATCTTTAGATTTGTAATTTGGTGATCATATTTAATTGAAGTATGAAATATATATGATACAAGCATAGTTTCTGTAAAAATCATGGGATTATTTTTATTTGCACTTTTTCTAATTGTATCATTACTCTAGATTTCACGTTATCATCTATAAAATAGGTGACTCAGCTGAAAATTAAAAAAAATAAAGTTTAACCTGATGGTTGTATCTTCTATTCTAGAGATGATACATGAAACCAATTGTAATGAAATGATTGTAAGAAGGTGAGATTTTAATTAGTTTTATACTGCTCTGCTAACCAACATTTGAGCACTTTTTGACTTATTAAATATTTTTAAATGATCGTTTATTCTCATATATATATATATGTATATATATATATATATATATATATATATATATATATATGATGAACTCTCCTGTCAGTCTCGTATAATTACCCAACAGTTGGAAGATGTAAACTCTTGGACTACCTAAACAGGTGATTCATTTATAGTGATGAAGTTTTATGAAGAAGCAGTCACACTTCTTAGATAAGAGGATAACTAAAGAATGGTGAATCAATGTACCACAGATCCTCCTGTTTAACATTTTTCAAGTTTTGATTTAAGAGTTCTTTCTTCTCCAAGACTTGTTACCATACCAAGGTTAGAAAGCTTAGTCTATCATTCTGTTTTACTCTTGGCTGGGATGGAGATATATAATTCCTTGTAGCATATGAACTGTTATATAATGGATAATGTTATTACAGTCTTGTATGCGTGTTCAACACTGTTTGACTTTATTACATAATAACCATGCCATGACCATTACGACTGAAGTGAGTTTATCTTTCTTGGATGTAACATCAAACTATATCTAATGGTGAGACTCCTGTCTTAGAGTTTGAAAAATGTGGAGTACCCCTTCATTGCCATTACTTGCAAGTACACTCTGACCTGGAGTAGTAGTACCTGTTAGGGTCCCATCTATGGTTCAGTCTTTTACTAGGGGTTATTATTTATATTAAATAGAATTATTAATGCTGAATAGCAAAACTTGAAATCATTTAACTGTAAAAACAAATGAGTGCTGGCTACACACTATTTACTTACAAATCATTTTATATATATATATATATATATATATATATATATATATACACAATTTTCTCCTAGGTTTTTGTATTTCACATTCCTAAACATCTATCGTTAACTCAAAATTGTTAATATCACCCCTCATGGTTCTGATGATGGTTCAGCATAACCAAAATGCTATAGTGTCGATCTCTCAATAAATCATTCCTTCCACTTGGATCGTTGTTATCAGTTTTTCTACATGTATATATATATAGTGGAAACATGGATAAACTGTAACACAGAGAAAAGATTCTGGATGATATAAAAACAGGATTTACCATTGAATGACCTACAGTGGTCGATATGCCATAATTGGAGCCTCACAATGATGAGATTCTTAGAATAAACATCATCTTTTCTTTTATAATTATCTAATTGAAATATAGTAAACTTGGTGACTATAATCTCCTTTATCAATAGCTACTATGCTGAGGTGTAAAGGAGGGCGCTACTTCTTTCCCTGGATTGCTCCATTTTACCCTTAATGCATACCTTATAATGCTGAATATTAAAAAGGTGGTATCAAGTATAATTTTTTGTTTCTTTGGTATGACATGACCTGGGATGGAACCCAGGTCTTCCAGGCCATTGGCAAACACTCTACCCACAAGGCCAATGGGAGGATGAACAAATTTTTTTTTCTTAAATTATAAGTTCTCAAATACTGGGCTGTAGAGCAGGCTAAAACTTAAAATAAATGTTTTCTAACCTCCTCATATCAGTCTTATGACTGAGATTCTTCTTTTTATTTTTAATTTAAATTTTTTTTTTTTTAAATTTTTTTTTTTCTTTAAGTGAAACCATTTTCAGATTAAATATTTGAGTAGAATGAATAAAGAAGGTTGAATGAATTTTATTTTTTTTTTTTTGTACTCTGCTGACCAAAGTTACCCTAAATCTCAAAAAGTTTTTCTTGCACAATTTTTCCTTCGATATTATAGGGGGTGTCCTCATTGTTTAATGGTTAAAGCAAAGGACTGCAGGATCGTAGTATGCGAGTTCGTACTCCAGTTGCGCTATTACGTTCACTTTCGGGCAAATACCCTTGGGAAAGGTATGAACCTCCTTATCCTCCCAGCTATGGGTTAAATAGTACCACTACTGTTCTTCTTGGAGAATAGATTTGGCATTAGATAACCTACAAAGGTTGATATGCCATTAAACAAAGAAACCAAACCTTCAATATTATAAGATGACTCTACTCTTTACTGATTTTTATAGAAAATTCCATCTATGTTGCTTATACGACAATCTGATTTAGTGCGTATAGTAGGTTCCCATATAAGAATTTTTTTCTTCCCTCCTGCTTTGAAATATTTCTTTAACTGATTTCTCATAGAATTATTTCCCTTTTCAATATTACAGCCTCTTCAGCTGGGACTGTAGAATATCCCAACTGCATCTGTGCAGAGGAATAAGACCCCTCCCATCCCTAAACGGGTATCCTGGATATAAAACTAAACTGCATCTGATGGTGAAACTCCAGTCTTAGTGTTTGGGGACTGTGGAATACCTTTTCATTGCTACTACTCCCAGGTCAACTCTAACCCAGAGTGGTAGGACCTGTTAGGGTCCTATCTATGGGTCAAATAGAACTGTTTAATCATTTACCATACTTGAAATCATTTAACTGTGTGCAAACAAATTGACTTAACTATGTTAAAAAGTAACATTACCAACAAACTATTCACTAAAAATCATCTATATATGTATAAACTGGATTTGGCATGAAATAGCCATCAATGGTTGATATGCCATAAAACCAAATAATCTGTTTCAGTATCATGGAAAGACTTACCTTCTATGTTAATAAAATTTTTGAAAATTCCATCAATGCTGTTATTTATTTTGTTCCAGCAAAGCAATTTAGGACAGTTCACATCATGGAACCAATTTATTGCTAATTTTTTAAATGTACTTTTTAATAGTGTGTTGTAACTCATATATTTGAGTTAACAGAAAAAGAAAAACACATCAAGTAGTTTGATAAAGAAATAGGTTTTATTAGACATGATACAGTGAACGAACGAACAATCAGTACTTGACAGGTGGTGTTCACAAGTGTCATTTCCTTCTATCGTCCAAGGGTTGACTATTCATGAGAAACAGACTACTCTGTTATCTTGCCTTTGGGTAGTATATGACATAGTGGAACTTTTTTTTTTTATGTCTCTTCCACCTTTCCGACTTCCATTCCTCACTCATGCAACCATTTTTGCATTGTACGAGGAATGTTGAGTATTAGTTTTTCATCCATTCTACTCCCAAATTTCATCTGAAGGTTTATATTTTCATTTTTTTAATACATGAAATAGTTTTAAGAGTGACATGTGGAGGCGAGAAAACATTATTAAATCTTTTTAGGGTTTGTATTTCCTCTTTCTGTTAAATAATCTGAAACAACTTTACACAACATCTGCAGCCATTTGAGATGAAGATATGTGAATGGATATTTAGTAAGAAATTAACTATCATCTTCATAAATTATGTGACTAACGGTAAACACATAGAACAACTGTAAATTGTTGTAATAAACTTGAGTTGTTTTATTATTAAACTATGTATCATGAGTGTCAATATCTTTTAATAGTTTGTTAAATAAAATTTTGAAATTATCTCCCCTCCCACATACACACACTCACAGAGTATAACTCAAAATTAAAAACTACTTATTGTTCTGTAGATACTGCAATCTTTAAATACAGTAATGATTTTATATATGAGATCTGATCAAATGTGAATTTTTTTTTTTTTTTTTTTTTTTTTTTGAGGTCTGATCAAATGTGATTTTATATATGAGGTCTGATCAAATGTGATTTTTATATAGGAGGTCTGATCAAATGTGATTTTTATATAGGAGGTCTGATCAAATGTGATTTTTATATAGGAGGTCTGATCAAAAAGTATCTAGATTGAAAATTAAATTTTTTTTTTTTTTTTTTTTTTTTTTTTTTAAGAGTTAAAAGAATGCGTGCACCACTGTGCAACGAATGAAGTAGTGATATCTGAACAGATGAGTAACTTATCAACACCTTATAAGTTGCTCAGCTGTGTACACATCTAGCCAGTAATCTAGATTTCATCACTTTATATCTTGATGTCTCGATGAATTTGTGCCAATTTGGAGGAGGGGGGGTTATAAAACCAGTTTCAATACTTTTTGATCAGCAGTATTTTTGTGAAACTCAGAATTGTACAAATGCAACAACACCCTCCATATTATCCCGTCTGGGCAATTTTTTGTTTCCTGAACTGGAAACTCATCCCAAGGATAAGAAATTTGAGAATTTGGAGGAGATAAAAAGAAATATTTCAACAAAGCTTCACATCATCAAAGGAGCTTCACAGTGGCCGTCGCTATAATATGGTATTATAGTGATGGCCACGGCTTCACCCATGGAAATCTCAATGGAATAAATTGAATTCCAAGAGGACTATTTTAAAGAAAATTAATATTTTATTGTTTATTTTTGTCTCAGTAAATACATCTTCCATCTTGATATGCTTAGAATACGCACATACACATTCCACAAAGCAACCTACTAAATTAAGATATTTTCTGTGATTACTGTTGGGATATTGATCAGAACATTCTAGATGGTGCATCTTTATAAAAGTCCTCTAATAAATTCTAAACTGAGTTGTGGGTAGTCCCTGTGGCCTAGTAGCTTATGTGCTGTACTGTGACATAAGAAGCATGTTTGAACTCTTTTCATGCTATTACATGCACTTTCAGACTTATACCCTTAGGAAAGGCATGAACTCTTTAATATTTGCTACTGTGCTTCTACAAGGATAGATTTGGCATTAAATAACCCATGATGATTGATATTCCGTTAAACAAAGAAACCAAACCAACCTGAGTTTGATGTGGGATAGGAGGGTTACACTTGTCTGTCATTGGTTGAAATCTGTAACTACTTCAACCACTGTGTGTGTGTGTTTCTATGAAAACCTCTTTTGGAAATCCATCAAAGCCAAGATTAGGTATCAGTTGGATGGGTGCAAAAATCATCCCATTTTTCCCTCTTCAGGTGCTGACATTGTTCATTCATTATTTTCTTGTTAAACTGACCTGTTTTTATTGGAATAAAAATATTTGATATTACAATATTATGGATTGAGGTGTGGTAAAAGTATTTATAGTCTACAGAATCTGGGTAAACACACACACACACACACACACACACAAATTATCCTGAGGATGTATTCATTTTTTCATTGAAGCATTTAACATCTGTCATATATGCCCTAAAGATGGTTTATAAAAACAAAATAATACATCCTCTGATTATTTTGTTTTTTTTCTTATTTTATATTTACATACAGTCAAATTTATTTCCAATATTCTATATTATATATAGTATTGGACAACCAAAAAAAAAAAAAAAGAATAAAAAAAAACTGAATCATTTTTCATTGTTGCCAAAAATTTTAATGAAACTTCAACAGGTTAGACACTCATAAGAAGTGATTATTTTCTTTAATTATTTTTGTCAAAGTTCCCTTAATTGTAATGAAGTTATTTTCTTAAAAGAATTCTTAGAAATACCAAAAGATAAGAAATTTCTTAGAATTTTCTTTTCCTTAACTTGATATCCTTATTTGTGATTAGTCCTTTGCCGAGAAGCAGTTGTCTGATTTTGAAAAAAAATCAAATTGTAGCAATCAATGATTGTGAACTGTCACTTTTCGATATTGCAAAGAAATTGATGAATGATGGTAATTCAATTTCTTTGCAATATCACATTAACAAAGGACTAAAAATTTCAAGTTTAAATTTCCAATTTATCTAAGTGACTGTCTACAACAAAAATTTTCATCTAATAAAAATACATTATGATCAATTATTGTGTTGTATAGAATTAATAAGGATTATTAATAATGATGTTTTATAATGTCTGTTAGTAAAAAACATTTACACCCACTGCCAATACCAGAATAATTTTGAAAAGTGTTTCTCAATGAAGATCAGTACTACTTCTTTTTAGGAGGTGCCCATGGTGTAACGGATATCGTCGTAGGAAATGGACACGATGACACGAGTTCAAATCCTGGACGAGACTGATTGCATTTCACATAGCACTAATACCCTTAGGAAGGTATGAATCCCATTATTCTCCCTCCAGCTATGGGTAAATAGTAGGGCAGACTAGGTTCTTCAGCCTTGGTAAGGCAACTAGTCTAGGAGAAGGACAACTCTGAATTCAAACCTGTTAAGCTCCGCTTAAAAATTGACCTTGTGTCATATCCTGCCCGAGCGGAGGGAAAAAATGTGGAGGTGCCCGTGGTGCAATGGTTATTGTCACAGTATATGGACACAGCGACACGAGTTCAAATCCTGGACCTGACTGATTGCATTTCACATAGCACTAATACCCTTAGGAAGGTATGAATCCCATTATTCTCCCTCCAGCTATGGGTAAATAGTAGGGCAGACTAGGTTCTTCAGCCTTGGTAAGGCAACTAGTCTAGGAGAAGGACAACTCTGAATTCAAACCTGTTAAGCTCCGCTTAAAAATTGACCTTGTGTCATATCCTGCCCGAGCGGAGGGAAAAAATGTGGAGGTGCCCGTGGTGCAATGGTTATTGTCGCAGTATATGGACACAGCGACACGAGTTCAAATCCTGGACCTGACTGATTGCATTTCACATAGCACTAATACCCTTGGGAAAGGTATGAATCCAAAATATTCTCCCTCCAGCTATGGGTAAATAGTAGGGCAGACTAGGTTCTTCAGCCTTGGTGAGGCAACTAGTCTAGGAGAAGGAAAACTCAGAATTCAAACCTGTTGAACTCTGCTTAAAAATTGACCTTGTGTCATATCCTGACCGAGCGGAGGGGTTGGTAAATATGATCAGTACTACCTCTGGGGGAGGGGGTATTTTTGATTTATTAGGGTGTATCATCAAAAATCATTTCATACTGGAGATGTTTCGGGGTCTAAAGTCTAAATAACTTTTTTATTTCAAAACTTTATAGAACATTTTATCAAGGAAAAATAAGGATATAAAGGTAAATTATATAATTCCAAAATATAAAGCTCAATAAACTTATTTTGATAAAGTTATAAGAATGATTATATTACATTTGAAAAAAAAATAGATGACTGCTCCAACACTGTAATGCAGTTTATAATCAAAATCCGATAGACAGATGGATGAAGGGATGCATCCTCCCTTTCCCTAAAAAGGCAACCTTGGATTAGCCAAGAACTACCAAGGTATAACACTTACATCCATAGCAGCCAAAATTTACAATGCCCTACTATGAAACCGCATAGAAACCAAAATTGACAACATTCTTAGGAAGAATCAAAATGGCTTCCAGAGAAATAGATCCATGACCTCACAAATATTGACTATCCATAGAATTCTTGAAGGCGTATGGGCAAAAAACCTACAGGCGACAATATTATTTGTCGACTTTACCAAGGCCTTTGATTCCATTCACAGAGGAAAGATGGAGCAAATCCTACTTGCATACGGCCTACCAAGAGAAACCGTCTCAGCCATAATGATTCTGTATAGAAATAACAAAGTGAAAGTCTGTTCTCCAGATGGAGACACAGACTATTTCGACATTGTAGCTGGAGTGCTGCAAGGAGACGCACTTGCCCCATACCTCTTTATCATTTATCTAGACTACGTGCTTAGAACATCGATTGATAAAATCAAAGAAAACGGTTTCGAGCTGATAAAATCAAAGAAAACGGTTTCGAGCTGACAAAGAAAAGAAGGTACCCTGCAAAAACAATTACCAACGCCGACTACATAGCGATTCTGGCAAATGCACCCACTCAAGCCGAAACCCTACTGTATAGTTTGGAATGAGCTGCCACAGGCATTGACTTCCATGTCAATGCACACAAAACGGAATATATGTGCTTTAATCAAACAGGCGACTAAATGGTAGCTCTCTGAAACTAGTAGACAAGTTCACCTACCTAGGAAGCAGTGTCTCATCGACCGAGACAGACATCAACATGCAACTAACAAAGGCATGGATAGCTATTGATAGGCTATCAGTCATATGGAAGTCAGACCTGACTGATAAAATAAAACGCAGTTACTTCCAAGCAGTGATCATGTCGATACTGCTATATGGATGCACTACATGGACGCTAACTAAACGGCTGGAGAAAAATGCTTGACGGCAACTACACAAGAATGCTGAGAGCAATATTGAACAAGTCCTGGAGGCAACACCCGACAAAGCAGCAGCTGTACAGCCACCTACCACCCATCACTAAAACTTTCCAAATTAGACGAACCAGACATGCAGAATACTGCTGGAGAAGTAGGGATGAGCTCATAAGTGATGTACTCCTATGGACCCCTTCACATGGCCAAGCAAAAGCAGGGCGCCCAGCTCAAACCTATACACAGCATCTCTGTGAGGATATGGGATGTAGCCCTGAGGACCTGCCAGAAGCAATGAACGATAGGGAGGGGTGGCGAGAGAGGGTCAAGAATATCCGTGCTGATGGCATGATGAGATGGTGATAATGGATACATCATATTTAAATGGAAATAGTGTTCATAATTCATTAACATTTGATGTGTAGACATTTACTTTCAATAACGACTTGACATCTTTTGCTACACGAGCAAATTAATGTCTTGCATTCATCAACGGATATTTTCTCCCATTCTCTTTTCAAATTAGTCCATAGTTCTTTGGCGTTTCTTGAATTCTTTTCCTTAGGTCTTTTATTTAGTAACTTCCGACCATTTTCAATAGGATTCATGTCTGAGCTTTGAGCAGGCCACTCCATAACAGTAACATCTTACTCAGAAAAAAATGTCTTAACAGACTTCGCTCTGTGACACAGTGTCATCTTGTATAAATACAGCTGGTTGATTGATTGCAGTCTAAAATTAGGTACAACATGTTTTTTCAATATCTTTTTGTATGCAGTTGTGTTAATTTTACTGTGTAGCCTGACAAGAGGTCCTGTACCAACAACAGAAATCCTGCCAAACACCATTGCACTTCCTCCTCCAAATTTAATGCTGCTTTTAATGCACTGAGGTGAATATCATTCCTCAGGACTGTGTCGAACAAACTTTCTCCAGTCACAACAGGGGGTGTTCCTATGGCGAAATGGTTAAAGCGCTAGACTGCAGAATCGTAGTAAGCGAGTTTGAACTCCACTTGCACTATTACATTCACTCTCAGACAAATACCCTAGGGAAAGGTATGAACCCCCTTATTCTCCCAGCAATGGGTTAAATATTACCACTACTGTTCCTCTAGATGGGCAGCTTTGGTATTAAATAACCTACAAAGGTCAATATGCCATTAAACAAAGAAACCAAACCCAACCCATCACAACTGAACAGGTTAAACTTTGACTCAAAGCTGAAATAAACACAATCCCACTGTTCTTCAGTCCATATGATGTATTCAGCGGCAAATTTTTATCGGGTTATTTTGTTCTTTTTAGAAATGTAAGACTTCATAGAAGCTACTCGACTGTTCAAATTTATTTCATTAAGTCTTCGGGAAATAGTGTGCCTTGATATTCAAATGCCAAGGTTAGCATTAGCTCTTTTAGAGATAGCAGTTGCTGTCACAAATCGACCCTTTTTTTTTTGTTTCATTACCAATCCATCTGTCTTCCCTGGCAGTAGTTTTCCTAGGCCTGCCAGATCGTTTTTTGGTTTTACATGATGCAGTTTCCCCAAGTTTTCTTAAAATACTATGAATAACAATTTTAGATTTCCCCACAGTCTTTGAAATATCCCCAATCAAGAGTTTATCTTCATTATGTAACTTGACTATCAGTTTTCTAAGTTCCAATGATGTCACAGATTTTTTCATGTTTATAATAAAGCTAGTAAAGAGCCAGTGTAATTTAGTAAAATACCCAATTCTATATTACCTAAAAAAATTTTTTAATGATACAAAATGATTATTAAATTTTACGGATTTATTTAATCTTTCTGATGTTTTTGATCATCTATTTTTTTTTTTTTTTTCAATGTTCTGTAATTATTCTTATAACTTTATCAAAATAAGTTTGAGCTTTATATTTTGGAATTATATAATTTACCCTTATATTCTTATTTTTCCTTGATAAAATGTTCAATGAAACTTTAAAATAAAGTTATTTAACATTTAGACTTTTCTTAACATCGTTCTGATCTTTATACTCGCTACTCTGTGTGTGTGTATATATATATATATATATATGTGTGTATATATATATATATATATATATATATATGTATATATATATATATATATAAGATTTAAGAAAAGTGTATCAATAACTATCATCTTTCAAACATGCAAATTGAAGCTGATCCAACCATAAATAATGATACCACACAGTCTGTATAGCACTCCCTTGGGTGGGAAGCATTAAGAGTTATGAGGTGGTGGTGACCACCACAAGGGTATAATTAGAAGAAAGTAGAAGGTATGCAAGTGTTTTGGTTGGGTATTTACACAAAATGGTTGGGAAATGTTAGTTTTTAAACGATATGAAATTCTAATACAAAACATTTTGATATTTTTGTTCAGAACTGTTGTTTGACACACACCTTTCTCTCTCTGTCTGTCTGTCTCTCAGAGAGAGAGAGGCAGAGATTTATGTGCAAAAAAAAAAAAAAAATACTCACCACACAGAAAAAATCCTTAACTTTAAGAGATATATTTAAAAAGGCAAATGATTGTGAAAGTCATGAAAAATAAACTTTTTTTTTTTTTTTGTAAACTTATGAAAGTTTACAAAAAGAAATATCCCTAGATGATTGTCAATTTTCTAAAGCTACAAAATTTTGTCAAAAAAAAGCAACAACAAAAAAAAATCCCCAAAAATCATTAAACATTTCAATAAAGTAATTTTCCAATTATTTTTATGATTTTTTTTAAAGATTCAAAATTTTCATAATAAATCAATGAAAAGGATTTTTCTCTCATTTGGTTATAATAAAAGAATTGGATAATGTTAGAAGACTTCAAAGTTATCAGCTATTGCCTAGGTCAAAAGAATTTTTGAGTTTCTACTCCAGATTGGTAATCTTCAGAAATTCTTCCAAGCTGTAGTGATATCAGTACTATTGTATAGTTATGCTTCTTGGACTTTATCAAAACACCTGGAGAAAATGCAAGATGAGAACTACAAAAGGGTGTACCTTTTTGAATAAATCTTGGAAGCAGCACTCTACTAAAACACCAGCTGTATGGCAACTTACCTCTCAATTCACAAACCATCCTAGTAAGACAAACAACCTTTTTGACACTACTCGTGAAGTAAAGACTAACTTTTATGAACTCCTACTCATAGGCACACCAGTGTTTGATGACCATCAAAGCCTTGTGTTCATAAGCTCTGTGCAAACTCTGGATACCGTCTAGAGAACTTGCCAAAATAGATAGAGATATATGACAAGAGAGAGTCAAGAGAATTCATACTGTTGCTATTTCTTGATGATGATAACTCTAAATTGATTTTATTTTTAAACATCTCAAACTTAGCAATAAAAAAAAAATGGCAGCCAATTGTGTCAAAATGGATTATTCAGTTGTTTATATTTCATTTCAAAATCAACAGAGGTTCAAAAGTCATAATATATGCACTTGTAGGTTTCTGTATATATGCAGGCTGGAATGAATTCATTAATAATGGTTTGCTAGCTCATTTAGCCAAACTTGTGATTTGTAAATTTTTGGTTTCACCCTTTTGCTAGCAGAGTGACATTTTTTTTTTTTTTTTTTAATCATTTTTTTTGTAGCTCAATATAATGTCTTCTCGTTGACCAATTCAATGTTAATGAATAGAAACATTGCTCGTAGGTTTCACTGTAGTATAGGATTGTGTAATGGTTGTTTTACAAAATATCATAATTAAAAGGGAGTACTTTGTTTTCATGCCATTGTACTATGGGACACAATTGGTGATCAAATTATGTTTTGTTTGTTTTTTTTTGTTTTTTTTTATATAGTTAATTGACTTGTTTGAACATAGTCTCTATTTTCCTAATTTTCTGAAAATAATGTGCCTACTCTACAAGGATTAAAAACCTCATCTGCCTGTACAAGAACATGATTAAAAACAAGATTAAAAACCTCATCTACAGTACAAGAACATGAGTTATACAATAAATTTGAAATCCTAACTGCTTCAGAAAATTGAAACCTAATAGAAATTGTTGGAAAAAAAATAAATAAAAAAAGATCTGTTGTGGAGAAGCTAAGCGCTGTAAGAAGCTCAGGATTCTAAGGATTAATGTTTAAAGGAGTTTCATGAGCTTACCGATAGAAATTTCAAAAACTCAAGGGATGTAACCTTCAAAGTTTCTAATTAAGTTACGTCCCTTGAATTATGGTGATTATGATAATGATAATTTTTTTTTTTTAATGTATTTTACATTTATGTTAGAAATTAAGATATAAAAGCTTTGCGTAACATTGAAATTAATTCAATTACATTAAATCGATTGTAACTGAATAATGAATGACAAATTTTATTTTTGAACTTTTACCTTGTTAACTTTTTCAATAAGCAATGTTTTATTTCAATCAGTTAGAATAGCAGACTGTAAAAATCATTGAGAGTTTGACGTGTAGATGACAAAACTTGAACAATATTAACTGTTGCTTAAGACAAACACATTTTTTGTTGCCAATTCAAATTATTAAAATGTTTTTTATACATTAACGACCTACATACAGCAGCTCTGTGAGGAAATGGGATATAGCCCTGAGGACCTGCCAGATGAACGATAGGGAGGAGTGGTGAGAGAGGGTCCAGGATATCCGTGCTAGTGGCACGACATGATGATGATGATACATTAACAAAAGATTATTTAAGTAGATAAAATAAGGTAACCAAAAAAAAATTATGCTGATGAAAATTTTGAAATTTTTACATTTATTTAAAGAGGAAATTCTTAATCAGAAAAACAGCAAAAGAGATTTTGTGTTTGACTAATACTGTATTAAAGTTATCCATATGATGTCATCTGCCAAATGGAAAAGTAAAGCTATTGTTTTGGCTATAACATAAGTTTTTCTTTTATAACTAATTATACTATTTATGAAGGATTATTATGATCAAAAAACCAATAAAAGATGAAAAGATTTACTGAATTATTGGTTTTTGCTAAAATAGAACTTGTCTGACAGAAGGCCTAGATAGACATTCTAAAATAAAATACACTTTAACTGAAATTGTTAATTATACCTGAACAATTTTTGAATAATTCATAGAAATTAAAACATCAGTGACAACGACATTAATTAATTGTTCCTGTTTACAAAGAAAGTTTCTATAAGAAACCCTAAAAAAGGTTACAAATAATGTTAAAATTTAAGATGCTGCAAATATTGTGGACATGTAGATTCTTTCTCCTTCACCAATTCATATCTTTCTGACAATTATCAAGGGAAATAGTCCAGTGGTGAAATGCTAAGTGATTTATTTTTTTAATTTATAATTATTTTAATATACTTATATAGTTTTAAACTAAGGTTAAACAATACAACAAATACAAAAAACAAATAAGTACTGAAATAAGATTTGTGCTTTTTATTTTGTAATTTTTTCATGTGCGGGTTAAGTGTTCAACAATGGCCAGGGAGACCCAGGTTCAATCCCAGGTCGAGTCATACCAAAGACCCAAAAAATGGTACTTGATGCCTTCTTGCTTAACACTCAGCATTATAAGCTATGGATCAAGGGTAAAAGGCGCAATCCAGGGAAAGGAGTAGCACCCTCCCCGACACCGCAGTCTAGGAGCTAAGGAAAAGGGAGCCATCAACTATGGTCGCCAAATTTACTTGCTTCTATATCCATTTGTTACCTGTAAAATAATTTTGAATCAAAAATAAATCTTTATTAACAAATTTTAAATTTTGGCTAATCCATTTTTCAGTCCTTGTCAGGTATATAATCTAAGAGGGGTGGGGAATAAAAAGAAACCAGTTTTCTTTTCCCAAGAATAAATCTGACAGAACATTAATGAAAAAGATGTTTAATCGTCTGAAGAATTTTTTGGTGTGGTCATGACACTTCTCAAAGTTATTAATAAGTAACAAACTTGATAGAATAATAATTTATTTCACGCCTTCCATGTCTTTCACTTGAGTCAATGACAGCAAGACTCCTCAGTTCTCTTCTGGGTGTTCGAACCAATCTTAACACTGCCATGATCTGGATGGTCTTGATTCTTCCTCTGATTTCCAATTCCCCCAGTCTTTTTTTTCCAAGCCTTTGGAGACCATTCCAAGAACACCAACTGGAATTGGTATTACTGTCATCTTTCTGTTCCACAGCTTTCTGGTAAGATCCAAGTGTTTGTCTCCCTTCTTTCATTTTTTTACTTTCTCGTCTGCTGGAACAGCAAAATGCACTTGTTAATTAATGCTAGGTCTAGCATTATTATTTCACTCTTTGCAAGTTTTTCCCACCTGTTTTAACTGGAATCTGAGTGGCACTAAGAGTCCTGAAGTCTCCAGGACTCTTCTTAGAATTCTTGCTGATCTTGGCAATGATGTGGTCTGTATGATCTCAATTCTACCTCTGATTCCTCCATTCTCTTTTCATTATCATTATTATAATTTTGGCTAGTATTATCCTTCATAATTGTTTTTTGTCAATCTATAATGACTGACAATTCATCTCAAAAAATTTTTTAAGAATCTTTAAACTATATAGTTATTTGATATTACAGATATTTATTCATTCTTTTTTAATTTTTTTTATTTAGTTAGTTTATTAGATCAATAAAAAAAATCTCTCCCCCAATAAAATGATTAGTGATGGGTGTTTGTTTTCAGTCATTTTTCTATGGTAATGTAGAAAATATAATTTTAGTTTTCTGATGGGTTTATGCTGGAATTAAACAAAAATAATAAACTCATTTATAATCAACAGAACAATATTCTTCAAGTTCACTGCAATGCAAATTTATAAATAAATCTGAGGATTAAAAATTAATTCTCAAATCTGAGGATGTTATTTATTTTCTTTTCTTAAACAAAAAAAACAACATTTCTCATAGCAATTTAAATATATCTGTGAATTTTTACACGGTATGTATTAATTAGTATAATATCAATTTACAAATTGAAAATGTTATCCATTGATCAGCTCATATTTCAGAATTAGTCCAGTCTACAAGTGCAATAACCCAAAACTAAACATTTTTAAACCATATTTTTTTAGTTTTACTTTTGGTCTGTTTACCAAAATATTTTTTTCATTCTTCAATGATAAATGCATAAAAAAAGGCCAAAAAACTTTTGCTTTTTAGATTTCAACTAAATACATTTATTTTAGTTCATTAATCCATTGTTTTTTTTTGTTTTGGGATGTACTGAAAAAAAATGTGTAAAGCGAAAAACAAAATAAATTCCATTTAACTTTTTGAGAATTTTGCTATATTTTTTTTTTTTTTTTTTACTTTGCTTTTGTTCTGTCCATTCATTGGTTTGTAAAGTTGAGGTTTTTGTTTTTTTAATTTCTTTTATTAAAATCTAATTTGATTTTCTGTTCGGCTTTAATTCCAAGAAATAGTGTTGAATTATTTTATATATTCTTCAGGATATCATCTTCCATCATTGTTTTTGTCGTAAGCTTAGACCAAAAGGGCCTTATTTTATAACTTTCCTTAAGTGTATACATTTACCCAACCCTTCCACCATAAGAAGTATGTGGCACAAGGTCAATTTTTTTTAGCAGAGTTTACCAGGTTTGAATTCAGTTTTCTTTCTCCTAGACTGGTTGCCATACCTAGGCTAAAGAGTCCAGTCTGCCTTACTATTTATCCATAGCAAGAGGAAGAATAGTTGGATGCATACATCTCCCAAGAACAACAGCTCTAGCATTGAAGAAGTTAGGCTGCAGACCCCATAAATAAAAATCATGAATATTTTTCCTTTTCTATCGAAGTGTTGCATTAAACCAAAAAAAAAAAAATTAGATTCTAATTTTTAGTTTGTGACGGATTGTTAAAATGCGAATCAGAAATTATGTATTTATAATGATCTTTTACTTGGCCATAAATGTTAAGATATACCACAAAATATGTGAAATGGAAGGCTGCAATAAATACAGACCATTACAATATGATACGAGATGTCTTCCTTTAACATTATCATAGTGTTACAAGTTGACTGGCGATATTATATTAAACACTTAGGACTAATTGGGATAATTTGTTGAAGGTTAGTTAAAGTCTTTTGGTAAGGTAGTGTAGAAAAATATAATAATGGATTTGCACCAAGTGTCACCATGCACTAGAATGGGTTAAGTTCATAAGGACACCAAGATTGTTAACCGTAAGGGTTGAACTGATCGATCTGGGTTTTGATTGACAGGATAGAAAAACAAAATTTTATTTCAAATTCTAATGTCACCTCAGTGTGAATCTACAGAAAATTATGGCTAAAAGCCTATTAATACACTATTAGAACATTATCGAGTGGCTCACCAATCAAAGAAAAGCAGGGTGGAGCTTCCCCACTCCCCAAGATATGCCTTGCAGGGCCATAGTTTTTGATTGGCTGTCTGATTAAACATGGGCCTCGGGGTAGGGTTCTTCTTACCCCACCCCCAATGATTATGCTATGGGACCATTGGTTCAGCATTTCTATTGGCTGGCCAATCAGAGCCATGTATTCAGGAGTCTGGGCCCCCATGAAAGAAGGAAATAGGCAGATCGAAGGCTGGTTCTGCAGGCCAAAGACTTGAAGCTCTTGCTACCCTCATGCCACCATTGCTGCTTTACCCAGAGACCTCAACTTGACCGTTCCAACCACAATTAATTTGCTCAAAACAGACTCGATGCTTACTGTTATTGCCAGTCAACTTATCATTTCTTACTCCAAACTGAAATCCCTTGTGGTTGTTGTACATGATTTTAATCATTGTATAATGAATAAATGCTGTTATTTACAACTGTTAACAAGCATTCCTGAGTTACTGAGGTAGTTGACCAGCTAACTGCACCAGTAAAGTTGGCTGTCTTCCGACCCAGCCAGAACTAAGAGAAGTTTTACATTAAATTTCTTCTATGTTCAAATTTTGCTTCCATTCATATTACTATTTCATTTTTTAAAATAGATGTCAAAATTAATTTATCCAAACATCATTAAAATTCCACCCTTCCACCCCAGAAAAAAATAATTAGCTCCATGAATTTTTTTTGCCAACTTGAAAAAAAAAAAAAAAAAAAAATTAATGGTTGAGTGGAGAGATATCTTAGAAAAATTCTTTTCTTAGAAAAGGAGGTACTATTTTCTTGTGTTTGCTATAATCTAAGATTCCTAGAAATTGTACAGGGTGGAACGATAAAATTGTCATTCTAAAGAAAACAACACTACAGATTTATTTTAAAACTCTTATTGAAAAAATCAATTCAGGTAACTTGATTATGTAGTAGAGCTGACATCTATTCAACGTAGCCACCTTCAGCTTCAATCACCGCCTCGATACAGATCGGAAACTGAGAGTATACCTTTTTTACAAGTGCCGGCTGGAGCTCGGCAAATACTCGGTGGATGGCAGCAATTGGGCTGGCTTTGGTGTTGTGGGAGGTCATGTTGGTGATCGTCTTAGTGTATGACCAAACAAAGTAGTCCAGTGCATTCAGGTCAGGGGATGAGGGGGGCCAATGAAAGAAGGGTACAAAGTTGTAGCACTCCTTCTGAAGCCAAGCCTGGGTCTCTTTGGACTTGTGGGCCGGCGCCGAGTCCTGCTGCCACAACTAGGGTCTACCACCGGCCACCTGATTGCACCAGGGGATCACCACACTCTTCAGCACATCCAAGTACACTTTGGTGTTGACTTTCAAGCCATCTTCAAAGATGTGATGTGGCCTGATTTGGCCCTCACTTGAAACCACACCAAAGACCATAACTGTAGCTGGAAACTTCATTTTCATCACCCTGGGCACATCCCTGTTATTCGTGGCAATCCAGATTTGCATTTTGAGGGTGCTGGCAATGGTCCTGTTGTCATAACTTGGATCAGTAGAGAGCATGATTTGTACAGTGGCGCATCTCCGATCTCGCTCGTTGAACATTGTGTCACTTTCAGACATGAAAGAAGGCTCCTATCGCTCTTGGGATTTGTACACAACTGGCCAACTAGTAGATGGTCTGCAACAAAAAAAGAAAACCAGTTTTCATTAAACAGAAATGAAATCATGTCGTCTTTTCTAGGATGACAATTTTATGATTCCACCCTGTAGTCTATTGGCATAATATCAGTATGTACAAGAAACATGCTTTTATTGACAATGTTATGATTTGTTACTGACTCCCCATGAATCTTTTATAAAGTATGAACAATTGAAAATTTTTTTAAAAATTGCCTGGAAGAGCAATATTTCATAAAGTATGAATGATTGAAATTTTTTTTAAAAATTGCCTGGAAGAGCAATATTGTACCCTATCTTAGCATTTTTTAATATCAAAAACAAGACATTTTTTATTCAATTTTGAAGTTTGATTTTCTAAGAATGTAATTAATAAAAGGAAGAAAAATTCAGGATTACTGTTTGACATCCATAAATTAAACTCTTCCACTCAATGCAGGTGACTGGGATTTTGTTAATTAATGAAAAATACTGAATGAATTAATGTCTGATTTGATAAAGATATATTTTACTGAATAATTCTTGTTTTTTGGAAAGTGTTTTTTTATTGGATGATATTTTTGCTAAAGAGAATCAAAAAGTAATATTTTCCAAGAATTTATTCATATAAAAGGACATGGATTATTATGCTTTTGATCACTATACTTTAGAAGAAAAAGGGTGTGGCTTGTCACTAATAAATCATAACATTGCCAATAAAAAGTACGTGTTTCTTGTACCTGCCAAGTTATTTGTTTTATTTTTATCGTACCTTTTCCTAAACAGCTGCCTATCCACTTTCTGTAATCTGGAGCCACCACCACCCAAGGGTATTAGCAGTATGTTAAATGCAAAGAACCTTATTCAGGATTTGAAATCAGTTAGCTGATTTCCTTTAATGTATGTTGAATCAAGTATTGTGATAAAAAACAATTAAGATAGTAATCTGAAAAATGTGAAGAACAATGAAAATTTTAAGTAATATAAGGAATATTAAAAAACATTGAAAAATTTTGATAAAGCAACAAAGATGAAGATAAGAATATGAAAACTTTGTGAATAAAAAAAAAAAATGTTTAGGACTTTATAAAATATATTTTTTTGCTTTTTAAATCTTATTTCACTTAATGTTTTCAATTATTCTTGCCTACTTATCTTGGATTAATCTTACCTTTTATACGAGGTGCATACGATAAGTTTCCAGACTTTTTTTGTATGGGCATTTACATTTATCGTAGACTCTTGAAAATTCATTTTGTTATTGCTATACATCATATGAGATGACTGACCAATTTTTATGATTTCAGGTTCAAATGAACAGCTACAGCAGCAATTGGAATACACCCTACTAAAGCTTGATTGTCACAGCTGGTGAAATTCAAAAATGCAATCTGGACGTCAGGACACTTTAGAAGAACGATATGCAATAAAATTCTGTTTTAAACTTGGGAAAAATGCCACAGAAGCAACGTATGAAATGCTTCAGACTGCTTTAAGAGCGTCTTGCATGAATCGAGCATCAGTTTTTGAGTGGCATAAGAGATTCAAGGAAGGTAGGGAGTCTGTGAGGGATGATGAGAGGTGTGGGAGGAGTAAGGAAATCAGAACACCAGAGTTGATTGGCCAAAGGGTTAGAGTTAGGGTTACTATGTTGAGGTTTTAAGGGAGTTCAGGAAGAGATTCCTTGGGAAGAGGCCAGCACTCTTCAAATCGCGTCAGTGGCATTTCCACCAGGACAATGCACCAGTCCACAACTCCATCCTTGTCACAGACTATTTAACCAAGATGGGCATCAAGACTCCCTGTGACTTTTGGTTATTCCCTAAGCTCAGAGGCTGTCGTTATGAGACAATTGAGGAGATGAAAGAGGCTGTGACAAAGGTCATTGACATGCTCACACAAGAGGACTTCCATGGGGCTTTGCAGAAGTTGTTGGAACGGTACAACAAGTGCATTGCAGCCGTAGAAGATTATTTTGAAGGGGACTAGAGTATCATGCTTGTACTATCAATAAAAGTGCTCATACAAAAAAAAGTCTGGAAATTTATCGTATGTACCTTGTATATGATAAATTTCTTGTTTATGATAAGGTAAAC
Source organism: Sepioteuthis lessoniana (assembly GCA_963585895.1). Lineage (NCBI taxonomy): Eukaryota > Metazoa > Mollusca > Cephalopoda > Myopsida > Loliginidae > Sepioteuthis > Sepioteuthis lessoniana. Next base: position 91,549,115 of record OY757927.1, read on the forward strand.
TAACTTAAAATAATTTGAGTTAGTCTAACTTGTCTCATTCCTCTTGAAAATATACTATGTGCACAAAGTAATCTATCAATATTTATATTTACCCAACCCCCTTCACCCAAGCAGTGTGTGACACAAGGTCAATTTTTAAGTAGTTTAACAGGTTTGAATTTGGTTTTCCTCGTCCTCGACCGATTGCCATGCCAAAGTTAAAGTGCCTAGTCTTCTCTACTATTTACTCATAGCTGGAGAGAGAAGAGTTGGATTCATACTTTTTCCAGGGGTATTAGTGCTATGTGAAATGTAATCAGCCTTGTCCAGGGTTTGAACTCGTGTCACCGTGTCTGTTTCCTATTATAGTAACCATTACACCACGAATACTTATATGATTAATGCATGCGAGAATAGCTTGACCATACTAGAACAGAGCAAGTAAAAAATAGACCCCACCACACCAGCAAAAAAAAAATTTTTTCAAATCTAATTTTGAGCACAAATCTATTACTTTTTCACATGGTGTACACAATGATCTGATGATTATGCATACTGCATGTAACTTAAAAGAACACGCACACACACACACTTACCCTCTCTCTCTATGTATATACACACACACACACACACACACATATATATATATATATATATATATATATATATATATATATATGAGAGAGAGAGATAGTGTGTGTATGTGTTCTTTTAAGTTGTTTGCATAATTATCAGTTCATTGTGTACACCATGTGAAAAAGTATTGGACTTGTGTTCAAAATTAGATTTTTTTTTTTTTTGGTGGCGGGGGGTCTATATTTTACTTGCTCTGCTGTAGTGATGTCAAACTTTTCTCATGTGCATTTATCACATATATATATATTCATTGTATACTTAGGCAGCAAATTATTATCTAAACAGGTTTGGTTGAATACTGAAGATTGTTTCTTTTTTAAAATCTTCAAGTGAAGACATTCAAGTCTTCTCACTTCTGGGTCAAGTTGATAAAGTACTTACTGCAACAAACGTCCTAACATGCTCCCCCCCCCAGCCACCCTCCAAGATGATCAGTGAAATGGTCGAAAGCACTTGGGCTAATATAGGGTTCTTTCTTTACCAACTTGACCCAGAAGATAGAAGACTAGAGCATCTTCACTTGAAGATTTTAGGAAAAAGAAACAATCCACGGTATTTAACCAAACCTGTTTCTGTCTTATATTATCAATTCAGACACAGTGGTTAATGTTCTCATTTTATGTTCATATAAAAATTTACATTTTGTAAATTTCTATAGGTAATAGGAATGTTAATGAAAACCAAATTGTGTGTGTGTATATATATATATATATATATATATATATGTGTGTGTGTGTGTATATATATATATATATATATATATATATATATATATATATATATATATATATATATATATATATATAATTTTTTTTTTTTTTTTTAAATTTTCATCATACAACGTGTGGAAGCACGTGCGATACCCTAGCCTCATCAGACGCCAACCAGGGTGATAACAGTTTCGGTAGCTCAAGGCAGTACTGGCGCTACCGAGCAGCTTTTGCCACCGGATAGGGTATTTAAAAAAAAAAACCTACATATACACAAGATCAACTAAAAGCGGACATTACATTAGACGTTCGTTCATCTTCATTTTGGTGCAGTTTGTGATTTAAAAAAGCATTTACTTACGGCCGTTAGATGTCATAGCAACCGTTTCTTGATTTTGCATAATTACATGAGAATGGTGGTTACACGTGTATAACATTCGTGTTGAAATCCTTTCTATATCCGTTATCTATTCGATTCATTTTCTTTCATTTATGCGTTACTGCCCAAAAGCACTCGAGACAAACGTTATATATAATTACCCTAAAAGATTTTATTTGTTGATCAATGGGCCCTCAAGATGGGTGGTGAGTAAAAAGAAAGCTCCTGGTCTAAGTTATTCCAGGTAGCTATCTGATTACCCTTGGGCCACTAAATTCTTGGCTTGCAAAAAATGTCTCCAGGACGCTGATGGTCAGCAATGGGCTCGTGAATACTGTGGGGGTAAACCTGACTCATAGGCCCATCAATCGATTTACATTCTCCGGCAGGAGAATTACGTTCTTCGCACCAGCGCGCCTTGTAGATTCGTGTTCCTCACAAGCTGTTGAATTTTCTACCGCAATCACACGTTGTAGCCGGGTACATATCCAGATCGTTACCGTAGGAGCAAGTAAGATGGGTGATATATTCTCCCTCCCCACTACAGACACCCTGAGGGCATTTTTCTTTCATTGTATTATCCATATTTGTTAAAATTCCTGTCTTTCCAGGATGTCACTCCAACTTTCTGAAGAGTCACTTTGTCTTTCCAAAGAGTCATCTTGCTTTCCAGCGAGTCTTAGTATTCAAATTTTCATCATACAACGTGTGAAAGCATGTGCGATACCCTAGCCTCATCAGCCGCCAACCAGGGTGATAACACAGTTTCGGTAGCTCAAGGCGGTACTGCCACTCCTGGCGCTACCGAGCAGCTTTTGCCACCGGATAGGGTATTTTAAAAAAAAATGTTCTCATTTTATATCCATATAAAAATTTACATTTTGTAAATTTCTATAGGTAATAGGAATGTTAATGAAAACCAAATTGTGTGTGTGTATATATATATATATATATATATATACACACATTATAATGTAGAAAAGAAAATGAGAAAATCTGGATTTTAGAAGCATGAAAATCAGTGTTATAAATCTATTGTAGCCATCTTGGTCTTTTTTTTTATGAATATAACATAAGAGGAGATTCATTTGAAATGAGAGTCCGCTGATTTCTATATACAATCTATATATCTCCTGCTTTTTTGTATAATTTTATAGACGTATCTCTCTTCACCTACGCTACCTTTTGATATTCACAGTAAATGTCAAGTATCACTTTTATTTCTTTGTCTTTATCTATCAATTTGTCGTTACCCAACATCCTCCAGCCCAGTTGGCCGGGGGGGGGGATCTGTAGAATACACCAACTGCTTTTCTGCAGTGAGGTAAGACCCCCCACCTCTTGACCGTGTACAAATGAATGAATAGTATTCAATAGAATAATTAAATAGCAAGACTTGAAACCATTTAAATGTGTGCAAATAAATGATTAATATCAAATAGAATTATAAGTGTTAGATAGCAATAATTGAAACCATTTAACCATGTTGAAAGAATAGCAATACTAATGTGCCAAAAAATAAGTTCTACCTCATTTAAAAATGAAAATACCTACAAACTACGTGTGCAAACAAATGACTGTTATATTGTGACTTATATAACAATACTTGAAACCATTTAACTGTGTGTGTTTACAAATCTTATATATATTCAATATATATGTATAAAGAGGACTTGGTATTAAATAACCTACAATGGTTGATATGTCATAGAGGATGTAGAATGGCTGGGCTTTTTCTTACAGACACCTACCATTAAAAGCTAAATGTGAGGTGAGATACAACCCAATTTTTAAAAAATAAATTCTATATAAGTAATAATAATATATATTATTCAATATATTACTATTTCTATCATTAATTTATTTACAGATTATTAATCTATTTAATGATGTTATATTAAATTATCCAAAGAAATTACATTATGAAAATGGTGTTAACTATATTTTTATGATATTTTTCTATATTTTGTTTATAATATTATGAGCATAATATCAAAGGTCTGATCCACATATCTTTTGGTTTCATTTGTATCCTCCCTTCAGGACTTTAAAAAATGGAATTGTGATTTTTTGTATAGAGGGTAGATATTTTGTTTTGTTTTGTTTATATTTTATTTGTAATAATTTGTAAAGTCTATTATCCACTTTTATAACTTTGGTTTCATTTGTGTCCTCTTAGAACTTTGAAAATTTCAGGGAGGTGTGCGTGTGTGTGTGTGTATGATAATTAATAATGCAGTTTGCTATGTTTATAAATAAAGATTGCTCAATATTGGTATTTGAGCATATGTAGATTCAAGTTGGGATAGCATAGACAGAATCAACCGCACTAAGGGACTACCAGTTTCTTGCCTAGATGATCATCAGTGTTATATGTGTACGTGTGTGTTGGTGAATTAATTGTCATCAGCATAAAGTGAAATCAACAAGCCAAATGCAAATTTCAACTGAGTTTTTCATTCACAAATTGGGAAAAGTCTGAATCCATTTCTTCTTCCCTCATTTCAAGGCAAAATAGTAAGGAAGATTGTCAATAAAGAAAGCCCAATCTAGAAGAAAGATAGCTCTGAATTTAAATTCCTTACCAATACGTCATAGGTTAACATTACTCTCTCTATTTTACAAATCTTAGGGGAAATCTCTTGTAGGTTGAGACACAAAAAAAATAGATGTATTAGATCTATACTGATAGAGCAAAACAATTTTAAATTGCAGCTTTTTTCTTTCTTTTTTTTTTTATATATAAGATTGAGCTAAAGCCAATTATATTTCAGAAAATTATCTAGATTTAACACCCCAACACCCAGGATGTCCACCACTCAAAACCTGAGACCTTATTTCGGAATAAGATTGTTTTTATAATTGATTTGGCTAGTTTATATAAAGTATAAGCATTGTTACTATTTTTAATAAGGCTTTATTCATATCAAATGTCAGTGTAGGTGGATGATATATTTATTCTAGCAAATAAAGACATTGGTTTATACAAAAGCAGAGTGGCCTAGTGATTAAGATGCTGGCAATCAGTGTCTTTTGGAGAATTGTTCTATCACAAATTGCCAGTGGCTTGGGAGACTGGGGTTCAATTACAGGGCAAGTCATACCAAAGACTCATAAAATGGTACTTGATGCTGCCTTGTTTAACATTCAGCATTATAAGGTTAGGATCAAAGGTAAAGTAGAACAATCCAAAGAAAAGAGTAGCGCTCCCCTACACCTCGATATTATACCTATTAAAAAGAGAGCTTTCCGGTCGTCCTTGACTTCAGTTGCTAACTTTACTTTATATAGATATTGTCTTTTCCCACCTTTTTAAAGTTACTCTTTTAATAGAGATACAATCCAATTTTTGTTATGGAATACACTGACTGCATCTCTGCAGAGGGGGTAAGACCCTCCCCTCCAGTGTGTGTCCTGATAAGACATTAAACAGTCTGATAGTGAGGCTCCAGTCCTGGGGCTTTTGGAAATATGGAGTACTTCTTCATTCCCATCGCTCTCAGATCCACTCTGACCTGGAGTAGTAGCACCTGATAGGGTCTTATCTATGGGTCATATAGAACTGTTTGACATTTAAACTGTATACTAACAAATGACTTGCATTAGATTGAATTGTTAGAAGTAGAACTGTTTGACCATTTGTGTGTAAAAAAAAAACAAAAAAAAAAAAACTTTCTAATTGAATTGTTTGTGATACATAGCAATACTTGGAACCTTTTAACTGTGTGCAAACAAATGAGCTCAGTCTCATTTAAAAATGTTTACAAATCATATATATTTGATATATGTATGAACCATATTTGGTATTAAATAATCTACAAGGGTTGATATGCCATAAAACCCACTCAACTGACCAACCAAATTTTGTCAAATTATAAAATCATACGATTTGTCATCACTTTCATCTGGGATATTTAATTTATTTTTACTTTTTTTTTTTTCAAATTTTTATTCATTTCTTGCATTTTACGTTTTTCGTTTTCAGTTGAATTTTTAAGCATTTTAAATTTACAATAATTTTTGCCTGAATTTTTTCAAATTTTCTTTTCAATAATCCTTTTTTTTTTTTTTAATTCTTCATTTTAGTTAATTTCATATTTTTTGTTATAAAAGCCATTAAGAATATGCAAACTCTTCATTCTGAAATCTATTTTATTTTCTGTTTTTAAAAAGCACTAAAAAAATTTAGATTATATGCATATATCTCAATTCGGATTGTATAGACTCGGTCAATAGTGCTTAATGACTTAGTTTCTTGCCTATCTGAGCTTCTGACTTTTTGGCTCGGCCATATGTGGGGGTCCATAGGAGTACATCACTTATGAGCTCATCCCTGCTTCTCCAGTAGTATCCTGCATGTCTGGTTCATCTCACTTGGAAAGTTTTCGTGATGGGAGGTAGGTTGCCATATAGTTGGTGTTTTGTGGGGTGTTGCCTCCAGGACTTGTTCAATATTGCTCGCAGCATTCTTGTGTAATTGCCGTCTAGCTTTTTCTCCAGCCGTTTTGTTAGTGTCCAAGTAGTGCATCCATATAGCAGTATTGACATGGCCGCTGCTTGGAAGAAACTGCGTTTCATTTTATCAGTCAGGTCTGACTTCCATATGATCGATAGCTTATTGATAGTTGTCCATGTCTTTGTTAACCGCGTGTCGATGTCGTCTTTGGTTAATGAGACACTGCTTCCTAGGTAGGTGAACTTGTCTACCAGTTTCAGAGAGGTTCCGTATTATAAATATAACAAAATGAATATATATATATATATATATATATATATTGTTGCTATTTGATATATGTAAGATATTTTGATATGTGCAATATGTAAGTGCTGAACAGACTGTTTACCCAGATGATTAGTTTATAATACAGAATATTTGTGTAGAACAAGCTATACTTTTGGGATAAGTTGATAACAGAAGAATAGTGCAGCAGTCTGACACAGATTCTCTAAACTAAATTCCTTAAGTTTTGACTTTAGAGGTTTTTCTTCTTGAATAGTTGCCAAGGCTAAAGAGCCCAGTCTGTCCTTCAATTCAACACTTACTAAGTGGTAGAAGAAATGAATACATGCCTTACCAAAACATATTAGTGTGAAGTAAAACCTGGACTACCCTGTTTGATTGGCTGTCATTTAATTTTTGTTATAAACTAATTTCAAACAATCTTTACATTTATGGGAAAAAATTCTGTTTTGCTTTATCAAAAAAATCTCCTTATTTATTGCTTCATCCTTGTGTGTATGGAGATATATATATATAAATACACACACACACACACAAGGATGAAGCAATAAATAAGGGTTTTTTTTTTTTAAGTCGATGTAGTTCGACATATATAGGCAGGACTTGTCAACACCTCGAAATGAGAATTAAACAGCATATACCCAGAGTTTTTCTATCAAAAGGCCGACAAACATCCGGGCACTCTCAAGCAATGGATTCGGCTATTGGTGAGCTATTGGTGGTTGTCATAAATAGTTGCAGGACTAACTATGAAGATGACTGCTTTTCTGTTCTGCATAGAGCCAGAGACAAAAATTCACCTTAAAGTGTTAGAGGTGATTTATATGGCGATACCCCCCCCTCTGTGCAGACAGTTAAGCAGTCATACTTTAAATATTTTTTGGAACTCTTGGAGACAGGGGTGACTTGAATTTTTTTTTTTCACTTCATCTCCTCAATCCAATTACTTAATTTACACCCCATTATTAAATATATTTCTGGTGACTTAGCTTGACAAGTGCTGGATGAAAGGGCCCTCGCTGTTTTGTGTTTTAGAATAGTTCTCCCTCTTTTTACCCATGATTTCATTATTCATTTGTTTATATAAATTTTCATGTACCATATATATGGATCAGCTGAAAAATTCATATGCTGACCAAGATAGTCTCATGGAATGTGACCAAATGATGTTTATTTTTTTTTTAACCATCTTCTTTGTGGTTCCCACTCTTCCATGAATGTTTCAGTGATGAGATTCCATTGGTCAAAAATTTAAGCTTTACAGCCCACCCTCATATATGAACTAATATTTGTTGCTATTTGATATATAGAATGTAATATATTTTTTAATGTAGACCAGATTCCCTAAAATTCCAAAATATGTCCAATTAAAATATGATAATGATTTCATTTTTGATAAAAATTTGAAATACATTGAAATGAATCTTTTCTATCAAGTTGAAATTTTTGCTTCATCTGTAAGAAAATATTAGTCTTAAAAATAATTTGAAGAATGAAACTTTGAAAACCAGTTTTGGACTTGGCTGTTAGCATCTTAGCAATAAATTCTAGACATTTTCTTAGCTGTTTTGTTATTCTAGATTATTTTAATGTAAATTTTTGTCATTCAATATTAATTTAATTTTTTATACATTTTTTCTTTTTGTATTTCATTTAGTCAGGTGGATAAAAAAAAAAGATAGAAAATAAATTTTGGCAACAACAGGAGGTAAAAATACAGATGGCTACAACAATATCGCCCCTGCCTAGTTTTCAAAATCTGCCTGTTACCACATCTCTCAAATGGCAAAAGATAGATATCTTTACTACTCTAGTTTCAACACTCTCTCAAATAAACATATCGGTCTTGGAAAATGCAGAGTTTAAAATTTTGCTGGCCATAATTGTCAGCCATTTTGGAAAAATGCAAATGAAAAATTACCATAACCTGTTTTTAATCATATCATCCAGAAATATTGATGAGAGGATGCAAAAATTGAATTACTAAATATTTGATATTTTAGGGGTTCAACTTGAATTTCATCTAGATAATTAAAAATAATGTTTGAGTAGACATTGAACTGTTTCTTCCCATAAAACTTATATGCAATATTTTAGCAAGAAAATATAAAACCTCATTTAAATGTTAATAAAATTATGAAATGTTTTCTGAAATTTTTATACTTGTTTCTTCAGTGAACTTTCAATTTAATGAGAATTTCAGCTTTTTGGCCACATTTATGTTTTGCAATTTTTTCTGATAGATTCAAGTTGATCCCTTTTACTGATCATTGAAGGTTGGCTGAAAAGTTCGATTGCTGACCAATAGAGTCTCGGGGAATGTACGACCAAATGAAATTTATCTTTTAACATCATCTCCCTTGTGGTTCATACACTTTGTCCATCAGTCTTGCAGTGCTTGGATGCCATTGGTCAAAAAAGTTATCAATAGCAGTTAATATGATGTCATCATGTAAACTTTTCTGCCCACCCTCGTATGTCACTGCAGGAGGGAGGGAAATCTGGACTGTATCTTTTTACGTAAGTTGTGTGACATGTCGGATATTGATCTGTGAAGGGTTAATCCTTTATAATAAGCAGATTTTGTTGAAGGCAACAGACAGGGTTTGTTTTAATATTTGTTTTAATGATTTTTTTCTTTTCTCTTCACAAAACACTTGAAAATATGAATGGAAATTTTTAACATAATTCAGTCTTTATGCATCAAAGTTTCTTTGAAAATAAAAAAGATTTCAATCTAACTTTTGAAAATTGCCAATAATTATTGGAAGTACTCATGAAGAAATGTCTGGAGAATTTCTATATAAATTTGAACTTCTTATTCATTGTCTTGTATGAAGACAGTCAAGAGGGAGTCAATAGAAAATATCAAAACAAACCTTTTTTAATGAAACTTTTAAAGATTGCTATGAAAACATAATGTGTGCCTGTGTCTACAAATGTGTATGTCTGCCTGTATATCTGTGTGCGCACATGTATGTCGGTTTACACATTTGCCTGCACTTGTATATATCTGTGTGTGTGTGTGTTAAATTATAAACATAGTTTCTGCAAATCATAAGAGTAAAAGACTTATTAAAAAGATGCATTCTTGGTCCTTTCATAACTGACCATAATGTCATTTATTCGTTTTTGAGAAAATTTGACTTGTATAAAAAAATAGCCAACTCACATTTCCTCAGGACAGTCATTAAAAAAGTTTATATGAGGATTCTCTTAAAGACCCACATTGGCTGCCTTAAAGTTTGATTTCAAGTCATATTTTACTCATAGAATTTATTATAAACTCAAAACTATTTAATTCTCTTGTAGTAATAAGTTTGTATTTTACAAATTTTATGATTTTCTTTTATTCGATTAAATACAGTAATTTCAATTCTATAACCCACCCCCCAAAATATATAAAAACTCCCAGTTATAAATTCTTTGACTTGAATTATTAGGGAAATTTTAAGTGAAATTAGCCAAATTAGCTGGGGTTGTAGAAAATACAGAATGCTTTTGCAGAAGGGTAAGATCCCACTTCCGACATATGACTCTAAATCATCTAATGGTGAGGCTCCAGTGTTAGAGCTTTAAGGAATGTGAAGTACTCCTTTATCACCATTACTCTAAGGTGTTGTATAGCCGAACGAGGAGTCAATAACACTGATTTATAAAAATATAAATGCCTTTATCTGAAACGTCATCATAGTTGTGTGAATGAGAGATAGTCTGAGGACTACTATGATTGACATCCTATCTTCTTGATCCATGTTGTGATAGATATATTCAGAGCCCTACTTCTTCTTGACCCACGTTGTGACACATGTATTCAGAACCCTACTACTTCTTGACCCACGTTGTGATACATGTATTCAGAGCCTTATTTTTTCTTGCTTCTCTGATGCGATCTTGAGTGTTACCTACAAACTATTCGTGTACAAATCATTTAATTAATATTTCATAAACAGGATTTGGCATTAAATAACCTATGAGGGTTCATATGCCATAAAACACAAAAAACAACTTTTAAATGAAATACTAAAAATAAGATTGTGTTACGATTTTCATAGGGATTCCTCTTGAGTTTGTATTTAACCTGACTCATCTACCATGAGCAGGATGTGATACAAGGTAAATTTTTAAGCAAAGTGCAGCTAGTTTAAATACAGAATTTTCCTTCTCCTAGACTGGTTGCCGTACCAAGGTTAAAGATCCGAGTCTGCTCTAGTATTTTACCCCAAGCTGGTGGGAGAATGATTGGATTCATATTTTTCCAAAGGTATGTGAAATTCAAACCGTCTCATCGAGGATTTGAACTTGGGCTGCCAAATCTATTTCCTACAGCAATAACCATAACACCTCAAGCACCCCTACTTGCGTTGGCCTTTTGCTTTTTCTGGTTGGTTTCTATGATTTCTTAAAATTGTAGTTTATAGTAACATTTAGTAAATTGACTAATACTTTATACCGAATCCAGCTGCAAAGTCTACAATATCTGATTGTCACCTGTCATCTTTATCATCCCACAAATTTTACTTTGCTTGACATTTATGTCCAATATTCATCTCGTTATTTATGAAATATTGTATGACTTGTATAATCAGCCACACAACCTGGTCTCCCTCGAGAATAATGAGAAATATCATTGTTATAGTAACATAAGTTATTAGTTCTTTTTAAAGCAAACATTTCATGTTACCATAACAACAGAAAATCTCATTATTCAATTGGGAAAACAGGTTGTTTTTACATTGCAAAAATATTTGTTTGCAGCCTCAAAATTCACTAATTTTTTTACCTGTATTCATTTAACTTTAATGTTTGTTGTAATGTTATTCACATGAGCGATAATGAATGCCCCTGGGTGAATGTACTTGAATTTTTAATGTAATAAAATATTATATTCAACAAGACAGACTTCTAAAATGAAATACAAATGCATATAAAAACATTACACTTTATTTTTAATTCATTTGAGTTCTCTATAAAAAGATTGTTTTTAATGCGTTTGAGAATAAAGCAATAATGGTAGAAATCAATAATCTGATAAGGCTTAATGATGTTTTAATTTGTTTAGTATCCCAACAATACCAAGTAATCATTGATGAACCTGGTTTGGTTAAAAGCAGAATGCAAATTATCCCCACAATATACTAATCAAAACTTTATTTCATAGTAATATATAAAACTCATTGCAAGATTTTAAATACATTAATAACATAGGCTGATTTGAGAGAAATCTTACTCAACTAGACGATAATAGAGACCATCTTTTAATAATAATAAAAAAGATAATTAGGATTAAATAATGATTATTCAATAATCCTTGAGAATATAATGTAAATAACTAAAGGAATTGTAATGTTGGTGGTGAAGTAGTTTTGGTTACAAACACATGCACATAACTCCATTATAATAAGGTTGAAACTTGATAAATTTGAAGCTGCTTAGGTAGATTAAAATAATTATTTTATAAATTTTTTATACCTAATTTTTTTTTTTTTTTTTTTTTTTTTTTTTCATAATTCGTTTATTCAGATAACGAAGAAAAAAAGAAAACCTCTTAAGTTTTTAAATTTTAGGATGTACCCCCTCTCCTTTTGTAAAGGGATGTGATCAAAAGTCAGTTTAATGAGTGAGCCCTACTAACTTTTATTCCACTTAGACAATCAGAGAGAATGCTACTCGAAGGGAAAATCCTCCAAGACTTGGCATTGTAAATTTACACTACTAAATAGTATCTCTTATTATTTGATAAGTTTTCTTTTAATATATTTATTTTTATTGATTTAAAAAAAAAACTCAGAATTCTTTCTTTTTCTTTATTCCCTTCTCAAAGGAAAGTTGTAGAAAAGACAGGCATATTTGAATTACTTATTGAATGAGTTATCAATCAATAGAATCTTATAATGTAAACTCCTATGAGTGATGAGAGTTAATTTTATCAATAAAAATCCTGGATTAGTCATGCAGAAAATATTACCAAAATTAAATGGACAACTTGAATAAAATTCTGTGTAACTGGAATTCTTATTGTATCTAGAAGACATGTTTATTTATTTAGAATAATATATATATATAACCAATTCATTGAAATGGAATATTCAGTTTTTTGTGAATAATTTTCATATTTCTTATTTGAGATTGTTTATATTTTGACATTTTGCTCCTAACAGTCAGATTTTAATCAAACTCTACTGAGAAATGTGAAAGTTATTAGCCAAAAACAGAATATTCTATTTCATTAAGTTAGCTATTGTGTGTGCGTGTGTGTATATATATATATATATATATATATATATTTGTTATATTCATAAATAAAGAAGGCTTAATACCAAGGGATGGAGTATATGTAAATCTAAATTAGAATAGCGAAAATATAGTCAACAGTTTTTGGTAACTGTCAGTTAAGACGATATTCAGATAGAACTGTCAAGAAAACGAGTCACCAAGCATCATTGAATATGTCTACTCCATCTTTCTTTCTATGTGTGTGTGTGTATCTATAAAGAACTCGTATAGTAGATAACCATTAATGCCCATAAAAAAATGATGGTATTGTTTATGCCTTTATCTGTTCTCTACATAATTCTGTGCTGCCTCTAAAATAAATTGTTTAAAGTTTGAAAAATATATTGAACTTTCTTTTAAAAACGAAGTTCTGTGATTAAAATTATTTTTTTACAAAAATCTATCTATTATCTAAAAAAACTGTATTTATTTTATATAAAAGGATTTAAAGGAAATAAAATTTAAGATGAAGGAAATGACACTAAAGCCAAATTCAATATTTAACTGGGTGATATTTTTAGGGGGCTTTAGTGTGTAATTTTAAACAGTAAGTTCCAATGGTATGTTCCACAACTTTCTAGTTAAGATTTTAATTCGAAAAGAAAATAAAGTTTTTAAAAAGGAATTTTATATAAAAGAAGCGAGAAAGAAAGAGATAGAAAAGGTTAAGTTTTGCAAATTTTAG